>OX326952.1:19353088-20553088 GCA_946800315.1 Misopates orontium | reverse complement strand
CCGCCAGAAGAGGAGCCACCACTTCCACCACAATTTCCTTTCACATTTTTGCCACCGCCAGCCTCTAATCCTCCTGATGTCAATGATCAGACTCCCATACTTCCAACTCCTCAGATACCAGACTTGGTTTTTCCACCGCCACTAGTAAGTAATCCGGTGCAGCCAATACCGTCTATAACAGCACCAGTTTCAAATCCTCCCGATGGCAATGATCAGAGTCCCACATTTTCGACTCCTCAAGTACCGGACTTGGTTTTTCCGCCACCATTGGTTGGCAAGTAATCCAGTGCAGCCAATACCGTTTATGACTGCGCCCCCGACAATGGAAGAGCAACCACTGCCTCCACCGCTTCCTTTCTCTTCTGTTCAGTTTGCGGCACCAGACCCTGAGTCACCTCCATTTAATTAGTTAATACTCGTACTTCTGTTTTTTCTGTTTTTGTTTCTTTCTTCTTTTGGTTATATAAAAAATGTTGTTCCACTGATGATACCTTAAATTCATATAGGGATAATGTATGTCTTATTTCTTACAAAAACTTTATTTTACCGCATTCGAGATGATTATTGTTCGACTAATAAACCAAATAGCTGTCTAATAATTTAAGCTAGAAATCACTTAATTATTGTTCTAATAAAAGAAAAGAGGTACCTTGATAACAAACTAAATAATTTTTTTAATACCTGATACCCAGGAAATACACAGTTATCTTTTCCTCTATCATCTGATGTGGAATGGATGGTAAAATCTCGCATTCCAGAAGCAGAACTATCATTTTAAATAGCAAGAGGGGGACATGGCAACAAATTGTAGAAATATTAGCAGTACTCAACTTGACTGCAAGACTAAATCAACAAAACTTTATTTATTTTCAACGGGACAATTCAACATTTTTCTATGCTTTGACATCTGGGTTGTCCCGGAGACCGAGTTTCGAAAGAAGTAGGCTGTAAGAATCCCAGTCAGTCCGTCGCAGATACTTTAACAGCTTCTTCCTTCTTTGAACCATAGCTTGAAGGCCCTTCCGAGAATGCTTATCCTGCATCATCAAGTGATGTAAAAAGTCCAATCCTCTACGTTCCTTAATGCTCCAGTATCAAATAAGGGTCCAACGTTTCATATATTATCATCAGAAATATAAAAAAGAATGAAATTTGGTCTAAATACAATAACACATCCTAATGTTTGAGTAATTCCAAAGACGCTGCATGAGAGTTTGAAACATAAAAAGTAAACTAGTCTAACTATAGTGTTTTTCAAACTTTAGGGTGCGTAATATTCATTATTCAAAAATTAAGTGAAGCTATCTGTAAAGTTCTTTGAAGTTTCAAGAGGTGTTCTTATAACTATTCAAAGAGGAGGTTTCTGCAAACCGACCCAACAATAACATCATGGGTGTATATGTAACTATTCAAAATATAAAAAAGTTTCTTTATATAACTGAATAGGAATAAGCAACAAAAGATAGTTTAAAGTAGTACAACTATTTTCAAGTTCTGAAAGTTTCTGAAAACGCTTTAGAAATGAAAACCTATACATGCATCAGACCGAAAGAGAACATCTAGACAGTACTTGAGGATTTATATCTCAGATTAAAGAGAGTGACAGCCATGAACTCTAACCTTTTTCTGTAGAACGGTTGAAAGATGCTTGATTTTTGTTGTGAGCTGAGCTACTGCAAAAGAACAAAAATTCTGTTACAAATAATTATTTAGGGGCCGTCTGATAAATCACTACAGCAATAGGAACCGAAGTTTAGACCAAATAGAGGATAAACAACTGGTATTTGCCCCACCCCACCCCCAAAGTGCGTCTGCAAATTACCATCCACAAAATATGACATTTTCAGAAACTTAGACACTATTATGCTGGATATAGTGCAGTTATAGAACCACATTCGTAATCGGTAATTCCATGACTTCAAATTTATTAACCAATTTCAAAGCTTAAGTTATTGAAGTGCCTTTTCGGCATTATACTGTGTTCCATCAAAGACTGGGCTACAATTATCAGAGCAGAAAATGTTTTACCTTGTACACGAGCAGAACCACAATCAGACTCCGACATTTTAAATTCATCTCGTACTTTCTTAAGCTCCAACTTTAGTTTCTCAGCAGATGACATATTGTCTGGGTGAAAATACTGCACAACAGATGAAGAAAGGATTGTTACAACAAGACATATTAAAATATGCCGTAACAATGACGAAATACATAGAATTGAGGCAGGAAAAGATTTAGTAGAAGCTCATCAGAGAATCTCCCTGGGTCCAAATAATCTCCGGGGTGTATATCAGTGAATATCAGCACGCATGAAACTTAAAAGAGGTCATGGCCTCAACAAAGCAAAAACAAATGATAGAGCTACACTTGCCTTCTCAACTAAGTGTTCCTTTGGAGGTGACAACATAAAGCTTGGTGTTCCACCGAGCTTCTCCAAAACATCAAGTCTTTGCACTGTAGATTTTTAATCTGTTAACTAGATCAGAAGTAGATTGATGCATGACACAGTACATTTTCGCCATGAAAAAACCAGAAAGATAAAATGTAATAGTTCGGAAACTATGTTGGCAAGGTAGCAAATCTATGAGTTTAGTGCAAAAATCTGAGTTCCTTGTGATGGAAGGAGGCATGAAGCATACAATAAAAGGATATAGTTTGAAGCACGAGCAAGCTCAATATTACAAGGAATAGCAATTTAGTTTTTGCAACCATTTGACTATCCCATAGATTATACTTTGGTGCAGTCCAGAAGCTTAAGTCTCTTCTAAGACATGGCTAACTGTCTTCAATTTGCAAATCACGTTCTGTCCGCTGTCATTCTACAAATGTGCAACCTAAGAGATGTTGGCAAAAGAATACTGGTGCTGCATGCTAAAAAACCGTACTGTTACCATATTAATGTAAATTAACAGGTTCAAAATCATGTTGGCATGGTTGGCAGTTTTCCAAATTAGGAACTAAATTGCAGAGATATTCAAAGACTACTCAGCAGCATATAAACTAATTCCAAATAATGCATCATTGCAGCCCTCAATGACATCTGCAATAGCAAGTTCGTAAATCAAACACATTTCACCTTTTGTTATAAAAAAAAGGTATTTACACCAAAAGCTGTCTAAAAACTTACACATTCTCTCTCTATTCTTCTCATCATCCGACGACTTCAGCTTAGCAAGACTCTCTCTCAAATGCTTAAAAGTAGAATCGCCACTTCTCCCCCGACTCTCCTTCTCCTCAATCTCCCTCAACCTAACAAGTCTATCGTTCAATTCCTGCAGCGAAAACCAATTCCTCTTCTTCTGCGGCCTCAACGTCTGCAGCCTCTTCCCCAGCTCCGAATGAGTGTACGACTTAAACAACTCCGTCCTCATCCCCCCAGCCTCAGTCCCCTTCCTCTCCTCCCCAAAAATAAACGAAGGCAGACCATCACCGTCGCTCCCCCCAACGACCAACGGCTTATCCTCCTGATTCGATTTCACCTTCAACCCACCCTTCCCGCCAAAACCAATTTGATTTTTCTGCATTTTACTGAGGCTATCGCGGATCGAATCGAAAGACGGAGCTTTTCCGGATGGCGACGTGGCGGCAGATTCGTCGGATTTGGAAATTACATTTCTCTTGTAGAGCTCTTGAAACGAAATGAACTGACCGGAGGCCGGAGGAGGCGCGGCGGATCGGACCCGATACTCCGATAGATTACGTCGAATTTCGTCTAAAGAACCGACCTTTGACGGCGATTGCGAAGCGCCGGGAAAAGATTGGGGTCTACGAAGGCGGTTCTGTTGTTGAGGCTCTCTTTGGAGGCTGGCTTTGACGTCGTTCAAGTAGGATGACAATGATGAGGATTGAGTTAGGGTTTGGTTTTGGGCGGTTGGTTCGGATTCAGGTTCGGGTTCGGGATCAGGGTCGGAGGATGAGGAGAAGTGGCGGAGCGAATGTGAATTGAGGCGGAGGATCGGCCGGAGATTGAGGAGGCGCGTGGTTATTGCCGCCATTAGCGGCGGTTGTGGTGGTGGTGGTGGTGGTGAGGTTTTGGGGATTAGGGTTTTAGGGGTGAATTTGAAAATGTGGCGATACGACGGCGTTTGTGGTGCAAGGAAGAAGAAGTAAGTACTTGAACCCAAATAATAATCAGAATAATGTTTTGAAGATCTTGTGTTGCTTCACTTTCTTTAGTTTTTTCTTGCTTTTGTAATATTTTAAGTTAGCAACTAACTATTGTGTAGTTTTTACTAACAAATACATTTGTGAAATCTCATAATTAGTAGATCTCTTATAATATTGTTAACTAATCAGCAAGTATTGAGATTCATAATAAAAGTGTAAATCTTTTATTGTATTTATTAGATACATAAAGATCAAAATTAGCTAAAACTAAATTTTATATACATTTGTTTCAAAAAAAAAGATATAAATACTTTATGGATATGTATAAACAAAAATATTGATAACGCAAATTATAATACGAGGATAAAATTGTAAATATAAAATATAGCAACTCGAACGCTATTTTCTCAATCGTGAGAGCTAAATGGCAAACCATGGCTAACAAAGACTCGACTTAGGAGCCGCAGCATGTTGAGGTGTTTGAGTGCTTTAGTGATTATGCCTCATTCACTTGGTGAAGTGTGTTATATATAGCCTATAAGACCTTGAATGTTTTCTATAGTTCAGTTAATTTTTTGTATTTAACTCATTTATAATGGTACAATAGTTTTTCATATTTAATTAAAATTAGGGGTGGTTATCGGTACCCGCAGCGGGTACCTGACATGGTGGGTATTGAAACATTATTTCCCAATCCCGATCCCGAAATAGGCGGGTACCCGACGGCGGGTACCCATTTGAAGCGGGTATCTAAGGAGTAGGTATTGAGTAATCACTTCCTATATTTCGAGCTTTAAAGTTGGAAATGTTTACTTGTTTTGGAGGCTGAAAACATGAGAGTTTTTCCTCATGTTTTCCAGCTTTTCAAAGCTGAAAAATGGAGCTTTAAAACTGAAATTTTTTTTTGTAAATTTTGATTGATTTGGGAGGGAGAAACTGAGTTCCTCCGTAAGTATATGTTTGTGTTATTCACAAAGTTACCCAATAGGTTCGGGAATTGGGAGGACAATACCCAATCTCAAACCCGAATTCGTCGTTGTAGTGGGGGTACCCGCCCTATGGGTACCCGTACCCACTTTACTTGTCCTGGAAGGAAAATACCCGATTGGGACGGGTTTGGGAATGAGTACCCGTTTTTTTTGCCCACCCCTAATTAAAATAGTAATATAACTATATAACACGAGAATGAAGGATTTGGGCATTATATGTGATGAAGTAAATAGCCCAAACCAACAAGCTTTACTTAATTCATCAGTAAAAAGGGCTCAAGGCTTCGGGCTTCAAGGGGTCAAGCTCGTGGCCTTAGCGGTCCATCACCCCTCGCATGTGGGCTTAAGGCCCGAGGCCTCAAAGAGTCGGGACTCATGACCTCGAGAGGTCGACATGCACGACCCCGAAGCCAGGGTCACTAAGCCTCGAGAGTTCGAGGCACCCTGCTTTAGGGGCTCGAAGTTCTTGGCCTCGAGGCCTCGAAGTAAATATCGCTAGAGGCTCGAGCTCAGGCCCTGATCTTTCGCGAACAAGGAGCTCAATCACTAGGCAACAATGACATTGGAAGCGACGTTATCCGACAACAAAGACTTCGGAATTCAAGGTGCTTAGCGTGAATCAGACGCCACAGTAATAAAAAAGCCTACGTGAAGGCATGAAAGTCAAACTAGCTTAACCACATAGCTCACGAGGGATCTTAAAAGCGTTCTCGGAAATGACATCTGCCACCCTTAAATGCCATGTCTGACGTGACACATGCCACAAGGATGACACCGAGGCGCTTCTAGAAAGCTATAAATACCCCCAAACTCAGCTCTTAGAAGAACAAGGTGAAAACTCTGAAAGAAGGACTAGGCAGGTGATATACCCCTCACTTAGTTATATACGAGACACGCTTCGTAGAATAACCTCCAAGTTCAGAAACAAGAGTGATCCAGCCCCTAAACACGAGAGATTAGATTCATGAGGACACTTATCCCATCAATATCGATATAACCTCATCAATATGTTTGGTTTTTGCTTGCTATAAAAATACGAAATATTGGTGCAACCGTGCAATATATTTAAAATATTTTTTATTAATATACTTTAAATATTTTACACTTTTATATTATAAACATGATGAAATAATTAACATGATAACGTCAAAGTCTTTATGAGAAACTTAACATAATGCCCAACAATCATTGTACATGGTTAAAATAAAGCCTAAAGTCACTATTAAATAATGCAAAAGCTCTTTAAGTATTAAAAAATATTAAAGTAAGCAAATAGATTTATAACTTGAAATAATGTTAAATGATAATAATATATATATATATATATATATATATATATATATATATATATATATATATATATATATATATATTGTAAGTTTTCTTTTATGTTCTTGTTAAATGATTCCGCAAGCTTCTAATTTTCTTAACTAATTAAGGAAAAAAAATTAAAATTTAAAAATTTATAAAAATAAAGTTGAGTAAATAAATCAATAATTCAAAATATATAAAAAGATCATGCGTAAGTTGAGTACTTGGATGGTGAAAATAAATGAATTATTAGTACATTTCTTTTGGATGAATGAAAAACTAAAAATAATGTTGAATATATTTTGAGAAAAAAATACACAAATATCTTTATATTTAACCGCTGATTAACGGACAAAGGTTGAAGGGGGTTATATGCCAAATTTTCAAACCTCAGCGGGTATTTTCCAGAGTCTTAAACCTCATGAGAGGTGGATGAAAGTACACGTAATTAAGCTAATTATTGTAAAAAGAATATTTAATTAATTGATGTGATGTTAGTTTAATTTTTCATATCATAAATCTATTGTTGCATTTACTTATGAGTGATGTATGAGTACCTTAAACACGATCAATATCGGCACATCAATTTTTTAAAAACTTTTTGGAAACTAAAGTTGTGTTTGCTTAATGATTTTCGAGAACGCAAATTCCAACGTTAATATTATTACACGTATATAAACGACTACAAAATGACTATATTGAAACGAATATTTCTTCGCAATCTTGCCTATGAATATAATTCATTTTACACTTACAAATCCATCATGTTCACCTAGTTTGAAATTTCTCAGTCTTACAAAATAAACGATTGTGACACGCATCAATAGTTATTTTTCAATTTATTTTCCTCTTTGTTGCATATTTGCCTCCCCATATTTTTTAGGTTTTTGTTGTTGGTTTTGTAACTTGAGAAGTACGTAAAACTTTTTTGCTTTTTTAAGATATAATAGCATTTGTATTTCTTTTTGAATGATAACGTTATAATTAACAGGACTTCTGCTTTTTTTTTTTTTACTTATCATCGCGTCTAATCTTGCAATGTTATATTTTGTTGCAATTAATCACAAACATTAGCTATTGAAAGATGCCACAAATTACAATTGGCATTTATAAAACAAAATAGATACGTGTGACTTTGCAGAAGCGCCAACATCATGGACTGTAATGTAAATTTGCTATTTCCCAACTGCATGCGAGCTTGATTTAATGCACAGTTAATTAGTATGGATGTCTCTGAATTTGCTCCATATTGAGATAATTGTACATTTATATGCACGTGGTGTCATGGCTTTCGTGCATAACTGCATTTATGTGCAAGTGATGATAAGTACTATGGCAATACAAGTAAAATTTAGCCATAAATATTATTATTCTTAGGTGCAATACATTTGTTCTTACACCTTGAGAATAATAAGTATTAATGTCAATTCTAGAGCTAGAAAAGCAACAAAATAAGGTTTAAACAAACCACAAACTATATATATATATATATATATATACATTCTGATTTGATCTTACTTATGATCTTCATAAATTATGATGACAATAATTATCATCTTCTATATTCATTTTCGATTCATAAAAGGTTCATATTCATAAGGAATATTGTCATTTTAGAGGTTGAAATATAAGAATTTAAATTAAATCAAAAGATAATATTATGTTGCTTCACAAATCATATATAGTTGTACTGTTTGCTACATCAATTTTCACAGTTCAAAAAAATATATCACACTGCAATCAGGCTTTATTTTTTGTCAAAATAGAAAACGAGTCTAATATTTGATCAACTAATAACTTTAAATTTGAAAATTTTAAGAAGCCCCATTTTATCTCTTATTTTTAAGAAGTTGCTTTTGAATTGCCAATTACAAGTTAAAATCGGCTGAAATTTAGTCCTTACAACCGACAGTCAGACTAGCCGAATTGTGTTCATTAATACTTATAAGATTAGAATCTAAAGGTATTCGTATTTCCTTTAAAACAATTTCTTGTGTCGGGGAAAGGGTTATTGGTAATTTTAATTTTTTTTATTTGGTTTAGGAATTAAGTGTTTTTTCTAATATTACAATTCATGATTTTTAGTAATCCCATTTTCAGTTAAGGCGTGTGAACTAATGTTCTGTTATAGAAACATTCAATAACTAAAATGACAAATAATAAAAGTCACCAATTAATACAACATAAATCGGAAAACATCTAGAATAGACAACATAATATTGAACCATAAATCATTTTCAACAGTTTTTGTGTAGTGTGGCATGCGAGTCATTCATTCACGCCATTTATGGGGAATGATTAAATACGAGCGCCAATTACATGAGGCGCGTGGGAGGCGCGTAAAACACACGCTCCAAATTATAATAAGGACAACAAGTACTCTTTTTGGGTATGATTCAGGTAGCAATTGGTCCCCATGAGAAATTGGCATATTCTGAATTTTGAGCTAAGATAACTTCTCTGAAAATCAGTGTTTTCAGAACCGGACCGGACACCGAACTGGTGACGGTACCGGTTCAAGGTTCGACCGGTTTAATCGGTCGAACCATTGGTTCAAACCGGTATATATATATATATTAATTAGTGTATATATTAATTACAAATAATATATTTGTAAGCACATCAACGGAAAACACTCCTTTAACCGTTTTTTTCTGAAACTGGGCGCGACCGGCGTTTTCACCGGTTCAACCGGCCCGGTTATCAACCCGCTCAAAAAAAAACCCCCTAAATCGTGTTCTGCCTTAATTTCACGAGCAACGCACAAACCAAAACAGAGGTGGTGGAGAGCAAACCAAAACAGAGGAAAACAGAGGTGGCGGAGGACGCGGGGGAGTTGTGGCGATCGATGACGGAGCGATTCAGATCGGGGAGAAGGAGGCGATTGAGTTGAAGAAGAGAGAAAGGTTATTGTTGTCTCCGCCCCTCCCCTTCGTCGTCGTCGTCGCCGTCCTCCCTTATCCCCGCCGTCGCCGCCCTCCCTAAGCAGGCAGCGGCGCTGCTGGGGATAAGGGAGGGCGGCGACGGCGGGGATAAGGGAGGACGACGACGGCGAAGGGGAGGGGCGGAGACAACAATAACCTTACTCTCTTCTTCAACTCAATCGCCTCCTTCTCCCCGATCTGAATCGCTCCGTCATCGATCGCCACAACTCCCCCGCGTCCTCCGCTCTCCGCCACCTCTGTTTTCCTCTGTTTTGGTTTGCTCTCCACCACCTCTGTTTTGGTTTGTGCGTTGCTCGTGAAATTAGGGCAGAACACGATTTAGGGGTTTTTTTTTTGAGCGGGTTGATAATCGGGCCGGTTGAACCGGTGAAAACGCCGGTCGCGCCCAGTTTCAGAAAAAACGGTTAAAGGGGTGTTTTCGGACCGGCTTCGCGACCGAGTCGCGGTCCGGCCGGCCGGGCCGGTCTGGTTTTAATAACCCTGCTCAAAATATACATGCCCATGCTACACATTTTCTTTTTTTCTTGTTCTTTTTGACCTATTTAAGTTTCTAATTCTACCTTGGTTTAAGTTCTAAATTCAGTTTTTGACGGTTAATGACTTTAATTAAATCTATGCATAGTGTCAAAATTTCAATTAAATTGGGTTTACAAAAGAGGGATGGTTTTTCTTTTTAAGTGATAAGTAGATAACAAATGATGTCAAGTTTTTTTTCTTTTTGTTTTTTGAACACATGTAGAAAAAAGTTTCATTGTGCATCATGCATGCATGTATAAGCCAGCCCCACCTAGGTCCCCCCTCACCATTGCCATACTTCCCAATGTGTCTTTTCCAAGAAATCCACTCTCCTAAGAGCGCGTGCATCTCACACAAAAGTGGTGACAAACAAGAGTATCACAAAAGTGGGAAAAGATAAAGGGGTGCCTTATAAATTCATAATAATAAATACCCTTTGGTATTGCTATTGCATTTTGGAGCCAACACAAAGGTAAAAAAGTGCCTTCCACGTGAAGATTAAATAGAAGTGAAGTACGTGGTGGTGAGTTAATGTATTTTGCATATTATTATTTTTGGTTTAAAACAAATGCGCGAATTTTAATTAACTTCACGTTCCAAAAATATTTAATTAACTATATTTATTCTTCTGAAACTGATAGATTATAATTAAAGTATATTTGTGGCGTAAATTGGTACCTATTTAAATAATCTGGAGCGGACAAATAGCAACATGGAGGCAAAGTAATGGTAAATTAAGGAATAAAAAGTAGTTAAATTAAAAATATTAAATGTGGAATAAAGATATTCAGTTGAAAACAGAAATTTGACATGTTCATACTTTCATAGATACATATTTTTGTAGATGTACTACTGTTTTTGTACTTGAATGAAACTTGAACATTTCAAATCAATGGGAATATCACAAGTAAAACTCATAAAAGTGAAGTGTGTAATCCATGCAACAATAATATATACACGAATCACACAAATGTATTATTAATAGTATTCACGCGCTTTATGCCACGTGTCCCCTAATGTCAATTATTCCGCGGTTTTCTTTTTCTTTTTGATAAGTCCGCGGTTTTCAACATATGTTTTCCATGAAACCACACAACAACCGATACTATTTAACTAAACCGATAACACAAAAGATACATAAAAAGTGCCTTCAAAAAAAAAAAAAAAAAAGATACATAGAAAAGGAAAATATAGAACATATTTTGTCCCTTGACCTCTTAATTTTAATGTTTATTCCTTTTTCCTTTTAAAATATGATATGAATTCTGACGAAAATATTGGTTTGCATGAGAACACAATGTATGCAATTTTTGTCAGATAATAATAATATTATGGTAAGAATGTAAGGATAAAATCCACATATGTACAAGCAAACAAATAGAATTCCATATTTGGGAGATCGAATAGAACTATATGTTGTCAAAGAATTTGTGTACTAGGCACCTCATCGTCTCATACAAGTACGACCCAAATAAAAATATGCACATCAATATACATTAACGTAATTTCAATAATATTTGACTAAAGTTGCTTCTTAACTTAAATATAATCTCGAAAAATAATTGAGCAGGCTTTCCTTATACTTTGAAAAATTATGAGTGGAACGAAAATTGAATCAATCTCAATCCATTACAATGTCTACTCACACTAGAAATGTACCTTCAAAACGATCCAAATTCAAATACTAAATACTGTTATCCAAAATTATTTTCCACATTGGCCTATATTTAATGTTGAATAAACTTAAATGACAATTTATTTGGAAAGTAGTAGAAACAAGGGGAACATATATTTCAAAAAAAATTAAACTTTCTAAGGAAAGAAAATCATCCAACATTAAATATAGACAAAAAAAATTCGAAATCCCCCAAAACAACCTCATCATATAGAACACCACTTTTTGCTTTCGACGTACATAGAGTTGGAGGATAAATGAAGCATGTACGAGTGTAATAGCACAATAATAAAAAGTAGCCGGTCATGCCACATTTTTTTTAAATAGGACCCACCCCCATAGTTACAAACAATGACCAATAAAATTCAAAAATTAACTTAAACAAAAAGATACAACCAAAAAAGAATATTAATTAGTCCATCCAATCCATCTACAAGTCACCCCCACCCACCCCACCCCACCCCACCCCCCACACACTACAAAGAGTTGTCAACAAGCATCTTCACCACAGAAGCACGCACACACATAATAATATAAAATATTAAAAACACTCATGTCATACATATACTACATACACCTCTTCCTATTTTATTAAATTCACGAACTATAAATAATTATCATCATAATAATAATAATAACTCATAACTCCCCCTCAGATTTTCCTTTGCCACCACCACCATTTCATATCTCCAAACCCTCATTCTCTCTCTCTCTCTCTCTCTCTCTCTAAAAATATCCATGAGTAGCGCCGACGAAGACTGGGTCAAATCCGCCATGACCGACGACGCAATCGTCGGTGAGCTCCTCGTGCGCCTCCACCGCACGACGCCGCCGCCGCCGCCGGTCAATTTACTACCACTCGAGTGGACCGTGCGTCAACGCCGGTCAAAATCGATTTCATCGAAGGCGAAGTCGGCGGCTCATCGAGCCAGCCCTACCACGCCGCTGTCGTGGAGCGGCTCCGATGAGTCTAGCCGAGCAAATTCCGTTAAACTGTCGAATAACACGAGATCTATTAAGGTTCGTTCATTATCTCAAAAACTCGTGACAAATTAAGTACATGTTTGTGTAGTCTACGTATATGTATGTATATATGTATATGTGTGTGTGTTTAGTTTTCCGGTGGCCGGCGCCGGTGACGGTGACGGAGACAGAGTCGCGTGGTTTATGTGTGAATATAATATTTTTAAGGCTTGTGGATTGTTTTTTGTGTTTTTATTCAGTTTTGTTGTGTGTTTGTTGAATTATGTCAGTTGTGAAATGACGAGATTGCCCCTGTGGATTTTGGATATTTGGGGCCAGGCGTGTGGGTGAAGTTATAGATATAGATATAGATTCAGCCATTTTTTGTTTGCTTCTTCTTCTTCTGCTCATTATTCACCTGTCACCGTTTTTTCAGTTTAAGAAAACAAACACTGACGTCAATTAAAATCCCGGGGACACGATCGTCAATTCACCGATCTGAATCCGGTGCCTCTTCGTTGACCCGATTCGTTTTTTTTTTTTTTAATTAGTTTTTTGAAGAGAAGAAGAAAATGGTAACTTTGTTTCAACGCACAAGAGATTGAATGAGAGAGTGTGGGCGTGTCACGTTCTTCTATCATCACTTTTTTTAGCTCAACCAGCCGAACATATTATGCGCCTTGTTGTCACTCACGCACCAAATGACCAAAATAGCCCTAGGGGTAGTTTCGGTAAATCACACTCGAAGAAGACCACGAAACTTTTCCGAGGAAATTCTACGTATATATTTGACTAGTACCAAATTTCTCCATTTTTTTGTTTTGTTTTAAAATTAAATAATAACTAGATTTGCATTAATTATCTTAGTAAATACATAAATTGAATCTTTAGTATGGTTTACACGTGACATGGAAAGTGGGGGCAATAATATAATGCGAGGTGAAGAAGATTTTGATTGCTTTTAAAGTAAGTTTTAGTTAGAGAGTTAGTGGAGGGGTACTTTGGTAATTTTAGTTGGGTGTGTGTGTGTGGTGCCCTGTTTAAGCGGTGGCAAGTAGGTCTGCGTTTTGTTTGGTGGAATGTAGTTAGTGGTTTTTTTTTTCTTCTTCTTAATACAAAAAATAATTTTATTCCATTTTTTTCTTTTGTACCAAACAAAATTTGGGTTTGGGGGGTGGTGGGGACAAATCAGCTGCGGCGATGGAGCAATTTGACTAAAGATGGAACCTCAGTAAATCTAGTTAAAGATCCATATCTGCTTGTCTTTTTCACCCAATAGTATCATGCCATTTGTACACAGCTCAAGCGAACACTTCGAGGCACCGCACAACTGTACTACTTAAAATTTCGTTTCTTTTTGTTAAATTAAATACTTCAATAATAAGTAATAACTCGAGGACCTAATGTGACGCTTTTTTAATTTTTGTAAGTATAGAAGCTGTATGTATATAATACAAAAAATTAACCAGTTTTGACTTTTGACAGCTTTTTTTTTTACTGGCAGAGGAATTCACTTTTGGGTTGTTATTTTTGACGCAGTCAAAAGCTTAGTAAAATTCTTTTTGATTTTTTAATGTGGGTAAAATGGTTAAAAGACGGTGATTTAACGTGGGTTTGTTTTTCTTGTTTTTTTTTTTTTTAATGTTTATGTTCATATCCCTCCACTGCTTTTTATGTGGGCCCAGCAACATTGTAGTTTTCTTCAGACAGTTGTAAATTTTAATGTACACGAGGTGTTTGATTCTCGTCTTATATCTGTAATAAATATTGTGGCGACGAAGTGAAATTAAGAAAACAAAAATATATAACACGTGGGACAATAACGCCAGACGAATTTGGATTTGGAATGGGATTGGATAGCATTTATAGAATTGTGAATTATGTTTATAATCTATTGGGGAGGTGTATGGTGTTTATTTTAGCAGTATCTATAAGAGGGGACCAATTATTTTTTTTTGTCATCAAACTAGTTGTAACCTGATAGAGTCTATTGCTAAATCGACATATTCAACGAACTGTTGAGTTTTTTTTGTATTTCTTCGCTTTTAACTTTTCGTTCTGTTTGTCTGTATGCTCCTGTTTGCTTACGGGAATCACAAGCCATGGCTTTTTGGTAATGCAAAAAAGGAATAAAATTTTCTCTGATTTGCTAATATTATCCTATCAAAACTGGTCTTATTAATTTTAGTTTATTGCTCCGATTAAAGAATTGAATCTTTAACCATGTTCGTGGTTGCGAATTGCATTCTACGTAGCCTGCTTAATACGATTCTACATGAACTCCTTGTTAGGATATTCTTAAGTGTGAATCTGTTTAGCTCCCTATAGGTGGTTAACCGAAACTTCATTCATGATGCAATGTCACCAAACTGGAATACGAACTAATTGTGGTTCTATTATCTGTCTTCTTACAGGTTAATGTTGATTGCGAGAAAAGTGGCTCCAAGAAATCAAGAAAGAAGAAGGTGAGTACCGCAGGTTTATTAAGTTCATTTAGGGCGTATACTAGCTAGACACGCAAGTGTTTCTTCCATGAAGAATTGTATATAAATTTTTAACCAGGTTGAGAGATTTAGCTAAAGTTCTTTGTCTTGTGTTTATTTCCAGACCTTGGTAGAACTCAGAGAAGAAGAAAACTTGCTGGTTAAAGAAAGAAGAGAATTGAAAAGGGTACCCGAGTCCTTTTCAGTTTTATGTGCTAATTCATGTAAACTTGCCGATTGTTCATTACAAAATGGTAACATCATTACTACTACGCTTCTTCAGGAAATAGCAGCCTTACGCGTTAATTTGGACACACAAAAGGCTAGAAATGAAAGCTTGAAGAGAATTAAGGTACTATTATCTGGACCTTATTTTCCTTGGTCTTCTTATGACCTTCAAACATTTATTGGTCGCATACAAGTTGTGTTGCTTCATGTGAGAATTTCCCAAATTTGCATGTTTACATGAATCATTGAGTTTCCAGAGGGGGCATTGTGTATCATTTTGAAGCAATACTTCATATAAATAGCTTAAATTGGATTACTGACTGAAAGTTTTCTTTCCAAAAGTACATAGACGTTTCCATTTTCGACTTAGTAAAAACTCTAGAGAAAATTTGGAATTCATTGCAATAACAACAGTAATTTCCCAACATTTGAAAAAGCTCCCGAAAGTCTGCGAGAAGTTTCTGAATTTTAGGTGCCGGAGACTTAATCTATGAGTTTGATGACCTCTCTCTTCTAAGTCATAGTCTTCTCCAAATTTATGTTAAACCCCATTCACATCCGTCTTTAGGAATGTATATATGAACAAAAATTGTTTTGATATATCGTCGCAATCTTACTAGATAAATACCTCCTCTTTACTTTGTGCTACCTGGTACCATATGTTTTTACTAGAGAATGACAGTAATCTTCTGTTCAGCTTGAAATGCCACCACAAATGGTTAGCGGCAAAGCATCCTTGCAAGAGGATCTCGGTTCTTGTCAACTTCAGCAAAAGGCAGCACATGGTCTTCCTACACCACCATCAGTTGTCTCGGTCAATGAAATGATGCAGCAGAATGAAGCATCCGATTCTAAGTTCGTTCTTCCTGATCTCAATATTCCGTTTGAGGATCCCAGCCCTGATGTTATTTATGGAGTCTGCTAGACAATATGGCATTTACTTGTAAAAAACTGTTGTCTGAACCGAGCTAGAGCACAAATATAACAAATGACAGATATACTAAATAAGGGCTAACCTTGTTTTTTTAGGACTAAGTACTGTAACTATATGATAGAAGCAATCTCCTCAAGTAGTTTCGGCAAAAGGTCGAAGTTTCTTGTAGTTGTGAAAGTACTTCTGGTAGTTAGAATCTATTCTTTTTGTTTACTTATAAATGAAATTCCCGAGGATTAGTTTAAGGATTCTTGTGATTAGTTGCAACCATTTCTTCTTCATGTTTGTTTGTTTGTTTGTTTCACTTTTTACAGTTTTCTTGACTTTATAGTTCTTTGATTCTCGTGTTTCCGTTGTAGACTGTCTTACCACGTTAGAGTTAGATATAAATATGTTATTCTTCAGGACTTTTTTTTCCCTTGCAACAGGCATAACCAAATTAATTACCAGAGAAAAACAGTTTTAGATCATAGGATGGCTTAATAGGAAGAATGTGATACACCAGGGGAACTTTAGATAAAACGATTAAGGCTAGAGCAGATAACCTCTGTTTCGAGGAGGCAGTGACTTCATAACTAGGATTTCATAGATGTTTATTCAATTAGTAGTTTATAGGAATCATTCAGATCCTATTATATATCAATAGGATATTGCGTGTACTGAAAAAAAAAAAAAAAAAAAAAAAAAGATGAAGAAATACAATAGTCTTGTTACGGATGTTGATTCTCGCCAGGAGAATGATTAATTTAGAATTCTCAGAGTTTTGGTGCAAAGTGAAGATAGTGGAGATAGGGGCGAGTTATAATCTCGTTACGTTATGGAAATGTTGTGATATTAAATATAAGTTATTATACTTTATACACGAAGGATCATAGTCAAATTAGTTATGACAATAAATACACATTATTATAAGTATTATTAGAACACAGAATCTTGGCAGCAGACCCACTAATTCGTAGGCCCACAGCTTCACTCTCTCACACACAGTCTACAAACGCGAGAACGCCGGCCAATTGAATGTGCCGACCTGTATTGGCCCCAATTTGAACATTATAATTTAATAGGAGAGATTAGAGAATGGATAATGAATTGACGTTACAATACTAATTGTCCGTGTATACAAATTATAGGACCACTAAGTCTAACTATCAGATCATTAACAAACTATTCTGACCTCTAACAATTGGCACGCTTATTTTAACTCTTTCTGCTGTTCCAACAGTAAAACTTAGATTATAAGTTATAACATTAATAATTATAAGCATCAAAAGGAAATTGAGCATCAGTGATCAATTGGGTATGAATTTGATAGATAAGACTGCCAAAAAGACTGTAATGGATAATTGATATATCTCTTGGGCCCAGCCCACAGAACACTTTAATGTGGGGTTCTGGTCCCAGACTTGGTCGAGAATCTTCAGAATAGTAATTCAATTTAGGGATAAAAGCGTTAAATCTCCTATACTATACCACGATTGCACTTTGTCCCATATTATTTTAATTTTGGCAACTTGCCCCCTGAACTATGGATAAATAAGCACTTTGTCCCTGAGTCCAAATCCAACGGCAAAATATCCTGACACGTGTTCAAATCCAATGGTGAAAAAACGACTTAGGGGCAAAGTGTTTATTTATCCATAGTACAGTGGGCAAGTTGTCAAAATTAAAAGGATAGAGGGCAAAGTGCAACAGAGATTAAAGTATAGAAAGTTTAATGTTTTTATCCCTTCAATTTACTAACCAATCTTTCGTCTGAAGAAATTTCAATGGAATCAATCTTAATATCTGAATGGCAAAATAAGAATTGATTCCTTTTTATATGTAATTGTACATTTACTCAACCATACTATATAAATATTTATTGTAACACCAGAAAAAGCAACTTTTTATTAACCTATTAGAGTACACAAGGTGTTGTAACATAGTAAAAATACCACATTGTTTTCAATATTTTACAACCACCTCTTCTGCGATTAGACAATTGATTTGTCATGAGAATATATTATGAACTGGGCACACTGTAGTAAGAGGAATAAAAATCAATATAAGGGTTTTACCAAGAAACTGGCAAATTTATACTGTCTGAAAAGTTAAAACATATACACAAACATCCTTGAAATGACTGAGGAAACAACAAACATCAGAAACATGCATGTCTTAACTCATTATTTTCACTGAGTTAACTTACCTACAAAAGTCCCAAGAGAAATTATGTACCAACAACAATTCTTTAGATCGTAGACAGACGAAAAATTAGTACATCCATGACAAATCTTGCTTGAAGGTAACCGATTTAGCAGCTCCTTGAACGCCCCTTTCAGATATCTGCGGACAATCATCCACCACTAAGATTCTCAATTTATGAGATCCTACGAGCGGTTTCAACCCATCATCAGTGACTCCCAAACACTTGCTAAGCTTTAGAACACACAACTTTGGGAATTGCCCGACTAGCTGCAGTCCTTCATCTGTAATCTCTTGGCACCTGGTAAGTTCTAGAATTTCAAGAAACTCAGCCGAACAAAGAGCTTCCATCCCAGCATCATTAAACGAGTAAACATGATCGAGAGAAAGTTCTCGTAGTGGACAATTTTGTACAAGAGTGACAATCCCATGTAAAGTGAATGATGAAAAGGAAGGAAACTCGCCATCGGAGAAAGATAGTTTCACCGATTCAAGTCGCGAGCAATTCTGAGCTAATGCCTCTAAGCATTCATCTGTAAGCCTTATTGGGTTGTTCATCAAAAGAGGAAGCGAGAAATCCGATGGGACGCGAAGTGAAATTGACTGAAGGTTGCTTGATTTACGAGCCAATTCTATGATGTCCGAGTCTCTTACCCCAACGCACATGTCTAAGTGAATCTTTTCTAAGTTCATGCATTTCCCTAGTACACAAGCAAGACCTCTCCCGGGACTGATGATGCCGTTCACCAACTTAAGCTCCAGCATGCTGTCACAGGGAATCCATTGATGTTGCCACTGATCTACTGCTAACCGATCATACACCTTCATGTATCGGTAATTAGCATCTACCTCGAACTGTAACCGCTTTAATTTTGCCCAAGTTGGACCGAGCTTAATCAAGTCACCTTCTCCAATTGCCCTACAGTTCTTGATGCATAGATCTTCAAGAGTTTGAAGCTTGCCAATATATTCAAGCCACTCCATACTGACAACATTAAGACAACGAATGAGGTGCAATAGTGTAAGATGCTTACATCCCACTACGACGGATAATATCCCAAAACCACTAATCCTTGGAGTGAAAATCAACTTTAGGGCAGAAAGATGGGAGCACGAGGCCAAACTGCTTAGACCACCGTCAGTGATAAAAGTGCAATAACTCAAGGTGAGGTCTTTCAAATGAGGGCAGCTGATTGCCAGAATATGAAGCCCTTGGTCGTCTAACTGTTTCCCTAACTTGGACATCCAGCCCGAGTACGAAATTTCCACTTTTTCCAAGTTATGGAATCTGTTGCAGAGAGAAAACAACGCGCCATTGGCGGGATCCATGCCACAGCCAACTCGAATAGATTTTCGCTGCTCGTTATCCAATTCATGAAGACGCTTGCAACTTAAAGAAACAGAGTTTTTATCGCCGGTCCCGTTAATCCTCGCCAATATATCCCAAACTACTTGCTCTGGCAAATCGTTCATCGCATCAGACCGCCGAGTTACAATCAAAAAGGATATATTAACCTGTACAATGCAAAAGCTAACTTAAACTCTTAAATTCAGATTCCACACAAAGGGCTAAAATTCCACAGGACACATCCAACATACTCGAATCATTAACTGTGCAAAATCATAAGGAATTCGCTATTTCGTGGGAAAAAACGAAACACATGCTCCATCCATAAAAAACCCACAAAGAAATCCTCTGATTAATAGCCTTTGCCATCATAAAAGAAACTAGAAAAAAAAAAAGCTGCTTTTCATGGATTCTACTTCACTAAACAAAACATCAACTCAACACACATCAAATTATAATTAACCCCATTGGAGATTAAGAAAAAGTACACATTATATAACCCAAAATTAAAAACAAAGAAAATTAGATACAATCAACAGAAACAAAACAACTCCATAAAATTAGACAAAATTTATAAGATTTTAAAGAAACTGAACCCACATAAATTGTTCAAAATCCATAATAATAATAAAGTACAAATCTAGAGATTCAGATGAAAGCACTAGTAATATTCATCTAACATGGTGAAAGAAACATACACCGTAATTTGGATTCGAAATAATCGAAAAAAGCTTGCATTTAATCAAATATCAGGGATAGAGGAGAAAAAAGTTTTGATCTTTAAATAATACAAACATATTTTAGATATTCTCACTAACGATTGAAACAAATTATGTTATTCTACATGAATACTAGTAAAAATCTAAAAAGAAAAAGGAAGAACCTGGAATAGATGAAACGAGAAAATGTGAGAGATGATGATTGCGAAAGAGGAGGAGATAAACAGAAAAAAAGTGCACTTGCTTATGGGATATACAAATAATAGGACAAAATACTAATATTAAGATATTTATGTGGGCCCCACTATGACAGCTCTCTACTTTAAATGATTAATTATAATCTTAGATTTTTGTGAAGTCTAAAATTTTAATAATTGCACAGGTGACAGGTTTACTACGGAACTAATTAGTAATTACAAATTAATTGTTATTTTATTTTTATTAAACATGATAATTTACTTAAAATTGAAGGACCTATATATATATATATATATATATATATACCTATTTAGTTAATTACAAGTTAATTATTATGTTATGTTTATCAAACATGATATTTTTTAGTATACATATATCCTTCTCAATCAATTGAGTTTTTTGTTCCCAGGCAAAAACCACATGATTGTTTGAGTAGTATGAGGTTCTAATACTCCAATTACGTTTAATTTTTGCTAACTGTATGCGTTGTGTGATTATCATAGAACCCGCCCTTTTAGTAGCCCTCCTAGTATTGTTTCTTCAACTCTTTTGTTTGATGTTGTTGGTGGTTTTAGTTACCATACCATCACGGTCTAGCCAAGACACCTTTCGGGGTATCCCCTTCTGATGTATCAAAAAAATCATAGAACCCACCAATTTTGAGTTTTGCTAATTGTAGGTGTTGAGATGACTTTGATTGAAAAATCTTAAGATACATCAGCTAAAGTTTCACTTCTTCACAAAATTCATAATTATACGGGAACGAATTTAGTAGTACTATCATAGAAAACGAAGCACAACCAGCCAAGCAAGCATCACTGCAGCATAGCATAGAAAAAACTCATATTTCAGACACAAAAACGGAAGTTTAATATAGGATACAACATACAAAGGTATCACTCATCATCTAAAATCCAGGAAAAATAACAAATTAAATTTCTGAAAATGTTCTTGAATTGCACAAGCCTTTCTCAGTTAAGAAAAGGTGAATAAAGCCTGAATTAAATAGCCAAAATTTACTTGCTATATCACAATATTCATGCAGTTGCTGCGACTTTACTATCTATCGACTTCAGAACTTCCTCACCCATCTCCTTGCAACCTACCAGTTTCTGTATAAACAAACAAATTGTCAGCAATTCTGATGAAAACAGTATATCTTTTCTGTCAAATAGTATGGATAAAATAGGTTATATCAAGTGGAGCTCACCAGTCCAGTAGAGTATATATCCCCGGTGCGGAACCCTCTATCTAGAGTATCTAACACAGCAGCCTCAATCCTCTCGGCAGCCTTCACTTCTCCCAAACCGTACTTCAAAAGCATAGCAGCACTCAGAATCGTCGCCAAAGGATTCGCCTTGTCCTGGGGGAATTTTTGAAAAAGAAAATTCATCAGTAAAAGACCCTTTTTTCTTCGAAGATATACTATTTAAAGCATTGCTGCCTCGGATCAACCTGTCCAGCAATATCAGGAGCAGATCCATGTATTGGCTCAAACAATCCAGGTCCCTGCAGAAAAAAAGGAATTTTGTAGCATATATATTGGAGAGGTGTCATTTCCTTATTTACTTTTTGAAAAAAAAAATTAAGTCATAATTAATAATTCTCATACCGATGCACCTAGACTTGCTGATGGAAGCATTCCTATACTTCCCGTAATCATCGAGGCTTCATCCGATAGAATATCACCAAATATATTGTTTGTAACAATAGTATCAAACTGCAAAGAGTTACAAACTTTGGGTTAATGTCACATGTAATTGAGAAGCCTAAGGTAGAAAAGACCCTAAAATTAAACCTGTTTTGGGTTGCGAACAAGTTGCATGGCGGCATTGTCGACATACATGTGTGAGAGTTCAACATCAGGGTATTCTGAGGCTATCTCCACAACTTTCTTCCTCCATAGCATGGAAGCCTGTCCATTATCACATTACAAAGAAATTCATTAACTTAAATGTTCCATGAATTATGCAAGACTCATGGCAATCCAAAATTTCAATGATATACATGTGTGCGACATAATAAACCCAACAGTATAATTTTTTTCTGGGTTACTGCACAAAACCCCATCCAATCAAAACGAGGAACTGTGTCAAGAACCAAATATTGTTTTGAGGGCACGAGCAGTAAAAGACATGCACCTCGTAAGCATTTTCTACCTAAAATCATAATTTACAAGAGAAAATTAGTATGAGAATTATCCATAAAATACCTCTAAAACATTTGCTTTATCAACTGAACAAAGTTTCCCTCGACGTTTTCGAGCAGTTTCAAATGCAACCCGAGCAATGCGTTCAATCTGAGAAAGAAATTTTTCCATCCACAAAAATGATTAGTACATCATATATATACTGCGAAAAGCAGAACATCTTGAAGTCAAAGTAAACTAATTAAGTTGAAATTGATATGCCATGACCAGTTATTGGTTCTTATATTTGTAGATTCTGAATCAACTATAAAGCCAGCATGTTCTAATCAGAGTATATGCTATTCTAAAATGTCAACAAAGCTGAGAGGTAGTATTGGGAAAGAAGAAAAAAAAATCAGGAAAACCAACCACATACAGAGTTTTGAGGAAAGACAGAAGAGTGAGAAATAGCTAGAGCAACGATAAAAGCAGTTCACACTCAGTAATGGAGTGAACTTGAGTTAGCGAACCACCTCATAAGTTGCATAGACCTCAGTGTTGAACCCAATTTCTTCACCATTTTCATTTGTGCCAAAGCCCCTTGGCTTGCCAAAATAAATCCCTACAAAATAACGTTTATGAGTAATAACAACCATTATATCGCAATCAAAGTTCTTAAGACCTCAGGTGAAGCATAAATTTTTTACTCTGAACAGGAATATCATTACTCTAATAATCATACACTAACCTCCGGTGAGTTCTCTTACCACCATCAAGTCCACGCCCTCAGCAACTTCTCTCTTCAATGTTGAAGCATCCACTAACTGATTCAAGCACAAATAATTGAAATGAACTTATACAAACCATATACCAATTATACAGACATGATATCACAGGAATCAGTATATTCTTCAATGATTAAGTAATAGAGTGATAATGAGGCTCGGTGCTTCACCAATTAATACTTATCGGTTACCTAACACTAGTACATGGGAATCCTGGAAATCATTTACTTTTTTCTTATTTGGTGTTTCGCGCAGAGGTGGGGTTAAATTAGATGCACCAATCTGAGCTGGTCAGCAGAATTATACGTTACTAAAAAGGAACTCCTTCAATACAAGAAATGCAAAATTAAATATCTCTTTAAAGAAATCTAGGCTACTTCTAACTCCACTGATCAGTTAAGGCTTAAGACTTCATTCACTTGTGGAATATGAATATACAGACAAATCAATTGCCCCAGTCCCATTTACAACGTTTAAGTGATAGAAAAGAAAGAAGAGCAGGCTAATTGTCCGAATATATTTGGAAGGTGCATATACAGTCAGGAAACTCTGTACAAATAGGAAAGACGGAACAATCAACATAAATTTATGTAACACCTTTTAAAATGATAACAAAGACAACGACAAAAAAGAAAAAAAAAATCTTCATCCCTATTTCTCTGGGGTAGATTATATGAACTGATGTGTGATATCCACCACATTATTTCTCATCCTCCATCCAGCTGACTCCAATAAGTCCTGTAATAGCAATATCTTATTGTATCACCTAGATTCTGAATTTTCAGTCACCTTGTTGCTTTTTCTAGTTATACTGAGTCGA
The DNA here is from genome assembly GCA_946800315.1 of Misopates orontium. NCBI lineage: Eukaryota > Viridiplantae > Streptophyta > Magnoliopsida > Lamiales > Plantaginaceae > Misopates > Misopates orontium. Next base: position 20,528,755 of record OX326952.1, on the reverse strand, counting down.
GAGTTATAGTCATTGCACTAGTGTATCTGTAAATATACACATCTTTTCTTTTATGGGGGGTTAAATCTGTTTTCATTTGGACTTTATCTCTAATTACACATATAGAGAATCATGCACATTTAGTTACAATCATCTTTAAAATTTGAATAACAAACTATTCCACGACATTAAAATTTTGTGTATCATTAACAACTCCTACTTATTATGAAATTCCCAAGTCAATGTAAAAGGCAAAGGTTTGAGAATATTATCATATCAGGGAAAAGTTTGATAGGTCTAGATATGGTTGAGATTTTCAAATACACATTCAGAACGCTACAGGTATCATTTTGATAATGTTATCAGTAAAAGATAAATACAGGTGCATTTTAAAAGCTTATAAAAGAATACTACAGGTATCTGTGAATATGTACCAAAAATCTAGTAACAGAAAGTAGTAATAATGACAGAAAAACAAAAATAGTTCAATAAATATCAAATAACATTGCGACAGTAATTTCTCTCTTCTACATTTGAGTGGGAATGATCTCTATTGTGCCGACAAGATCATATCCTGCAATCCCAATCAACCGCAAACAAAGATGACAGCTGACAGCTCAAGCTAGTTTTTTGGAGGAAAGACCATCGACTCTTTGACACTGAGGGTCAAGTTAAAAGTGGTCTACATATATGACAAAGTAGCTATTGCAAGACAGACAACAAAGTGAATGGACTGTCTACGACACAAAAAACAACATAAGTACAATGCAATGTGAGTTACATAAAAGATAGATTGTAACGCAGAAACAGTTAAAGCATACCCATGATCCTATATCGATATATTACTTTAAATAGCACAAAAAATTTATTCTAAATGCACCTCAAGTATTCTAAACTTGCATATCAAAAGATGCGATTTCTTCAGTTGACACGTTTCAATTTCTTAAGCTGTTCTTTGTCTTCTATCAACTATCCAGTGCATTCAAGATATGATTATTCTATTGATCCCCAATCTGCATATGTTTATAAAAGCTATAAGCTTAGCTGCCAACAGAGAAAGGACAAAGTAACAGTTCAAGCACTAATGAATCCATAACACTAGTATACATAGACCTAAATACTTAAACTAAATTAAACATTGCATCTTCCACTCTAATCCGCATAACAACGTACATTACCATCAAACATCCAGCCTAACAATCAAAATTAAGCTATGGAAAGCCTCAGACAAAATCTCTCACCTGCGGCAAAACAGTAGCCGGCCTCAAATTCGCGAACACCTTAAGCCCTTCCCTCAGCTGAAGCAGCCCAGTTTCAGGCTTCAAATGCTTCTCATTGTTATCCCACTTATACCTTCACACCAAAAACCCATTTATTCAAAATCTTAAAACACCTTCAAAAAGACATACAACTCCCAAAAATATCAAATTTACCCTCCAATAGCTCCAAGAAGAACAGCATGAGAATCCTTCGCAGCGGCAAGAGTCTGTTCCGGTAACGGCACGCCTGTCAAATCCAATGCGGCCCCACCCATCGGCATCTCCTTGAACTTAAACTCAATCCCTATTCGCGTTATCACGACAATCCAATCAAACAGTAATTTTATCAAACACCTGGTGTGCATTGCAAAAATAACAACAAAAACGAAATCTTTCTTCTGGGTTCTAACGGTTTGTACCTTCGATTGAAGCGACGAGCTCGAGGGCGTTTTTAGCGACGGAGACAACTTCAGGGCCAATGCCATCTCCCGGGAGAAGAGTGAGGGTGTACGATTTGGACGGTGTGGCGGCGCCACAGCGGATTGTGGAGAATTTAGGGGCGTGTTTGGTTGTGGGTTTGGAGTGAATTGAATTGGGTTTTATGGGTAAGCTGAGTTTCAATGAAGCCGCCATTGTTGTTCAAGAAAAGAATGGTGGCTCTAATTCGTAGCACAGTGGTAGAAATAGAATTCAATTTTTGGGGAATTTTTATGGAGGTATTGTGTTATTTCTAATTGGCAAATAACTCATGTGGAAGTTTTTATTGGCAAAACCCCCATATGATACTATTAAATTCCAAGAAAGAAAATAACTCTATAATACACTTATCTGATTTGGAAGGTATTCAAATGATAGAAACCTAGTTTTGTTCTACTTACTTGATGCATAAAGAATAATGTTGTTGGGATTTAATTTACGTATATTTTTTATCATTTATGTTTTCAAAGAATGCTACTTTCTACAAACATATAGTATATTTGTTTTTGTTATGTTTTCAAATAATTTCGAGAGAATCTTATGAAATTATAAGAAAAGTTGTAACATTTATTTGAATAATACCTGTTTGGTACATTTTTAATGGTTAAAGATCGTTAGTTTTTAGCCAAATCAGCTCAATATATAATGTAGAGGTTTTTTTGCTAATTTTTAGATTTTACAGGTATCTTTGCTGATAAACAATGCATGTGCTTTTGCCAATTAAGAATACCACTGGGGTAGCTTTTGCAATTACCTCAATCTTTCCGTTGCCCCTCAATATTTGGGCTTAACGACATTTAGGCCTACATGTCTAAACTATCATTTATTATTTATTAATGATGATTATTACTTGGCCAGAAATGCAAAATTTGTCCACCAACTTTGTTCATATTGCAGTTTTACTCTGCAGTTTTTTTGGTTGTGATCTTGCTCTCTTATTACTTTTTGCTGCAATTTATGCCAATCTGGTGAAACAGCTTTTGTACGACGTGTATGTCTACGTATATAGTCGCACGATCCATGTGGCTAGAAGCATATCGAACGTGTCAAATATGCCCAAAGTTATGGGACATTTTTGCAAATTTGCTTAAAAAATTACATAAATTCCAAAAGTTATTACTTTAAAATAATCTATTCAAGATAATTTTATAATTAATTTTACCAACATAATTAAGGCTTATCCAACCGAATTTGCCCTTGATGTTGCCCAGTTTTCTTATAGTGCTTGAAATTAAAAACCAAATGAAGAACTAAAAGTTGGGAAGAAGAAACACAAATGCGTGGAGCTTATGCAAACGCTTTTCTTCTTTTCTTACAATTTGGTTGTGTCAGTTTTCAATTCATTGACATAAATATTAATTGGGGCAGTTTATTCGTATTTTCATGTAGAGTGGAACTAGACAATACGGTAGGGGTATGCCAAATCACGATAAAACCTTTAGAAGAGTTACTTTTTTTTTTTTTTTATGAAAGTTGAGGGTATAATAGGCAAATTTGTCCACTAACTTTCCTCATATTTGAGTATTTTCGGGTCTCTTACTTTTCTGGGGTTGGAAGGAGAAAATCCAACTGAGTAAGTTCTTCTAATTTTAGAATCTCTAAATTCCTTTTCTTCAAAAAATTTGTCTTATAAATTTATGGCTTTATGTTGCAAGCGGTCTTCGCGTGCACCTTCCTGGCTAGTAAAACAAAACCTAAGCAAATTTCCAACTTTTTGAGTAACTGATGGTTTTTTATTATAAGTATTAAATGTTCTTACCTACTATACTTGAGTCTTGACTACTAATCTATAACAAAACAATAAGTGTATTTTTTAAAATTCGAGATATTTCTATGAGAAACATAAAACATAAGGTTTTTATTTTCAACTCAATTACAATGAAACTTGCATATATTTTGCATGACATTGTAACCGTTTTTAAGAAACCCAACATTTATTTATTTCTTTATATATATAGAACTATCAAAATGAAAACTTCAATTCATGTAAATAAGAAAGTAAATATTTTAACTTTAATATTTATTGTTAAACCTATTATTAATATGAACTCAAACCTTGTTTCATAACTTCCCAATTAAAAATCTTAAAGGTTAGATTTTTTGACATGAGAAACGCATCTACGACTTCTAATAAAACATTATAAAACTAATGTTCATTTATGACACACATTAACACAACCATAAAATCTTAAAACCCCCTCATTTAATAAAAACCAAAACTCTCACCATATTAACCAACACACCAAAAAACAGACAAAAAAAAAAAAAAAAACAGACATGTCCTCTTCAACAACATCCGACGAACAACGTTGGATCATCAACATTCAACGAGCCCTAGATCAAGATCCCGATTCAGATTCCGACAACGACGAAAACCCCATTTCGATCTTCAACGTCCCCAAAACCCTAATGCTCCAAAACCCAGATTCTTACACACCACAACAAATAGCATTAGGCCCGTATCACCATACCCGACCCGAACTCCACGAAATGGAAAGATTCAAACTTTATGCGGCAAAAAGATTCCAAAAACTCCTCCAGCCCTCAAAACTCCATAAATTCGTGGACCATTTAACAAAATTTGAGCCAAAGATTCGATCTTTTTACCACAAGTACTTAAATTTCAATGGTGAGACGCTAATATGGATCATGGCCGTTGATTCTTGTTTTTTGCTGGAGTTTCTTCAGATATTTGCTGCAAAAGAAGAAAAACCCACGTGTCGAATTTCGTCGAGAAGGCGAAAATCGGTGCATGGTGGTGTTGTTAGAGATATGGTGATGCTTGAGAATCAGATTCCTCTGTTTGTACTAAGGAAAATGTTGGAGTTTCAGTTGGGATCATCATGTGATGAAACAGAGAATTTACTTTATGAGATTTTGATGGAGTTTTGTAAAAAGATTGTGCCTTTTGAGATGATGATCCATGAGTTGCCTAGTGTTGATAAAGTTATGGGGTGTGCACATTTGTTGGACTTGTTGTACCATTTGATTGTGCCTAAAAGATCAGATGAATCTGAAATAAATGTGGAATCTGAGGATGAAGTGAACAAGAAGTGTGACAAGAATAAGTTTTTGAAAATTATTTCAAAGTTAAAGCCTAGTGTTTTGAGTTTGATTGGTAGAGTATTGGTTTCAAAACTTATTCAATTTGTTCTAAAATTACCATGTAGAATTATTTCTATTCTTCCAGGTGTTGTGATAGTGAGACACTTGGAGTATTTTTGTTTTTCTCAAAGAAAGAGTTTTGATAATGAAAATTGTGAGTCTAATAAAAGCATTAAAAGACCACCTTCATTAATGGAGGAGATAGTAATTCCTTCTGTAACAGAGCTCTCAAAGGCTGGTTTCAAATTTTCAGCTACAAATGCAGGTGTTTTTAGTGTCAATTTTGATGAAAAAACAGCTACATTTTATCTTCCCATGATCACTTTAGATGCAAACACGGAGGTGGCCATGAGAAACTTGGTCGCATACGAGGCTTGTAACGCATCGGGGCCGTTGATATTTACGCGATACACCGAATTGATGAATGGGATTATCGACACTGAGGAGGATGCAAAGATTCTAAGAGAAAAAGGGATTATTTTGAATCATTTGAAGAGTGATCAAGATGTGGCTAACTTGTGGAATGGCATGGGCAAGAGTGTAAGATTGACTAAGGTGCCCTTCTTAGATAAGGTTATTGAGGATGTGAATAAGTATTACAATGGGAGATGGAAGGTTATAATAGGAAATTTCATGGCGCGGCGCGTTTTTTCTTCATGGCAGTCTTTAACTTTAATGGCTGCCATTTTGCTACTGTTTTTGATGAGTTTGCAAGTTTTATCATCCGTGTTTGGATGTGTTCGTTTGTTTCTTGGACATAAAAGGATGAATTGACTCATTTTATTCATGTAATCTTTTGTTGTTTTTCTTTTGTAAAATCTAATTTAATCTTGTATTTCGTACAAAACACCCTTGAGACTAATTACACAAATCATTCGCATGTTTGGAACAACACATAAACAACCTTTATATCATTTCTTTTTTGTGCAAACCTTTATATCATTTCAAGATTACGATTTCCACCTTACACTATTAATTGACTCAATTTTAGAGGGAGAAAGAGCAAAAAAAGGTAATTAGAATTTCTATAAACACCAGTAGTCATATAATTTTATGCATAATTAATTTTTTCTTGCTATTAGTCAAAGTTAGTCACACTAAGTTTTTTTGCATCGTGTGTTCACCCTTTATTTTTATGTAATTATTCTTTTACCATTTTAAGAAAAATGTGTCATAACTTTACCAAATAAAAAATAATTTTGTAAAAGAGGCGATTTACTATAGGTAGAAGAAGAATAAGAAAATTTATCAACCCAGCCCATTTTAAACCTACACACACAGACACTCTTGACTCTTGTATTTTCATCCCCAACCCCCGACCTCCATCTCCTGCAGCTCCCGCCCTCAAGTCGCCCGGAGTCGAACTGGCGCCGCACTCAATTTAGAAACAAACCAGTCCTAAATTCTGTCGACAGGCCACCAGGTTAGTGAATTTTACTTAAATTAAATTACACGATTACAAAAGTGGGGTTTATTTGGTGATTTATGCTTTAATAATAATAATAATAATAATAATTTATTATTAAATTAAACGATTACAAACGTCTAGTCTAACTTGAAGGACAAGTGTCCATCCACGCTAAATAGTACATAAACTGGTAAAAAAGTAGAAAAACATACTTGTTTTGGGAAAATAGATATTTTTCTTTTAACCAATGGGAAAATAGATATTGACAGATTGCAACTTTTGAGAAATTAAATCAGGGGTAAATCTTATTTAAACCAGTCCACAAAGTTTGTGAATATAATTCTTTCACATCGCCAAAAGATGGTAATATTAAAATATACAAAATAATGCAACCAATATTATGGTCACAAATTTGAGTACATATTCAAAAGCACACTTTGTAATTTAACTTCAGCTATTGAAAAAGATATAGAATATAAACCTTATCCACGTTAGACTAAATTATTATATTATAATAATAAATAAACAGAAAGTAACAAATTATAAAGTCTTGTGAAAATATTAAAACATTTTTGTTGTGCAAAATAAGTAGGACAGTTTTCTTAAACCTAATTCCCAAATCATCTCTTTACTATTTGATTCTGTTCGCATCTCATCTCAAAAATCATTCATCAAGGTTAGTTTTTTTTCACTGGGTTTTATTTGTTGGTGCTTTAATTGTTTGTTTATATCTGAATCCTCAATTGGGTTTTATTCATTCTGCTCAAGGATAATAAGATCAATCTCATTGAAGTTTAATCGTGAATGTTTCTGTTAAAGCTTCAATTAAGTTCGACTAGATACGACACACTCTTGTTCAATCATTTGTAGATATTGTTGTTGCAGAGCTCCTTGATGTTGCAGTCACATACAAGAACATAAACAAAAGTAAATCCACAAACAATTTCTTTAGTACCAATGTTGTTCTAATATCATACAATCTCTTACTTAGTTATGCCGTTGTACACATTCATCTCCAAAAGCCACTCCTTGCGGCTGCCATTTTGATGAGTTTGCAAGTTTTCTCATCCGTGTTTGGATGTGTTCGTTTGTTTCTTCGACATAAAAGGATGAATTTGACTCATTTTATTCATGTTGGCTTTTGTTGTTTTTCTTTGGTAAAGTCTAATTTGTTCTTGTATTTCACACAAAACACCCTTGAGACTATTTGCACAAATCATTCGCATGTTTGCAACAACACATACGATTACAAAAGTGCGGTATATTTGGTGATTTATGCTTTACTATTGTTTCTATTCTCATGAAAATTAGTATTGGTGCCGTAATATATTTACGTATTTCTGATTCAATTGGTTTTGCTTAATAGTATTTTTATATCTTGTATTTGGGTATGTGTAAATGTGGATTCATTTTCAAGTCTGTAACATTGTTAATCAAGTCATAAAAGCAGTACCTATTCTATTTGCTGTTGCAGAGTATTGAACTCAGCTCCTTGCCTTGATGCTGTAGACAAGTCATAATTTCTTTACTACCAGTTTTCTAACATCAATTACTTTATGAGCTATGTTGTGCTCATTCATCTCCAGAAGCCACTCTTTGCGTTTGAGCCGTTCTATTCTTCTTTCACACCTCCAAATTCTCACATTTTATCATACTACATCTAACAGAAACTACCAATTTCCCCCCAACCGCAAATCAAATCCCACGGAAAACCAACCAAGATCCAATCTTTTCATCACTCCGACTCCAGCGTACTTCAGTAAATCAGAGTTCGAACCGAGTACTGTAGTTGAAACCCTCAATTGCTATGCAAATGACTGGAAGCTTGCATTGGATTTCTTCAACTGGGTTGAAATGGAATCTGGGTTTTGCCACACCACTCAAACTTTCAACCGGATCATTGACATTCTTGGTAAGTTTTTCGAGTTCGATGCTGCTTGGAACATGATTGAGAGGATGAAGGAGAATCCGTATTCTTTTCCTGATCACACCACATTTCGGATATTATTTAAGCGATATGTCTCGTCTCACCTTGTTAAAGAAGCGTTAGATGCGTTCAGCAAGTTGGATGAGTATAATTTGAGGGATGAAACTTCGTTCTCGAATTTGATTGATGCATTATGTGAGTACAAGCATGTGATAGAAGCTGAAGAATTGTGCTTTAAGAAAAACATGGCTGTTGATCTTGATATTAAATTGTTGGGTTTTAATGTGGAAAGTACAAAGATATATAACATGATTCTTCGTGGGTATTTTAAAATGGAATGGTGGAGGAAGTGTAGGGAGTTCTGGGAAGAAATGGATAAAAAGGGTGTTTGGAAAGACTTGTATTCATACTCGATATACATGGACATTCAGAGCAAGAGCGGGAAGCCATGGAAGGCCGTGAAGTTGTACAAGGAGATGAAAAAGAAGGGTATTCAATTAGATGTAGTGGCATACAATACAGTCATTCGTGCTATTGGGAAATCTGAGGGAGTTGATGTGGCAGTGAGTCTTTACAAAGAGATGATCGAATTAGGCTGTCCACCAAATGTTGTAACTTTTAACACCATTTTGAAGCTATTGTGTGAGAATGGAAGGTACAGGGAGGCACATAAAGTGCTCAACCTGATGACCACGAAGGGAGTTGAGCCAAACATCGTTACGTACCATTGCTTCTTTACGTGCCTTGAAAAACCTCGAGAAATTCTAAAGATGTTTGATAGGATGACTGAAAGTGGGGTTCAACCAAGGATGGACACATATGTCATGCTCTTAAGAAAATTCGGCAGATGGGGTTTCCTACGACCTGTGTTCCTAATCTGGAAGAAGTTGGAAGAGCATGGGCTAAGCCCTGATGAATCTGCATATAATGCTCTAATTGATGCTTTGCTCCAGAAGGGTTTGGTTGACATTGCACGCAAGTATGACGAGGAAATGTTATTGAAAGGGCTTTCTGCTAAGCCTAGAGCTGAATTGGGCACAAAAGTGGAGAGTGAAGAATATGTAAAATGATGGATTTTTGTTCCTCAGTCCACATGACTGACAATTATCAAAAAGTCTCAAATGCAATTTTCAGTTTAGCCAGTAAAGAAGTACTAGAATACATATAGGCTGTTACACAAATTGGCAATAGTGCAAGTGTGTAACTAAGCACAATGCATGCTGAGGTGCAAGTATGATTTTGACTCTTGGAATTACAAGCAGCTGGGAAAAGAATTGGAAATTTGCAACAAACAATGTTCTTGTACTTGACCTCCCAAGTCAGTTGGAACAAAAAATTGCCTGCTCATATTTTAGCTTGGAAACTAAAGAAAGAGCATGTTTTACTCTTTGCCTGATCCCAGCTATCACCTCTCTCTTCATTGGATGCTAATCTACTACTTGTCCAACTCTGCCACCGCATGATGGGAATTTCAAGCAGTTATAGGAAATTGGTCAGCATTTCAAACATTTTCCTACTAAAACGTGTTCTGTTTCCTTGTTTTATTAGCATTGCTGTATATTCCTTTCCTGCATAGATCAGTTTTTCGATTATGAATCACCACATGCATGAATATATATTTCAGGTCCATGGAAAGACGAAGATAAAATAGAAAAGCAAAGTAGCTGTTATCACAGATATGAGTATGCACCATATCAATGCCTGGCATACTGGTAATGCAGAATCAAATCGACGTTAATTAAATTTGTATGTTGATCTGTACATCTCATTGATTCATTTTAGTTAATCAATCAGACAGGAAGGTGTTCAATACTATGAGAAGAAGCTGGGGAACTTGGGTCTGCTGCAGAAGTCACAACACTGTAATGTTAGCACAAGCAAGATGGAAAAGGAGGAGGATTTTGGATACTGTTTGATAAATTTTGTGTTTCTCATGATTGTAAATTAGCTAAATTCTGTCGCACAATCTGATCCATGTTATGTAAAAGCAGAAATTAATGAATTATGTTCTATTATTTTTTGTAGGCTAAGATACTAAAAATTATTTCCTACATATTCATAATTATCAGCAATGTGCATGTAGCCTCTGGAAAAGGTTATTTATGCAAGTTGTACACATTTTTTGTGCATCAAATCAATAACATTGCAGAGTTTTTTTTTTTTTTTTTTTTTTTTTTTTTTTTTTTTTTTTTCAATTAGGCACCTAATACTTCAAAATATTATTCCCTTCTTATATTGTCAAAATATATTAGTATTATTTGTACCAGTTCATATGCAATGATCCGTGTCATGATTTTTTAATGTAGAATGTTATTAATCCATCTTACATAGTATATTTCGACACCGCGTAATTCAGGCTTGTCGTGTGCATGAGTCGAAAGTCGTATAGAAGGCTCAGAGGAACTTACCAAATTTCATGATGTGTTATGATATTTTATAGAATATCATTTAGTTTCTTGTTGATTAAGAAAAGAATGTTTTCCATAACATATATTAGTCAACTTGTCCAGTAGAGTTTACTTTTTAACTGGAATAAGTACGAAGAAGAAGAAAACGTGAGACCAACGCCATGATCATCGTTCTTTGTATGTCCAAAAGTAAAATATTTGGCAAAAAGTGTAGTGCAAAAATTCGACAAGGATGAATTTAAAACCCTTTATTTGACTTTTGTACTTCGTACCATTTTCGAGTTTTTGCGTTTGTATGAAGTTAGGTGAAGAAATAGTAAAACAAATTAAAAACTTATGAACTATGAACTATCATAGGAAAAACTGGCGTTGTTTTTTTGTCATTCTTGAATGTATGGTTCGTGCGTATACACATATCTACCATTGAAATTATAATCAGGGATATTGTGATATGTATTAGGAGAATAATAAAATTGTAAATAATTTACACCAATTGTATCATAAAACAAGTCTGCATCTCATCCTGCTGACTTGAGTATGATTCTTTGGAATTAGATATTTAATAACCAAGTTTCGGGGAGTATGATTACGGAAAATTACTGCTTGTTGGAACTTAATAATTTTATTCATGAGAAAAAACTTGATAATACGAAAAATAAAGACAAACTAGAGAAAAAGGCAAAACAAAACTCCCACTTAAACCCACTATGCAAATGCTCGTCTTTTGCAGGCTTCACAGAAAGTATAATCAACAAAATATTACAAAATTATATTATAATTAACAAATAGATGTGTCTTAATTTGGCTGTTGATCACCGCATCATTTTATAAAGTTGATTAATAAATTAAAATTGATAAACTCCCCATATTAACAACTCATTTAATTATTTGTGAATTAATAAATGACTTTTAATCCATAATTTATTTTCATATAATCAATAACTTACCCATTTATTTACCACAAATGACTGTGTAAAATTTTAAATATTTATTATCTTCATTATCTAGATTATGAATAAATATTTCTAATATAGACTTAAAAATGAAAAAAATAAAAAAAAAGAATCGCTCAATGGGAAAAGTGTCACATAATTGTTACTATACGGCTACCTAACACCGTTTTTCGCCGCTGTTCTGTACTCTTAACATTTTGGAGTATCTCTTATACTTCCTCGTGCAATAAAGTCTTTTCTATTAGCTGATAAAAAGAAAAGCAACGTCTAACATGAAAATTGCATAAAAAAGCATACTGAAAGCCACAACTTTCTTTAATTTGCCCTGTTAACGTCAAAGTATTCAACATTTTCCTCCCCAAAAAATGAAGTAATCCGAATTATCCTATTTGTTAGAGTTAATAGCAAAAAACACTTTTATTGTTATGACTTGTGCGTAAGAGATAAAAAACCTGAGAAAACAAGAAGGCAAAGAGTATTTTTCGCATGTAACAACCCAAGTGAGTTTAAATATAGAGGCAAAACCCCCTCTTATTTTCATTGAGTTACCACTTGAAGTAGTAATACTAATATTCATAAAAATGAATTAGTAATACTATTATTAACCATTAGCCACTATGACTTATAATTGGAAGTGAAAATAGTCAAGTGATCCAAAACTGTCACTTTTTTCCTGGTTAACAATTTTTCATTATCTGTAATATTTATATAATGGTGATTTTTGAAGAATATCTTTCAGTTTCTTGTTGATAAATAAAGAATGCTTTCCAACAATTATTAGTCAACTTCTCCAGAATAGTTTCACTTTTAAACTGCAACCCGCAATGAGGAGTAGAAAACTTGAGAACAAGGCAATAATCATCCTTCTTTGTATCATTGTATGTTAAAAAAGTACATTTTTGGCAGAAAAAGTGTCATCAAGCAAACAAATCCAACCCAAATTTGATGAGGATAACTTTAACCTCTATTTGACTTCTGTACTTAGCATACTATTTCGAGTTTTTGCGTGTGTGTGATAGTTTTGTATAGAAGTACTAAACAAATATTTTTGAACTATGAAGTATGACGTATCATAGTAACATTTGACATTTGAATGGTACGCGTGTATACGTATATTTACAATTCAATTTAAATCATGGATATTGCGACACTAGGAGAATTTAAAAAAATTATAAGGACTCTGTCTAATAATATATTGCAACTAACAGAAATCAGCTTATTGAAACTTAATAATTTTATTCATGAGAAAAACTTGATAATTTGGAAATTAAAAACAAACGGGAGAAGAAATGGCAAAATAAATCCAATAAGCAAATGCTCTTCTTTTGCAAACTTCATCGGAAGTCTTATCGACAAAATCCTACAAAATTATATTATAATTAACAAATAAATGTGTCTTTTCATGTTGATCATAGAATCATTTAACAAAGTTGAATAATAAATTTAAATTGATAAACTCACTTTCTTAACAACTCATTTAATTATTAATAAATGACTTTTACTACATATTTTATTTCCATATTATTATAACCCCATTCATTCATCTAATTTCCATATTATTATTGTGAAATACAACTTTATTATTGACTTTTTGCATCAGTTTCCTATGCAACATATACATTAAATATTCTTTCTTAATAGCAAAAACTTGGAATCAATAAACACCATTCTTTGATAGCTATTTGTCTATTAGTTTAGTTAATACCTATTTTGCCCTTAGACATTACACGAGCTGTAACAGTTGAACTCATCAAACTAGAACAAGAATACAGACTGTACAGCTAGCCGTTACCTGTACAAACCAAGGGTCAAACAAAACAAAACATTACATCAAAATCAAAAAATTATCATCAAAATCTTTTAACAAAAAATATCTCAAAAACGCGTGGTTCATTTACCTCGCTTCACCTCCTAATCTTCACTCCCACACTACGCTACACACAATCGCATATAAATTATACATATATAGATACACTTTTCTGTCTCTATCCCAAATATTGCATACGTTATAATCATCATCACTATAAATGACACAGTAAACGATTCCTTAGCCTGCTGCTTCAAAACCCCACCAACAAATTAGTACCTTTCAACATTATTTACAATATATATATACACACATATCATATATTTATTTGAACCCCACAAATTCTTTCAGGTTGTTAAAGGCGAAAAAAGATGATCTTTACACAGATAAAACTCGGCTCTGTTTTGACTGTAGCAACGTTGATTTTCGCGGTTTTCTTGTTTTTCCCATCACAAGGTGAGTTTGTTGTCGATTATCTCAACTGGGTTTTTGTTCTTGTCTTTATTTGTTGTCGCATTATTGTAAAGATTTGATTTTTATTTATTTATTTTTGTTTCTTGATTTTTTAGGAGCGGCGAGTGTGGTTGAAGACGGTGTCGTTTCGTGGGTGATTAGGAGGTCTGTTCAGGAAGTTAGTAATACGACGTCGTTGGTGTTGGCTAAGGACAGGACGCACAGAAGAGATCCGCTGAACAATCAGGAGTATTACACTGGTGGATGGGATATTAAGAATGAACATTATTTAGCTGTAAGTGAATCTTGAATTGTTTGTGTGGAACTTTCATTATTTCTGTTTATGTTTAGGCTGTTTTATGTATTGCTGGAGTTGGATTAGTTTTAGTCAAAAAATTTATGGCATTTACAAATTGTTGGTGCAATGTGAGAAGATGGTTCGGAATCTTGGGCTTTATTGTAAAAGTTTTTGCGTTTATGTGTGTGTGTGCGCATTTGTGAAAGTCGTTCGCACGTTTTATTGTCATGTCAAATAATTTTTCTGGGATTAATTTGGTTGTTGACAAGTTGAGCTAGCTATGGAGACTTGTCTCTTGGTTTTTACAATTTGTGATTATCAACACCATAAATTATTACGAAAGTGTTGTCTTCATTTGAAATGTAGATAAAATATCCAAAACATGAGGACCCCTTTTTGGGTATTTAACTTATCAATTTGTAGGAGAAAATAATTACATAACCAAGAAACTTTAGCAAAATTTTGTTTTGCGGAAGGATGAAGGAAGATCGGTTATCATATTGGCAAATGTAAAGTCATTAGTGATAAAAGGGGGTGATTTCTTTAATATTGAGGTAATAGTGAAGAAATAGTCAATGATACTTGCATGTGGCACTAGCAAAGCAGGCTTTGGTAACTAAAGATATATATATATATATATACTAAATTGATTCCTTTGAGTTTCAGCAATGAGATAAAACATGTGGAACCATCAGGACCAGTGCCTTTGTGTTATAACTTGACCATATATAATAATGCATTTTCTGCCAATGAGAATATTTTTTGGGTTAATTACAGCTACACCTCCTAATGTTTGTCTTAGTTATAGAAACATTAGTGTTGTTTGAGTGTTTACGTGAAAACACCTAGAATTCGAAAAATAACATTACAGATAGACCCTTTGGGGTCTGGATGATTATAGAGATACTACATTGAATTTTGGAGAACATTACTAATAAACCACTAAATTTACATGGTTTTTTGAAGTTTTAGGGATGCCGTTTAATTTTTGAATAATAGGAGACATTTCTGCAACTACGCTAAACCTTGTTTGTGTTGCTGTAACTATTGCTTTGTTCTCTCTAAATTCTTGTTTTTTTGATCCAGTCTGTGCTTTATACTGGCACTCCTCTTTTCCTTTGTGCTGCAATATGGTTTATTGGATTTGGAATCTTTCTGCTGTTGGCTTGTATGTATGCTTGCTGCTGCCATCGCCGCCGCTATGGCTATTCTCGTTTCGCCTACGTGCTATCTGTTGTTCTGCTCACCTTATTTACAATCGCCGCAGTGTAAGAAGCCTCTATCTTCTGTTCTTCTCTATCTTATCAAGATCGAATTTAGTTGAGTTCAGTCTCATTTTTATTATGTTTCATGCACCAGAATTGGAGCTATTTTCCTGTACACGGGACAAGAGAAGTTTCATGACAGTACAGAAAGTACATTAAACTATGTTCTACAAGAAGCAGATACTACCGCCAATAATCTCACGGACGTGTCAAACTATCTAACTGCCGCTAAAAGAGTTGGAGTCGATCAGGTTTTTCTTCCTCGAGATGTGCAAAATAACATTGACAGGGTAAATAACCTGATTTCAACGGCTGCCAATACCCTTGAAAGTGCGACAAAGAATAATAAAGATGATATATTTCGTGTTTTGGATGCCGTGTAAGTATTTCAATTAGTTGCAGCCGCTTTCCATATTCTATTTCAAATGTGTTATGCAAATGAGTATGTTACATTGATATACAGGCGTCTGGTTCTCATTGTGGTATCGGCTGTAATGCTTGGCGTGGCTTTTCTTGGTTTCTGTAAGCATACTGATTCTTTCGCATGAAATTGTTTATAGATTGAATAATTGATGGGATCTGATTTTCTGATTAATTGGTGCAGTGTTGTCTATTTCGGGCTTGCAGTGTCTTGTGTACATGTGAGTTCATCTAAAGGGCGTCTGACGTTTTCCTTAATTTCATTTTTCACGTTTTCCTTAATTTCATTTTTCAGCTATGTATATACAATAAAATTCTGTTTCATTTACATGATTTGAAATTCTTGAATAATTCTTTTGTGCAGATTGGTCATCGCTGGTTGGATTCTTATCACGGTCACTTTCATCTTGGGTGCTGTATTCCTTGTTCTCCACAAGTAAGCACACTATGAAATCTGTTACTTTCTTAGTTCAGCCTTTTGTAGATCAATATCATAATAACTTTACTTTGCTTTATCAATTGTTTTTATTGAAATGCTAATTTTTGTTGCAGTGTGGTGGGAGATACATGTGTTGCGATGAATGAATGGGTTATTAACCCAACTGCTCATACGACATTAGATGATATTATCCCCTGTGTTGACCCAACTACTGCTCAGGAGGCATTGAACCAGAGCAAAGAAGTAACTTTCCAAACTGTCCAACTTGTAAATGGGATCATCCGTAACGTGTCAAACGCGAACCTTCCTCCTGTAGTCGGACCACCACTGTATTACAATCAGTCTGGTCCGTTGGTTCCTCTTCTCTGCAACCCATATAATCCCGACAAGACTAATCGAACATGTGTAACAGGAGAAGTGGACTTAAACAATGCAACACAGGTAAAATGACTAAATCACCTGCTGTTAACTCTGTTATGAAGAATTTCAGTAACAGTTACTTCTGCACCCTACTCAAGCTTCAAAAACATGAGAAAATATCATACACCTAAATTTTATTTACAGTCCTTGATATTATATGCTTTTGCTATACAGGTTTGGAGTAATTATGAGTGCCAAGTTTCCGCTAACAACACTTGCACGACCGTAGGCCGTTTAACTCCAAGCATGTACGATCAAATGAGTGGTGCTGTGAACGTGAGCTACGGTTTGTACCGGTTTGGTCCATTCCTGACCGATTTAGTTGACTGCACTGTTCTTAGAGATACTTTCACCACAATACACAACGAGCATTGTCCCGATTTAAGACAGTACAGCCGGTGGGTTTATATTGGTTTGGCAGTGGTATCGTCTGCAGTCTTGCTCTCTTTGATATTGTGGGTGCTGTATGCACGAGAGAGGCGACACCGTAAGTATACCAAGCTTGTCGATGCTACCTCGGGACCCTCTGCCTCGTTCGAAAGTAAAGGGCCGTAATAAGTTCCGAATTTTATGATGTTTTGGAGAAGTGAGATTGTTTGCTAATTTGCCAGAGTCTTTTGTTGTTGGCCTTGGCTTCTGTATATAGATTGATATCTTAATGTAATTATACTATCTTTGAGACTATTATTGAGCTTCATATTCGCTGGATGTTACTTATAGAATCCATGATATTTTATTATTGTGAAATACGTATTTATATTTAACCAATGTTACAAGACAATTACAGCCTTGTTTGCTTACATTCCCAATGGATTTGCTTGAAATTGGACCTAAGTCAATGAGCATTGATCATTGGACTCATACTTTGTCAAAAAATGACCAACCCAAAATTGGTTCCAAAATCAATACTTAGTTTTAACGGCGGTCCAATTGCAACATAAAGTCCAATAGCATCTTCTGCATCAACATTATTCACAATATTATGAAAACGTTACATCAAAAATTGCAGTATATTTTCGCGAAAAACTGAGCTTTGCCCAATACAACCAAATACCTCACCATTTCTAACTAACATACTATACTCAAGAACAATCTATTTGTAAAATAGAAAAGAAAAAAAAGTTGTGTAGTGGTGCCACAAATTTTCCTCTGTATTTAGGGTGATTGGCAAAATAATCCTATATAAAAGAAAAGTAGGCAAAAGAAAAAGAAATAAAAAGGTCCTTTGTGATTTTAAGATAAAGGGGCTTAAAATTTCCTCTAATTTCTTACACACAATGTCTTTTTCTTTTTGTCTAATTTCTTTTCACATTTCTTTTTTTGGTTTTTGCAAGATGGTTATTGCAGAGTTAAATTTAACATCTTGCTTGTACTCATAATAATTGGCTAATATCATTTGGCCTTTTAGCTAATCTTTTGGTCATTTACGAAAAAGTCAAACGAGGTTTGCCAAACTAGAAATTGGCTGATATCATAATATATAATACGGCCAGGTTTGTGGCCAAAAAGGAATCGAAGAAGAAACTACTAGAAAGATACACAACACACACCTGTTATGACCCTACATGACCGACAAAACTTCTATATACATAAACATTGAATCTTAATTTGCGTGTACACTTTGATTTTATTTCCAATTTTAATAGGACCACAATGCTAATATTTGTTTAAAAAAATTAAAAACATTTGTTGACCGACCTTCCTTTCTACAAAACGTTAAAGAATTTTATCAACAGTGCGACAAATTTTAAGAACTAAGTTCTCATGCATATCAAAGAATAACTACATTTGTATATTTGTAAAGGTTCCAATCTACTTGGTTTTATGTTGTCCTTAAAAGTTAAAACACATGTTATATATAAAATACATTTTGCGTTGTTTAATTAAAATGACAAAAAAGAAAAGAAAAGACCTATTGCGCCTATCTTGAGTCCACTTCCTTTTTTCCTTGTTCACGCAACCTTATACCTTATAGTATACCATTTGATATCACCTAATGCACTATTATCTAACGACATATTATATTTGACGATCAGATAATTACGTAGTCGAATTAAATCCAAGTCGACCAAATATTACATAGGTACGTAATTGCTAGCATTCGTCCTTGTTAAATGGACTAAATCTATCTCATTTGAATATTAACGGTTCGTGCCCAAAACAAAAAATAATTCAGTGCACTTAAGGTTCATTTACTTGTTGCAAATGACATACTAAGGTAAAAGAAACAATAGTGAAAGATAATTTATAATTTCACAATCATATAATTATGTACATGGTTATCATTTTTAGTCACTACAATTCACATTCAATTATTTCTTGACTATAGGACGGTTTCATTTCATATTTGTTCAATTTTTCCGCACTGTCCATTATAACGCTCATTAGTCATTAGTACTAATTAAAAAGCATCTCATCAAAATCAAAAGTCAAGACGTAGCAGCAAGCTGGCCTAAGAACTTGTGCAGTCCAACCCTATTGTGACACATTTTTCAAAATTAATAATGCTACTATTATTGTTAAATCTTCTCTATCCACGTGCTTGTTTATGCATGGCGAACATCATCAATTATTTTTCTATGTCGACCATTTTCAAATTATTAATGGCTCGAAAAGTATAAGAGTGCACCCCAAGGAATAGCTTTTAGGCATAAATAATAAATATTGTGTATAAGTTGCATTGAGCAAGTCTACGACGCGACTTTGACCGCATAAAGAATATGCCAAACATGTTTATCAAAATTATTCATTAATTAATCTACCATAACTTTCAAACAAATCTATGTTAAAACTTGAATTGTTCCATGGCAGTCTCTGTAGACCAAAACATATATATGATTTTATTGCCTTTTCACATGCACGAAAAGAAGATTATATACTCGAATAGTTTTCTATAGCACAAACGCATGCATGCACTAATATTGACCTTCTTAATGTTGGATATAGTGTGTGAAGTGTGAATGACAGAATATTAAGTCCGGCGTTCAAATAAGTACTAAATTAGATATAAGCGGAAGTTTCAATGGAAATTTTAAATTTTTGATGCAATCTTAATAAAGTGGACTAGAGGTCTTCGGGCATTGTTTTCTTTATTTGCATCTCCAATTGGACATTTGTTGACCAGTATAGCATTTTTGAAAGAAAAGAAAAAACTATATGCATCTATTATTTCCGAAATTTTAATTTAGATGTATCTATTCGACACTGGTGTCTATTTTTTCTGTAAATTAAAGTATCATGGAATAAGAGGAACGTTTTGAATTGAATTAAGCTAACTTACCACCGGTCGTAGTTGGTTAAAGAACTAGAGTTTTTTCTCGTTGTCTCAAGTTCGATTATAATGGAGAGCAATTTGATCCTATTTTTTAGGTTTGTGTCACATCAAATTTGCTCCGTGTAGTTTACTCGATTTGCAAGCTATTGTGTCTAATTCGTATATTTTTAAGAGTAGTTGATGTGGGTTCTGTAAGATAATTATTTAAGGACTTTTATTTGACCTTATCTTCCCCTAATTGTGGTCTAATAGGAATCCTGGTTTTCTAGGATATATGTTAATCTATATATTGATTATTTATTATTTAATATAATTAAGAGTTATTTTTCTATTAATCCCATCTTTGATGGACGGATGAGATTAAGTCTTACAGTTTAATCCTAATTGGAACTTGGTCCTCCCTCCTCCTATAAATATATACTTTAGTCCATCATAAATCATACTTAAGAAAAACACATAAATTAGAGGTTTGTAGGTAAGGGAGAAATCAAGAAATATATTGAAGTTGTTCATTGTTCGCAACTCAGTTCATCTGCAAGAAGATCAGAACGTATTTTCTCCACGATGAATGGAGGTATTCCTAATATCATTTATTTATAAATATGTTTCGTGATGGTTATGTTGTTCAAGATTTATGGGTTCATATAATTATAATTGTTTACAGGTTCTACGACATAATTTTTTTTCTTGAAATTTAGCCCTTGCGCACCCTAACTGGGGGTTCCCACGATATATGGGAAAAGAAAAAGAGAAAAAAAAAAAAGTGAACTAGCCTCCCAATGCGTTGTGAAGATTGTGGGTGAATCAGGCCACAGAGAATCGACACCACTTGGAGGCTGTAATACAGCCTGCACTCACAAACATGTGAGACCCACACAGGTGGGGCCCACGTGGGTCCCACACATTTTGTGAGAGCAGGCTGTATTACAGCCTGCTGTAGCTAAGACAAAATTCACCACTTGGCACAAAGCCGTTAACCTTTCATGGTCCGCCAACAGATGCCCACGTGACGGGTTTCTTCAACATTAATGTGATGTCTGCTCAATTTGCGAAAGATTAACGTTACCTACAAGCTCTAAAATCAATTTAGGATGGAATGTACTAGATTATTTTGGTAGTTGGATTGGTAATTATTATGATTTGTATATTAAATTGGATATTAAACTTATAGTAACGTGCCTTTAATTTTGTATTCATGGTTGCACGCAGCATGTGAGTATTACGAAATTTCAAATTGCGTTATGGAATTAATAGAGAGAATCAGAAAATGTAACATATTAAATATTTGTTTTGTATACATAACAGATGACTCAAAATAAGGATTTTAGAAAATGATGGATACTAGATTGAGATTCGGCAGTTAAATGGAATTACTCAGCGGGATTGCAACAGTGCCTCAGATGGAGTGAACTGAAGAATCAAATAAAAAGTAAGAGATTCGGAAGGACGAATAAAGTCTGAGATATGCTAATGTGAATCAGATATTTTCTTTATTTTCTTTTACTTTTTTTTTTTATACTTTAAGCTAAACATAGTACAAAACTGCACAGAGGAACGCGATGCATAAATTATAGCAATTCTTCAAAAAATCAGACCTGATTTTAAAGTAATTATTGGAATAAGGCAAGAATTGCTTGTTTTGATCACTAACAAGTAACAACTACTTTTAGATACATAACTCAAAAAAGATTATGGTATCTTTTTTGCCATGACAACAAATTAACCATTTATAATCTTTAGACCTACTTTCACTCTCAAAAGATACAAAATAAATAAAGGAACCAATATTTTCTTTAGCAGAACTACATCCAAACGGATCCTTAATCCGGTCTGTTCTAGCTAGTAAACAATTTTTCACAAAAGCACAAAAACATTTACTTGAAGGCAAGGGTAAAAGAGTATCATGACCCATATGACATAATTATTCCAACAACTTAATAAATAATTATAACATGCATCGAAATATTGCGTTAAATCTTTACTTATGGTGCATCATTACAGGTTTGTCTAATTGCTTGAATCTCGCACATATTTCACGGTTCCGTTAAACCATGCTTAGGTGGTGTTTGCAAATGCTTATAAAAGGAGTTTGTTGGCTTTTGCAGCCGCAAAAGCACATTTTTAGTGTTTGGAATGCTGACTTTTACTTTTTCTTGTCTTAAAAAAAGTCAGAAAAAGCACAAGCCGCAAAAGCATGCCCAGGGGTGCTTCCCCAACTGCTTTTGGAATTATGTTATTTTTGAAAGGTCTTTAAATAGAAAAGTTAATTCTCATTAATTTTTGCAAACACCTAATTAATGATTTAAGTAGCTTTTTAAGAAGATTTGCAAACACTCCCGACTTTTTATTAGAAGTCACTTAAAGTGGCTTTAAGCAAAAGTAGTGAACAAGCTCCTTTTATAAGCATTTGCAAACACCACCTTAGAATCACAGCCACCACTATCAGTCCATGATCTATTGTTTCCTACACGAATCATCAAAATTCAATGAATTATATACATGAGTATAATTTACAAGCTACCGTGTTATGACCAGAAAAAAGTATAATATTAATGACAAGATAAGTTGAGAACATGCAGATGCCATGAACCAAACCTTATTTCCAGATAATCTGCACTAATTAATAGTAGCGAGGTAGTGATTACAAAATGGTTCCCCGTCTTTATACCCATAATAACTAACAAGACACGCAAAATGCAATTAAACTTAGGGACAAGCACACTTATATCCTCTAGAGTACTTTTGTCTAATTGCATGAATTCTTAAACAAAAAAAATGTGAAACTCATATAGCAAAAGTTAAAGAAAAATTGAACAACACATGAGAGTGAGAGAAACGCTCCACAAAATTATAATCAATAATTAATAAAATAACTTTCCTCCATAGTTCGCATGAATATAGGAGAACACAATAACAAAACTAAATTGTTTGTATAGTAAGAAAACATGAGATCGGTAATAAAACAGAAAAATCCTAATTATAATTTTGTGGAAAAGGATTTAACAAGTTTAATAACTATCAAAAATAGCAAAAATATTTAAAAGAAGATACACCCACATTGTGATCAAGTATTGGTCCTTCTGCCCAAAGGTCCAACTACAACATAACATCCAATATTGTGAACTTTAAAAGTATACCTAAGTCCGTGATATACTTAAAATTTCATGAGTTTTCGTAGTCGTACAAATCCCAAAAAGTATAACTGCAATGACTTTCTCGAATTTAAAAAGATTTCCATGTAACTATAGAAATAATAAAAGGCGTTTTTGTGATAAGATCAAAATGCAATTATTCCTCAAATTTTGTAGCAATTTTTTAACCTGAAGTATTTAGAAATAAAACTCCTTCAAATTTTCAAACCGGATTCAAATCAATATTCGGAAGCTGTAATAAAACGGTTATTTATATGATTTATCCAACTACCTATTTATTACAACGTGATTCAATTAAAAACACAAACATAATATACAATATCATAAAAGATAAAATAAATAAAACAAAGCAAAACAATTTATAAGCAACTAAGGTAAAAATAACACACACCCCACTACGTGTCGGGTTACAAATCACTCCCAATATCTAGTGACATGTCGCACCAAATTCGGCGCCTGCACAAACTCAAACAACACCACATCACCATAACACGCGCGTGTATCCACCCCCTCTTCACTCCCAAACGCGTATTCCCCACGCGCCCCAAAAACACGTGTAGCATTTATTCCTTATTCTGACAGCCCATTGCTTTGCGGTGTGGGGCCACCCACAGAAAAAAAGCCCTAACCCCAAACTATTCGCAACCAACGGCTGGTCCATAACCAATTCCCCAAAACACCCCTAACACCACCTCATATTCACCAAACTGCCACCGCCTTTTCCCCCTATATAATCCGTTCTTCATTTTAGCTTAGGTTTGCCAAAATAAAGTCTCAAACGGGCACCAGCCGCACGGCTTTGCCCAATTCAGTTACTTTTTATTTTTTTACCAAAATTAAATAAAAAATAATTAAATTAAATTCAAAGGTACAAGCAATGGAAGCGTCCTCGAGAAACAGATCCTCACAAGGTACAACAACATTCCACAGCCACTTCCAGCGATCGTTATCTCCGTCCGGCCGATTCTGCTCCTCCTCAATCTCCGCCTCATCGGCGGCCACAGCCTTCTCAGCACGACCCGATCCACCGCGCGAATCCGTGTTCGCGCGGTGTACGAGCCCCACACGCGTCAGCCTCGGCAGATCCGTGTCTCCGTCGCCGTCCGTACGATTCTCGGCGTCACAACGGCACCAGATCGCCTCTCATCATCATCATCAGAAGCAGCAGCAACAAGGACACAGATCGCTGAGCTCCGGCCCGAAGAGGACGTGTATGTGTTCGCCTACGACGCATCCAGGATCGTTCCGGTGCAGCCTGCACAAAAACAGCGCCAATCCGGGGAATCAAGCGGCGGCGAATTACCGATCGAGTCATCAATTGAACATGCGGCGATCGGCGATGACGAATTCGCTGGTGAGGATCGGGACCGTTGAGGGCGATCTGGTGAAGAGAGCGTTGGCGGCGTTGATTCGACCGTCGTCGCACAGTTTGCGCCGGAGATTCGATTTTCAACAGCGACCGAGTCGGTTATCGGTGATGTCGAAAGGCTGATAAACGATTTTTGGCCGTTGATTGTGTTGAAATGATGAAGATATTTATGAGTTTTGGCGTAGGTGTGAAGAAATCGGCGTTTTTGTTGTGTACAGAAGAATGAGTTGACTCGGTCGAGTTGAGCTGGGTGAGGTTGAAGAAGTTATTAGTTTGTTACCAGATTCGAAACTATGGAGTTTTGTGCTGTAGTTGAGGAACTCGAGTGATTTTTATATATTTTTCTCTTCTTTTTTTTTTTAATTTTCTTTCATTCTTTTTTTATATTTATATTGAAAGAGAAGCACGGGCACAGAATGTTTAGAAGTATAAGTAGCAGCAATATTCTGTGAATTAGTATTATATATTGATATATAATTCAGTGTTATTTTGCAGTTTTAGTTCATGAACAATTGTTGATTTTGATATAAATGTGGATATAAGTGAATTATTTCATGATTTACTAAATTAATCTCAGAGTAATCTGTTGTGTTAATCTATGATTCTTGTGAATATATTTCATTTTGAATTTGTGGACTGGGTTTGATGCATACTTTGCCCATGTTTTGCAGTGGAAATTTGCAAAAGCTGGGTCTCTACTCTCTTTCATTTGGATTTTGTAGATGATGAGCAAAGATAATCTATTGATTTGAGGTGAATGTATGGTATAAAGCTTTTACCTTCTTTTTTTCTTTGCAGCATTTTATGCATCTGGTATTTCTTGTTCTTACTTTTCTAAATTTAATTTGTGTAGTTTATGTTTATTAATTTGTGTTGATATTTCATAGCAGCAGGAAAGGACTGGAAGCCGATGGAACAATGGTTGGAAGCAGCAATTAAAATCATAATATTTATTGTATTTGAAAAGTCATCTGGAAAATTATCAAAAAAAAAAAAAAAAAGTCATTTGGAAGACAGTTCAACAGAGTAACAACATACTAAAGATCAATTCCTAATGATATTCTCGAATTAATTGGAAATTCTTATAATTTAATGACCAAATCCAGTTAATGCAAAAGAATTGTCTTAAGGTCGTCTTCTTCATAAGCAACATGCTGAGTTGCAAAAAAGGTTCGGGTTCAAGTGGCCTTCAATTGTATTACTGTACTATATCAAAATTAGGTAAAAATAGGGGACCCTCCTTACACTGTCACCAATGTTTTCAAAACCAAACCGGTTCGACCGGTGTCTGAACAAGGGACCTGACCTCGGTTCAACCAGTTCGACCGACCCGTCCGTTCGGATTTTAAAAACACTGGTGTACATGATGTTTCAAGGGATTTTAGCCATAATAGTCCTGTAACTTGACACTTTTACACAATTAGGTCTGTAACTTTTTGAATTGCAATTTTAGTCATTTAAGTTGGCACATGTTACAATTTTAGTCTTATGGTCGAAAATATAATTGCCATTATATTGTTTGAATATATATTCTCAAAATCGGTTTAATTCAGTGTTTTTAAAACCGAACCGGTGCTTTGAACCGGCAAGGCACCGGTTCGCTGGTTTTACCGGTTAAACCGGGTCAACCGATGGTTGAACCGGTTAAACCGGTCAAAACCAGTGAATGGACAAGGAACCGGGTCCCGGTCTGACCGGTTCGATCGGCCGTGCCGGTCCGATTTTAAAAACACTGGTTTAATTAGTCTAATTGGTTAAATAGAATATCTCCTAAAATTTCGATTCTCAAAATCACATTTTTCTTAATTAAAAAAATTTGATATCTCATGTCTAAGGAAAGAATCCTTTTAACATATTCTATTTTTGAGTGTTTAAAAAGGTATTTCTGGGCGCGCCTCGAGACTCGCTTGGGGGCGAAATTGAGTTAAAACGCTTTGAGGCGTAACATTCTAGAGGCGTACGCCCCGTAATTTGGGGCCTATGCCCATGTCGCGAAGGACGTAAATTTTGAGGTGCAAAAGGGGTCAGTGTAAAAGCAAAAAAAAAGAAAAAAAAAGTTTATTTAGTTAACTTTTCTATGCTTGTTCATTCATATCTTGTCTATAATTTTTTTTTATTTGATAAAATTATAAGTTACCTTAGTAAAATGTATTTTACATTTTTAATAATTTTTTATTTTTTGTGGCTTATAAAATCATCTTTTTTTTATGAATTTTAATTATAGGTATCTAATTTCGTAATCCATTGCTGTGGATATTTTTCTATTATATGATTACTATTTTACTTGAGTTTTCTTGTAATTGTTAGTTAATAACTTCACAATATATAGAATATATGTCACGTGAAATATTTTGTATGCAATCTAGTTAGTGCGTGCAAAGGGAAGAGAAAATGATTTTTTTTTCTCTATGTTATTTATAATTGATATTATCTCAAATAGTTTTTTAATGATTTCAAAAGTCTTATCTTATTATATTGGTATTTATGCATTTTTATGTTTTCTTTTTATTATTAATATTGATATATATTTTCTAAAAATATAAATGCCAAAATTTGTGGGACTTGCGCTCCGTGCCTCAGGGCTTACGCCTCGCCTTTGAGAGAATAAACGCCATATTTATGCCCCATGCCTTTTAAAATACTGTTATTTTCTAATAATGTTTTTTGGTAAACATAGTTTTCTTTTAATATATTGTCAGAATCTAAGAATAAGGAAATTAGCTATTTAATTAACTTGCCTTTTATATTTAATTATAGTTGACTTGTCAAATTACTTTTATAATCTTGCCTGAAGCATATTAATGTTTATCTATATGAAAAGAATTATGTGGATATTTAAAATGCAGGAAAGTGAGGCTATGAAGAATTGCTTAATAGATATTTTCTCTTTATTAAGTTCTTTCGTGAATTATGGTTAATTTCGGATGAGCTCCTTTTACTTTGTGATAGTAAAATAAAATATCTTTCATATTTTCTGCTACAGGAAAGTTAATCACACGATGGAAAGTTCAGTTGGTCATTGCAACCATCACAGAACGCGGTTGCAACTATGGAGCATAATAGGTTTTTGTGATATTCGTACAAATAATATTTCTCGGTCAAAATAATGAATCAATCTTGTATGAGAAAAAGATATTTGGGATTTGAGAGAAAAGGTTCAAATCATTATGAGAATTTTTAATTGTTTCATTTTGAAGTATTTTCACGGTTGGAGAGATTTCTAAAAAGGTGGCCGGTCTACTTCAGAACTCAAATGAAATAATATGGTAGGCGAGTATACTATAAATGTTTAACGTCACAGAGAGTCTGATTTGTTAGAGTAGTGTCATGTATGATAATTCTCTTTATCATATTTAAAGAAGTTTGAACTGTTCGCGTAAACCTCGTGGATCAGTTCTATTGACTAAACCACGGTAAAATCCTGGGATTTTGTGTATTTATCATTTTATTGTATAATTGCAACTATTTTTACCTTGGTTACAATTTCCAGTTGAATATGTAAACTGTGGTTAAGATCTAACATCATAAAATTAGTCTACGTAATAACCTTCATAAAATGGCTCCTAGAGATTTATTTGCTTTGAAATGGATAACAAAATCAAATTATTTATTGTCCCTAGTTTGTGTAAAAGAGGATAATGTTGTAATAGACTAAAGTTTTAAACCTTCTTATCAAAAACAAATAATGTATGTCATTAATTTTTAGGCCAAGCAACAAAAAGGTACAATATGGCTCATTTTTAGTGATTTTGAAATATCGTAGTTTAAAAGAAATAAAAACAATTAACTTCAGTATGTTATTCAGTAAGTTGAACCATGGTGAACACAAAAGTCAAAAAAAGAATAAGAAAACGTGAATGCTGAATAAAAAGAATAACACATTATGGTGTGTTATTTGCTACTGAATATTATTAAAAATGATATTTGTTAATTTATTATTAATTATGAAATGGCTCTTATAATTTAGTGTATTTATGATTGAGTGCATAATAACTAAAGAATGCATTGATAGTGAATGCAAACTACTTGAACTAATACCGGTAAGGCGGTGAGCAACTACCAAACTATCATCTTTGGTTGGTTAGAAGCTTATGAAGACAATATAACTTACTAGCTACAAATTGCAACACAACAAGTCAAAAGGTGACAAGTTTCTATCTTGTGCTACTTAAAAAGTTCTGATAATTAAAAAGAAAAATAAGTTTTGAAAGTTATGCACACTTTCGAACAATAGATGTTTTACGTTAATGCCTCTTTCTTCCAAAAAAAGCAAATTCCAGAACATTAAATAATTCTATTACCTAATACGAAGAAACTATTATATATTTTGGCGCACGAATATGTTGTGCATAATGGTAGTGTATATTACGATCATCACGATAGATTATTATAATATATCATAGTGGTCTTAAAATGAATGATTATATGTTAGTAAATGCATCGACACTACAGAAGTTTCAAAATATCTATAGCTCGAAAGTAGGTTACAACTTAATAAAAAAATTAAAGCTATAACCAAATAACAATGACTTTTACGACAAGGCTGAGCGCAATACGGACGGGTGCTTCAGCCATTAGATTTAAATTTGGACATTGTCTGGTTGAAATAGAATCCACAAATTAAAATAATGTACCATCTATTACTTTAAGACCATAATTTCTACGAGATCTATATTTTAGCCTTTTTCTTTTTATTGTTTAGTTACCTCAGCAACAGTACTTTCTGCATTGCTAACCAAATTGACGCAATATATAAAATCTAGACGTTAAGAAATAAAAGTGTCTTGTAATTTCAACAATTTCGTTAGTTAAGTACTATAGTTCACAAAAGGATAAAGTTAGTACTTACTCCGCAACGAGTTAGATATTTATCTATAACTACTCTCTATCCATGTGCATTGATATCTCATTAGGCGTTAAACGTTTAGTAAAAATAAGGATAATTCTAAACTAGTTGTGCATTATTTTGATTCACAAGATTTGGACTTGCTATATGAACACAAATTTCACGTATGTCCAATACTCCAATTGCAATTCAACAAACCAAAATAAGATAGTAAGTACTTGATTTGGGAACATTTATGCTATTCAACAAGCCATAAGAAAATAATTAAATTTAGTGGTTGTCAATCGAAATCAAAATTTGGGTGGGAACATGTGCTGGTGCTCCGTGTTTCATGGGAGGGCTACAACAATTTTGCTCGTCTCTCCCAATCTCAGTCTTGGACATTGGGATGGTACCATTATATGGTTGTTTTTGGACAGGTCGTCCCTATATTATTAGGTGTTTTAGGACTAAGTACTTTATTTTGCATTTAAATAAGTTGCTCATCAATAAAGTATGTTAGTATTCAGATTCTATTATTGGAGGCTTGGGTTATTATTCTATGAATGACATGTGTTGTGAGATTGATTTCAGTTGCTTGTAAAGTTTGAAACTTCAATTAAACTTAATTTCTAGCTAGCTAGGTTGCACTAAATATAAAAGGTTACCAATAAGCTACGATCAAGACTAGCTTTAAATATAATTTGTTTAGCTGTTAGGGATGATTACATTAGGCATTGAAGTTTTTGTCTAATTCTAAAATATTATAATTAATTACAAAAAAATTAAAGCAAAAAACCAAAAGATAGACTCTCGTAAGATCTGAACAGTTACAACTTACAATGATACTCCTCTAAATTTGAAAAATAGTACCTAAACTGCCTCTAATCAAATTCCTAAAGAATTTTTCGTAATTAGACCTAACTGTAAAAACTGTTGATACAATTACCAATACTTTTAACTGCAGTCGACCAATAAAGCTGTCGTTATGTAGGACTAGTTGATGCCTTCCCTGGGTCCATAACACGTCTCTTTTTTCAGTAGCTAACTGATAATAATTTAACACATTGGATATTGAACAGTACTGTATTAAATGAGTGTAAATTAAAAAAAAAAAAAGTTGCTGGCATAATTAATAGGTTCTCAATATTCATTTACCATTCATATAACTCTGTGCCACTGTGTGTCGAGGGAATATTATCAGATCTCAATAGTATTTAGTGTTTCAACTTACATTGAAATCTAATCTGAATCGAATTAAAATTTTAAATAATATCAAGTCCTCTGCATTCTGTAATCATTTTAAATAATATTCCATGCGAGGTATGCTTTTGACACTTTCTCCTGATGCAACATGTATGACTTTGCACTGTGACAGTTTGTCATTTGGTCTCTTGATTAAAAATTGAGTGCTACAAGGTATATTATTCAAGTTAACAGTCAATTAGTCAGATTTACTTGCATTTAGATCTTAATTTGATTGTATAACTGAAGCTAAATTAAATGGAATCGAAATTACACTTAAGGGGGGTTGATTTTATTTTGTAAGTGCTCCTTGATGTTAAAACATTTGCAGAAGTGCTCTTGAATTTATACCAAACTTAAGAATATAATCATCTAAAACTCGAATAATTATAGACAAGCTTCTTACTTCTTAGAGTTTGACCAATATTACAAACATGCACTCTATTTTCAGTACTTTTAAGCGTTTGGATTAGGACTATTTAATCCCAATAAAAATAATTAATTACACTAGACTTTTGGAGTTAGATGCAATTATTTCTAAAATAAATGTATAGGTTTAACATATATGCTGTCACTTAATTTAGCTGTGGAGATCTAGTCCAATAGTCTCCTAGAGTAGTCACCCATTTAGCCCATTTTCTTTGTCTTGGAAGGAACTGATGGACCACTGACAGTACATTCAATGCGTTTGGGCCTATTTATCGTCGTTGCCTAAAAACTTGGTATAGGTCAAAAATCAATAAAATATATGAAATATCTTAATAGTTTATTATTTAATTAGTATTTGAAACTATCAAGTATCAACTCAGATATTTAATTCACGCGTTATTTTGTATTTCATTAGTTGTAAATTAATTCGCAGCGAAATTTTACCAGAAAAAACAAATATGCTTACGACAATTCTATTATTATTTATTACAACTAAAAAGAAGCAAATATAATAAAGAAAGTGGTCCACTGTCCCTTGGTCCCAAGAATTCAAGACCATAAGTTTTGTTCGAAAACAGAAAATATGTGCACAAAAGAAAGATAAAAGAAGCAATTAATATCTTTGGCATTTAAATACCCATTAATGTGATGCAAGGCTTTTGGGCCTAGAATATGCTCATAATCATAAAAATAAATAAAATAATTGTAATTATTATTATTTATAGAAAAGAAAAAGATCACGAGATTGTATTTGCTGTACTATAATAACTAATAAGTTTACAATTTTGCTTCACCAACCTGTCATTTTACGTGGTCAATTTTTTATTCAAATTTAATGTGAGTGACAGTAAAGTCTATAGTGAAATCTCAACTAAGCATCAAAATCTAATTAGGACTTACCCACTACTTACTCTTAAGTCTTAACATATTAGGAAATTTTTTTATTCAATTAGCAACTAGCAAGCAAATAAAAAGAATTTTCATTACATACTAGACTAATTGGGCTATTCCAAAAACCAGCAGAACATAATTTTCTAATTTCCCTTTAGAGCTTGGTCAATTGGACATAAAAGAAATAGAAAAATTGTTAAACATTGCGGAGCAAGTCCAAGCAAAACATATACTTAAACACAGAATAAATTTTCAGTTTTTTTATATATGTGTTTAACTTGCTTTTGAGGCCTCCCAATATTTTAATATTTCAATAAAATATATCGGAACTCCTATCCATGTATTTCAACTTTTAAGCAAATACAGGGGTAAAATACAGAAAAATATTCTTCCAACTTATTTGAAATGGGACATGCATGCAGAGATAATTGATGAAGGAGGAGCAGAGAGCCCATGTGTTGTCGGAGACAAGACCTGGAAAATATAGGAAGACACGAATGTCCGGAGAACTGCATTAGACCCCTTGTATTGCAAGATTTGCATCAAACTCCCCACGTACTAATCTCTTTCTTTTCACATAATTTTGTCGTGTTTTCAAAAAGTCAGCGCCAAATTATCAATTTTATCCCTTTCACGGTTCAATTTTTTTTATAACATAAGGGGGTTTGGTGCATATATGGTTCTTGATCATAGCGAGACGGTTCAAAGGAAAATTTCGCTAACAAAAAAGGATTTGTCGTATCTTTCAAAAAATAGGAAGACTCTTATTTATATATATATGAGTCTCTCAGTCTATTTATTACAAACAAAAGCTTAAAAGACAAACAAGTCTCATATACTTGCAGTGTACTCACTCTCCTCCAAAGGAAACGAAGGTGGAGTTTGCTACATAATTTTTTGAGAATACAAGAATATCCAACTTATAAGAAGAAAATAACATTAGATGTTTTGCAAAATGCGGAGTATTTTTTTAGGCATTTTTTTACTCCAAGAATCTTCGTATTTTATATCCCTCGTGAAATGACGACATTGGAGTATCTTTGAATCATTCAACAAGTATCTTTCTTAATGCTATTTTTTATTAGTAATAACATCATTTATTTCTATAATACCAAAACTTCCAAACATAATCTACAAAAAATCAATTTAGTATCTCAACTTTCCTCTCAATATAAATACACACTTCCGGACCAACTTTTCAGTCTTCAAAGTCATTACATATTCATTGAAAACAAAAATCTAGTCATTAGGCACGTTCTTACAAACCTCTTACACCAATACAAAATCTCCATGTCCTAAATCACATTGTCCTAAAAACCCAATTCCCGCACGTATCTCAAAACTTTTCAACCAAACACACTCACTCTCACTCCCTTTATTCCCCTTAATCAAATCCCACCAAAAGTTCTCACCAAAATCTGTTCTTTTTCTTGTTCAAAAAAAATAAAAATCTGTTCTTTTTGTTAAAAAATATCAAAATGGCAGTTTTAAAAGAAGGAACAAGACCACCATGGGTTGGTTTAGGTGCAGCAGTTTGGATCCAAATAGCTGCAGGCAACGCCTACACTTTTCCCTTGTACTCCCCTTCACTCAAATCAGTTCTGGGTTTTAATCAGCAGCAGCTCACAATCTTGGGAGTGGCCAATGATATTGGAGAGAATCTTGGGATTTTTCCTGGGATTGCTTGTAATAAGTTCCCACCTTGGGCTGTTCTTCTTGTTGGCGTCTGTGCTTCTTTCTTGGGTTATGGTGTGCTTTGGCTTGCTGTTAGTCAAACTGTTGAATCACTGCCTTATTGGGTTGTAAGTGTTTTTTCTGTGGATTTTTGTTGTAAAGATTGGATTTTTATTTTGATTTTGTGTTATGGGTTTTTTGGTTTGTTGGGATTTTGCCTAGTTTGTATGGTTTATGTTGAGAGTTGGCAATTGTTTGGAGAAGATTGTGTGATCTTGTTTCCTAAATTTTGAATTAGAGTATATTAGGATTTTGAGTTTTAGGAATGTTACCATGAATATGGTTGGATTATAAGTAGAAAAGTTTCATAAGTCTGCCTATGTATGTTCTCCTTTTGTATTGCAGCAATTTATGGTATGTTTTGCTTTTGTTGTTTAGATTAAAATGTTAAAATGGATCATTTTATAGTATGTATTGTAATACTAATTCGAGAATGGATCCACTTATGCGGAAAATAAACAGTGTAACCATGGATCAAGGTTTTGGGTGTTTATATCGGTCCGCTAAATATTAACAACTTTTTGTTTGTTTTGAGATGTTTACGACACGGTTCGAAAAATTTGGAAAGACTATTGTTGTAATGGACGTGTAGCATACTCTTATACATAGTTTTCACAGAGTCAAGAATAGAAACATTTCGGCAGTTTTCTTAGAGACATTTTAGAAACTTTGATCCATGCGTATAATGTAAACCCATACCGTAGCGGGTGAAAATGCCTATAACCAAAATTGTAGAACCTGATAATGTTGCACTTGAATCAAAGTTTTACAGATCCTATTTAAAAATAATGATATGCACGTGGACATCTTCAATGTTTTGGTTCTCTGTTTGTTATTTGCATTTCGTTGTAAGATCATAAACTTCTTGCCTAATTATTTGACACCGTCACCAGATATGGTTTGCGCTATGTATTGCCACAAACAGCAGCGCGTGGCTAGGCACAGCAGTCCTTGTCACCAACATGCGAAACTTTCCTCTCAGCAGAGGCACAGTTTCTGGAATTCTCAAAGGCTATATTGGTTTAAGTGCTGCAGTTTTTACCGAGGTCTATAGTATGGTCCTCAAT
This sequence comes from Misopates orontium, assembly GCA_946800315.1. Lineage (NCBI taxonomy): Eukaryota > Viridiplantae > Streptophyta > Magnoliopsida > Lamiales > Plantaginaceae > Misopates > Misopates orontium. Next base: position 20,494,151 of record OX326952.1, on the reverse strand, counting down.
GGATCAGCCTCAAATCTACTGCTATTCCTAACCCTCGGCATCCCCACCGTAGGATTGGTGATGATGTACTTCATAAGGCCTTGTACTCCAGCTTCAGGAGAAGACACTTCAGAACATGGTCATTTTCTCTTCACTCAAGCGGCGAGCCTCACCCTTGCCGTTTATCTTCTTACTACAACGATATTGAAAGCCTATTTGTCTATTGGAAACACCATTTCCTATGTATTTATTGGTATAATGGTGATACTTTTGATGGCTCCTCTTGCAATTCCAGTTAAAATGACGGTATTCCCTGCAAATCGGAGAAAAAACTCCCAGCCTAATGATTTGGACAATCTGGGCGGGGACTCGAATCAAACGGAGCCTCTGTTGACTCCGTCTTCTTCAGAAACGTATCTTGGAAACTTTTACGAGGCAGAGGAAGTCTCCGAGGTGGATATGCTTCTTGCGGTTGGTGAGGGGGCGGTGAAGAAGAAAAGAAAACCGAGGAGAGGGGAAGATTTTACGTTTCGCGAGGCTGTAGTGAAGGCTGACTTTTGGCTTCTGTGGATTGTTTACTTTCTTGGAGTTGGTTCTGGGATAACTGTCCTTAATAATTTGGCGCAGATTGGTGTTTCCCTTGGTGTGAATGACACAACGATATTGTTGAGTTTGTTCAGCTTTTGTAATTTTTTGGGTCGAATTGGGGCAGGAGCTGTTTCTGAACACTTTGTGAGGTAATACTAACATCCCTCTTTTATTCTTCAATTTATCTACTTAATAACGCGTAGGTCCCTCTATTCTTCGATTTACTTAGGGGCTATCTGATAAGCAGGCATGATTAAGTACAAATTTCAATAGTTCCAGACTATAATATTCCATTTACCTAAATACAAGAGTGTTCGGTAAGTCTTACTATAATTCGACCGCTGACCGTCAGTAGGCCACGAGCCACTTGCTGGCTAGATTCGATCGACCGTCCTGTGTCTTTAGTATCCCTATTGAAATGCCATAATAGTGCATTATGGCCGGCATTAAACCATTTGCACTATATCTCACCATATAATTTCGCGTAATTCAGTTCATGGTCGTCTAATCCTTATCTAAGATTCTGGAAAAAGTTTTCTGCTCAAAGTTGAAGGCATAACGTGTATTCATCATTTTGAGATTGCTTTCTATTGCTATCATTACAGGTCAAAAACGATTCCTCGGACATTTTGGATGACAGTAACGCAAACAATTATGATCATAACATTTCTTCTATATGCATCAGCTCTGAGCGGCACACTCTATGCTGCAACAGCACTACTTGGAATTTGCTTTGGATTCCAATTTGGTATTATGATTCCAACTGCGTCGGAACTTTTTGGTTTAAAACATTTTGGCATTATCTTCAATTTCATGGGACTGGGAAACCCTTGTGGTGCACTTCTATTCTCGGGTTGGCTTGCGGGTCAAGTATACGACACAGAAGCCGCTAAGCAGATGGGATCTTCTTGCATGGGTCCGAATTGTTTTAGGCTGACATTTTTTGTTTTAGCGGGGCTTTGTGGTTTAGGAACTTTGTTGAGCATAATTCTCACGGTAAGAATAAGACCGGTTTATCAGATGCTTTATGCTGGAGGTTCGTTCCGTCTACCTCAGAGTTCTGAGCACTGATGAATGATAATAGGCTCGTAGAATTTAAGATCGTGTTTTAACTCCGTCCGGGGATCGTGCATCTGAGCTATTGTAGTTTTTCTAAAGAGCATAAGTTCTATATTTATGCTAGATCTTTCTAATGTTATATATGAGATGGGGCTCCCTCTGTTGGTGAGGAAACGGCTTCAAGTAGTATTTTTGACTATTTGTATCTTGTATTTTGTATTGAAGAGAATAATACAGGAAGGTGTTCTAGAGAGAACTCGTTCCAGAGTTGAAATAACATGTCAGTATGTCACTTCAAGTTTCATGTAGACTTGTAGTGTAACATTATACTAGTAGTAGCCATATGGTCTGTCTTATTACATAAATATCTCTTACTGTTTGAATAATGATATGATTATCCTTTAAAATTTGAAACTATTGTATATAGGCTTTGACAAGGTATATGAATAATTATTATAAAGACAACCCCTTAGTTTGACATGTTTTTCAAGCTTTAGGGGGGGCTGTCTTTGTAAATATTCAAATTTTAAAACAGATTTTTGTGAATAGACCAGAACACAATGAGACTTGAGTGCCCTTGAGTTAATACATTATGAGTTCAGTAAATATGTTAACTAGTGTTTGGTTCTACCCCTTAAACCATATTTCAAGCGTATTTAGCACTACAATATACTATTGCTCACACAATTTCTATAATGCATATTCTTGAAAGTGGTTATGTGAAGTAAATAACTGATAACCACAGGGCAGCAGTGCTTGAGAAATACTCTTTCCTTCCATATCATTCCCAAAAATGAAAGCAAAAGAACCCCCATTAAATCAGTCCAATTCTTCGTTGCTAAATGGTGTGTCATTCTCTAGTATACATAATTTGTGGTAGGATCTTAATTATAAAGTGGTGGGTGATTATAGAAATAAAATTGTTTATTTTTACTTTACAATTATTACACGTTGCAAATATCTATTAATAGCACAGAGATTGACACGTCATTTTAGCACGAAATATCTTTTGTGCCATTAAACAACTTCAATCATACAAAAAGAGGTCATACCCATTCAGAAGGCAAAGTAGACAGTTTCATTTTTCAATACTGACCAAGATGGAACAAAAACAGAGAAAAATACTCCCCAAAACGAGATTCTCTAAACTGTAAACTCAAAATGATCTATGGTCTGAGAGCCTAAAGCTCAATCTTTCACCATTCAAGTTCATATTTCAAACAAAAAGAACTTCTAAGTTGGTTTTAAGTTCTGAAACATTGTATCCCACCTGATCTCTTCAGCTACAGCACCCCAATTCTCATCACAATCTTCATTCTTTTTCCTGTCATCCCTTTGATTTTCATACACCGAAGGGCTCGGATAACTATAGCTTCTCGCCACACGAAGCACAGTACTGGGGCTGCCATTAGTGATCAAAAGTGGTTCCTTATAAGTACTCTGCCTGTTAACCTGCATCAACCTCTTGTTCCTCTTCACCATAGCATTCTTCCATCTCGCGCTATAACTCCGGTTAGGCACGAGGGCGAGGGCCGAGTCCTCGCGATGTATACACGCTCGTAAGTACTTGGATAAACACCTCTTTGTGCGTTTGATCGCGATAAGAATTCTTGACATGGGATGTGTGGTGATGCTGATCATAGTATTATTTTCTTTTTTGGCAGCTTTGAGAATTTGTAGCCTGTGTTTTGCTATGGAAATCCCCATGCTTTGTAGGAATTCATGGTTGAAGTAAGATATGTCTTCTTGTTCAAGCTCATTGAGTGAGAAGGATAGGCCATATTCATAGACAAGTGAAGGCTCCAATCCTGTTTTTGAGAGCCAAGTGAACCAGTCCATGAGATAAGTTAATGAGTGTCAAATGAGTGTTTTTGAAAATTTAGTATGAAATGTTTGTAGACACATGTGCATACATATATATATGTGTGTGTGTGTGTGTTTGAAAGGTATAAAGTGATATTGGTTAATTAGTACAATTGAGGCCCCCTCTCGCTCTCTGATGTTATGGGGCTGTTACTTTAATGGGATGGTGGTTGAATCTTGAGAGTCACTAAAAGAAAAGTAGGGGGGTGGGGGCTCAAAGTTGCACAGTTCCCTCCAAATATAAATGTGATTTTATGTGAACCAAGACTTAAGTAATAAAATATGACTACTTGAGTGAGAACTAAGATCACTTGGATATGGTTACCAATTGCCACCAATCACGGCCTAGAAAAGAGCAGTCCACGGGGGGCAGGGTTTTGGTCCAATGCGTTTGTGCTTAGTCGTGTGTTATTCTTTGTGTCATCGTTAAATTTATGGCACGTGTACATAATTCGTGTTGAGACTTTCATGCACGAAATGGTAGATGATTAGGCAAATAAGAAATCAATTCTTTACTTCTAGTTTTAATAAGTGTGACATAACTTTTTGTGCTGAGACATGGGAAAACATGACATTTTCAATAATTTTTTCAAAATTTAGAGATTTATTAGTTAAGCTTCAATAAGGATGACTCTGCAATTATTAAAATATTACGAGAGTAAAATCTATAGTGAGACTAGACCTTATCAGGTGTAAATATATATAGTAATCCGTTTTCTTATGGTGTAAGACACCTGTAGTTAACATATACTCTTAAGTTCAATGGATTCATAATAAACTTTTTATCACGTTTAAAGATATTTCCTTCAACTTGCAGCATACTTGACACTTTCTCCGTAAGTTACAGTAGTTAATTTCTTTATAATATATAATATATGTGAGACATGCGGCATGTGAATGTGCATAAAAAGCTAGCGAATAGTAATTGGCGATGGCAATATAATAAGAAGCTACTTTGTAAAAGAAAGAATGACAAAACTAAGGCATTGATTTTTCAGTTTTTTTTTTCCTAAAGTAACAACCATTAAATTTTCAAAAAAAGAAGTTATAAGCATTAAAGTACAGGAAAAGCTTGTTGTATATATTGACCAGGAATTTTTTTTATTAAACTATTGACCAGGAATTTAATTTTACAATTTACAGGGCAATCTTTATATTAATTTGAATTAGGTATTTGAGTATTTCTATGCCACCGCCATTAACTAATTATCTGAAATAACGAAATATAATTAACATGATTTTATCATGGGTGAAATTCTTATATCAAATATATTTCTAACTTCAGCAACGTTCATTATCAGTATTGTTGCTGCTAGCTTCAAATAGTGTAGCTGAACTATAAAAAGAAAATAATATTTGTAGTTGAACTAATTTCAAAAGGGGCCCATGTGATTATCTTTATGAAATAGAACGTGATTAAGGCAGCTCATCGTCTCAGATGGATATAGTAGATTGAGGAATTGTATGTAAGAAACAATCATTGAAGACTTGAAATGTTATCATAACAAATATAGTACTATAGTTCCCTCAACTAGTGTGACCCTTTAAGAAGTAATCTTCTGATTTTTTTAATTTATTTTTTGATAATTTTAATCTTATGAATTTTAACAATCCAAATTAACTACATTTATTTTCTAAATATTTGTTCAAAAAGCATCAAAATATTTCCTTTTTCAATTGTGTGAAAATGGAAACATAGACATAGTTTTCAAATTTGTCGCAACTATTTTTATATATTTTTCCAAAAGATCTCAGAAATCAGACAATGGAAAACCGTGAGTTTTGCAACAATATTATATCCTTATCATCGTAATAATATTTTCAAAAGGAGCAATCATTTAGGCATAGAGTTCACGGGAACCATCACCACCCAATAAAATTAAAAATAAATCAGTGTCTCCCCATGTGAAAAAGCTATGGCGTTCAACACTACACTCCATCATTTGAAGTTTACACGTACAGTCACAGACAAGAGTGCGTGTTAACTAACTGTGTCTGATCTCTAACGTGTACAATGCATGCTTGGTGCATAGGAATGCACACAAGCCCATGATCCGATTAGGCTAGCTCAATAGTGCATGGGAAAAAAGCAATCACTACTAACAAATGTACACACATGCACTAATAATTCAACTATATATAGACATTAACGTCCCTTAAAATCTTATCATATTCATGTATTAAGATCAATAATCAAACTATATACACCATATTAAAGTGCAACGATGGTATAAAATAATTACTTTAGGCGATGAATTTGATTTTAATATTGTAGGACAAATTTGTTGGGTTGTGGAGCATGAAGAAGTATAATCAAGGTTCATCTCTGTGGCTAGAGGCGATTTTTGTTGCGGTACTTTAGGCGCTTTATGCAAAATTGTTATTATGATATATAGTGGTACTTTAGGCTCATCATGATAGTCTTTTTGACGAATTAGGTAAATAACTTTTGTATCTTAATCGTTTTTTGTTGTGTGTTTCTTAGCATCTTGATTTTCTTATAATAAAATTAATTGTTTCACAAATCACGTGAGAGTTTTCAGCATATATAGAATCAAATTAGACCGTGGAAAACACAATATATAAAGATCTAGATTTGCATTTAATTTTTACTTGATAAGTAGCTAGGGGTGGCCACCCATCCCCTATATGCACACAAGACATACGAGTACACCATTAATTGATTGAAAGCAACTGAAGAAATTAAATATTGTTAGAGTTAAGTTGATTCCATGCGCATGTACGTACTGTTTCGTCATAAGCAAAGACAAGTTAAACGCTCAAATCTTCATACTTAGGTTTAACAGAAATGTTAGTATGTTGTATCTTATGTTCATTTTAACTTACAGTCCCTTGAGACTCCTTTCTAATGGCCTTATACGATTGCTTTGAACTGATGCTATCTTCGATGAAAGTGTGAGCTCATACTGCTTAATTACCCAGATTCACTTCATTTCTCTTCAACCAATTCTTAAATATGAACCTAATTTTCCACCATGTAACTCCAAAGACTGAACTGGTTTTTTCTCAGTTCATATAGCTCTGGAATAATTAATACTCACAAAACTTAACCAGCAATCATGTCTGAAATGAAGATAATGAGAGTTACAGGGATCATTCAGTGGCGAATAATATTGGCGACACACTCATGTTCAGCATTACAAATGCAGGATAATCCATATTTGGTTCTGTTGAAACAAAAAACGTTAAAACATCACAAATTCATCTCCTGTAGCAAAATAATCAAGATCATCATCAGACAGAGCAATTTTAAGAGTACAAACATATAGTAACTTTTCAAAACATCAAAAGATTATAGTACAAAGCCAATCTGACTGTATACACGGAGCGAAGAGCTCGATCAATCTTGGCTTTCCTCTAATATTGGTTATTTCAAGACCAAAAGACATTATCAACGACATTATACAGCGACATCACGCCAATAAAGAATGGCTTTAGATTAGTGTAACGAATGAAAATCCGATTTAAGGGGCAGTATAAGAATTGAGTTCTACAAAAGAATGCATAACTGTATTTTGTGGGAATGGGGGTTCTGCCTATATTCTCAAAGAGAAGAAAAGAAGTGTACAAGGTGACGGATACTACACCATTAAATGTATTCCGGAACAACTTTTCGATCGCCACACTTAGTGATTGGGGTGCTCCATCATAATCTCCAAAAAGGAATCACCACAAGCTGTTCATTTTCATGCATGCAAATAAACATACCAATAAAGTGTCGAGGCCAAATTTCATCGTGATTGCATCAAACAGAAGTTAACTGCTTTCGAGGCCATAGATATTGCCTATTACTCCAACCACGCTAACAATAACCGCCAATGATAACATAAACCAAGATACAAACCTCTCCCCCTTGCTTAATCCGTTCCCTTCTTTGCTCAACCTTAGTGCAATAAGAGCCGGAAAGGTGAAGCCCAAGGAGACTGCCGTTGTTGCTCCCGTAAACTTAAAAGCCGTCCAGATGTTAGGAATCATAGTCGACCCCAGATAAATAAGAGCTAAGAGCACCACAGTTAAGGCCAGACACCTCTTCCTACTCTCAGATAAAGGATTCAATCCTTCACAAAACAAAGTATCCACCGTTTGCCTCAACGAAAAATGAATCACAGGAAAAACGAGAATCAAATGAAACACATATCCAATCCGAACGATATAATTCAAAGCTGTACTGAATCGAATCCCAAGATCCTTATCAAAATTAGTGAGCACATCGGATTCAGTGTCTTGCCCAAAGAGTAAGTAACCAGCTATGGCAGTTGAAGCATATACTACGACACAAATAAGAGTTGTGATTCGTCCTACTTTAAACATTTTCTGTGGAGAGCGTCCTTCGAGCTCGTTATAAATAGGTTGAACATTGAAATGACATACATAAGCATTCGACATAATAGGGATCACCACTAGCAAATCCAATATAGCTTTCTTGGACCCGAAATCCGGTGTCATTCTTGGCGGCTCTATTTTTCCTTCAACGAGTTTAATGGCAGCTATAGTGAATGCCACAACGACAAAAATCACCGCAAGCGCTACAGAAGCGGCCGAAGTCAAACTCAACGAGTCAATCTTATCTAAAGCACACAACGGTGCAAGAAACAATACTAACACGATTAGTATCACTATCTTCCTATGATCCCAAAAACCGTTCCCCAACCACTGGTCAAAAACTCCGATATGATGAAGAGATCCCGACATAACATCACCAATGATGATCAAGTACACAACCAAAACTCCAGCATTGTTAATAACTATGCAAATTTCCGACAAAACTCGAGCCGTTCTACCCAACGCAGCCTGCACAACTTCCCCATACGAGGTAGCCTTGCATTGAACCGCGAAACGAACTAACAGCTCGACACTAATCTCAGACAAAATACCCATGAAAAATATCAAAATCAAACCCAAAACCAAGCCCAAAACTTTCATAGTAGCCGGCAATGCCATGATCCCGGCACCAATTATCGAAGTGGTGAGATTGAAAACAGCACCATGTATGCCAGACCCAGTTTTCTTTTCACCAAAAATAAGGGGCAAATCGTCAAAATCACCACCATCTTCAACATCTAAATTATCATCCGCATTGTGCGGATCCAAAAACCCATTAGCATTATCAGGTGAAATCAATCTCAAAGATGGATCTTTGGATCTAAAGTTCCCATCTTTGACCTGCAATCTAGCATAATTGCTGTCCATTCTATTCCTTTTTCTTTTTTTCAACTACTTTATGAACACATATGTAAATGAAGAACAGAGCATAAATTGGAGAAACAGAGAGACTTACAGAAGAAATTGGATAATGGGTTTTCTTGGATATGTGAAAATAGATTGAATTTTAAGCTCTAGATCTCAGGGTCAGATGTTGACTTTGATCTGAATTTGATCTGCATTTGGGGTTTTTGTTTGTTTAGGTCAATTTTCTTATTCAAGCTGTCTATTTTCTTTGTGAGACTGAATTAGTCTTCTCATTCAATTTAAGGTTTTTTTTTTTTAATGAATAATTAATATGGAGTTATTTAAACGCATTATTGAGTGACTTACACGCAATAATGCCATCTTTATTGACTTTAATCTAAATATGGCTTTGTAAAGTAAAGTGGTTTAGTTTTCTGAAAAAGCTTTTACTAAATCAGGTTTATGATAGTTCGCGTAGTTATAATTATTCTCGTCGAAACTTGTTATTACCAACTATATTATGCATTTAATATAATGTGACAAAATGTATAGTCGTACCATACAGTCTTGGCCTACGTAAAAACCATCTACATTTCATGTACTTTTCACATAGTTTGACATTAACATGTGGTTTACTTACCGTGGTTAATCATGTCGAGTTGGTTAAGTTAATTCGGTCTCATCTTATATTTGAACTAATACTTATATATACTTAGTTTATAGGTAATGTCATTGTGATTGCAATTGCAACGCATCATCAAAAGCTATAATATTAAATCTGAGGTTAAAACTGTAGCAGTCTCGGATTCACCTTTAATTGAACTTTCAAAAGACATGATAATCTGAAATTGGTTGAGGGATTCAATCTTTAACATCATGGAGAGTATGTGGATTCGAAATCAGATCAATAGGACAAGGTTTGGTATTTTAAATAAATCATGAAAGATAGAAGCTGTTTTCGAATTTTCTGGACAGTGGTACGTATTTCTCATTTTTAGGCCCCTCAAATGACTTTGGTTGAAGAAGGTTTCTGAACATAAACGTTAGCTTACACAATAACAAGTATGTGGTAAAAATTTCAGAGAAAGACTCAAAGTTTTGATATGGTTTTCGGACTTCCAAAGTTTCTGTACCGAAACTGGAAGTTTTGACAAGACTCGGTTTTGAGGATTTTTGAGGACTATAAAGAAGGCTTAAAGGACTGAAACAATTTTTCTAGAAATCTAAACATCAAGAAGAAGAACTCTTCAGAAGAAAAGAAGAGAAGATTCGGAGAAGAGAGGTGTGTGAAAATTGTTGAAGAGAGCCTCTCTTTTATAGGTGAAAATTGGGAGACAAAGATTAATTACCATACCCTACTCATTTTTATTTTAATCCAAGCTAGGCCACCCTAATTATGAAGATGTTTCAAGGCCTTATCTGATAGGATTTTATAAGAATAAAATATTAGAAATATCTACCATAAAAGACAAAGCAAAGTTACCTTTTCACAAATATAAATGTAAATATGTGAAGATTTACCATTGTAAATGAAAGTTTTGATAACTCATTTGGTCTTAAAGAAAATATTTGTGGTCAATCATAATTTTTTCAAAAGGTGATGGACTAAATTATAACTTTTTCAAATCTTTTAGGGCCAAAATCATATTTTCAAAAAGTTGAAAGACTAAAATTAAAATTCGAAAATACTTCTATTTTCTTCCAAATTTCACGGGCGTTACAATAAATATTAATCTAATACATGATATAACTATAACCAACTATTTTTAATACATAAATCAAGGCCACGTGATTTATGGTAGACTTGGTCTGTGTAGGAGTACTATTTAGCTTAGAATGAGTTCTTGAATATGTGGCATTAATTTGAGTTATAAGTTATAACCTTTGGAGCAAGCTATATAGAAGTTTATATACGAACGTGTACCATCAAACCGATGTAGCTGACAAAATTGAACATTTTAGATTCGATACGAGATCGATGCTATTTTGTAATTTATAATACAACTTAGAAATTAATAATATTTGGTGGACGTATAAAACTTCAAATTCCAGATGTGAAATTGTGTTGCCTATATGACTCAATTTCTGTGGTTCAATACAAAACTATTTTTTGCCAACTAAAGCGCTTACAACAAATCTCAATAATGTTCCAAAACTAAAATGAAAAGAATAGGCCCAGAAGCTAATGGGCCGGGGATATGAGGGCCCACCTTCAGTCTAAACCTAGTCCTTTTTAGACTTGGAAGATTGTTTATTTTTTTCTCACGGGGAAGGCAAAAAAATGTTTCGTCGTAAAAATGAAAAGCTGGACAATGACAACTCGTAAAAATTAAACAGGTTTAGGTATTTCAATGAATATGAAAACGTTTTCCATTTCATAGACAATGTTTACCACATACCTAAAGTAGAAGAACAGAATATATATCATGCATTTTTCATGCCAAGAGCCTACCTTTAATGGAGCCCTAAACGTACTCTTACTTTTCACTTTTTCCTTTTCTTCTAATTCAAGTTTTGAACACCGCACCGCACGTTCTTTTACTGTCTCATATATTCTCAGCACATCGGACCTCTCTATCAAGAAATATATCTCAGACTTAAAAATATAAAAATATTCTCACTTACAATATTTTACAATCTACAATTGACAACCTCTCACTCGACTATGTATCACACTACAAAACCGCAATTGATCACACCTTGAAATCTTAGCACTATGAATTTCATTAAATACATTAAAGTTATGTTCGGATTTGTTATATGACAAGGACCCATGGTTGTTTACATAGTCATCTTGTCAAGTTGTCTATGAACTCATAAGTGTTCGTCCAAGCCCGCAACTCGCTAGTTATCTAAAAATGTTATATAATCCCCCAATAAATGTAGAAGCACATTATTCACTGATTTGTTTTCTCTCTATAAGTCAAAGTTTGCTTTTAAGGGTCTTAGTTGATGATCAACCGACAAACTTATGTGTCTTGTTTTAGTGTAGATGAAGTTTTTACATAATCGACGATATCTCACGTCACACTTTATAATAGATCCTAAAGTAATATTTTGGTCATTATGTTTTTTATTAAATACCTATAATCAAGTTTTAAATAACAATTAATCTTTTCGAAAAGATTTATTCAAAATCAGAGAGAATTTCATTAGAAATGCAAATTACCTGTTTCATTAGAGATGTCATCTAAGATGGGTGTCAATTGCTATTGTCAATACATTAAAAGTTGTCAGTAACATTGCACCAAATGTCAAGAACCTACTGTTGATGTTATCAATGATCTCTACTAAAACTAGAATAATTCAAATCCACCTTTCAATTTTATAGTACGGCATAAGGTGTCGACTTCATTAAAAAGAATCTAAAGCCATTTTCCCACTTTAGATGGAGAAGAGTGCCCAAAACGTCAAAACACATTCTTTAATTATTTTTTTCAACACAGCGCGTGATCATACTCTCACATGGAGCGCGTGACGAGAAGCTCCACACGGCACACTGCGCCTTCTGTGGACCAGACTATGTAAAGTTTCTCGCGAGATACGAGATAACGAAATAACGTGAATATCTCGTGTTGGAAATTGGAGAAAACGTCATTTTCGTAGGGGCGCCTTTGCCCGACTGACACGTCAGTCGGTCACCCACTTTAAATTGTTTTTATTATTATTATTATTATTTTTATACACCAATTGGCACAACTTTCTTTATCAATTATGAATTTTGCCCCTTTGCTTTCGCTATCATTTAGCTTGCTACTGCATGGCGAAATTGACCTCTTCTTCGGTATTCAATTTATGATTTTTTTTAATCCTTTTTTGGTAACAAAAAGGATAAAGGGTTTCTGTCTATATTAATTTGCTGAACAGTATTCTTAAAATTAAGTAAAAAAAATGTGTATACTATTATCTCATCTCTCATATTTCAAGCTCTTAATTGCAAGGAATAAAAATATTTAACCGTCTATACTATACCTCGATTGCACGCTGTCTCTTATTCTATTTGAAATACATAGAATTCGATTGGCAAAAAAAAAAAAAAAAAAAAAAGAACATTTTGCCTCTGAAGCCAAATCTAAAGGCAAAAGATGCAGATACTTGCCAAGCCAAATCTAAAGGCCAAAGATGCAGATACTTGCCAAATTCGTTCGTCGATCAAAGTAAAGAACACGAGATTTTACGCTTTTATCGCTAATTAGAATTATAGTAGTAGTTTATGTGATAGTGCTAACTTAATAGTAACTACAAAATGTGATCAAGAAGTAATTTACACGAAAACCATCTTAGACTTTTTTTGTTGTCTATTTTAAATACATTGAATTTTCTCTCGATAATGACTATGGCTGCAGTTAAAGATCTTAGATTTTTGCACTGTACTTTGTTATTTCACTTCTTACATATTTAAACGTCCGGTCAAATATCGAGTGCTGGCTGCTGGGAGTTCCTTTTTTTTTTTTTAAGATTCACGTTAATCTAAATTCTTTTTATTGACCAAATTCTTTTACCTTGTTTTAAAATCTATGGTATTAAAATAGTTCACTGAGACTACGAGCACTATCTTATACGAATAATGATGAATTTCGCAGCTCGAATATTATTCACTTGAGTAAAAGTGAGACATTATCAAATAAAAAATTATCATATCCAGGTGAAAGATACGTGCACGTAAATATAAAGGTATAATGGTAATTTACTTGAAATGAATAATCATATATACGTTACTCTCAAGAATTTCCATAATCACCCGATAAAACGTTGAAGGAAAATATCACATCATATCTCACAAAAAGGTACACTTACTTAAGGTGGAATATATTTCTACCTAATGTAATTTTTGCAATTTCTTAAATTACCCCTTTCCACCCCAATATTAAAACGATTATTTTCCTTTTTTCTTTTCCAGATCCAATTTTTGAGTCGCTATCAAATTTTTTTTTTTTTTTTAGAATAAATCAAAGTACTATTTTTGTTATGCCAGCAACAACAATTGCGTGTGTTGCGTGCACCCTTACCTTATTTTACGTCACACGTGCCACGAATTTTTCTATTATTAGACCCACGGAGAAAGCAAACAATTTAGCAAAGGCAATTTATTGTTTTCACATCAAATCGAGACCACCCAAATTAATTTTATCAATATGTCACGACTCACGTGTCTTTGGCTTCATGTCCTGTCAAGAGCCGAGATGATAACTTAAACTTGATTATCTCACGTTATTATCGTTAATCAACTCATAATCAAATACATGCCCTCATCTGGCATAATTTCAATATTTAACCAGTTCAACGACTTAATTACGTAAGTGATCTCATCATAATACGTCATTATGCATTAACAGCACTATGTTAATTAAGATTGGATAGGATGTTACGCATTTGTACTGTGGAATTTAATGTTGTCTTAATTTTGAAGATTCAACAATTTCTGCCGACTAGGCTTGATTCATGTATTTTCAGACCACGTACAAGTTGGTCGTGGTGGACTCCAAAAAAGTAAGTATTTAAGATCTAATACCATTAATAATAATAATGGGACCAATAAACATAAAATAAGTACATCGGTCATTGCCAGGGGCGGGACCAGGAGTTTCTTAACCTTAGGCCACTAATATATTAAACAATAATTGCAAAATAAAAAATACAAAAGTATTTAAATGAAATATATCTATTCTTGGTCAAAAAATTATTATTAAGAGTATATATAATCAAATAAAAAAGAAAATAAAGTCAGCGTTAACAAATTATGATTAAAAATACTAGTAAAAATAAAATTAAAAAAATTATTGATTTTCGTATATTAATATGGAGAGTTCAATTAAAAATGAGAGAGTTGGGTATGAACACCTCATAACCATCACTCATTCTTGTGCTAAAAAAAATAATAGAATTCATAAATTATATCTTGGTGAAAGTCTAGAATTGAAGGTTTTGGATTTGGTGCGTTGAGGGAGATAAATCTCTACTTTTAGATAAGAAAATCGTTGATTTTTGTCATTAAAAATCATGCAATGGTGTAATTTATACATGAGTTGATGTGTCATAATTTAGTGTCTACACGCGTACATGAGCAAGTTATTCGACCACATAGAGCACGATGAAGAGCAAATTAGATAAAATGTCACTCCCAAAGGCTAAAAATATGGCAATAGATCGAAATTGACTAAATAAGTCGAAATTGACCAATATGTCGAAATTCAACTTATTCTCCTCATTTTGACATATTCGAAATGTCATTTGGCCTACTCATGGTGTTCCGATCTCATTATTCCAACCTAAAGGCTCGACCCATCAAAGATAATCCAACAAACTCCAATAAGTAAGGAAATAATTAGCCATACACTCAGAATCGTCATTAATATAAGGTCTATATTTTATTTATTGCATAGTAATTCGACCTAAATAGATCGAATCTGACCAATTCTCAAGCGTCCAAATTTGACATATAGCACCTTTCGACCTAAGAGGGCATCTTGAGCTACGACCCAAGTGTGAGCCATTAGTCAGCAGATCTATCTATTTATCTTGATCTATTTGAATTTGACTATAGGTTTTGACTTATTGGCTCGGACTTCTGAATATTAAATACTGATTTAAGCAATAGAGTGTCTTTGCCAGGTTTAAAACTATTTCAGAATCCAGCAGGAATTTAATCAATTTGACGTGGAGTGCTTCATCATTCGACTTATTATAAGTCGATTAATACTCTATTTTAGTTGTGTTGAAGGTAGAAGCAATGGTGCAAATGAGTTGTGCAGTGGATTGAATTGCCTCAGTTTTGATGACGACGATATATGTTTTTGAGTTGGGTTGAAAAGAAAATTTTAAGTTGTGTTGAATCGCTTTTGCTCCTACAATTTGTGGGTTTCTTTCACTTCAATTATATTTAAGCTAGATTATATATATAAATATATGTGGATGGCAACCAAGTCATTTACCAAGTTTCGCCTCTGATCATTGCTTATACTTATATACTCTTAATCTCATCTTTCATGCATTTGTTTTGCTCTTGATTTATAAATGGCATGATATTAAGAAGTGACTAGACAATATGAGTTTATTAATATGTGACTAGACAATATGAGTTTATTTTTTGTTTAAAAGAGTGTTAATAATAGAAGGGGATAAAAGTATTAAACCCCTTATACTTTATCTTATATTGCACT
This sequence comes from Misopates orontium, assembly GCA_946800315.1. NCBI lineage: Eukaryota > Viridiplantae > Streptophyta > Magnoliopsida > Lamiales > Plantaginaceae > Misopates > Misopates orontium. Next base: position 20,478,312 of record OX326952.1, on the reverse strand, counting down.
TTGTCTCTTATTCTTTTATTTTTTGCAACTTGCTCCCTGTACTATGGATAAATAAGCATTTTACCCCCTGAGTCGATTTTTCATCATTGGATTTGAACACGTGTCAGCATTTTTTGCCGTTGGAATTGGACCCATGGGGCAAAGTGCTTATTTATCCATGGTACGGGGCTAAGTTGCCAAAAATAAAAGGATAGGGGGCAAAGTGCAATCGAGGGCATAGTATAAGGAGTTTAACGCTTTTATCCTTAATAGAAGTTAGGTTTTAATAACTTTTCAAGTTCGTGTTTCTTCCAGGAAAAGAGAAACAACTCGACATTGCGTATTCATGTAAAAGCAATAAATTTTTGAGAGGATATTATACAAATTTAGTTATTTCAAAGCTTGATGCTTTGAGATGATAAGTGTCATATAATTAGACATATGATGTTTTTTTAAATCTATAAAAAGTCTTAGTACATACAACACATATATAGTTAATTTGATGAGTATTATTGTGATTTATTTTGTAGCTTCATGATAAAATCCTATATAATTCCAAAACTTAATATAAACCGCACGAAATAGACTTATATATAATCGTAAGAAGTAACAAGTTTTATACGATAATCCAGTAAAGTCCTTTTGCACGTAAGAAATATTAGATTTGATTTATTGAAAAAATTTATAGCTTTTAAACAACTATAAAGCGATTAAAGGTATACAAAATCATTTACCAAAAAACAAATAAGAATGAGAGGCCAGTATGCATGCTTACACGTGACAGAAAACTAACATCGTAAATTAGGATGGCTTTACTTGGCACATATAATATATTAATTAGTATGATGATGGAATGAGCTAATTAAAGGAAGGACCACACGTAAAGTAGGTGCAACTCACCTTTCCCATCTATACCATAATCTTTTTCAATGAAAATTCCAAAGGTCGAGACTTTGAACTGGACCTTTTTTCTCATTGAACAACTTTTGTCCACATTAAATATAGCAAACATTAACTTTAAACAACGAATTATCTTAGCCAAAAATGAAAAGGTTTGCTTCATGAAGCATTAGCTATTTCAGAAGCTTGTTCAATCTTTTTCTTTATATACTTAATTAAGAGCAATATATTATAGTATGTGTTTATATAAATATGACCACTACTTTTGCCATTAAAACTTGGAGGCGATGCTTAGTTTGGTAAGTTAAAAATAACCTATTTGTAATTTTCGAAATTTTTTAAAATATTTTGAAAAAATAAAATTATTACTGTAACAGATTTGAAGAATATCTCTGAAAGCGTTACTCTTTTTTTTTCTTCCCCAGAATTCTAAATACTCTGATCTATAATTAACCACCACGTTATTGAAAAAGCTATATAAATACTTAAAACGAAGCAATCAAAGAAAAAAAAGCAAACTCATACGGAATTATCTAATAACTATCAAAACTCAAAATATGAAATTTTAAGAGACCCAGATTCGGCAATATTTACTTCGTAGTAGTTTCTTTACTTAAACTATCCGATATAATATTATGATATGATTTTCTCAACAACTCAACCAAATTATATTAATAAACTCGAAAAATTAAATTCTAAAAATATAATTAATGTGAGTGGGCACTATCCTATCAAACTAGGAAAGTTTGCCAAACAATTAAAGAACATTAGGTTTAAATGCTGAAGTATGTTCCTTCCCATCGCATTCCATGTTACCATTAACTTAAGTCGGCTTGAGCTGAGCCGATTCTCCTCCAAGCCGAGTTACCAATCGGCGGATTATTAATTTTTGCTTTATTTTCACTCTAATAATTGTCCTTTTTCAAACATGGGCCCACAGTCACATTCGTGAAGTTAACTTTATTTTCTTGTTTCCTTTTTAATTACTTATTGATATTAATGAATGTGAGAAGGTCTCAGTTTCAGAATCTCATAGTACATATGGCAAATAGTCATTATATCTTCTCCTCTACGAGAATCGCCGACAGTGATATGATATCGCGAGACGAGATGATGAAAAGACGTGGCAGAAAGTGGTTGCGCCGATTTGAATGGAACAAGTGAAGGTAGGAATTTGGATAGGAAGGGGAATAATTGATGTGGAGGATAGTAAAAGTTAGCAACTCTTGTAGTACATTTAGGGGCCCAAGATATATCAAAATGATTTATTATATTATCTTCTTCTTTTTTCTTGATGGGATTGGAGTTTTTTTATTTTCTTTTTTATTCCTAAATTATTTGTCTGGGGTTTAGAGAATATCTTTAATCACTATTTCACTAATAATAATACACTTTATTAAGGTGTTTTTTGGAGAATCGATTGTTGAAGATTATACAAGGGACTCGTAATAAGTTAGTACTGACGATGATATGCAAGAAACGTGTTGAGAACTGTCGATATAATTTATTTAAGTAAGTACTTTGCATAAACAATTTTTTAACTTTAATAAAGATAATTTAATAAAAATAGCAAATCATAAGTTGTAATTTCTTTCAAAAAAATTGGGGTTTTTCTAACTTTTTACTCCCAAGCGGCCCACACCAAAATTAAACGACGATAAGCATGACATGGGAAATGACGGAAAATGATTTGGAAAACCAAAATCCAAGTTAGGATAATAGGAAAAGTACAATACAATTTAAACTTTGTTTTCAACGCCAACAAACTTTGAAGCAAGTATAGCTAAATATTCTTATGGAGTAGGAAAGTGACCTAAGAAACGGAAAAGTAAAAGAATAAATGATATATTTTGTTGTTGTTGAGTAATTGAGTAATCTCCTAATCATATTGACAGTTCTATGCAAAAGAAATTGAAAATAATTGTTCATAGCCTCGTGGGCCGCAATTTTCCTTCATTTCATCTTAATTTATACGTTCTATATACGGGCAAACCAACAAAATTTATAAAATACTATCCTTTCTAATAATTATCATGTAGAGAATAAGATCAAGTTTGCATCTTTATGTTAGCTCTGACTATTATTTTACATTGTCGAAGAAAACACGCTATTTTACAACTTTAATTTAAACTAGAAAAAGTCACAACGAGAAGTGATAGGGGAATTAGGTATTTAAGTGACGATCAGCTTGGTGAAGGGGTCTTTAATATTTAGGACATCCAGTTTCGACTGAAATTCGATTAATTCAATGGTATAACATAATCGCAAGGTGAGCTGACAGTTATACAATTTGCTGGCCTAGATTAAAAAATAAAAATAAAAATACCCAGCTTATCTCAATGGCTCAAAATGAATAGAAGTGCAAAGTGATAATTAAGCCTAGTTTAAGGGTGTAAAATGGTGTGTTTTATTTTCTTGATGCAAAGTGATTAACGGGCTAATTCGAAAGTGCAATATTTTTAGCCTCATGCATGTTACTAATATTTACTCTGACAACTTCTCTATGGAATCTTAGCCAACGACACATACACGTGGATGGAAAGTGCACCATATGTTGCTCTTTATCTCAAAATTTGAGAATTACTGGGGATTCAAATGCTTTATATAAAAAGATAACATTTTACTCTCACACGTAAAATGAACTTAAGTTGCCAGATTTGTGTTTCTTTTAATACTCTTGATTCTCCTATTAAACTAAACTAATTAGGGCTTCAATAAAATTATATTCTCTCCTCAATTCTCCAGTTTTTAGATAAAAAGTTTCTTCAATTAACATAGTTTATTCACTTATAATTATTCTTGTTGCTACTAAAAGTATTTACAAGAACTGGAAGTTTGCACGTGACCCTCCTGTGTCCAATTGCTAATATGTCGTACAAAGCAAATAAATGGATGTACATATTTTTTACTTTCTCGTTTACTTGAAAAGCCATAAATAAAGGCCATATAATACTATTATTTTTTATTGTTTTTTCGCTTTGATGGAGGTGAAGGGGCTAGTTGAAAATTAATGCAGAACCACAGGACTATGAGCGTAAAGGACAAGTCACAGTCTATTATTAATGGCGTCATTCCCACTTTCTCCCAAACACATCAATTTTTTCATAGAAATTGCAAAACCTGACACTGACAACTCATTTTGTCTCCTGCAAATTCAAAAACTCGCGATATATCGTTTGGAGTAATATCTTTCTTTTGGAGACGTTGTATATACCGCGATAACTCGCGCGCTATTGAAATTTTGATACGTGTGACCTGCCAATAGACCCTAGCTAGTATATGATGTGCGATTAACAATTCCCAACGGCACAATGCCCCACCCCCCATGTTTAAAGACTAGAGATAGGGTGGGGTAGGGTATGGTGGGGGTGGGTTTATTTCTCATTTACCTAAATAGTTGGTCGAAATTATTCACTTAGTATGTTTATTTATTATAGGATATTAATTTTGGTAAATAGTACATAGTAGATATGTAGTCTATTATCTGGTTTGGGCAGCTAAAGTTATTTGCAAGTTAGTAGGTTTATTCAAAATATACTAGTGATTGCAAGTCTTCACGGCACATAAAATAATTTTTTGGTAAAAAAATTAAACTTTCAAATGCTCAAATGAGTTTGGTTATTTCAAAATTTTCTACATTTTCACTTGAGGGATATTTACAGCACATGAATTAATTTACTATTAACTGTACGTTTCTCAATTGAAGTGCAGTCAATTGTAAAAGAAATAAATGATCTCCTTCCTTGTAGAAATGCAGATGACAAAAATTACAACTCTTTTATCATAGAACATTAATTATATTAGATTAGACAGAAAAGTACTTTTAAAGTAGCCATTCAAATTCACTTCTTTACTCATGATTTTCGCAAAACACCCCTTTTAAGCCTATATCTTTTTCAGCTTTTTTATTTTTATTTGTGGAAGGACAAAAAAACCCTAGTGTTCAACATAAATGCCTATAATTTGCAGAAAGCGACAATTTTGCATTACAAATCATTAGGAGTATTATAGGCGCATGCAGATTCCCCACTGGATAAAGACGTATGTCAAAAGTGTTGTCTGGTTCTTTATGGAGTTGAGCTCAAATGAGGCTTCATCCAACTTTAGTCTACTTAAATTAATAAAGTTGATTAATATTGAACATTAATCTAATTAAGAAATCAGAACTTGATACGCTTATAAAATATATATATACACTTTAGCTAATGACAAAATCATACCACAAATTGTAAGTATTTTGCAACACCACAAACTGTATTTACAAGTAAAATACACAATGAATTGTAACATTTTTGCAAGTTGCACCACAAATACACATTTAAAATTTTTTAAGGGCATTTTGACATTGTAGATTTAATCAAATTAAATTTTGCATATTGCGATTTGAACTAGAAGGTCATATTACGATTTGAATGGTATATATGTGGATTATACTTATTAATTTTGACGGCCAAATAAACAAATAATTAATGTATATCTATCTATCTATATATAGATATATACGTGTTAATAAAATCAAATAATTAAATCTCTATAAAATAGATATTTTTTCTCATTTACACGAGCTAACAAATTGGCTTTAAATGAATTAAGTGGTGTTGTGATGTATGGGGAGTTGCGATGTCATAGACGTGGAAGCATGCGCATCGAACCAATTTTATTACGTGTCAGCTTGCCTGCATCAGTTTGTGAATCTTATGTATGTATAGAAAAATAAAAATTTTAAAGATTAATCATTTCATGCAAGCAAGTGCATCAGAAACTTACTCACGATGGGATAGATAATTAAACGAATGTTTTGCTATGAAAAATAGAGTCAGAGTTAAATTAAAACATATACAAAAATACTTCGTGCTCGATACAAATAAATTAAGATAAATAATTTAAATAAGTCAAATATGATTGAATAAAGCAGTACAAACATTTAAATTTTATGGCCCCACCAACTGAATATTGTTCAATAAGAAAATAGTACATAATATTAAAATGGTCATGTAAGTAAGACTGAAACAAAATCAAGTAATGAACTACTACATACAACTACACACAAAAAATGATTTCAAGGTTTGGGTTTATGTTAAAAAATAAATCACACTATACTTTTTTTTTTGAAGCAATCATATTCATACTCTACTTAAGGATGTCCTTTTAGTAGCTACAATACTAGACACCTTTTTCTTTTTCTCTTTCTTTTTTCGAAAAAAAAGGCAATTTTTGTACTAGTTTTGTGTACGTAGGTTTTGAAGAGAATAAGGTTCTTTGTAGTTAGTCCTTTGGGCTTTGTTACTAATTTCAAATTTCAATGAAGATTTAAGTATGTAACTTTTAACACTTTTAGTTAGACTTTGTTAATAATAAAAAGGAATTGAGTTAAACTAGAATATACATATAGAGTTTATAGTACGACAGTTGCATGCTTACATTGTCATTCGGTGGCAAAAGTATGAATTTTGAATGTACTTGATTATTTTATATCATGCCTTGCCATTGCTTTTCAAGAGGAATAAAGTATAATCCACTTAAGAGTGTCCAATTAGATAGATCAAGTATATAGTATTCGGTAGCCAAATATGCTAGTAGTATGTCGCTCTGTATTACTCCATAATAAAACTATATAGGTGTTACCAAATGACATTTTAATATCCAATAATGAATGGGACCAAAGATTTGAGTGTTCCATAATAACGTTATGTATCAAAGTGTTTAAACTTTAATATTACTTAGTAGCTAACGCGCAATAAACTTACCATAATTACATCACGACTAGGCATATACATAACTAATTAGTTTAACCAAGTCCAGTGTATCATCGTGATGGAAATATTTACTCGTACAAAGGACACATGTCCTTTTCAATAATATGAAAGATCGTGAGAATGCACATGTTTATTTTGCACAGTAGAGTAGTTAGTACTTAGTACACACAAATGATAATTAAGATGAAACTCCCAAATGAAATCATGTAATAGACATCTCAACAGCTTGCTAACGACAACTCTATAGGGTCCATGTACATATGGACATACTGACAAGAATTTTGACAAGTTGAATCATTAATCTCCAATAGCCATAAGTGGTACAGATTATACCTAGCTTAAAAAATTGTATAAAATGAGGATTACCGTAACAAGGATGACTACCAAAAAGAGCTGTACTTTTCATGACTACTTTTCCGGCGAATTAATTTTCATTCTCATTACCATTAAAAAGGCATAATTAAGACGAATTTCACCTATGTTGCATGAATACGAAGACATGGACACGAATACATTAAGATACGATACAAATACGAGGACAAATATTTTTTCAAAAATATAGGGATATGATATGACATAGATAGTCTGTTTATTTATATAATTATAAGGTAGAAATATAGTAAACTCATGTATGTATACCATATATAATTAGAATAGAAAAATTTACAATTTCAGCACTATATGTTTAAAATTTAAATAAACCTAAATCTTATATATGACTCCTAATTAATATAAAGAAACATTAAAGAAAAATAATGTATATAACAAATTTATTTAAAGGTGAAAAAAGTTCTATAGACCTTAATTAAGAGAATTATTTCTAATGTTAGAGAGGATATGTAGACTTTAAATTTAATCAAGTCCTCCCTTATATAAATAGCATATTCATGTGTAATTATAATCTGATTCATTGGAAGTGGTAAACATTTTTATATAGGAATGCCGCTAGTCGTAGTTAAGCTCTCGAATTGAACAAACAAATCTCATTCTTTTATCGTTTTATATATGATTTTCTCTCGTTGTATTATATTGTAACAAGAAAATTACTTGTCTCGTGAAAGAAGTTAATAATAGTTACTAGCTAATTGTATGTTGAAAAGCAATTCGGTAAGATGTCACGTGTCCCCGTGATGAAATTGGTTTCGAGAATCTTCCTTTTTATCATGGTAGTTATGCGGTGTCATTGGCTCATCGGCTAAGGTATATTAGAGTATTACTTAGTGACAAGAAAAGGGAAAAAGAGTCAAGAGGAAAAGATTAATAGAAAGCATTGTGATGTGCATCATGTTATTTTCATGACTTGGTCTAAACAAATAAGAGCAAAAGAATATTTATTCATTGTCAAAACAAAAAAGAAACTATTCTACAAGCTTTTGACACACAAGAATTTCATAAAATAGATTTCATCCAATGTCATTTTCATAGACTCGCGACCTCACAAAACTTAGCTAACAATTTGTCTAAAATTGTCAGACTATCCGGATGAAATTGTGCCACAAAATATATTTAGTATTTAATTTGTTATGTGAAGTTCAAAATATTAACTAAATACAGAACGTGTTTGTTAGAACTTATGGAAGTATTTTTTCACTATTTTTGTTTGAAGGTATTTATAGTTACCTTAAACTAGAAGCAGTGACGTGTGCACATATTTAAAAAAATCTACTGAGTATATTAATTAAGTGTTTGCAATATTAAAATTAGTTTTTCATTTTCTCTTCAAAATATCATACTACAAAAGTAGTTAATTAAAGACCAATTTTATACTCAACTTCTCCGACTCGTGTTTATTGTGACATTTTTCAGACGAGTACAAGTAAATATAAGGATACAGTCACTTAAAAAAAATGCTTATATAGTCCAAAATTTAATAACTAAATCATTTTTATGAAAGCTCGTAGCCTTAATACAAAAACATCGTTATTTGCTATGTCAAAGTTATATCATGCGATAATCAAAAGAATGCTAAAATGTGAAAATCAATCCTTGTCTCCCCAAGGCGCGTACGTGTCTAATCTAATAGCAATTGCCGACCACTTTCTTGTTCTCCATGACTCCAACGTCTTAGTCAATATACAGTTAATAGTTATCCCATTAAAGTAAGTTTTTATAATTTAAACACGAGTCCTCATCATTGTGATGAAGAGTCAAAACTATAGGGGTTGATATGTAATTACAAGGATTTGGTGAGAGGTTTAGGTCTCTTTCCATATGAAGAATCACGGAACTTGTTACGTCAAATCATGCATTTAAAAGGAGTAGTACAATTAAAGTCTTTCATTATCCGACTATGATTGATATCTTTATTAATATCAAATCAATAAGTGGTTAAGGATACAAATCGAGTGAGGTATTTTTACTTTATATTAAATTTTTCTAAATACTTTTTCCAAAGTATTGAAACATTTCTATTTTCAAACTCATTAGTAATTAGAACAAAATACACAGTTTTTTCAATTCCTTTACCATAACTATTTAGCTATACTAATAGTTTAAAACATGTAGAAAAAATTTCAAAATATTATAATTTGTTTTTTTGAAAGTCAACAGAACAACAACGTGATTAAATCAAAACTTTGGTTCATGCTTTTTTGTTTTTTTTCACATGCCCAATAAGTCTTCGGAGAAATTAGACTAGTCGAAGTCAACTGTAGTTTGTCATGATAATGATTAATGAGGTCCGTGCTTTAGATTGAATGAAAATTTAATCCAATTTACTTCAAGAAAATCAGTCAACAATGGCACGTTAGCACTTAGACATTAAGCGCCTCAATTTAAGGCGGTACTTGAAAATATTTATGAGAAAAAGAATATCAGTGTCTAATTAATTGAAATAGCAAGAGCTAGGTTAGTAATTGTCTTTTAATCGTTTGAAAATATTGTATAAGACTATGTTATATTCAAATTATAGCTTAGTATATTAAAAAATAGATCAACAGTAATGAAAGATTAATAAAAATCGTAGATTATTGAAACTTATGTTGTCAAAGATATAGAAGACCTGAATTTATAGGCAAACTAATGACGTGGTCAATACCCGTGTGAGTCGGAATAAGTTTGGGCTTAAAAAAAGTGAACTTTCTTTGATTTAATCTTTTACTTTTCTTAGTGCTAATAACGTGGTCGAATCACCTAACTGTCCAGAGAAAAACAAATCTCTTGTTAGATTATGTGACTACATGGACTACGCGAATAACCATATTTAGTGAGACAAATTAGATCGTATATAATAGTAGAAAAAATTTCATATCCTTAATTTTATATTCTTTCAATTGTCATAATTTCATTTAAGTATTTACTTAACTTACATAATCGAACAAATCCGTCAATAGTCAAATTGAAGACGCGCGTGTAGGTATAAATACGATTTAACTTGACTTTAAAATGTTTATCATCATTAATTTGTAGGATATGTTCTCATTGGTCGAAATCAAGGAATGTAAACTCATATCAGAACATTCCAAAGTCATGAGAAATTCTTGACCCATAAATTAGAGTTTATGATTCCATTGTGTATTGTTGATTGACGAATGGATCTCCCACTACCTTTTCCCTTTTAGCTTATGTATTTAAACCACAATAATTAATTAATTTATTTTTAATGATGGCTTGGGCCACAACGTACTTAATATGATATGTATATTTGTTTGTCAATATCTAATTTTAATGACTATCCGCAATTCCATTTGATTTGGACTTTCATGATTTACGTCTTGTAAGATAGAAAACGCCATGGACTTGTTTGCAATCATTTGAATCTTATTTTGAGTATTAAATTAGACTTTAATGTTTGTGCAAATTTATCATTTTTTGGTGAAAAAAATCTGTGTTTGGATTAACTTTGAGAACTTAATAATCGTGTGATGGCCGGTAGGTGTAATGAGACGTGATAAGCTTGAATAACATGTGTTAATTTCGGATCTATATATTTGAAAAAAACTTGAGGAGCTACTTTTTAAAATAGTATTGTCATATTAAGTGAAGTATATTGATTTTTAAGAATTTATATTGCGGTATAGTACAAATGAGTGATTAAGGCTATTATTAATATTAGTCTCTCTCTCTCTCTCTCTCTCTCTCTCTCTCTCTCTCTCTCTCTCTCTCTCTCTCTCTCTCTCTCTCTCTCTCTCTCTCTCTCTCTCTCTCTCTCTCTCTCTCTCTCTCTCTCTCTCTCTCTCTCTTATATACGTGTGTGTGTGTGTGCATATGCTATATAAAAATAACATAATATATTTTACTTGATTCAATGAACCATAAGATTATCTAAATATGTTATTTATATCAAAAGCTTACATGAAATCTCCATACGCACTCAAATGATAGTTCAATATCAATTAAAAAAAATAATTGATCTTAAACAATTAGTAAAACGTGTAATTTCTTTATACAAAAATGCAAACACATTATTTTTGTTTTAGTTTAAAATGAGATTAGATAAAAATAAAAACAAAGATCATATGCCATCAACACTTTGATATTACTTAGGACTATTTAAATGTAATATGATGCCGGATGCAGGTATTCTTCTTATGTTAGAATAAATGTTCTACGTCATACTGATTCAGGTACTAAATTAACTTTAAGTTAAATTAATTTGCACTCAAATATTGCACGTGAATTAAGTGTGGGGTTGACGCGATGTAAACTCTCCGATGCCTAAGTCGGATGAATTTAAAGAATTAATTCAATTCGTCGTTTATGACATAGTTAGCTATTCAATTAGATGCGCGGTCGATACCAACATCGTTTATGACGGCAATCGCCTTCAAACATGACAAGTGACAACTTTAGTAATTTAGGATAGTAGAAATGGTGTATCCTATTTTGATCTATGAGGAGGTAGTTTAAGGCAATTAATTTTTTGATTATCTTCTTGATTTAGGCCTAATATCCGCATAAAATCTTTAAAATTTATGATGATGGACCGCGGGCATCAAAATTAACGTTATCGGCATCAAATGAGTGATTTATAGTAATCGCATCATTTATGACGCGAGCGCGTCTATATCATTTTTAGTAGAATCTTAACAACTCATCTATCATGTAAATTTTATGTCCATGGCACGTATTAATTAGACATAGACAATTGCCATACTAAATTATAGTATATCACAATCAAACATGCCATTTTTTGCTAGATAGGAAATGATTGGAATACACGAGGGTGGAAGTAGCAACAGTGTGTTGGATCATTCAGTCCAAAAAATCCAATCAATTTGAGTTGGAAAATTCGTTTATTTAAATCTGGATTAGTGGGAAAGTTTCTTTAAATGATGGATCAAGTCAAAAACACAGACAGAAAATAATGAAATATAAATCCTGTCGGGCCTACCAAACACTTGTATCCTTTAGGCTTAAAGAATGACGACAAAAGTAGAAGAGTCATGACGTGCTCTATTGTTTATGGCTGCAATGAAGTTTAACCTCGAGTCTAATGGCATGCAGATGATTATGGAACCTGGCCAAACAAATTCAATTATTGCTATTGATATTAATGAGGCGTTATCACTGTTTCTCACTAACAAATACAAAAAAGTACGATTTGAATAGAATTGAACTGATTAAATTATGATATTAAATTTATATATATATATATATATATTATACTTAAATGTATTAAACTTAATGACCAATCTTAAAACTCATAATAAGACATACTTCGTTTGGTCGATTTCTTTATTTACCCATGAATCATATGCTCGTAATAAGGTTTCGTTTTTTTTTGTCTTGTTTTTTTAAATTCTAATCGACTTTTACAATTATGATTATCCATAATGAATATTAGCTACACAGAGATTTGTAACTTTTCACGTGTATTTCTTTGTTTGAAACAACACGACAAAATATATAGTAAATTATATGAAACTTGTTTACATGTACTGTTTCAATTATTATTATTCATACAAATCAAATGCAGAATTACATTGCTATACTTTAACATCAATATTTATCAAATTTTGATCAAACACAAGTTATAATTCTTTGCATTAAACAGTGAACCGCGGCAAAATTGTGAAGTTTTTTCGTTAGATAATTTTATGAATACTTGTAAACGTTTGATATTAGTAAAAGGAGCATTCTCATTTATTCGCTGTTTTAAGCATTAACTATTGATCGTAATAAAAGAAACAACATTTCTTCATCGTAGTGAGGTTATCATAGAAATTTCGCCATAGACTCTCAGACATCTAAAGAAGCATCGGCATTCTCAAAGAGAAGTCTGGCCTTGACCTCATCACTTTCACCTTTCACTCTCATTCTAAATAATTATTGTCTTCACATATTTGTCCTATGGAGCCACAGTCTCATATTGTAATCACCAATTAGACTACCTAAAAAGAACGGTTAAGCCCTTATTACTATACCTTTTTGAGGCTAATCAAAAGGATTTGGCCCTTTGGGCTAAAAATGGAAAAATTATTTTATACAACCGTTGCATTGCTGACGTGGTGCAACCGACGATTGTGATTAAAACATTTCCTTAAATTATAGAAAATAACTTCCCCATAATTCCATCCCAACCGTGTATCTACACAAATAACCGACTTGTTGTGCCGCCTCATCGTGCAACGGTTGCACGCAATAATTTCTCCTAAAAATGAGTGTCAAACCCCAAGTTCTCAAGTTTTCCCTTGTGCCAATCCAAACAAACCCCTTCCATAGCGTCAAGAATTCCTTAGACATATCACATGACACAAACATTTCACTTAATCGGGTCATTTAAACAAAGTCTATCTCAATAACCATCATTAAAACGACTTAAAAATAATAATTGCGACTCTCTCAACAAATTAAAACTCCTTTATCTTCTAGGCAAGGGCGAGCGAGTGCAGAGGCCCCAGCCACCCAGGCAGGAATGAGAAAATTTCTATAAGAACTCTCCTAAACATGTACTAAGAAAGTACAACCTCTAGCCAAAAAACTCTTCAAATTTTATATTTTTAATTGCTTGACTTGTGCTCATAATATTGCACCCGAGTAATAAATAACGAGATACCCCTACCCTACCCAACTCAATAATTTCCTTTATAAAGTTAGTCAATTTTTTCAATAATTTGCTATGAAAACCGAATCATGAAACTATAAGTAATAGTATTATAAATATTTACCGGTAAACTATATTAGAAACGTGGAAACAATTATATATTTCTTCCTCGAGATAGATACCTTCGCACAACAACTGAGGCGAGACGTACGTGCTTCATTGACGAAGACTAATTTTTCTTCTGACCCCACCACCCACCCCCTAACCCCGTATTTTGAAATTAATAGATAGATATCATTTTAATAATCACCCATTAATTAGTCTCCCAAAAAAGTATCTGCATCTCCAATAATGTTCAAATTCTCACCACCAATATATCTCACGAAAAGAACCTTTTCTCCCGTCAACTCGCGAGAAACTCCCGATATCTCCCAGTGGCAGACACCCGTAATTTTGTCCAACCCCGACACCAAAATTTTACTAGCAAGTCCGAGAAAAAGCCTGTCGCTTTTAATATGGTTGTAAGGGGGGGATCTCATTGCTGTGTCATTCTTTTTGAAGCAACAATTATGCCGCACTACATGCTCAATCCACAGCCGTCGATCCGTTCAACGGCAACATCGCACACCAAATCAACGGCCACAAACCCTCGTCACACGTACACAGCTACAACAAAATGTACACAACCCAAACCCGAGCCGAAGACCAGCTGTCAGCTGTAGATTCCGAGCCGATTATTGCGGACAAAATCGTAGCCGGCTTAATGGCCCCCATGTTGACTGTGCATGTGATAAGACTTTGATAACCTTTTTCACTTATCACACCAATCAATGTATAAGCAAGTGTACTTATCACCTTCAAGTTTTTATAAATCTCACTTATTTTCTTGAAAGTTTATTATGTCTTTACTTTTATAATCTTTATTTTTTCCTTCTTCCAACGATAGAGTAGAGAGAGAAACTAGAGAGAGAAAATCCCGATCTATATATATATAGGTAACCCACACAATCACTCACCTAAATAGAGGAGAGAGAGAGAGAGATTTTAGAGAGAGAAAATAAAACCCCAATTTTTTCACCTCGAGCTAAGCTCTCGTTTATCGGTCAGTCTCTCGCCAGTAAACTCCCTTTTATCTTTATCTGTGTTATATATATATATACATATAGATACATATATGTATGTATTTATTCTGGAATATTTTTTTTTTTCAACATATGGGTTTTGCTCTTTTCTTGATTTTGCATCTGGGTTCCTCTTTAAAGCTCATTTTTCTCTGATCCCTTTAATTAAACCCACGAGTTTTGTTAACTTTGTGACTAATTTTTATTGTCGGTGCATGTGCAAACCCTCGTGTTGATCTCGCCGTAAATCTCACCTTTTGTGTGTTTCTGGGTTTATTGATCTGGGTTCGTGTTAATTTTCCCTTTTTTTTCAGTTATTTGTTTGCTATTTTTAGTTTAATTTTGCGATTTTTCATGTGGGTTTTGCAGTTTGTTGGTGTAAAAAGGGATAATTAATTAAAAGTCATGTTTTTTGACAATTAAATAAGGTCTAGTGGTAGCTGACCCTATCATTTATGCTGTTTTTATTATTTAATATATTTCTTTTGGGTTTTTACAGATCTGCTGCTATATTTAGCTTTTGAATTGCTGCTCATCTGGGGTTTGAAGTGGAGCTGTTGTTAAGGATGTCTTCTCTCAGTAGAGAGCTTGTGTTCTTGATCTTGCAGTTCCTAGATGAGGAAAAGTTTAAAGAGACTGTTCACAAGTAGGTGGTCAATTTTTGTGGTTAATTTATTGTTGATGTGTGTTTTTTACTAGTTTTGTCTTTTTATGGTGCTGTGTGTAATAATGGTTTGCTTTATTAATGTGGCCTTTTTTCTAATAATAGGCTTGAGCAAGAATCTGGGTTCTTCTTCAACATGAAGTATTTTGAAGATGAAGTGCACAATGGGAATTGGGAGGAGGTTGAAAGATACCTCTCTGGTTTCACGAAAGTCGACGACAATCGCTATTCGATGAAGATATTTTTCGAGATTAGGAAGCAGAAGTACCTTGAAGCATTGGATAAGTGAGATGAATTTGTTTGTTTGGAGATCTCAGTTTATGCTAAAAGAAAGTTGGGCATGCAAGTTTTACATTTGTGTGTCCTTTTTTTGGTTGTATATAGGCACGATAGGTCCAAGGCTGTTGAGATTCTTGTAAAGGATCTTAAAGTGTTTGCATCTTTTAATGAAGAGCTCTTTAAGGAGATTACTCAGCTGTTGACATTAGAGAATTTCAGGTACTCGTGCATTTGCAATTAATCAATAATCTTAGTGGCATAAATTGATTACCTTTTAACGCGAGTTTGTCATTGCTTAGGGAGAATGAACAACTCTCGAAGTACGGAGATACAAAATCTGCACGAGCAATTATGTTGGTTGAACTCAAGAAGCTTATTGAGGCAAATCCCTTATTCCGTGATAAGTTGCAGTTTCCAAACCTGAAGAATTCAAGACTGCGAACACTCATCAATCAAAGGTAGACTTCTATTTGTAATGAATGCTTTCAGCACCGACACTGTAGATTTCTTCATATTTCTTCTGAGAATGGCCGGTCCTTGGCTGATTTTTTAGAGGTCATAAGAAACTATTACATGGAAATTGACTGAAATGGATTTTGTGAATCTCTCAAGTGTCTGTCCGAGTACCCCATGCCGACTTACTACTACCTAGTTATTCCTTGAAATTCCACGTGAATAAACATTTAAGGAAGTATAGCTATGTGTCATTTCTTCTCTTGGCATTTGTTTGTGTACATGGCTGAATAGAGCAATTAAAGAGAGAGAACTCACAACATATGCATGTGCAGCTTAAATTGGCAGCACCAACTTTGCAAAAATCCTAGACCAAATCCTGATATTAAAACTCTCTTTGTGGATCATTCATGCGGACAACCAAACGGTGCACGTGCACCATCTCCAGGAACCAATCCCCTGCTTGGAGGAGCAGTACCAAAACCTGGAGGTTTCCCTCCTCTGGGTGCACACGTGGTTTGTATTCATATGTTTTCTCTACTTTTGGCGTTTTCTTGCAACTATATGTTTCACTTACCGCCCCGCGCTTACTGTGGGCAGCCGTTCCAGCCTACTCAAGCCCCAGTTCCAACTCAACTTGCTGGTTGGATGTCTAATCCACCTACTGGATCGCATGGAGCAGTTTCTGGTGGACCTTTAGGTCTTGGTGGTCCTTCAATTCAAGGTACCACTCTATTTTAACTTCGAGGCGATTACTCTATAGTTTGCTAAAGAGAAAATACCAGAATTTGAGATTTCACATTTTAGAACAAAATTATCTGTTGCATTGTGTTTTTGTACCAAGATCTTTAGGCACCTTGTCAATTAGTTACTCAATTCAGTGAGATCAGCCATTCTTCTTTAATGGCAATAAGCACATTCTTTTAGGAGAGGGCTGTTATAAGCAATTAGGTATGTTCTTCCACCATCAACAACTTACGGTGACTTTGAGTCAAGAGATTCTGAATGAAGTTGTTGCAGCCCAGAAGGGCATCCGGAGATCTGAAAATAAGACTGCCACTTGGCTGTAAATTTAACATTTGTTTTCTATGTTCTTGAGAAAGCATGTGAACTCGTAAGCTTGTCCTGGATATTACTTAGTAGTCCCAAGTTCCATGAGTTAACTCTTTAAATGATGTAGTATGTGTGATGCCCGTTAACTATTTCCATGTGACACCTCATCAGGCCCGTTAACAATCAATTTTTGTTTTCTGTCTTTGCAGCTGCCCTTAAGCATCCGAGGACTCCACCAACAAACCCTTCTGTTGATTTTCCATCTGCTGATTCTGAGCATGTAAGCAAAAGAACCAGACCCTTGGGACTTACTGATGAGGTAGTTGTATATGTGGAAGATAAATATCTTCGGAGTTGAGAGCTCCTTCCTTATGTTGCTTTCATTTTCTAATTTTCTTTCTCTATGCAGGTAAATCTTCCTGTCAATGTTCTTCCCGTATCCTTTCCCGGGCATGCTCATAGCCAGTCGTTTAGTGCACCAGATGACTTGCCCAAGACTGTCGCACGAACTTTAAACCAAGGTTCATCTCCTATGAGCATGGATTTCCATCCTGTGCAACAGACCTTACTTCTAGGTTGGTTTAAATAATTTTTAGTATATTTTGTTGGGCTTATCATTCCAAGGTTTTACAATTATTTACAATTAATGGTCTTTGTATCCTGATGAACTCAGTTGGCACCAACGTTGGAGATATTGGGTTGTGGGAAGTTGGTTCAAGAGAGAGGCTGGTACAGAGAAACTTCAAAGTTTGGGATTTGAGCACATGTTCAATGCCTTTACAGGTGCGATATATTTCTTTATTCAAGAATTTCAGTAAGTACTCTAAATTGTGTTCAAGTTTATGTCCTTTTTCAATTGTCTGAAAATTGAATAGTATCTTCTCAATTAAATTCAGGCTGGTCTGGCGAAAGATCCCGGTGTCTCAGTAAATCGCGTTATTTGGAGCCCTGATGGGTCTTTGTTTGGTAATCTTTTTTTGCAAGTCTAAACTAATAATTTTTATAATCTTTAGATGCATGGATCTGATATCTAGTATTATTCATTTTTCCTCTCAATAGGAGTTGCGTACTCACGACACCTTGTACAAATCTATTCATATCATGGAAATGATGATGTTCGTCAGCATTTGGAGGTAGGTTTTCTCATTCGTCCTTTACTGATTTCTTTTAACCATTACAGTATGCCACTGACTATTGCAATTACAGATTGATGCGCATGTTGGTGGAGTAAATGATCTTGCATTCTCCCACCCTAATAAGCAGCTATCTGTGATAACATGTGGAGATGACAAGCTTATCAAGGTTTATTAAGAGAGAGTTTTTGCCAATGGTTCTGCATACTAGTGAACTAGTCGTTGATTGATTCTGATAGTTGTTTCTATATTAGGTTTGGGATGCCACGACTGGGACCAAACAACACAGTTTTGAAGGTCACGAGGCCCCTGTATACTCGCTCTGTCCTCATCACAAAGAGAATATCCAGGTGATTCCTCACTGTTACTTGATCAGTTAGCATTGAACAACTTTAAGTGATGGTATGATTATTTTTTTTGATCAATTAATTATGTTTCTGCCTTCTTTTCTAGTTTATCTTTTCTACCGCATTGGATGGGAAGATTAAAGCATGGTTATATGACAATTTGGGATCTCGAGTTGATTATGATGCCCCTGGTCGTTGGTGCACAACCATGGGATACAGTGCTGACGGAACAAGGTAAAGTGCCCTGCTGAAAAGTTTTAGTTCTACGCTCCATAGGTTTGTTCTAATTACAAGAAAATCCCCTACTGGTTGAGTTATTACAGAGACCGCCCCTGAAGTTTCGAAAATATGTAAATATACATGGTCTATTTGTAATAATTATCAACTTCGGAGGAGGGTCTCTAATTATTCAAAACCTGAAGGAGGACTATTTGTACTTTTTATTTTTCAAGGTATTCATGTAATTATTTGAACATCAAGGCATGTCTTTGTAATTGGATTAAACGCTAGGGGGTGTAAATGTGATAATCCAAAAGTTTGTTTGTCTTGCATGCTCCTGTCAATATTCTTGACTTCGGTTTGGCTATTATTTTGCTCAGGCTTTTCTCCTGTGGGACCAGTAAAGATGGAGAGTCACACATTGTTGAGTGGAATGAAAGTGAAGGAGCCGTGAAGAGAACATATCAAGGATTTCGAAAACGATCTCTGGGGGTTGTGCAGTTTGATACGACTAGAAACAGGTTTTTGGCTGCTGGTGACGACTTCTCCATCAAATTTTGGGATATGGACAATACCCAACTTTTAACCAGCATTGAAGCTGATGGAGGTCTTCCTGTGAGTCTTCTTGATAATTCCTATATGCAATGCATAATATCTGTGTTGCTGATAATTGTTTTTTCTCTTCAAAAATCAAGGCAAGTCCAAGGATTCGGTTCAACAAAGATGGTACCCTGTTGGCTGTTTCTTGTAATGAAAATGGAATTAAAATTTTAGCAAATGCCGACGGCCTTCGGTTACTACGCACATTTGAAAATCTTGCATTTGATGCTTCAAGAGCATCTGAAGCTGCAAAGGTATTTGCTTCATTTAAAAAATATTTTTGTTCGACGTCATTTAAACTCCAATAAAATAGATTGAAAATCTTCATGTTTGCACATCGTGCAGCCTACTATAAATCAAATATCTGCAGCATCTGCTAGTGGTGCTGGACTTACCGACAGGGTGGGTTCTATTGTTGGTATCTCAGCAATGGTTAGTATCCTTGTTTTTCTGCTGCAACTCGTCCACTTTTAAGCACGATAATAGAGCTCTTTATTCCCGGGTGTTGTAATCCCATGTGGAATCCACTTCTTTCTCAGTTACGATTTTGTTGGATAACAATACTCCCAGTCTTTTTATGTCATTCTTACCCTAAGAAGAATGTGATTGGTTTTTGCTAGAATGGGGATTCTAGAAATCTTGGAGATGTAAAACCTAGAATAATGGAAGAGACTAATGACAAGTCAAAGATTTGGAAGCTAAGTGAAATCAGTGAACCATCGCAATGCCGCTCCTTGAAGCTCCCTGAGAATTTAAGAGTAACAAAGGTATTTATCTTGTATGTTTATTTGTTATAAGTTGCTTCTTGGTGTTACCTGGTCTCAAGAGCTATATTTTCGTATGCAATATTTAGCTATATACACATACGCTAACACATTTGCGAGTGCGCATCAGTTGTGCTCACTGGTGAAGAAATTCAGAGATTTAATGATAATTTACCTCTGATTTCTATAATTTGAGGTGTTTGCATGTGCTATAGTCTAACAATGCTTATCTTGTGTTTATGGCACTGGTAACAGATATCAAGATTGATATATACTAACTCGGGAAATGCCATACTGGCATTAGCTTCAAATGCAATCCATTTACTCTGGAAATGGCAGCGGAGTGAGCGTAATTCTAGTGGAAAGGTAGATATTACAGAAGTCCACTCCCCAATTTGTGTACCCAATGATTCAGCCTTGTTTTCGCAAATGCAAACAATCTTAACAATTTTCACTGTTTAGGCAACTGCCAATATTTCTCCTCAATTATGGCAACCATCAAGCGGCATTTTGATGACTAATGATGTGACCGACACGAACCCTGAGGAAGCAGTTCCTTGCTTTGCTTTGTCTAAAAATGACTCCTATGTTATGTCGGCTTCTGGAGGAAAGATTTCTTTGTTCAACATGATGACTTTCAAGGTAAAAATTTTGAAAATGAAATTCTCTTCCCTAATGCTACTGTCGTGTGTATTTACCTGTCGTTTTTAATCATGAACAATTGCAGACAATGACAACTTTCATGCCGCCTCCACCAGCAGCAACCTTCTTAGCATTCCATCCTCAAGATAATAATATAATTGCAATTGGCATGGATGATTCTTCAATTCAGATATATAATGTTCGTGTAGACGAGGTATTGGACAAGCATTGGAAGTTTATTACTGATTAGTATTTGGTTTCTTGTGATTAAGGAAAAGGTGTCCAAGTCCTTTTTCGATCCTCATTCTCTTCCTGCAGGTCAAGAGCAAGCTTAAAGGCCACTCAAAAAGGATTACAGGGCTTGCATTCTCGCATGTATTGAATCTTTTAGTTTCATCTGGAGCAGATGCACAGGTTGAGAACTTAATAAACATTTTTTTCTGCTGTTTATGCTGTTGTAGAATCCAAAAATGTTCCTTGTGCTCCTATGTTTCTGCTGTTTATGCTGCAGCTGTGCCAAACTATCTTCACTTCTGCCTTTTTAGTAGTGTTTCAGTTTATAAAGAAAATGAAGATTTAAAAAAAACCAATGCTATCTTCACTTCACTAATGGAGTTGTATTTAGCATATACGAAGTGTGATTATTCAAATAATGACAAAGAAAAGAAAAAGAAACAATTTTGAGCTCCCACATTGGGAAATTGTCTTGGAACTGGAAAGATTCTTCAGAAATATGTTTCTTAGCTCTTATTCATGTATGCGTAATTTGGGATTTCTTTTAATTTGGAAATGTTTCTGTTCAGCTTTGTGTGTGGAATTCTGATGGATGGGAAAAGCAAAAGTCGAGATTTTTGCAGCTTCCTTCAGGGAGATCACCTGGATCACAGTCTGAAACACGCGTACAGTTTCATCAAGACCAGATGCACTTTCTGGTTGTACATGAAACTCAGCTTGCAATATATGAAACTACTAAATTAGAATGTGTGAAGCAGGTAATTTCTCATTGGAATTCACAACTCAATTTTTGGTGCCAAATCACTAATCTGTAAAAAAAAATTTTGCAGTGGGTCCCACGCGAGAATTCTGCCCCAATATCTCACGCGACATTTTCGTGTGATAGCCAGCTCATTTATGCTAGCTTCCTAGACGCAACTGTTTGTGTATTCACTGCTGCACACCTCCGCTTGCGGTGTCGCATCAATCCTTCTGCTTATCTTTCTTCAAGTGTCAGGCAAGTCTCGCTTTTTTGTTTGTATTTTCCTGAATAGCTTCTAACTTGCGATTTAGTCCATCTTTTAACTGAATAATACCAGGGCAATAACATCTTCTCTCCTGAAGTTGGGTCTAGTTTTGAATAATTATAGGGACATTCTCTGAAGCTTTTGAAAGAAAGGGCAAACATCTAATGTTTTTCAAAACTGTCGGGGGTGGCTCAAATTTCATGGAATATCCTAACTTTTAATAGGTGTTGCTGTTGTAGGAAGTTGCAGTTGTAAGACCCAATTTTCAAGGAGTGTAACTGCAATTATCTCTATATATTTTGTCTGCATCAATATGTTATCTATTATTATGAAATTCTTCAAATGAACCCATTATCCATAATCCGTAAAGTATTTTGTATATGTGCAAACTTAAAGAGCTTTAAACACACACAGATTATCTTCCTCACGTTTTTAAATTTTCTTTCCTTCTTCAGCAATTCAAATGTGCACCCACTTGTGATTGCGGCACATCCACAAGAACCAAACCAGTTTGCATTAGGTCTCTCAGATGGTTCAGTTCATGTTTTTGAACCCCTCGAGTCGGAAGGCAAGTGGGGTGTACCACCACCGATGGAAAACGGGTCCTCAGGCAGTGTACCAACCACTCCTTTGGTGGGAGGTTCAGGTTCGGATCAGCCACAACGATGATGTAGTTGCATTCTCGCAGAAATTTTACATGCTTCACATGCCAGCTCCACGGGAAATTTCGGTAAAGTTGATTATTCACTTGATCTGTTTTACTTGCCTTCAAATTATTAGGAAAAAACTTATTTGTCCCCCTTAAGGTCCGGTCTGATTAAGAAACTTCCTTACTGTTTGAGTAACAACAAAACCACTCCTTTAAAAGGAAAAAAATCTTAAGATAGTTTGAGTTCGAGACAGATAGGCTCCGTATACTTATAGCTTATACTTCATTTTCTTAAAGCTTTAGGGAGTCACTTAATTACAAACATTATTACTACGTTAGGGGTCTTTTCATTATTAAAGTTTGCTTCTGCACTGGAATCAACACAATTTTCTTACTAATGAACAAGTTTATTCATGCAGTTCTTGTACAAGGAAGCATTACATTTGCATCCAACATTTTCTAACACATGTTCTTTTTTTGGTTTTTGAACTTTTGGCAGTGTGGGAGCTGGAATTGTAATTAACTCAGACCTGACTCATATATTTTCGTTTCACTAACAGCTTGAGTAAAAGATGTGATGTAAGATATAACGGTTTTAGAAGTGTTTGTCAGTCAATTTTCCCTCTTCTGACAAAAAATTGTTTCGAGTCATATGTTGTTTAACTCATCAAATTCTGCCTATCTTGGTTAAGTTATGGTGAAATTATGGCTTCTTTGCAAAGTAGTTATGCAATTCAAAGTTATTTTCAGGAGTTGTGGCATGGTCTCTAGGATATTCATGCAATCTAATGGTTATAGATTGTTTATCCCTCAACAATTTTTGAAGTGGCAAGACAGCAAGAGTCGTATACTGTGAATTGTGTTTCACTTTAACGGCAGTTTGGTTGAAAGCTGATTAACCATTTGCAGTATTTGTGTTGACAAGTGGCCTTTGACAAAAGAAAGGAAAGGAGATAAACTCAGATTAATCAATTTTTGAGACCTTACTTTCAGGCTAATCATTCTGTTTCACCTTAATTATACTTTTGGAAAAATAAATTCATCCCTTTATATGTAAATCAACGGTAAATTTGTTTTCCCAGGTGAAATAACCTTCCTTACAAGTGGTAATCACAATACTTAAGAAAGGGATATTTTGCCATGAATTTTGACGACAAAACATGTTTGTAAGAAAGAAACATGTCTAGAGATGTGAGGACTCAGACCAGTGGTAATGAGATCATCAACATAGACCAATAAGAGGATTACTACACTTTGATGCAAAGCACATAAGGAGGTTTTTGGCCCATGGCTACGTAAATAAGTATATTCGAACACCAGCAAGGCTGAGCCAAGCGTTGTATATGTATTTTTGTAATTATTCACCCATAATAATAACAAGTGATCATTATCATCTAATTCTGCCGGTCCAGTATAAAGTTGATAAATCTTACTTGTACCTGTTATTTCCTTATCATACATTTGTCTTATACGGTTATACTGAATACTGATGTTATAGTTCATGACAATGAAAAAACAAAAATCGACTCGTACGAAATACATGTAGGAAATTGATGTAATGTGTATTGAACGAAAGATTAATAATCAATATTAATAAACTAAATTAATTGTATCGTTTTAGAAACAACTATTATTGCATAGTTATATGAAATGGCTCTTATAATCTTAAAATATATAGTGGCTGGAAAATATCTGCACTTTTCTATCTCGGGATAATTTAAAGAATATTGTTGACAGCATCTTGATGACTATGAGCGATCATGCCGTTAAATGGGATAACATGTCACTCGAAATGATATGTGTCTATTATTATCATGTAAAAAGGGGCCAAGTCATATTTGAGTTAGCAAAGTTGGCAAAACAGAGTAGCTATGCAATATGTTCACAGTTATCGGGTTTACAGTTAAATAATTGATTCGACTCCAATTAAATAAAGTTTTCCCTACAAAACGTTTTGAACCAATGACTCAAATAAATATTTTGTTCTGATGCACAAAAACACAAAAAGATGAAATAAAATCCAAATGAATAGCCACTTAAAAGATAAAGATCCTTACAGTCCAACCGTGCCAATACAGATACTACATAGAAACCTGAGGCTACTCAACCAACAAGGGCAGCTTTTACAGTGTTAGTTGCCATTTTCAAAGCTTCTCATCTTGGATTAGCACAAAAGAATGTGTTTCCTATAATTTCTTCTACTAAATTTTCGAGATAAACCTATAACGCTCACTAATGCATTATATGCATACGTACATATCTAAAATAATACACATATATTTATAATTTTGTATTGCTTTGATAAAAATAATATTAAATAATCTTTTCCGTTGAACCAACTATACTTTTACTACATCAAAATAATATTACTTTTGGCAACACAACCTTAAAAGATAATCCCACGTTACCCTCGCATGCCTACATCTGAATTTGATTCTAACACGTGTTTTCAGTCTTACATCTACTAACATATTTACTATTATTATTACACCTAATAATACAAAAAATTATTCATAATTCAAAACCAGTAATCCAAAAAACAGTGATCTTTTTCAACCATCAGTTAAGCATCTCGTATTGAAAGACTCAATTATCTTAATTCCCATTATTTTGACTTACTAGGAAGTTGTAATGAGAACTTCCAAATCTCAAAACTCATCAAACAAATCAGAGGAGAAACAACAGAGAGAAAATACCAACCAAAACAAATAAAATCCATCATTCACATAACTTATTTACACAAGTTTGGACTGGACGATACTTCTCCAAAAGAAACCAACCTATATCACACCAGAGGAAGCCCTTATACACAATTCTTTCATATTTTGATACAAAAGAAAGCTTCGCATCAGGCATTTTTCAGACGCGTCATTGCACGACAAGCGAAGGCGCATACTTCTTGTTTATAATATGTACAATTTCAGTAGATGCTTATATGCTATTTCACGCATATATATACTGCAAATCTCACCCCCATGATGGACGTCAAGGCCCTGATCTACTCAGGCCTAAAACTCACCAGGTTTGGAAGATCCGTTGCCTGAAGCTTTTTAATGTCGTTGGCAGTAACCTTGCACGATTCCAATGTCAAAGACTTCAGATTTTTGAGGGACTTCAGATGTTGCAAGCCAGCACTTGTCACACGAGAATTTGAGACGTTCAAAGACACCAATTCTGTAAGTCCTGCATTTATCCAAGTCATGAAAACAGTTAAATTTAACTGGGAGGAGAAAAATAAAATAAAAATGCTACTCTGTACTCTGTAGGTTGTCACATACATTTTTCGGACAACAGTAATGGTAAAATAAAATATAATCTCTGCAAATACCAGATATTGACTCCAAGCTCCTATCTGTCAAATGGCTATTCTGGGATAGATTCAACAAAGTCAAGAACCTCAGATCTTTAATATTCTTTACGCCAGCATCAGTT
This sequence comes from Misopates orontium, assembly GCA_946800315.1. NCBI lineage: Eukaryota > Viridiplantae > Streptophyta > Magnoliopsida > Lamiales > Plantaginaceae > Misopates > Misopates orontium. Next base: position 20,452,095 of record OX326952.1, on the reverse strand, counting down.
AATCCACCTCCACAGATTTCCAGAGAACGCAGGTTCTTCAAGCCTATAGGAAAACATTATTAACTATATTGAATAAATGTCCAAAAGAAATCCAAAATCCTAAAGTTTCAACCAAGAAATGCTTGTTCATAAAATGAAAAGAAATCATGCAGAGACGCAAAGATCCTATCATCAAGACTTTAGCTCACCCACGTTTCTTGGTTCATCTATTCTTCAGGAAGAAAAGGGTCAGAGGAGAGGAAGAACGAGCTATCTAGCAAAGGTTCTCTATAAAGGCATATTTATACTGGCAATAGAATTTTGAGGAATAACAGACCATGAAACTTGAATGTGAAAGAAGTTACTTTCCGGGAGAACCAAGCAAAAGAAATGGTACAAGTACAAGATATGCTGTAATTCTCCCAAAAGCTAGGTCCTTATCAGTTAACTATATGGAGTTCATCTATCATAAAAATTTAATGTACACGCAGAGGAAAAGTTTTGTCTGGTTTCACTAAACTGCAATAGAAATTATAGCACAAACTAACAATTAAATGATCTCGAGACTTGACTTCATATTCAAAAGATGAATTTGCAGAAAAGTTATAAACTTTTAGCAGATAAAACTATTTATGACTATGATAATAATAAAAAAATAATACATCGCAAATAATTGGTTCCAGAATCTGTAATCCGAGCTCCAAAAAGATCCAGATGAGTCAGCCCAGTCAAATCTGCAAAAGAAGATACTTATAATTCAGGCTAATCATATGGAAGAAGATAACTGCCTCTACTAGTACTAAACGTAACCAAATACCCCTAATATATAAGATATATACAAGTGTCGATGTGCATCACTATGGTATTATGTTGCATATGCACGATAACCAATAACATGTAATGACAGGCAGGGTTCTTTGTTGTAACCCGTTCATCAATCATTGCTTTAATATAGGTAGATTGGCTATTGAACATGAATTTTGTGAGAAATTAAAAGAACTAATCAAATAAATCAGCGAAATGTTTGGCTTACTCCTTTAAGATAGAAATTTTTCAAGACAATCAGTCATGGAAGAATTTGATGCAATGAGGCATTATGGATCACACGTTATAGTGCTAATATATTTTTAAAAGGTTCATCAACCTCGGTCTTACCAAAAAGAAAGAAAAAGAAAAAGCAGCATCAATAACAAGGGACAATGTTTTTTAGCTGCTAAAAAGTTGCTTGTTTTTAATTGGGTGCAAAAATATATATATATATAAAAACGCTATTACTATCACAATACCCTTCTACTATATTGAACCAGTTCATGCATGTCAAAGCGGACTTCTAATTCTTCAAGGGCTCGCCGAATGCAATAAATCAAGTTATAATACTTACGACATTTTATGGCTCACAAAACGCAGCAATAGAAAACAAAGTGTCATAAGTTTAAGTTGCATATGTTTTGAAAGCGAAAAAAAGTAGATGGGAAACTAAGATTTCAGATTAACCCTCTTCAATTTGCTTACTTGTAAGAGCAGCAAGGCCAGCATCTGTAATTTGACGAGCATCCAAGTTGAGGGACTTGAGAGATGATAAACCAGACAACTTTCTCAAACCACCATCAGTGACAACAGTAAATGAAAGATTCAAGCTCTCCAAATTAAGTAACCCTGCGATGGTAAAATCCAACATAAATGATGCAATGCTATAGCATTTACACACAAAGAAATCAAATAAAACATCAGATTCAAAATTTAAAGAAACAAAATGTTCCACGACTTAAATAAAAACTATCTAAGGTGTCCCTATATGTGGAACATTTATACGAGCATCTGTAACACACTCTTTATCAAACAAATGGTGACACAAGAATAAGAACAAAAGGGAAAGTCTAGACCTGGATTAGAAAAACCACTAGCTATAAAAAACTCAAACAAATGGTGACATTATCATGCTATACAGAGATGAGACTTGACATGTATGCCTAAAGTTGGCAGCTCTAGAAAACTCGTGAGCCCCTAAATTTGAAATCCAGAGATTATCTAGCCTAAGGTGGTTCACACAAAACTTGTCAAAAAACAGTAAAACTTGATAAATGGAAGCAAACCAAATATAAGGGCTGCCAAACCGTACTTTTGATTTATATTTAGAAATGACGTAATAACAAGGAAAATTACAAAGCTGGTTAGGAAAACTTACATAAAACTACTTTTACTAGCAAGAACATAGGCACTTAAGCACAGATATATACAAGAAAAATAAAGAAGCATCAGAAATGTTCTGAAAGTAAAACCCCCAGTAATTGGTAGTTTGAAGTTCAAACAAAGCATTTTGCAGAAATATATTTCAGTATAAAAAGTATGACAAGCAAGATCAGTATCTATAAGAGCTACCTGCACGCACAACATACATATTGTATGAATGTGGTGATATAGAATAAATTGTTCACCAAGGTTGATAACCCATATAGTATCAATACAATATCGCATCTAACCAGAAAGATGGCGAACTCCACTACTGCCAACTTCAGTATCAGACAACTCCAAACACTTCAGACGAGACAAGCCTGCATCATCCATCGGAAGAATGAGAAAAGGGTAACAGGTGAAAGCAAGGGGTTAATAGTAAAGGACAAAGGACTCAACACATATGAAGAGAAAGCAAGTATACAATGAGATCGTCTGAGCATATAAATAATCTGAAACATATATTCATGATACCCAGGATTGTATACAACCACAAAAAATACCCAATATAACACCAATGTGAAGATAAGTTCCATGTGGACGCAACCCTATGAGAAACATATTATGCTCACAATTGTGAAACTGATTAAGCTGAGTTAACCTGCAAGATGAACCATCCCGTCATCATTAATGCTGCAAGAATCCAGGTTCAAGCTCTCCAAATTCGTTAAACCTATTGCAGGAAAACAGAAAATGAAATAAATCACATTTCATGAGGACAAAACATAAACTTAGGCCCTTTAACTAAAGTAAACCTTCCCTTAAGCCAATCAACCGGTGCATATTATTTGTTTTTGTCTTTCGGGTGGGTGGGTGGGTTAGAGGGGCTCTTCAACATCTTATTACACATTGAGAAAAAACTGTACCTTTAAGGTGCACCAAAACAGCACCTGTTATCTCGTTGAAACCTAAATTTAAAACTTTGAGGGACTGCAGCTCTGCGTGAACCATATAACACAAAAACATCAGCTACAAATTCATGCCAGCAATTGAAAATGACATATGGTGACAAATATTATTCTTAAAAGTGGCTCATATTTCAACTCTGGAATGAGCAGATTTATGTACACTTACTTGAAAACTTGTCACAATTATCATCTTTCAAATTGCATCTGCTAAGATTCAAATACAATAGAGCACCGAGAGCTGCATAAACACAAAATAAGTCAACAGACTTGATATGATAAACGAAGCTGGGATATTAAATATCTTAATTCTGAGGAACCAAATTATGTTTCCTATATTGATCGGAATAATTATCACGAGTAATTTGATGAAATTGCAAGGACAATTTTAAGCATCAAAACTCTGCTATCAGCAACATAATAAATAAGTCCACATACCCTTAAAATAAAGAGTAAGCATAATATAAACCTGAAAGAGACTCCAGGCATGCAGCAGTGACAGCGCAACCTTCCATATTCAGAAGAGCAAGATTCTTTAAAGCTACAAGATGAAGAAGGCCAAAGAATCAGAAAAATTATTTGCTAATCTGTCGACACTCAAATAATCAGCAGATTAGAGGAGCAGCAGCTTTTTTATAAGTCTGGCTAAATAGTATGAGAATATCACAATATTGTTTCGATTCATAGCCATTTGTTGAGGTACAAAGAATTATATTCTTAAGACACGGAATAATTTGTGATGATAACATTCAAAACCCATTAAATAGCCTCCACAAGAAATAAAAAAAAAAAAACGGATTCAGTAGCTCCAATCCCTTGTGTAAAATGCAAAGTATGAAAAAGAATAACAAGAGGGCATCCATGTTACCTCTAAGAAATGCAACACCTTTATCTGTAACCTTACTGGACGCAATTTGCAATGACTTCAAACTTGTGAGCCCTGCAATCAAGATGATTGGATTTAAGTCCACACTACTACAAACATCCCTAGAGTCATCTGTACAGTGTCCTTCTCTATGCTACACAGAACTCAGCTAGACACAGCAATCGAATATAGATCTTAAGTCACCAAAAATTTTCAACCATAGCAGATATCCAGCCTACACATAATTCTTTTGATACATCATTTTTAGGATTTCACCGAAATGAGACAAGTATGGTTGGCAGAAACACTGTAGTATCTGAATGCTGTATGAAATATATACATGCCCTTTTTAGCTTACATAAGGGATGCTATGCTCTCACATTATTTTGTTCGGTCCTAATGTTAAGACATAACATGAGCTACCTGAAAGAACCTTCATATCAGCATCATTAATGCAATTGCAACAATTTAGATTCAAAGACTCCAGCTTTGTAAGTCCTGCAAAAGTGAAGGATCCGGGATGTTAGAAAGGAATATGGCATACACATCGGAACATGATTCCAGAAAAATTGGAAAACCGTTGTTATTTCATGATCAAGCCTTTGTCTGCAGTATATGAGCAACAGGAACGTAAGATTCAAACTGAAGTATGAGAAACAAAGAGAGCTTAAGTCAGAGGATCAATGCCTATTGTTCTGTTTTATCCAGTACATTCCTCTGATCAATGATACACGCAGACACCGAAAAGAAAATTAAATAAATAAAATATTATAAGAGATGAAAGCGCATTGAAAGATATTCGAATTTCAACTTCCTCAATATGGAACTCCACCACGAGTCTGAGCCAGCATGGTCAAGATCAGAATTAAGGAGCAAAACCGCCTTCATGCTTGCATCATCTTTTAAGTTTTAGCACAATTTTTCTAGTCAATTTTTTGGCTGGAGTCAATATATAGAGCATTAACAGCACCCAACATTGGAAATCTCAGAAAAGCTCATGGGCACTGCACTCAACTCCAAACATCAAACCATAAGACAAGATTCGTATCAAGATCAAAGTGGTAGAATACACCAGCCGATATGGTGTATTGAGAAATCAATAATATTACAGTCCCTGTATAACAGATCCCATGATTGATCTACATAATTCAGAAAATTACTTCACTAGACAAAATGTTTATGAAATACTAAACCTTTTAGGTGAACAAGTCCGCCTTGAATCTTTGGGCATCGTTCCAGGTCCAGCTTCACCAAATTGATTAAGCCAGATAAGGAACTCATTCCTTGTGCAGTGATCATATTGTTTCTTTTAAAACTTAGATTTGTCAGGTGTGAATGACCTACAAAAGTTGAAAACAGTAGCATATCTCAGCCCTCACAGTAGCACATATTGTACTGTTCACCAGGTCACTATCCTGCTCTCTTTTCCATTTTATATGAATGAAACAAAGACTAGAGCAAATATTAATATCAAAAAATGAGAGCAGCATGAAATCCTTCAATACAGATTGGCAGACTAACGGGCAATAAAGATTATAGCCATAAGGTACATCTAAGGATAGATAACAGACAACTACAAACAAACAGCTGCAACCACTAGCATGCTCTTTATCCATCTTCATTTTTGCAAACAAAAAACCAAGCGTCCTTATGCTCAACGCACAACCATTTGAATTAGTTTCAGATATAGAACTGAAATGAGAAAATGCTAGACTTTCCATAACGCTCGACGTGCAATTCTTAAAACCATTACCAAGCCATTTATTTAATTTTACAATAAAAAGATATTCACTAGATATTCTACAGGAAACTCCAAATCTCCAATCAGTAACTTTCTCAAGGCTAGAAGCGCACGAATAAATACATTTATCTATAACAAGTCAACAATGCAGCACTAAGCAAATTATGGAGAGTGTAGAGGATGTCCACACTCACCAAGCAACAGAGCTTCACAAAACACATCAAATTAAAGGAAAAGAATTCTTACCACTGATGTACTCCAGACCCGTGTTTGAGATCCGGTCACAGTAATTGAAATTCAAAGCTTGAAGATTTTGGCAATCTTTGAGATAGCTCAATCCAAAGTCGGTAACGTCTGAACCTGAAAGATCCACAGAGAGGAGAGATGAACCTTGGGAAGAGACAACCTCCATCCAACTGTCATTAAAGCCTGGGTTTTCTCCCAGATTAAGATCCTACAAGAGGTAGAACAGCTGCCTCATTAGTCTACTAGTTAATAAGGGATACAAAGCAATTGATGCACCAGGTCTAAGTTCAGTAAATCTTAAAGGGCACCTCAAGAGCACAATCTCGAAAAGCCTCAAGAACAGAATCCGTCAGACATTGAGAATAGACCAATTCATCAAAAATCTGTTGACTTATATCCCTTGGCAGCATGGAGAAAGTGCCATAATTATTGATGTCCTTCATAAACAAAATGAGCATGATTGTTAATACACTTCAAATAAATAGGCATTTTATTTTTCACATTAAATTACTAACAAAAGCACTCATGGATTGTAAAACCTACTTCCCGAATCTTATGGACACACAACTCCAAAAGCGATGGGCAAATCCTTTGCCCTTGACTAACATCCATCGATGATCTAGAATACGAGGTCCCTAACCATTTTGAACTCCCACTCTTAGTATATCTTCCAGAAACTCCTCTGTTCAGGTTATCGTCGTCGACCAGCTGGTCTCTCTTTCTCGAACAAGCTCCCCCCATTCACTGCTATGTTATAATTTATTTACATCAAAGATTCCGTAGAAAAGAAGCGGAGCCCATTTATAACTAACGTCATATATACACAAGCATTATCTCCCTGCAAAACATACGAAGAATCACAATTACGTCACTAAACTTTGTACTCAAAAAAGTTCTAAGGCTTCAACAGACTTTCTTCATCTTCTACCAGAAACCATAATTAACAATTAACAGTGACAAACTACTAGTAAAATATCATGATTTTACACTCCAGCACAGAAAAAATTCCAATCACTTCACACACACACACACACACACACACCAAAAGAAAGGAACAAAAAAATAAACTTTACTCACTATCGTTTACTCACAATCATGCCCATACAACAATATGATCACACGTGTTTCATTTCATTTCATCAAAACAGAACAACAACAAACAAAACCCACTTACACTAAAACCAGAGGATCATCAAACATTTATACCAACCAACAAACTCAAAAAAAAGAAAACAACCCATCATCAAGTTCATCAAAACAAACATGGGTTCACAATTTCATCAAAAACCCATAATTAAAAACATAAACTTTCTACATATCCATATTAAATTAGCTTCAAAACAAAAAAAAAATACGTGTACCTTAATTCAGCACTCAATTTAGCAAACAAAGTGCGTATGTATGTGGAAACTTCAGTAGTAGGAGAAAAAAACAAAAGATATATGAAGCGTACAAGTAGTCTCTCTAATATTGATCAGTTAGCTTATACCGAGCCTGTATCCGAGCCTACACAAGACCTTAAAATAGGCTCGGAGTTTGGCTCGGATAAACGGATGACGTAACAGAAGGAGGAAAGTTTGATTGTGGTGGGTCCCACTTTTTTATTAATTGATACGGCTTTGCTTTGCTTTTATCCATTTGAGAGGGTTTTTTGGATTTCAGTGGAAGATATTGTACGCAACGTTTTGTTTTGATTTAATTAATTAATTAATGGAGGGTTTGCGTGGGATTAGTATCGCTAATCATCATTAGGTTTTAATGACAGTGATTTCAAGAGTCATAATATAGTCTTGGATTATTTTAAGAGTAGTTGATGTAGTTTAAGTGTATAATCATAGTTTTTAATAATTATAGTGGACTGCTTTTGGATTATATTTCGACTATGGTGGGTCGTATAAGATAAGTTTGTCTATTATTTACGTTAAAAAAATAGAAATGAAAGTTCAAGTGATGGGACTAGGCAGTCATGGATTGGTGGATCTAGCATAAGTTAGATTTTGACCTACTATAATTAGCTGATTTGATTCAATCAAACCTCGGTTACCAGAAAAAATAAATTCAACCTCAACAAAATTAGGACATCTGGTTTTTGTGAATAATAGTTGGAATATGTGCTACTTACTAGAGAAAATAGATTATTATTAGTGTATAGTTAGTTATACGGAATTAGGAGTTGACCAATCTATAAATATTCATTGCTCAACCTTATATTGGTTCTGAAAATTGTTTAACTCCTGATTAATTCAAATTGCATTTCACCTTGATAAGATTTTGATTTGGTGATTTGATTTCTCCGAATAATATTTATTTGCAAAGATTTACTGAGCATAAATCAGTGGGACGCTTGCTAAATCAGAGGGCGGCAAAAGTGGAAAAATCAAAGCCCCTGACATTATGAATCTATGATGTAGCTATGGCTTTATCAGCATCCTACTAGTACTGCAAGTCTGCAACAAATAATATTCATTTTAGATTTGTTGTTTGAATGAGTGATTCTGCAGGCAACCTTGTGGTATGTGATTTTTTTTCTTGCATTCATATGAAAAAAAAATATTCTTATGTTTTTATTAAATAACAAATTACTAAATATGCACTCATGGTTATTTGAGAATGGAGATTGTTAACTTTTATTGAGTTAAGAGATAATATATTAATTCTGATATTTTAACTTGTAAATAATAGGCTGAAAAATCTACACGTAATATATAAACTAAATTGTTAAATACTTTAAATATGTACTACACTACTACGTAACTACGACTCCAATACGAACTGTGGGGAATATTTCATCAGCTTGGGCTAAACTAATAAGATAGAAATGGGTATTAGTATCATTATGTTAGTTTTGGGCTCAAAAGAGATAAGTCATTCTTGGGGTTTAATAAAGAATACTAAGCCCACCCACACTCACATTGGGCTAGAGCCCCTAAATCCACCCCTTCATACACACGCAACTTTCATACGCACACAACTCCAACCAAAATGTGCTGAAGTCTTTTTTGTATTTAGGTGTGTTACTGCTGTATTTGAAGTTATCCATTTTTACTGTATTTGACTCTCTCAATTCTCTTTTGTATCTTATTTTGTCTACGCACTTAAGAAGAAAAGAAACTAATTCAGTGAAAAATTTAATTTAATTGGTGATAATAACTTTCTTAATTTAGACTTACACAAAAAGATTGTTATTGTACTCTTAAAGGAATTAAATATTTAATAATTACTTAATGAGCTTTTACTGTTGGCATAAAAATGACGCAATAGTTTGTCTGCTAATAATGGCTTTTTTCTTTTCTTGATCAAATTCATACGTATTTTCTTGTTTTCTTTTTCTCCAGCGCAACATATATGATTCTTGACTCCAAGTCTCTAACTGAAGCTAAATTGTAATTATACGCATTAAGAATATGAATGTTTTTTTATTAATTGTTTTTTGTAATCCATTTCAAAAATAATAAATCAACATGATAGCACCTTAAGAAGCATATGCTAAATATAAAAAATTATAAAAGTGAATAACATAATAAGCTAAATTGTAAAAGAACTAATATAAACTACATAAAATACATAAGAAAAACATGTCATAAAAATACAAAATACCGTATACACTCCTAGGAGTTTTAGGTTATTTATATTCATTTAAAAATTTATAATTGTCTCATATCCTTTAAGAGAATATTAAATATTAACTAAATTAATATTAAAGTTTTGATTTTTTTTCTTAATGTGTGTTATCAATGCAATATAAAGGAGAATATTTATAGTTATAGCATACTTTTGTCAAAAATATGCATTTCATTGTAAAGATGTCAAAGAAATAGTTAGGTTATCTTAAAAAGTACAGTCCCATGTTATATTTTATAAACAACTTTTAGATATTGTTTTATTACATGCAAAGTGTAATAGAGAATTAACAAGTTACAAATAACTACTATGAAATTAAGGAACTGAATTATTAGCAACTTATAATTTATATGTAGTTCTATTATATAATATATAATGTATTCTATAGTATAAATGTGTATATATATACAATAGTGGGGGATCCGCCCCTGGTCGCAACATGTGCTTAATAAGTGCGTCTTATTAACGAAAAAAGACTAGTGTATAACCGAACTCTTTAATTAGTATGACGAAAACAATATTGGTCATAAAAATTAGATTCCCCATCAAATCATGCAAAATATAATTAATATTTGTTACATGGAGATTGATAATGGATAATTGTAATTAACATATTCAACGACACCCTACATTATACGACACATGTCACCACCTTCGCCGACGCTTGGCACACCAACTCTCACACATGACTCTAAGCTTCCTCACAAGTGTCACACTCTTTTCCAACACTTGTCTTGCTACACACATGCAAGACCTCTATAAAATGGGTCATTCTCCTCATTTTCTAGGTCTCTCTTATTCTCCTCTCTAACTCCACCACACAATAATACAAAGATAATGGCAAAATACTATACTTTCCACTAAGTGTATCAATTTTTCTATACAACAAAGGCAACTTGGAACATTTTCAGGCCCGAGCGTAAATCACGCAAGCCTCCTCCTCGGTTTGGGATTGGCGTTCCGCACCCATAAATTTAGTGGTAACGTCCTCGTCTCGTATTTCTATTATTTTTATACATTTTCCTTCGTAAAACACTAACTTTTGGTTATCAGAGATAAATTTATATCTCAATCCTATATTTGAGATCGGTATTCTAGTAGAGGTTTCAACCATAATAGTCTAATACATACAAGATCCGACTTGTCAATAGACCAAAAATGTAAAATGATGACGAGATAACTATACTTTCAAAAGTTACTTTAACTAAGTTTAATAGTCAAAGGACTAATCAAAATTGGAGCAATGTAGTTTGATACATGTCACAAACTATCGATCTAACTAATAGTCGATCAACTTGGACTATTGTAGTCATATGTCGCGACATGTGCTTAATAAGTGCATCTTATTAAGGTAAAAGATTGGTGTAGAACCTAACTCTTTGATTAGTCCGACCGAAACAAAAATTGGTCACAAACTTAGATTCCCCATCAAATCATGCAAAATCTAATTAATATTTTTGTGTGGAAATAAATGGAATGTAATCTCCTTCCAATATTTGCCGAATCGATATTCTAGCAGATACGGTTTCAACCCTAATAGTCTAATATAGACAATATCCGACTTGTCCGTAGACACAAAATTGTAAAATGATGACGAGATAACTATACTTTCAAAAGTATTTTTTTTGTATTACTAAGTTTGATAGTCAAAGGACTAGAAATCTAACCAAAATTTGATTGTGAGAAGTGGAAAATTGTAGTTTGATACATGTCACAAAACTAGCAATCTAACTAATAGTCAATCAAAGTCATATGTCGCAAGTCGCTACATATGCTTAATAAATGTGTCTTATGAAGGTAAAAGATGGTTGAACAACCTAACTCGTTATTAGTCCGACCAAAGCAAAATAGGTCGTAAAACTTAGATCAAGTCATGCAAAATTTAATTAATATTTGTTTTGTGAAAATAAATGTAGTGTAATCTCCTTCGAATATTTTTCGAATCAGTATTCTAGTAGATACGGTTTCAAACGTAATAGTCTAATATAGACTATATCCGACTTGTCAATAGCCCAATAATTTGTAAAATGATGACGAGATAACTATACTTTCAAAAGTGACTTTTACTAAGTTTGATAGTCGAAGGACTAGTAATCTAACAAAAATTCGATCGTGAGAATTGAAATAATGTAGTTTGATACATGTCACAAAACTAGCAATCTAACTAATGGTCATTCAACTTGGACTATTGTAGTCATATGTTGCAACATATGCTTAATAAATGCGTCTGATGAAGGTAAAATATTGGTGTACAACCTAACTCTTTGATTAGTCCTACCGAAACAAAATTGGTCGTAAAACTTAGATTCCCTTTCAAGTCATGCAAAATCTAATTGATATTTTTTTGTGTGATGATAAATGTAATATAATCTCCTCCGAATATTTGCCGAATCAGTATTCTAGTAGATACGGTTACAACCATAGTTGTCTAATATAGACAATATCCGACTTGTTATATAATAGGCCAAAATATTGTAAAATGGTGACAAGATAACTATACTTTCAAAAGTAACTTCTACTAAGTTTGATGGTCGAAGGACTAGTAATCTCACAAAAATTTGATCGTGAAACTTGGAGCGGCGTAGTAATCTATTATAATTTATTCTTAATAATTACGTCGCTTAAAATAAATCAAAAATTCTTCATAAACATAAATCTTCAACTAGTCCAAATCAAACAAAAATTAATCACAAAACGAGCAATAACCAACTTATATTGCCACCTAGTTAACTAATCACAGCGTAAATAACAAATTTAATTTAAATTATGGCACAATAGCATATTATAAAAGCAAAAATCAATAAATTCTCAATAATCGTTATTCTAGTCTCCAAGACATAAACGTTATTCAAAATTCATGTACATTAGTTGTTGGATTGGATTAATTTTTTGTGTTGTCTTTTCCTTTTTAGGAAAAAAAAAAGACCAGGGTGGATTATTTTCCTATTTTGCTTTTTATTACCCGAAAAAGCTCAAATCTTGACAAAAGAGCCCAAATCAAGGGGCCTAAAAACCAAAACCCTATTGTGAATCGAATCCTCTGTTCCCTCCTTTGCCCACCAACTACAAACTCTCAAACAATATAAATACATACACACCCCTCTCTCTCTCTTCACCCCATATCTCTTGCTCTCTCATACTCACACACTCTCATTCTCTTTTAGTCTTTTTTCTCTCTGAAAAGAAAACAAATGGAGGTACAAAGATTCTGTTGTGCTGCTGATGCTGTGATTGAGAAGTTGATTTTGAGTTCAATTCTTACAACATTTTTTGCTGCTCAAAGATCTGTTCTTTTGGTTCTTTTATTGGTATATTCTCTGACCCTTTACTCTGTTTTGTTCAAATGCTCTGTTTAACTATTGCATTGTGCTCTGCTTTAAGTTTTGTTTTAATTTGAATGAGGCGTGGATTCTTATGATGTTTGGTTTATTGGGGTTGCTCCTGCTGTGAACGTGAATTTGAATTTGGTGTTTTTTTTGTGCCAAAGTTTGTTTTTTATGGACAATTGTTTTGGTTTATGATATAGACTCTGAAAAAGGTTGTTCCTTTTTAGGGGGTATATCATAAATTCTTATTTCTTTTCTGAATTTTTACTGATTTTTTTTTTTGGGTCTAATTAAAGCCCTCTGTTGTTTGACCCCAGATTGAGAACCAAAAGGAATTGAAGTTTGTGTGTGTGTGTGTGTGTTTTTTTTTCTTTTCTGAAGGGTTCTATAGTTGTTCTATTGATTTGGATGGATATTAATTACATGTGTGGATCTGTGAAAATTATGATATGATTTGATGAATAAACAATTTTATAGAGAAGATTTGTTATTTTTGAGAGAACATTCTTCATGATGCTGTTAAATATTCAAGTGTGATTTATGAAATATTTGCGACATGGTTTGGCGTTGCTATTGATGCATGTCTTCCATTAATATATTGTCTGTTTTGGAAGGCTTTATGTTTCATGTTAACATGATCTAGTTGAAGCCTTTGAAATCCATTTATAGCATGTTTGAAGGAAAAAGCGAAAAAAGGAATTCCCTCAGTGAGGGTTCTCACTAGTCACTTCATGAGTCTCTTACCGTTATGCTAACGAGCAAATAACATGCTGGGATCTTCATTTATTTGTTTTGTTTGGTGTAGTAGGCTGATTACTTAACACGAGATTATTTCTCCTTAACTTTAAGTCATTAATTGGATTTTATAATTCTGAGTTTTACTAAATGTGCATTTAGCTGAGTTAAACCTCTTAACAAAAATTTTGAGCCTTTCTTAGTCTAGATAGATTGATATCGTTATTTACATGAAATCTTTTTCAGGGTGGAGCCATGGTAATTGATAGCACCATGTTACCATCTCCCTTTGAGGCGGAAAAAAGGTACAGCAAACTCTCTTTTGGCGTTTCATTTCGATATCTTTCTTTCATTGTTCCTAATCTTACCAATAAATGTATGTTCTCCTTGCAGATGTCCATTCGGTTATGTCAAGAAAGCTTTGAATCTTAACGAACCGATTGATGCGGGCGACAGTGATATAAGTGATGAAGACGTTGACGATGAGGACACTGATGATTCAGACGACGATGATTCAGATGACGACGATTCTGGAGAAGAGAGTGATGATGGAGATTCCGATGATGGGGCTATGACGAATGGTGGTGGAGGTAGTAGTGATGACGATGACGATGATGATGATGAAGACGATGATCATAGTGAAGAAGACAGCGACGAGGATGACGATGATGAAGATACCGATGAAGACGAAGGTGACCGACCATCAAAGAAGATTAAGTGAGTGTATTATTTTTTTTGTTCGAGTTAGGAGCAGGGAAATTCTGTAGTTTAGGGAGTCTTATTCGCATCCATGAGGATGCTATTTTTTGCGAAGTTGCGAACATTTCATTGGTCTTAAATTATGCAACTTGTGAACTATCAATTAGATATTGATCTATAATCAAAGTTCATTTGTTAATTGTTCGTGTTTTAATACTTGTGTTGCGACTTATTTCATTTTCCTTGATTGTTATTTTAGGTCATATTACATCATAATTAATTGCTTCTCCCTTTAATAAAGCTTTTTAAGGTGATTTTGGAAAGACTTTAATATCTCATATGGTATCAAAGCCCCTGTCCAAGTTATTGATGGGTTTGCCTACTACCTAGCCACGTGATAGGACCTAATGCTGAATTTAGCCTATGTGTGAGGGGCGTGTTGAGATTTGTCCAACATTCCTTGAGAACTATTTTGTGATGTATTATAACTTGTGATGCACCGACACCCTTAAAAATCGCTTGATGCAGTGTCAGACACATGATGGGAATGACATGACTGCGTCACACTTGTCGTGAAAAGAAAAAGAAAAAAAAAATAGACATAGTGTCGCGCATGTTTGGAGGGCGTGTCCGACACGACTTGCGATACTTTCACGATTTTTGATTACTTGGTGTTGAGGACTTAATTTTAATTGATTATATAAATAGAACATTAGGAAGTGATCAAATATTAATTTCTTATAAGATTAATAAAGTAACTAGTTAAAAAATTGTGATTGATGATTGATTTGGATTGAATATTTAATTACTCGAGTGTTGCTACTATAGTGTAAGTGTATAACACTTTGATTGATTTGTGGTCTGTGTTTGTGTTTAATATTTGGGATTAAGACTTGAATTTTCATGAGTATTTTATTTTAATTTCATATTAGTTGGTTACTTAGTTTTGAATTTGAATATGCTTGGTTTGATTTTGTATTTTGACTTAATAAATACTACTTGTGCAAGTTTTGGTGATGTTTAATATGTTTTAGTATAAAAAAGAAGGTCGTGTCCTGATTGTGTCGTGTCTTTCAAGTTTCGATAATCATGTCGCCGTGTCAGTGTCCGCATTCTAAATTACAACAATAATTTCTCTCCCTCCCCTTGTCATGGTCTTTTCGTATACATACAAAGACTTTTGATTTCTAGTAATTTGTTGTAACCAACGGATTTATTATAATCTAGACTTCATTTATAATTCCATTCTTTGTGTGAAGTAATTATTCAAGTATTTGCCAAGTGTATGTACTCAAGAAAGAAGTTTCACAAAGTTGGGGAAGAAATAGGGCAATATGTCAAATTGTTTGGGATTTTCAATCATGTTCTTTTGTCCACTAAATTTGGCCCTTTTGCCCTCTCGACACAAGCTGTACATTTCTATCTTAACTGTGATTTTGAATAGCTTGGGTGAGTACATTGCATGTCTAATTTACTTGCATCGTTCTCCTCATCCAGTTTGCACATGTCTTTGGTCAGGTTTTGCACTTGAAACAAAGCAGACGAATGTTTTTAGCAAACTATTACTTGGTTGTATCAGAGCAACTTGTAGTAATTCAAACAGATGTAGGACATATCTCAACAATCAGCTTCCCATTTTCTTTCATCAGACGGTTGCTGTCTAATATAAGTTCTAGCGGCATTTTTGCTACTCTAGATGTTTGTTAGCTGTCATATTTCTTGTTTACTAGTATTTTACCAAATTTAGTGATTTGGCTTGCAATAGCATTAGATTGTCCCATTCTTCATGTGAAGTAATTTATCAAATATTGTCCAAGTGTATGTACTCAAGAAAGAAGATTCAAAAATTGAAGAAGAAATAAGGCAGTAAGGATAAAACACAATAGATGTAATGAACTTCATGTCTGAGATAATCTCTCCTTACATTGCAGAAAAATAACGTGATGCAATCTGTATTACTAGAAACCATCAGTGCTAAATTGACTCTCTGTAGTATGTTTCTAATACCTTCCAACGCATATACTTGTTTGTTATCAACTTATCACATTACAACAGTCAATTACAGCACATACCTATTCATCCAGAATTAATGTAAGTAAGATTGCACCGATTCTCAGAATATTACAGCATTAATGGATACACAACTATAGGACTTCGGACATTATGGACACCATCAGACCATTCCAGTGCAGCAGAAATCATTTCACCATTAAAGTTTCCACTGACTATCACTTCAAATGACTTCTCTTCATGCACTGCTTCAAATGTAAGTTTGCTGGGAGATACAGATATATTACAGTTGGAACTCGTGCTGATTTTCGCCTTGTACGTTGAATTCGAATATCCCACATTTGTAACTGTTCTTGTAAACTTTTGCGAAAAGGGTATACTTGTGTTACTACTACTTTGAGTAGTCACATTTATGCCGAGAGTTAGAGAAGGATAATTGACATCCTTAGGTGCCTTCACTCCCTCGGATGAACAGCTGATGTTCCCTGAACCAAACATCTTACTTACTGTTTTACTATCATATCCTAAACTGCAGAGCATTTTCGGATAATCCTCTAGCGATGTTTGGTACACGAGGCCGGGATGTGCTGCTTTTACAGGATCGATATGCCCTGAACCGTAGGCGAATTCCGCGTCTGGATCCCCCGTGGAATTCATTCTCCGGGCTATTCACAAGGGAAGAAAAGTTGTAAGTTGAATAGGGATAATTACATTTACAGCCCTTGATTTTCTTTGAAACAGAGAAATTACAAATAGGCTCCCGTGGAGTCTGAATAATTACAAAGACACCTTCAAATGTTTTAAGAACATTACAGATTGACCTTCTGTTTGTTAGTGTTTTTGAAGGTTCAGGGGTGGCTCTATAATTATTCAAACATTAGGAGATGCTCTGGAAGTATAAATGTAATTATCTGAAAACATACTAGATAAATGTCTTTAGCTAAGGTGAATCCTAAGTCACATAGTGCGTGTGCGCGAGCGCGTGCGAGAGCGTGAGCGTGTGCGCCAGAGCGCCAAATTTAAGATTTCATGAATATGAGTGCGTCTTAGTGCGTTTATTAAAAAGAATTAAATATAAATTTATATAAATATAGATAATAAAAGTAGCTGATAAATAATTAAACACATAAGCCATTGATGTCTACTTTTCTATTCATAAGTGGGAGTGAGTTTTGATTTCTAATGAGAGTAATAGAGTTATTTGTTTTTCTAATTTTATTTTGTCCTATTTTAGCTTCAACTTAGTCCAAGGAAAAGACACTAGACACATTAAGTAGGTGAGAGGTGTAGCAAAATGTAAATTTGAATGTATATAAAGGAATAATTCTTAATACAAGAACTAACAATTTTTAGTGCGAGAACTAAGAATTCCTAATGCGTCCTAATGCGGAGCACGTGCACTCAATTCGCGAGAGCGCGACTAAAGCACAGTGCGTGAACCAATGAAGGAGGATTATGTGACTTAGGGTGAATCTATGCTAGGCAATGCGGGGTTATTAGCCAAGCGCCGCACAGACTTTACTTGGACCAAAATTGTTAGCACGTGACATTAAGCTTATAATAATTGTAATGTTGTTTGACATGATTAGTTACTTTAAGATTACCAGTCGTCATAAGAGCTGATTTGATTGCTGAAGGAGACCAATGGGGATGTAAGGATTTAACATAGGCCGCTGCTCCTGCAACATGTGGGCAAGCCATAGATGTCCCAGAAAGTATATTGTAGTTAACAGATCTGTTATCACCTTCGGCATCTGACGGTGAGGCTAAAGGTGAAAAAGCTGCCAAGATTTCAACTCCTGGTGCTGTGATATCTGGCTGTGTAAGAGCAATAGAAAGACAGTAATATCCATATAAGGATACTCATGTATACATAATTACACCCACTGGAGTTTGATTTAATTATACAAACACTTTCAGATCTTTGAATAACTAAAACAATGCCTCTTTAAAGTTAAAAAACATGTCTTATAAGTTCTCATGATCAGAGCACTCCATGGAGTTTAAAAATAGGGATAAAAGCGTCAAACCCCCTATACTATAGGGGGTGTAGCGATTTGCCCCCAGAACTTTTTTTTTTGGCAACAAGCCCCCTGTACTATGGATAAATAAGCACTTTGCCCCCTGAGTCGCTTTTTCACCATTGGATTTGAATACGTGTCAACACTTTTTGCCGTTGGATTTGGACTCAGGGGGCAAAGTGCTTATTTATTCATAGTACAAGAGGGCTTGTTGCCAAAAAAAAAGTTCAGGGGGCAAAGTGCAACAAGGGGTATAGTATGGGGGGTTTGACGCTTTTATCCCTTTAAAAATATTACAAATATTTTTATTTTTTTTGTGTGGATATTTTGAAAACTTGTGAGTGTCTTTTGTAACTATTCAAATTTTACGACCTGTCTCCGTAAGTATCATGTATATACGATATGTACTCTAGCTACATACCTTCAGTATATCTGGAATGATGGTGTTTGGCCCTCTTGAAGAAAAGCCAGCGACGAGTGGGGCATCATGATTTTCCACAGATTCACTCCTCAGTATTTTCACTTTAGGATTTCTGCAGCCGAGCTTAATCAGTATAACCATTTCTTTCCATCGTGACTAAACAAAATAAACATTTCATGTTCTTGTCAGGTCTTAAGAGTGAAATATTTATTACTTTGTGGAGCTGAAGTAGCTTTGGATCTTGGAAAACTCGCGTTGATGTAAGCTCGAACTTGGAAAAGGAACAACAGAGGAGTAAATAGTTGTGGCATCCATTAATACAATTGTGCCACTGGCTCCTTTTACAAAGGCTTCATTTAAGCCTAACTCGCCGCAGAGTACAATCTTCCCCTTCACTAAACTTTTATCTAAGCATCGAGACTGACATTCCCTGAAGTTCAGAAGTTAAGTCTTGTATTTGGTTAACAATAATATTGTAGAATTTAATTCAGTGGAAAAAAGGATTAATTTAAAGAGCTTAATTTACCTAGCAAAACCTTCGTCGCATGAGGTTGAGACTTGTTTTCCATAAACCAAAGGGAATTCTGTCCCTCTCAAGTTAAAGGGATTCACTGCCTTCCCCTGTAATTTACAAAGAATTACAACAAAAAAGAAGTACATACATTTATTGTCTATTTATAGTACATACCAATAATATGGCTCCATTTCCGAGTGCAACTTTGGTGATGATGCTTCTATCAGTAGTGGAGGCAGCAACTGATAGAATCCAAGGCGCATTGCTTGCTATGGATCCCCTGAACTCGTCGTTCCCCGCTGCATGCACAACTAAAATGCCCTTCAATGATGCATGAAGGGATCCAACAGCAATGGCATCGACATTTAAATCAACCGCATATGATTCTCCAAGAGAAATAGTAATTATATCGACTCCATCAGCTATGGCGTCGTCAAATGCTGCCAGTACATCTTCTGTTGGGCAGCCCGTCAGAGGATTACAAACTTTGTATGCGGCGATTCTTGCTCTGGGGACGCCACCTCTGGCCATGCCTTTAGCTAAACCGAAGAAACTTGTGTGTTTGACATAGTTCCCGGCAGCTGTAGATGCAGTGTGCGTTCCGTGCCCCATTGTATCTCGTGAAGAGTTATCAAGAGGTGGCTGAGAGTTGTAGTATCGAGCCCCGATTAATTTGCTGAAAAGTATGTATTTGAATTGTTGTTATATAGATCAAAATATTGTTTTTTTCCTTAAGTTTTTGACCTAATAGCTAGATCCTTGTGGTAAAGACTAAAGAGGCCAAATCTCGTGTGCTATGTGTAATAGACAAAACCCCCCTTGTTTTGGACTGATATATTTCAAGCTATACATAAAACAAGGATTTTTTTTTCTTCTTGTAAAAGGAATAATAGTGTTAAACCCTCTATCCCCGATAGCAAACTGCCCCCTATACTAAAATACAACTTGTCCCCCAACCTCCAAAAAATGAGCTGTCCCTCAATCGTTTGACTCGCAAAATCTTTACACCAAAAAGTTCATTTTCAGTCTTGAGTTTGAAATGTAATAAGGGTGTCCGTCACGATTTAACCTCAATTTTAATAAAATGCCCCTTTTCACTTCAATTTTCATTAAATTTTCTTAATTTTAAAACCCTAATTTTTAATAACTAAACCCGGATTTGAAATTAAGAAAATAAAGGGAAAAGAGGACAATTTATTGAAATTAAGGTTAAATCACGATGAATCCTCATGTCACGTTTCAAATTTTGGCAAAAATAAACTTTTTTGGTGAACAAATTTTGTCGGATTGTTGACCAGAAGCAAAATGCTCGTTTCTTGAAAAGTTGGGAAGTAAGTTGCTAAAAGATTTAGTGTTGCCGCAGTTTACAATTGGGAGCATGTGATAGAAAATTTTGACGCTTTTATCCAGTATAAAATCCCTAAGCTTTGTAGTGAGAAGATGGTTTTTACTTGTTGCAAGTGAAGTTGTATCCTCCTTTGCAAGCTCCTTTCCATTTCTTGGGAGGAGGACTGAAGCCTTTATTGTTGAAACTTTTGGATTCGGGCCAAATTCCGGTGTCAATCACACCAATGATTGTGTCACTCTCAATGGTGAGATCTCGGTGTACGTTCTCTGGAAATCCCATGAAATCCCAAGATCTTGTTGTTTGTAGTTTCAACTTTGTACTAGGGAAAATCGACACTACATCCTCATGATCTGTAATCAATTAACATGCCATTTTTTTTAAAAAAAAAAAAAAATCCCTCCGAAGTCAAGGTATATGATACATCTAAGTTTGAGGAATATATATAAATAAAAAATAATGCAAAAAATTCTAGGTTCAAGGTAAATAAAAGAAAAAAATAGTTGGTTCTCCTAAAATTTAGAAATATGGAAGAAAATAAGGTTTTTCAGAACTAAAATAGAAAATAAAACGTTCCTTTCTTTTTCATTCATTCGGCATAGTTGTCAAAAATATATTTTACTCAACTCTTTTGTGCAGTTAGCATCATTTTAACTTTAAAAAAATATGAGTAGAGTATGCTATGAAAAAATTACTTAGAAATGCATTCTACTAAATTAATTAGATATTTTAGATTTTAAGTCTTTTTAAATTTTATTTTCTGTAAATTCTCTATAAAATATTTTAATTAAAAGATACATTCTTAAATATTTGGTTTAACTTATTGTAAAATTTATAAGTTTTATGAATAAACTCAAGATGAAAGAATATAAATCATACATGCCAAGATAAGAGAAAAAATAAAATACAATGATTATCTTATGAAAATGTAATAATACAAATAAACATAATATATGTTCTAAATCCAAAAACATCTATTGTCCTTAGGAGCATATATTCAATAAGTTTGTTGCTTTTTGCCAAGGGATAAAAGCATTAAACCCCCTATACTTTACCCCATGTTTCACTTTGCCCCCTATCCTTTTATTTTTCGCAACCTGGCCCCTGTACTATGGATGAATAAGCATTTTGCCCCTGAGTAAGTTTTTTCACCATTGGATTTGAACAATTGTCAGAATTGTTTGCCGTTAGATTTGGATCCAGGGGCAAAGTGCTTATTTATCCATAGTACAGGGGGCAAGTTGCCAAAAATAAAAAGGATAGGGGGCAAAGTGCAATCGAGCCATAGTATAGGGGGTTTAACGCTTTTATCTCTTTTGCCAAATATTTTGTGAGAGAAATATGACAGTATGATTAGGAAAGAATTTAAAATATCTTTAAATATTTTCCAACTAAGAAAGTAGTTTTCTATCTTTATTTTAGTGAAGAATTGCATTACCAGCCAACTTTTTCTGTTCTTGAACCGTGAGATTCGCGGCAAATCCATTGAAGCTCCTGCTGTAACTTCTTACTAGTGATTGCCTAGTGAAGCTTGGACAAATTCAACATTTCAATATATTTTTCCCAATATAATATATGCTCGCTCACAAGAAAGTCTTAGCAAGAATGAGTATATATATTACCTGGTATCATCAACAACTTCTTGCAGCATGTTTAAGTGGTGCAATGAATGGGATTGATCTCTTTCATCAAGATTTCCCATGTACACTATGTAAACCTACATTGAAATAATTTAAAATGAGTAGAAGCATTATTCATCAAAATTTTGTATGCATAAAAAGAAACATTAAATAGAGATTCATAATTAACTCATTGAACTAATTTGGCTGGAGATTTAAGGGGTAAATCATAAACTTTGGAATTGTTATGGATCCCAGAATCTTTAAGGTAGAAAAGATACAATCTATTGTAAAGACAACTTGTGTTCATCATTTTCTCCATGAAACAAATTAAGATAGAATTAGTTACGAAAAAACAGCAGTCACTTGCCTTCCTCTCTTCATCTGAAGCATAACTAGGAGTTAACAGAGCCACAACACTAAGAAATAGTAAGGTATAAATAAAATTTGGAGAATAGTTTTCGCCCATGTTAGCTAGTTGATATAAAATAATCGGACGTATCTATTTTTTTTTTCTCTCTTATATTGCATACGGCCTCCTCTTATATAAAAGAGAATTAGCTAGTCCTGTTGTGGTAAACCTTAATGGACATCTTTTTCTTCCTAAACTAGTCCTGGTCATAAATGCTAACAATGAATGATAATTTTACAGCCTTTCAGTGATAAATGTTTATAATCCATTGAGATTGTGTGAATAACTTCAGCAAGTTCGGATTTTAATAGTTTAGGTAATGAGGCGTTGGGCGTTAGGTGAAACAGATTTTAATACTTTAAGTAAGGAGTGTTTTAGCAGGCGTTGGGTGTTAGGTGAAACAGATTTTAATAGTTTAAGTAATGAGTGTTTTAGCAGGCCTTGGGCGTTAGGTGAAACAGACTTTATAGTTTAAGTAATAAGTGTTTTAGCAGGCGTTTGACGTTAGGTGAAACAGATTTTAATAGTTTAAGTAATGAGTGTTTTAGCAGGCGTTTGGCGTTAGGTGAAACGGTTTATGAATTGGAAGCGGAGTGTAAGCCCATAAGCCCCAGATTTTTGGTTATTAATTTTTTACAGTATATACTGAATATTAAAGAATTAAAATAAAAAGATAAAAGATGAAAGTTTAAGTCAAAATGTTTTTGAAATAAATATTTATGCCAATATAAAGCTATAAAAAACACAAAACAATCGTATATGTTTTAGTTCACTTAGCTGCATAAAGGTATTAAAGTTGACCTTAGTTCATATAACAATATTATTACACTTGAAATATGAAATACTAAATAAATAACTAAAAAAATCCACGACCATAAACTGAAATTTTATGTTTAAAAACCTACACAAAGGAGGATTTCAACCTTGGGACAAGGATGAAAAAATATGTTTCAGACACGATGAGGATGAAAAAATATAAATAAATAAAAGGGATAAAAGCATTAAACTCCCTATACTATGCCCCAATTGTGTTTTGTCCCCTATCCTTTTATTTTTGGCGACTTGCCCTTGTACTATGGATAAATAAACACTTTGCCCCCTGAGTCCTAATCCAACGGCAAAAGATGGTGATATGTGTCCATATCCAACGGTGAAAAAATGACTTAGGGAGCAAAGTGCTTATTAATCCATATATAGGGGCAAATTGCAAAATATAAAAGAATAGGGGGTAAAGTGCATCATGTGGTAAAGTATAGGAGGTTTAACGCTTTTATCCCTAAATAAAATGAGTGTCTTTTTGCCATTGGGCATACGCCCTAAACTATGGGCTATGAGCCTCATGAACATATAGCCGTGACAAACTGCCTCATAAGATATTGGGGTCAAATTAACGTCCTACAGTGTTTTGTAAAACACTAGTTCTGACAAAAATTAATTGCATTCTTGAATTGGATATTGACAGATTTGGCAATATTTCTATTGCTTTCCAACTATAGCTTGGCAAGCCTAGAAAGCTCTGATTTTATAAGGCGAGTTTAGGAAAGAATTGATTATGATGCCATGTTTCTTATTTGGGGGTTCCTTAAAGAAGTGTTTCTTTTATAGTTTTGCTTAAAGTTGTTCTGAGTTACTTAATCATAAAAACAGATAGTTTTTGAAAAGTATCTAAAACAAATGAAGTGTTTAGCAGTATCATGTCATGGTTATTCTTAATTACATAATCAATGTAATAAAATCAACTTCTAATTGGAGAAACGTGACCAGCCCAATGTAAACATAAGCATAAATGGGCAATCCAAACATTTAAAATGTATATGTCAACCCGAAAATCAATAAGCATGTAAACATATACAACCCAATGTAATGTAATAGAACTTTTACAAAATGATGCGACATAGGACGGATAAGATGAGTGTAGGATAAAACGCAATTATGTTGATAAATTGGGTAGCTAAAAGTAATTGCCTCAAAGAAAATATTCTTCGTAAGAATTGTTAATCTTGCAGTAGATAAGACAACTAAACACTCATTTAAAGAATCAATGGATATCGAAACAAATGTCTAACGCTGAAAAATAAATTTATATCTAAAAATGATATTCTTGCAGCTAAATGGGCAAAAATTCCAACTTATTTGGGTTTGTTAGACTTAAATGAAGTCGAAAGTCAGGAAGCACCTGTTTTTCTTCCGAAAACGATTTATCCATTTGACTCTTTACTGAAAAATATTGCACCCAACTGAATTAGTAAATCTAGACGATTGCTTCTTAATAGGTTATTATGAGTTCAAGACAAGCCGCTATGGTGAAATTGGTATAGATTCCAACTACTAGATCTGAAAATGCTTCCACGTATGCTTTCTATCAACAGCTATCTGACAAAAGTCAATAGGCGTCTTTACTCCTTGTAGAAACTAGCAGCATATTATTATCTCAAAGAAGGCTTTACCCACGCTTTTGGAAGAAAGGAGGGTATTGCTACAGAAATTTGCCAACGGTTTTGGAGTATATCCCAACACTTTACGGAGTGAGCGTCCGGGATTTACATGTTTTACCCCGCGGATATGGTTATTTACTGATGGTCCAAAATCGTCTACAATGACAATTCTTTATCAACGCCATAAAATAGCGTGGCTAACCTTTACCGACGCAGACAAATCCCACGCCTGGTTGAGTGTCGGTATACTTCTCACAGCGTTCCCCTAACGTGGGAAAATCCTTGTTTCTTGTAAGACAACCAGATTCTGTTCGATATTCATAAGACAACCAGAACTAAATTCTGTTTTACATGTTTTGAAAACCTACAACATGACCCTATCCAAAGTAAGCAAATATCAGAATCAAATTAAAATTACGACAGTCAGTAACTAATATTTAAAGATATTTCCAAAAATAGAAATATACGTACAACATGTATAGTTTAATAAGGAACCAAAAAAAGATCCATGTTTCACTAGCAAAATTTGATTCCAATACAAAAAACTTGAAAACTAGCGGTTTGTAAAATGACTTCAAACAAAAACGAATACATCTGACCTGAGATAACAATGGAAACGAAGCGAGTTTGCCTAAGAATCCTTACCGATATGATTATCAATCATCATCAACTCATCAAAACTAAGATCTCACTAAGAATGAGTTGAAGTGTTAAAACTCCAGTACTTGATGGTGATGGTGCAACAAAAGACTAGAAGTGCCATGCATGCATCGACTCCTGATCATATCTTAAATAGCAAAACCACTGTGAGTAGCGAAGAAGGGAGCAAAACAAGTGACTCAACAGCCATAATTAAAGTTGATGAGAATGTTGAGCGAAGGACCTGAAGTGCTTTCAAAGGCTCTCCGATGGTGTCCCCAGTGACAGCAGCCTAGTGTGGTTCTGATCTCTTAGGACCGAGGGTTCTCGCGTGCACTGAATCTTAACTGGAAACAGAAAAATACGTCCTTGAATTATGACGGGGGGGCAGTGTTAGAAGCAGCTATTGCGATCTGTTGAGATACAAAGAGCAGAAGTACGAGAAAGAAAATTTCAATTGGCGTTCATGTAGTTATTTAAACGCTGGGAGGTGTTGGGTAACTAGACCAAAACCGAAAACTGAAAATGTAACTATTCCTAAGCTTTTTAATGTGATTTAGAGAGACTATTAATTTAGCCTACTCACGTGATAGGGCACAATACTAAATTTTGCCTACGCTTGAGGGGCTTGTCGATATGTGTCCAACATAGCTCAAACAATTTTGGGATTTATTATAACAGTAATTTTCCTCCCTCCCCTTAGTGTACAAAGAGTAGCGTGTTGAGATTTGTCCAACATTGAGAACTACTTTGGGTTGTATTATAAAAAAAAAGTTCCCTCTTTAGTATGTTTGTAATATCTTCCTATGCATATATATGCTTATCATGGTCTTTTCTTATACACAAAGAGTGAGTTTTAATTTCTAGTAATTTGTTTTAACCAAAGAATTGATTATGATCATATTAATTTATAATCCCATTCTTCGTGTACAGTAATTTATCAAATATTAGCCAAGTGTATGTACTCAACAAAGAAGATTCTTGATCTTGGGGAATAAATAGGGCAATAAGGATTAAACACAAAAAGTGTGATGAACTCCATGTCTGAGATAATCTCTGCTTACATTGCAGAAAATAATGTGATGCACTCTGTATCATTCGAGACCAACAGAACCGCAGGTAAAATTTTCTCTCTTTAGGATGTTTGTAATATCTTCCGATGCTTATACTTATCTGTTATTTTATTACAATATTTAACTACAGCACATACCTACTCATCCAGAGTTAATGTAAGTAAGATTGCACAATTTCTCAGAATATTACAGCATTAAAGGGTACACAACAATAGGACTTCGGACATTATGGACACCATCAGACCATTCCAGTGCAGCAGAAATCATTTTACCGTTAAAGTTTCCACTGACTATCACTTCAAATGATTTCTCTTCCCTCAATGCTTCAAATGTAAGTATGCTGGGGGATACAGATATATTACAGTCGGAACTTGTGCTGACCGTTGCCTTGTACGTTGAATTCGAATATCCCACATTTGCAACTGTTCTTGTAAACTTTTGTGAAAAGGGTATACTTGTGTTACTACTACTTCGAGTAGTCATATTAATGCTGAGAGTCATAGAAGGATAATTGACATCCTTAGGTGCCTTCGATCCCACTGATGAACAACTGATGTTCCCTGAACCAAACATCTTACTTACTGTTTGACTATCATATCCTAAACCGCAAAGCATTTTTGGATAATCATCTAACGATGTTTCGTACACGAGGCCAGGGTGTGCTGCTTTTACCGGATCGATATGTCCTGAACCGTACGAGAATTCTGAGTCTAGATCCCCCGTGGAATCCATTCTCCAGGCTATGCACAAGGGTAAAAATTTTGTCAGTTGAATATGGATAGTTACAATTACAACCCTTGATGTTCCTTAAAGAAGAGAAATTACAAATAGTTTTCATTGGGGGTTGAATAATTACAAAGACACCTCTAAAATTTTGAAAGACTTTACAGATTGACCTTCTGTTTGTTAGTGATTTGGAAAGGTTCAACGGTGTCTCTATGATTATTCAAACATTAGGAGATGTTCTGGAAGTATAGATGTAATTATCTCGAAAAAATGGAACCGACTATAGTATATATGTTGATATGATGAGTTACTTTAAGATTACCAGTTGTCATAAGAGCTGATTTGATTGCTGAAGGAGACCAACCGGGATGTAAGGATTTAACATAAGCCGCTGCTCCAGCAACATGAGGGCAAGCCATAGATGTCCCAAACATCATATTATAGTTAACAGATCTGCTATCACTTTTGATACCTGAAGGTGACACTAAAGGGGGAAAAGCTGCCAAAATTTCAACTCCTGGTGCTGTTATATCTGGCTGTATATGGAGTTACAACACCATGTTAGTACACTAATATTCACTTACCTTGTAATAGCAAATGAAAGACGGTATTATCCATATAAGGGATACTCATATATACATAATTACAGCCATGGAGTTTCGTTTAATTAAACAAACACTTTTAACTCTGAATAACTAGAACAATGCCTCTTTAAAGTTGCAGAATATTACTGATAAGTTCCCATGGATCAGACAAAAATAATCATAGAGACACTCCATGAGGGTTTAAAATCTTCTGTGAGTGTCTATGTAACTATTCAAACTTACGAGCTGTCTCTGTAAGTATCATACATCCAATATGTACTCAAGATGCATACCTTTAGTATATCTGGAAATATGGTGTTTGGCCCTCTTGAAGAAAAGCCAGCGACACGTGGGGCATCAAGATTTTTCACAGTTTCACTCGTCAGTATTGTCGCTTTAGGATTTCTGCACCACAGGGTGATCAATATAACCATCTCTTCCTATCGTGACTAAACAAAATAAAAATTCATTATTTTCATGATCTTGTCTAGTCTTAAAGTAAATATTTATTACTCTGTGGAGTTGTAGTAGCTTCTGATAATGGAAAAGTCGAGGGGATGTAAACCCGAACTTGGGAAAGGAACTTCGAAGGAAATATTATTACTGGCATTCGGTACTTGAAAAATTGAGCCCCTGGCTCGATGTAAAAGAGCTTCCTCTATGCCAATTATCATATTGCAGAGTACAATCTTCCCCTTCACTAAACTTTCATCTATGCATCCAGACAAACAAGCCCTGAAATTCAGAAGATAATCTTCTATTTGGTTAACAACAATGTAGAATTTTAATTCAGTGGAAAAAGGATTAGTTTAAAGAGGAGAATTTACCTAGCATCATCTTCGTCGCATAAGGTTGAGACTTGTTTTCCATAAACCAAAGGAAATTCTGTCCCTCTCAAGTTAAAGGGATTCACTGCCTTCCCCTATTATCAACAACAAACATTCACTCATGTACATATATTATATTAAGAAAAATATTAGATTTAAGGCCTCCCTCACATTCTCCTAAAAGACTTATTAGAGCGAGAGGAGTAGATCATTAGTATACAAAAGCCCAGAATAGTTTTTAACGGATGTGAAACTAAATACAGTTATCATCTATTAATAGTACGTACATACCGATAATATGGATCCGTTTCCGAGTGCAACTTTAGTTATGAAGCTTCTATCAGTAGTGGCCGCAGCAACTGACAGTACCCATGGCGCGATGCTCGAAGTGGATCCCCTGAATTGATCGTTCAATGATGCATGAAGGGATCCAATAGTAACGCCGTCGTATTCTATATCAGATGCCCCGTGTCCTCCAATGGAAACAGTAATGATATCGACTCCATCTGCTATGGCGTCATCGAATGCTGCCAGTATGTCTTCCGTTGGGCAGCCCTGAGGGTGACAAACTTTATATGCGGCGATTCTTGCTGAGGGGACGCCACCTCGGGCGGTGCCTTTAGCAAAACCGAAGAAACTTGCGCCTTTGACATAGTTCCCGGCAGCTGTAGATGCTGTGTGCGTTCCATGCCCCGTTATGTCTCGTGTAGAGTTGTCAAGAGGTGACTGGGAGTTGTAGTATCGAGCCCCAATTAATTTGCTGAAAAGTATGTAGTTCAGTTGTTGTTATATATGTAGAATGAAGACATTGTTTTTTCCTTTAGTTTTAGACCCAATAGATAGATAGATCCTTGTGGTAAAGACTAAGGAGACCAGATCTCATATATGTGTTATGCGTTATTGGAAAAAGCTCCATTCGTAAGAAATAAAACTTGCGTCATGCATGAAATCTTTATATGAGACGGCCGCGGGGGGGGGGGGGGGGGGGGGGGGGGGTGGGGGAATGCATGAAATCCTCTTGTCACTTGAAAAATTAATGGTTTGTTGATTGTCTCCTCGTGTTTCATATATTTTGGACAAAACTCTCTGTAGTTTTATGTACTATATAGAGAATCCCCTCTATGTTAGCAAATGGATTATGCTCACGTTAAATGAGAGATTAGGCTTAGTCATTTTTATACTTTTTTTCTTTTAAAACTAGAAACGGGGGCACGCGAGCCCCACATGAATTATTCTTTTATTATTATAAAGTACTATATGTGCAGATTCAAATTGAAGAAAAAATAAAATCTGGAAGAAAAAAAAAAGGAAAGAAAAAAGATTTGTTTAGATGGAAAGAGTTTGAATTAATGGGGAAGTGAATCAATACAATACTTAGAGTATAATGGAAAGAAAATTAATTTCCAATGAAAGAATAAGAATTATAGGGAAACTAAATCATCCTTCCTTGTAAATGGTATAATTAATTGCTTCTAACTTAAATTGTAGGGTTAAATTGGAAAATTAATAATAAGATGATATAGTGGAACACAAATTATAAGGTTAAACTTGGAAATCAAAAGTTTGATGTCACAAATACCTCTTCCTTTATATATTAGTATAGATTTCAATATACCCGTTGGGACTATTAGCCTAAAAGGCTGAAATCCTCCTATGATTTGAAAACTATGCACCAAACCTCTCTGTTTTTTTTTGCAAAAACCATGCAGTGAACATCCCCCCCCCCCCCCCCTCCCCAATTTGTTTTTATTAAAAAATATTATATAAAAACTAACTTTATTCTCTTACAGATAAAAAATATCGTGCTTCAAAAATATAGAACCATATATGAATTTCTTATATGTTTTTCAAACCACGTTGAAGTTTTAGGTTGATAGCTATAAAAAACTCCGACAATTCAATGAAAAAGAAAGAGAGAGTGATGGAATCAAGAATTAAATATTATTAGGAATTTAGAATTATAATTTAATTAGAACTTCTTTATATTTGAATATTATTAGATTAGGATTCTAGTTTATCTTATTACTTTTATTAAGAGTTTTAGTATTGTAGATTTCTTTTGTAAAGCCTATAAATAGAGGCTAAGTCTTATTGTTGAACACAACTTTTAACGAATATGAATTATTAATTGTTGTTTGCAATTCTTCCCTAATTTTGTCTTCTTTTCTCCTAAATTCTCTTCTAATCTTCTATTCTTGTTCTTCTAACTCTCTCTATGATCTCTCTAAATTCTAATCTCCTCCCTTTAATTCTCTAATCTCTCTTTCTTCTAATATCCCGATCTCTATCAGATAGACAAAAGATCTCCTCTTATCTATTAATTCTTTTTACGTGAACTTTTTTCCAAGTTACACAAATAGAACAAGGATTTTTTTTACTTCTTAAGTTCCCTAAGTTTTATAGTAAGAAGATGATCCTTACTTGTTGCAAGTGAAGTTATCTCCTCCTTTGCAAGCTCCTTTCCATTTCTTGGGAGGAGGACCGAAGCCTTTATCGTTGAAACTTTCGGATTCAGGCCAAATTCCGGAGTCAATCACACCAATGATTATGTCACTCTCAATGTTGAGATTTCGGTGTACGTTTTGTGGGAAGCCCATGAAATCCCAAGATCTTGTTGTTTGTAGTTGCAAAGTTCTACTCGGGAAAACCGACACTACTTTCTCATGACCTGTGATTAGTATACATGCCATTTTAAAAAAAATCTTCCAAAGTCAAGGTACATGATAAATCTAAGTTTGAGGAGGAGTATATAAATAACAAATGATGCGAAAAATTCGAGGTTCAACTTTCAAGGAAAAAATAAAGTGAGGTAGTTCTCCGAAAACTAGAGAAATGAAAGAAATGAGGTTTCTTACGAAAACTACAATAGAAAATAAACAAATTCTACTGTTCCAAAAAGTTATTCATCATTCCATATGTCTGCAATTAGTTTAAACTTTTATAAAATATACGATTTTCTGTATATTATTTACAAGTGTGAAATATTTTAATGTAAGAGATATATTTCTTAATTATTTGGTTTTACTTATTCTAAAACTTATAGTGTTATCAATACATTCAAGATGGGAGAATATAAATTAATTGTACATACTAAGATAAGAAAAAAAGTAATTATTTTTTGAAAGCACTAATTATCTTTAAAACCTGTATTTTATACAAATAAACATAATATATCTTCTAAATCAAAATGTTCTTAGGAGATATATTCAATAAATTGTTGTAAGCCTTTTCTAATTATTTGGAAAGAGAGAATATGAAAGGAAAAAATTTATAATCTTTAAAAAAATATTCCACTAAAGCAAATAGATATCTATTTTTTTGGAAAGAAAAATTATTTTCAAGAAATTATTGTACTGCTAATGTTATCTTTTTTTTTTTTTTTTCTTTTCTTAAATTTAATTTAGTGAAAAGTTTTATCGAGCAGAGACTTACTAGCCAACTTTTTCTGTTCTTGAACCGTGAGATTCGCGGCAAATCCATTGAAGCTCCTGTTGTAACTTCTTACTAGTGATTGCCTAGTGAAGCTTGGATAGATTCAAGATTTCAATATATTTTTCGAAATATAATATATGCTCGCTCACAAGAAAATCATAGCAAGAATGAGTATATATTACCTGGTATCATCAACAACTTCTTGCAGCATGTTTAAGTGGTGCAATGAATGGGATTGATCTCTTTCATCAAGATTTCCCATGTACACTATGTAAACCTATTTTGAAACCATTTAAAATGAGTAGAAGCATTATATATCAGACTACATGTATATAAACAGAAACATTAAATAGAGATTCATAATTAACTCATTGAACTAATTTGGCTGGAGATTTAAGGGGTACGTCATAAACTTTGGAATTGTTATGGATCCCAGAATTAATCTTTAAGGAAGAAAAGATACAATCTATTGTAAAGACAACTTGTGTTCATCATTTACTCCATGAAACAAATTAAGATAGAATTAGCTACGGAAAAACAGCAGTCACTTGCCTTCCTCTCTTGATCTGAAGCATAACTAGGAGTTAACAGAGCCACAACACTAAGAAATAGTAAGGTATAAAGAAAATTTGGAGAATAGTTTTCGCCCATGTTATCTAGGTGATATAAAATAAATCGGATGTATCTTTTTTCTCTCTCTCTCTCTCTCTCTCTCTCTCTCTCTCTCTCTCTCTCTCTCTCTCTCTCTCTCTCTCTCTCTCTCTCTCTCTCTTTCTCTCTCTCTCTCTCTCTCTCTTATACTGCATACGGCCTCCTCTTATATAAAAGAGAATTAGTCCTGTTGTGGTAAACCTTAATGGACATTTTTTTCTTCCTAAACTAGTCGTGGTCATAAATGCTAACAATGAATGATAGTTTTACAGCCTTTCAGTGATAAATGTTTATAATCAATTGAGATTTTGTGAATAACTTCAGCAAGTTCGGATTTTAATAGTTTAGGCAATGAGGCGTTGGGCGTTAGGTGAAACAAATTTTAATACCTTAAGTAAGGAGTGTTTTAGCAGGCGTTGGGCGTTAGGTGAAACAGGTTTTAATACTTTAAGTAAGGAGTGTTTTAGTTGGGCGTTAGGTGAAACAGATTTTAATAGTTTAAGTAATGAGTGTTTTAGCAGGCGTTGGGCGTTAGGTGAAACAGATTTTTATAGTTTAAGTAATGAGTGTTTTAGCTGGCGTTTGGCGTTAGGTGAAACGATTTATGAATTAGAGGTGGAGTGTGAGCCCATAAGCCCCATAATTTTTATTAATTTTTTATAGTATATACTTAATAAAGAATTAAAATAAAAAGATAAAAGATATCACTCTGGTGGAGAGATCTTCTAAACTTGCACTCAAGTGATGCCTTTACTGACTGGTTCTCAAAAGGTATGAGAAGAATTGTTGGAGACAGACGAGAGACGAAATTCTGGCATGATGTCTGGATCGGTAATGAGCCCCTTAAAGTTAGATTCAATAGGTTGTTCATGGTTTCTTAATAGAAGGATGGCAAGATTGCTGAAATGGGAGAATGGAGAGACGGGCAATGGACTTGGAACTGGGAATGGAGAAGGGCATTATTCCAGTGGGAGAATCAACTTTTGCAGAATCTCAAACAGGAACTTGAAGGTGTTAGACTTAATTTAAATGCTAGGGATTGCTGGAGTTGGGTTGCAGATCCTTCGGGCAAATACTCCGTTAAATCAGCATATCTCCTAGTTGAAGAATCAAGTTGTCTGCAAAATGAAAGCCAGGAGAACATCCGCTTCTTTAAGCTGTTTTGGTCGGCTAGTGCGCCACTTAAAATGACATCATTTGCCTGGAAAGCGTTGCTTGATAGAGTACCAACAAAAATGAATCTAATGCGTCACGGGATTATTGATTATAATAACACTTGCTGCGTGTTTTGCGGACAACCTGGGAGAATGTTACTCACGTTTTCCTTAGTTGCGATATTGCACACCTTATCTGGACAAGCTGTTATAAATGGCTTGGAATTATGTCTGTAGAACCAAATTGCCTTAGAGCCCACTTTCGACAGCATTCTGATCTTCTACCACAATATTGTGATAGAAAGAAAACAAGCAGC
Organism: Misopates orontium; assembly: GCA_946800315.1. Taxonomy (NCBI): domain Eukaryota; kingdom Viridiplantae; phylum Streptophyta; class Magnoliopsida; order Lamiales; family Plantaginaceae; genus Misopates; species Misopates orontium. Next base: position 20,417,566 of record OX326952.1, on the reverse strand, counting down.
ATTTGGTTCATAACACTTTGGTCCATCTGGTCACTACGGAACAATGTTGCGTTCAACAATGAGGACGTCGATATTGAAAGGACGATGGACCTTATTAAGGTTCATACTTGGAGCTGGATCAAAGCTAAGCATGTGGATTTCAGTTATTCATTCCTGGATTGGTGTAACTTCCCTCTTGAATGTGTGAAGATGTAATCTTTTGTTTTCTTCTTTTTAAGAGCTTTGTTGATGTTGTATTCTGAGGTGCATCTCTACTGTTGGAGAATTGCCACACGAACCTGTGTACTTTGGGTTTGAGTACCCCTTGTAGTCTTGAAATCTAAATTTTTTGCCGATCAAAAAAGCAAAAAGATAAAAGATAAAAGTTTAAGTCAAAATGTTTTTGAAATAAATATTTGTGCCAATATAAAGCTATAAAAAACACAAAACAATCGTACGTTTTTGCTCACTTAGCTGCATAAAGGTTTAAAGTTGACCCTAGTTCACATAACAATATTATTACACTTGAAATATGAAATACTAAATAAATAACTAAAAAACACCCACGACCACAAACTGAAATTTTATGTTTAAAACCCTAAAAAAAGGAGGATTTCAACATTGGCACAAGGATGAAAAAATATGTTTTAGATACGATGAAATTGAAAAAATATAAATAAATAAAATGAGTGCCGTTTTGCCATTGGGCATACGCCCTAAACTATGGGTTGTGAGCCTCATGAAAATATAGCCGTGACAAACTGCCTCATAAGATATTGGTGTCAAATTAACCTACAGTGTTTTGTAAAACACTAGTTCTGACTAACATTAATTGCATCCTTGAATTGGATATTGACAGATTTGGCAATATTTCTATTGCATTCCAACTATAGCTTGGCAAGTCTAGAAAGCTCTGATTTTATTTGGCGAGTTTAGGAAAGAATTAATTATGATGCCATGTTATTTGGGGTTCCTTAAAGAAGTGTTTCTTTTATAGTTTTGCTTAAAGTTGTTCTGAGTTACTTAAACATAAAAATAGATAGTTTTTGAAAAGTATCTAAAAAAATGAAGTGTGTAGCAGTATCATGTCATAATTATTCTTAATTACACACGACCAGCCGCAATGTAAACATAAGCATAAATGGGCAATCTAAACACTTAAAATGTATATGTCAACCCGAAAAACAATAAGCATGTAAATACAACCCAATGTAATGTAATAGAACTTTTACAAAATTATACGACACCATTTAAAGAATCAATGGATATTGAAACAAATGGCCAACATTGAAAAATAAATTTATATCTAAAAATGATATTCTTGCAGCTAAATGGGCAAAAATTCCAACTTATTAGGGTTTGTTAGACTTAAATGAAGTCGAAAGTCGGGAAGCACCTCTTTTTCTTCCGAAAACGATTTATCCATTTGACTCTTTACTGAAAAATATTGCACCCAACTGAATTAGTAAATCTAGATGATTGCTTCTTAATAGGCAATTATGAGTTCAAGACAAGTCGCTATGGTGAAATTGCTCTATATTCCAACTACTAGATCTGAAAATGATTCCACGTATGCATTCGATCAACGGCTATCTGACAAAAGTCAATAGGCGTCTTTACTCCTTGTAGAAAGTAGCAACATATTATTGCCTTTTTATTTAGAAGTGGATTGATCAAATCATCGGGAAATAAGAAAGAAGAAAAAGGGGGGGGGGGGGGGGTTAGTAGAGAGCTGAGCGGGGATGGAAGAGTGGGTTTTTTGAAGAAAAAAAAAAAGAAGTTCCGCAATGATGGATCTTTGATTCTAGTGGTAAATGGAAGGGGACAGGCGGTTGAGAGATTATTTCGTGCAACTGTTGCACGGTGAGGTAGCACAACAAGTTATTAGTGTAAATGCACGATTGAGATGAGATTGTGGGGGGTTCATGCCTATATTCAGTAATGCAACGGTTGCATAAAATGATTTTTCCGGTTGATGGGTCTACAAAAAAATCTTCACATTTCCTACGCTTTGTGCCCACGCTTTAGTAAAGTGCTGAAACATATTTCTCGTCACCCATGCTTTTAAAGAAGTGTGCTAAATCCAAGCTAAATGACTAAATCCACAGCTTGGGAGAACCTGTGGGTGTATACAGTTAGTTACGCCCAGTAATGAAAAGGTGATTTTACGTAGAATTTCATAATTGAAGATAGTGAACTCAAAAATCAGATTAAACCGTAAACTCTCAGCTGCTTGTCTTCATCACTCACGCATTGGACTCAAATCCGTCTTGACGGCGCTGAATTTCTCTCATAATTAATCCTTCTCTTGTTTCAGTTATTTACCTTTTTTTGTTTTTTCTGTTTAAGATTGGGTTTGAATTGTCATTTGGATTGCAACTCGGGCCATTGTGTTTGATTCTGATCTGGGCCATTGAGTTGGAAAATATATATTATCTCAAAGAAGGCTTTATCCACGGTTTTGGAAGAAGTGAGGGTATTGCTACAGAAATTGCCATGTTTTTGGAGTATATCCCAACGCTTTACGGAGAGAGCGTCTGGGATTTACATGTTTTACCCCGCGGATCTGGTTATTTACTGATGCTCCAAAATTGTCTGCAATGACAATTATTTTATCAACGACATAAAATAGCGTGGCTAACCTTTACCGACGCAAACAATCCCACGCCTGGTTGAGTGTTGGTACACTTCTCACAGCGCTCCCCAGACGCGGGGAAATCCTTGTTTCATGTAAGACAACCAGATTCTGTTCGATATTCAGAAGACAACCAGAACCAAATTCTGTTTTACAATATTGTTTTAAAAACCTAGAACACCCTATCCGAAGTAATTAAGCAAATATCAGTATGAAATTAAAATTACAACAGACAGTAACTAATATTTAAATATATTTCCAAAAATCAAAATATACAAACTGTACAGTTTAGTAAGGAACCAAAAAAAGATCCTTGTTTCTTGAGCAAAATTTGATTTAGATACAAAAGAATAGAAAACTAGCGGTTTGTAAAATGACTACAATCAAAAACGAATAAAGCTGACCTGAGACAACAATGGTAACGAAGCGAATTTGCCAAAGAATCCTTACCGATATAATTATAAAACATCATCAGCTCATCAAAACTAAGATCTCACTAAGAATGAGTTAAAGTATTAAACTTCAGTACAATTGATGGTGATGGTGCAGCAAAAGAGAAGTGCCATGCATGACTCCTGATCATATCTTAAGTAGCAAACCACTGTGAGTAGCACAGAAGGGAGCAAATACAAGTGACTCAATAGCCATAAGCTTGATGAGGATGTTGAGCGAAGGACCTGAAGTGTCTTTCAAAGGCTCTCCGATGGTGTCCCCAGTGACAGCAGCCTAGTGTGGTACTGATCTCTTACGACAGAGGGTTCTCGCGTGCTCTGAATCTTAACTGGAAACAGAAGAAAACGTCCTTGACTTATGACAGGGCCGGGGCCAGTGTTAGAAGCAGCTTTGCGATCTGTTGAGATACAAAGAGCAGAAGTACGAGAAACAAAATCTCAATGGGCGTTCATGTAGTTATTCAAACGGTGGGAGGTGTTGGGTAATTAGACCAAAACTGAAAAACTGAAAAATGTAACTATTCCTAAGCTTTTTAAGGTGATTTTAGAGAGACTGTTAATTTAGCCTACCCACGTGATAGGACACAATACTAAATTTAGCCTACTCGTGAGGGGCGTTTGATATTAGTCCAACATTGCTCAAACAATTTTGGGATTTATTATAACAGTAATTTTCCTCCCTCCCCTTAGCATGATCTTTTCTTATACATACAAAGAGTAGCGTGTTGAGATTTGTTCAACATTGCTTGAGAACTACTTTGGGTTGTATTATAAAAAAAAATTCCCTCTGTCCCCTTATCATGGTCTTTTCATATATATTCAAAGAGTGAGTTTTAATTTCTAGTAATTTGTTTTAAACAAAGGACTGATTGTGATCTAAATTTAATTTATAGTCCCATTCTTCGTGTGCAGTAATTTATCAAATATTAGCCAAGTGTATGTACTCAACAAAGAAGATTCTTGATCTTGGGGAATAAATAGGGCAATAAGGATTAAACACAAAAAGTGTGATGAACTCCATGTCTGAGGTAATCTCTTCTTACATTGCAGAAAATAATGTGATGCAATCTGTATTAACCGCAGGTAAAGTTTTCTCTCTTTATGATGTTTGTAATATCTTCCGATGCTTATACTTATCTGTTATCATATTACAATATTTAATCACAGCTACATACCTACTCATCCAGAATTAATGTAAGTAAGACTGCACCAATTCTCAGAATATTACAGCATTAATGGATACACAACAATAGGACTTCGCACATTATGGACACCATCAGACCATTCCAGTGCAGCAGAAATCATTTTACCGTTAAAGTTTCCACTGACTATCACTTCAAATGATTTCTCTTCCCTCAATGCTTCAAATGTAAGTATGCTGGGAGATACAGATATATTACAGTCGGAACTTGTGCTGATCGTTGCCTTGTACGTTGAATTCGAATATCCCACATTTGCAACTGTTCTTGTAAACTTTTGCGAAAAGGGTATACTTTGACTAGTCATATTAATGCTGAGAGTCATAGAAGGATAATTGACATCCTTAGGTGCCTTCACTCCCACTGATGAACAGCTGATCATGTTCCCTGAACCAAACATCTTACTTACTGTTTGACTATCATATCCTAAACCGCAAAGCATTTTTGGATAATCCTCCAGCGATGTTTCGTACACGAGGCCAGGATGTGCTGCTTTTACCGGATCGATATGTCCTGAACCGTACGAGAATTCTGAGTCTAGATCCCCCGTGGAATCCATTCTCCAGGCTATGCACAAGGGTAAATTTTTTGTCAGTTGAATATGGATAGTTACAATTACAACCCTTGATGTTCCTTAAAGAAGAGAAATTACAAATAGTTTTCATTGGGGGTTGAATAATTACAAAGACACCTCTAAAATTTTGAAAGACTTTACAGATTGACCTTCTGTTTGTTAGTGATTTGGAAGGTTCAACGGTGTCTCTATGATTATTCAAACATTAGGAGATGTTCTGGATGTATAGATGTAATTATCTCGAAAAAATGGAACCAACTATAGTATATTGATATGATGAGTTACTTTAAGATTACCAGTTGTCATAATAGCTGATTTGATTGCTGAAGGAGACCAACTGGGATGTAAGGATTTAACATAAGCCGCTATTCCAGCAACATGTGGGCAAGCCATAGATGTCCCAAAAAGCATATTATAGTTAACAGATCTGCTATCACCTTCGATACCTGAAGGCGGCGCTAAAGGGGAAAAAGCTGCCAAAATGTCAACTCCTGGTGCTGTTATATCTGGCTGTATATGGAGTTACAACACCATGTTAGTACACTAATATCAAATGAAAGACGGTATTATTCATATAAGGGATACTCAGCTCATATATACATAATTACAGCCCATGGAGTTTCGTTTAATTAAACAAACACTTTAACCTCTTTGGATAACTAGAACAATGCCTCTTTAAAGTTGGATATTCAAACTTACGAGCTGTCTCTGTAAGTATCACACGTCCGATATGTACTCAAGATCCATACCTTTAGTATATCTGGAATTATGGAGTTAGGCCCTCTTGAAGAAAAGCTAGCGACACGTGGGGCATCAAGATCTTTCACAGTTTCACTCGTCCATATCGTCGCTTTAGGATTTCTGCACCACAGGGTCATCAATATAATAATTATTTCCTATCTTGAGTAAACAAAATAAACATTAATTCTTTTCATGATCTTGGCTAGTCTTAAAGTAAATATTTATTACTCTGTGGAGTTGTAGTAGCTTCTGATCATGGAAAAGTCGAGCGGATTTAAACCCGAACTTGGAAAAGGAACTTCGAAGGCAATATTAGTAATGACATCCGTTAGTTGTAAAATCGAGCCCATGGCTTGATGTAAAAAGGCTTCTATGCCAAACTCGTCGCAGAGTACAATCTTCCCCTTCACTAAACTTTCATCTATGCATCCAGACCGACAAGCCCTGAAATTCAGAAGATAATGTTATGGTTAACAGTAATGTTGAATTTAATTCAGTGGAAAAAGGATTAATTTAAAGAGCTTAATTTACCTAGCTCCAATTTCGTCGCATAAGGTTGAGACTTGTTTTCCATAAACCAAAGGAAATTCTGTCCCTCCCAAGTTAAAGGGATTCACTACTGCCTTCCCCTATTATCAACAACGAACATTTACTCATCAAATATATTTTATTAAAAAAAATATTAGAGTTTAGGCTTCCCTCACATTTCCCTAATAGACTTATTAGAGCGAGAGGAGTAGATCATTAGTATACAGAAGTTCAGAATAGTTTCTAACTGATGTGAAGCAAAATAACATAACATAATATTTTAATAGTACATACCGATAATATAGCTCCGTTTCCGAGTGCAACTTTGGTTATGAAGCTTCTATCTGTAGTGGCAGCAGCAACTGACAGTACCCATGGCGCGATGCTCGAAGTGGATCCCCTGAATCGATCGTTCCCCGCTGCCTGCACGACTAAAATGCCCTTCAATGATGCATGAAGGGATCCAATAGCAATGCCGTCGTATTCTATATCAGATGCCTCGTGTCCTCCAAGGGAAATAGTAATGATATCAACTCCATCTGCTATGGCGTCATCGAATGCTGCCAGTATATATTCCGTTGGGCAGCCCTGAGAATCACAAACTTTATATGCGGCGATTCTTGCTGAGGGAACGCCACCTCGGGCGGTGCCCTTAGCGAAACCGAAGAAACTTGCGTCTTTGACATAGTTCCCTGCAGCTGTAGATGCAGTGTGCGTTCCATGACCATCTAAGTCTCGTGTAGAGTTGTCTAGAGGTGACGGGGAGTTGTAGTATCGAGCCCCGATTAATTTGCTGAAAAGTATGTATTTGAATTGTTGATATATATGTAAAATGAAAACATTGTTTTTTTCCTTTATTTTAGACCCAATAGATAGATCCTTGTGGTAAAGACCAGTGTTGTTAAAGGCGTCGAGGGTAAGCGGGGCGTTTTATATACTTAGAGGCAGGGCGTAAGCCATGAGGCGTGGGGCGCAAGCCCCATAAATTTTAAAATTTATTATTTTCTAAATATATTAATAATTAAAAAAGACTAAAAGAAGGAGTTAATATGTTAATTTAAAATATTTGTGTTCTTATAACGTCATATAACAAATTTCAATTTACACATTTATGTATACATAAATATTAATATATTCTAAATATTATGAAATTAATTGATCATATTAAAAAGTAATGTATTAAAAAAAAAACACAAAGCCGCAAAAAAATGATGATAAGTTAAATATTATTATTGGAAGCTATAGAAAGATACATTTGAGTTTTAAGAAATATTATTTAAAAAATATCATAAGAATATTAAATGTCTCTCAATATACTTATTAAATGCTAAAACCCTCCTATGATTTGAACACTTTGCACCAAACGTCTCTGTTTTTTGCAAAACCTTGTAGTGTACATTCCCCCCACCCGACAACCTCTTTATGAAAAAATTATTTATAAAAACTTACTTTATTCTCTTACAGATAAAAAAATATTGTGCTTCAAAAATATAGAAATAAAATGTTTTCTTAAAAAAATACTTGAAAATAGTAAAGTAAGAATATTTAGTCATTTTATATAAAAAAAACTTAAAAGAAGAGATATGATGCAAAAAGTTTGAAACCACGACAATGTTTTAGACAAATTAATAAACCACATACGAATTTCTTACATGTTTCTCAAACCACACTTAGGAGTTTTAGGTTGATAGCCATAAAAAAACTCTGATAATTTAATGAAAAAGAAAGAGAGAGACAAAAAATCTCCTCTTATCTGTTAATTCTTTTTACGTGAACTTTTTTCCAAGTTAAACAAATAGAACAGGGATCTTTGTTTTTCCTCTTAAGTTCCCAAACTGTTATAGTAAGAAGATGATATCCTTACTTGTTGCAAGTGAAGTTGTTTCCTCCTTTGCAAACTCCTTTCCATTTAATAGGAGGAGGACCGAAGCCTTTATCGTTGAAACTTTCGGATTCTGGCCAAATTCCGGTGTCAATCACACCGATGATTATGTCACTCTCAATGGTGAGATTTCGTTGTACATTTTCTGGAAATCCCATGAAATCCCAAGATCTTGTTGTTTGTAGTTGCAACTTTGTACTTGGGAAAATCGACACTACTTTCTCATGATCTGTGATTAATTAATATACATGTCAGTTTCAAAAAATTCTTCAAAAGTCAAGGTACATGATAAGTCTATGTTTGAGAAGTATATAAATAACAAATGATGCGAAAAATTCGAGGTTCAAGGAAAAAATAAACTAAGGTAGTTCTCTGAAAACTAGAGAAATGAAAGAAATGAGGTTTCTTAGGAAAACTACAATAGAAAAAAAAAAAAAAAAAAAAAAAATCTTTCTCCTACTGCTCGACATAAATGTATATTTTTCAAAAAAACTATTTTTCATTCCATATTTGTGCAATTAGTTTAAACATTTAGAAATATACAATTAGAGTATGTGATAAAAAGATTCAAAAACGGGTTCCAGTAGATAATTAGATATTTTAGTTTTAATGGTTTTTAATAAGAATTATTTTCTGAAATATTTTAATTTAAAAGATATATTTGTGAATTATTTGGTTTTACTTATTCTAAAACTTATAGCGTTATCAATACATTCAAGATTGAAGAATATAAATTACTCGTACATACTAAGATAAGAAAAAAAGCAATTATTGTTTGAAGGTATTAATTATCTTTAAAAACTGTAATACAAATAAACATAATATATCTTCTAAATAAAAAGCATTGTTGTTCTTAGGAGATATATTTAATAAGTTGTTGGAAATATTTTCTAATTATTCGGTAAGAGAGAATATGAAAGCAAAAACTTTATAATCTTTTTAAAATTTCTCCACTTAAGCAAATAGATATCTATCTTTTTCTTTAGAAAATATTATTGTTTTCCTATTTTACTGCTATCTATTGTTTTCTCATCTTTTTTTATTTTAACTAGTTTAGTAGAGACTTACTAGCCAGCTTTCTATGCTCTTGAACCGTGAGATTCGCAGCGAATCCGTTGAAGCTCCTGCTGTAACTTCTTACTAATGATTGCCCAGCGAAGCTTGGAGAGATCACAAATTTTTTTTAGCAGGAAACATATAAATATTAGCAAGAAAATATATATATATATGTGTGTGTGTGTGTGTGTGTGTGTGTATATTACCTGTTATCAACAACTTCTTGCAGCATGTTTAAGTGGTGCAATGAGTGGGGTTGGTCTCTTTCATCAAGATTTCCCATGTACACTATGTAAACCTACTTTGAAACAATATAAAGAGTAGAAGCATTATTCGTCAAATTTATGTATAAAAAGAAACATATAAATATTGGATGCATAATTAACTCATCGCACTATATATTGATAAATCATAACTTTTGTAATTGTCATATACAGACGCCAAATTTTATAAGGTAAACAGATGCAATTAATCTATTCTAGTAATGACAACGTGTCATCATTTACTATTCCATGAAGCAAATTAAGATAGAATTAGTTGTGAAAAAACAGCAGTAACTTGCCTTCCTCTCTTCATCTGAAGCATGACTAGTAGTTAGAACCACAACACTAAGAAATAGTACTATGGTATAAAGAAAAGATGGACAATAGTTTTCGCCCATTTTAGAAGATATAAAATAAATCAGATATATCTAATTTCTCTGCCTTCTACATATACATGACCTCTTATATAAAAGAGAATTAATCCTTTTGTGGTAAACCTTAACGGCCTTTTTTTTTTTTGCCAAACTAGTCTTGGTCAATGGTCAACAATGACTGATAAATATTATAGTATTGACAGCCATACTGTGATAAATGTTTATGATCCATTGACATTATGTGAATTACTTCAGAAAATGTTGTTTTTAATAGTTTAAGAAATAAGTGTTTTAGAAAGGTGTTAGGCATAAGATGGAATGTTTTCTGAATTAGACGCAGCGCGTACGCAAGCCGCATAATTTTGATATTTACTTTTTTACAATATATATCTTTAAAGAAGAATTAGAATAAAAGTTAAAAAGAAGAAATTATAAGCTAAGAAGTTCTTCAAATGGATAAAAAATTAATTATTTGCAATATAAAGTTATAAAAGTACAGATATTTTACTATATAAGGTACATAAAGGGATTCCCTGAGATCCCCAATATATCTTACATATTATAAAACTAATTGGTAATTATTACAATTAAAACATGAAACACTAAGTAGATAACTACAAACACCCACAAAGAATGATTTTAAATTACTCAACATCTTAGTATGATTTTAATTTTGTTCACGAGAATTTTAGATTTTCCCTCGAAAGCATTTTGAAAATTTATATTAACACCCTTTATATTTAATTAGCATAATTAAATCTATACTTCTTCAGTGTTCGAATAATTAAATATACAGCAAAGAAATCTGGTATAATTAAATTACACCCCTGAAATTTTGGAGTAGATTTATTTATATCCACAAAATTCTTGAATAATTATATTTATATTCCTAGAATTTTGGAATAGTTACATTAAAACTTCTAAAATTTTGCAGTGGTTACATTTACAGTTTTGAGATTCTTTAAGCTTTGGAACTTTTTTTTTTCATTTTGTTCCTAGTGCTTTTACTCAAGAGAGATGGGGTCTGTAATTTCTAAAACTTGCGGTGTAGTGATTTAAGAAAAAGGGACTTTAGAGGTTTATCCTCCGCCCACTGAGAGTGAGACTTTGCGGATTGAGAATAACGTAGATCAACCCATGATATAAAGCAACTATAAGGAGTAGTTGAGAATGAGGGGACTCTCATCATCTCGTGGTATTTTTCATCCACCTCTTCTAAGATTTAGTACATTAACATATACGCCATGAGGTTTCAGACATTGACATATACACCTCTGAAACATAATATGTTGTAAATACTCCTTAAAGTTTCAATTCTTTTCATATACTTCCTCTCATCCATTGACCCTTAGTCAACTATTAAAATTGACGGTAGATATGTATTTGTTTGTAGTTAAAGACATGAAAAGTTATTTCTAAGATATTAATTCATGTAATTAACTTAAATATGATCCATTTACCTCATAGTTTAATATCCAAAATAAGTATGATTTAATCATATTGGTTCACTTAGGAACTTTACACACACACACACGCACACACGCACACACACACACACACACACACACACACACACATATATATATATATATACACACACACACACATAACCTTTTTCATATTAAGTAATTAGTTAAAAGGGACAAGATCATAAAAATACAACAATTTAGTCATTTGATTATTTTTATCTAGGTAACAGACTTATAAGATCAATATTTAATAATCAAAAAAATAATTAACAAGCATTAATGGAAATAAAAATTTCCAATTTACTAGTAAAAATGACACAAAATATCCTATAATAATAATTAATTGCTGTATTTTCATGATCTTGTTAAATTTTAAATAATTAAAAAGAATATATTTTTAAATATAAAGTTCCTAAACGAACCAAAATTATTAAAAATATATCATTCTTAAATTCAATATTAAAATTGTGAGAATAAGTTGATCATGTTTAAGTTAATTAAATGGATTGATGACTTGAAACAAGTTTTAATAGTTTTCAATATAGAAAAATTACATATCTATCCTCCCTTTTAATAGTTGAGTAAGGGTCAATGGATGAGAGGGGGGTATATGCAAAAGAATTGAAACCTTAAGGGGATATTTGCCAACATATCATACCTTAGGGGTGTATATGTCAATGCCTGAAACCTCAAGGGGGTATATGCCAGTGTATGAAAGGGGAAGTGGATGAAGAATACCCGGGACTCTTGGGTGAGAGGCCACACATAAGACCTTGAGCTACTGAGTTCTGAGTTAGACTGCTAGGAGTTATTGCTCTGACAATTCTAGAGTTATCGCATTTGTTTTCATCATAAAGAGAAGTTACTTGATCTAGTCATTATACGATGAGGTGGCACAACAAGTTAGTGATTAACATAAATATATGGTGGAGAAGAGAATGTGGGGATATGAATGCTTACAATTTAAGAAAATAATATTGTCTCGCCCATTGTTGAACCATGTCATCAACGCAACAATCGCATAATATAATACATTCGTATCTTCTTCTTTTTTCGTTTCAAATTTTCTTTATATGTGACGTTTGTGAAATATTTCTATTTTTCCCATATGTTATATGTAATAAGAAGAAATATTTTTCCCAAATATTTCTAAGAAGAAGAGAGATGCAAAAAAACTCTTCTATCAAAAGGAAAAAAGTGAGCGGGAGGGGATTGTATAATAATTCTGAGGCTTTGTGTTCCCTTTTTAAAGAAACTAGAACTCCGGTGCATGCGGGCCTGCGTGCAAGGTTTTTTTTTTTTTTAAGAATTATTGAGTTTTAACGTGGTTTTTTTTTTTTCAGATTTTATGATGTCTTTTTTGGACTAAAACAAAAACTTGTAATTATTTTAGATATTATTGAGATTTCTTGAAAATTAAGAGAGTAAAAGTGACAAACTTTGGACTATATATATATGACTCTAAAAGTATTTTATATATATATATATATATATAATAGTCCTTAATCTTTTAGAAAAACTCAATGTGACTCTAAAAGTATTATATATATATATATATATCTCTTCTACATTATGTCGCTCCACTTAGATAAAATTTCTGGTTCCGTTCTGGGCCTTACTCTACTCCCATGGTACCGTCATCAGCATCTCTATAACTTAAAAGATGTTTTAAAGATCAAAAATCATTTGCTAAACTTGTTCATTAAATAAAATAAAAAAAGACAGTATAATATAATATAATAGTAATACTTGTTTATTTTATAACTCAATTTCAATTTCATTTTTTATTAAAAATAATTTGAAAGCATGATCAATCCGAGACTGTAAATGTAACTATTCAAAAAATTTAGAGGTGTAGATGTAACTATTTCAAAATATTAGGGGTGTAAATATGCTTATTCCGAAATTTTGTGGGTGCGAATTTATTTCAGATTTCTGGAGTATAAATTTACTTTTACCAAATTTTAGGGGTAAAAATTAAACTATTTCAAATTTTTAGGGGTGTAAATGTATTTTTTCAAAAAAATAGAGAAAAGGTTAAAAGAAACTCTCACTTGAGGACTGAAATTGGATAAGAAAAAAAAATGCAACCAATTTTTCCAAAACCAGACTAAGCTTTGGATAGAGTGCAGCCTGAAGACTACTATTGATAAATTCACATGTCAAATATGTATTTGTTTTTAAGATAAATTCAAGGCGAAAAACCACAATTTTGCTTATGGGCATCCGTCCTAAAGCACGGGGCCTTGGGAGGTGTAGGCTCCCAGAAATGCCTCGAGTCATTTTAAGGCCAAATTCATTTAGGACGAACTATATTTTTTTTTTTTAGATAAGTACTTAGAACGAGATTTTAAGACACTAATTTGACTAATAATAATTTGTCGTCCTTGAATTGACAGGTTTGTCAATTTTTCTATTGCTTTCTTAATCTGCCCACGATTCTAAATTTGTAATTTTACTATTGACTTTACTAATCTGCGTTTATGGTTCACAAGATCATTTTTCCCTTTTTAGTTATTACCATGAGTTAAAGAAGGAATAATCTGATCATTTCGTATGTGAGTTAAGAAAGATCTGTTTTTACTTGGCGAATTTTGGGAAAGTTTTTATTTATATTTTTTAGCAGAACAATTTGGGAAATATTTGATTATGCTATGCATGGCAAAAAATATAAATATAGCAAAAACTATGTTCTCTAATACACCTTTGCACGATAATTTTCCAATTCTTCATCTTCTTTTTTTGCTGTATACCAATAATCATGAAACTAATTGAGAACTTTCATAAAAACACTTATTTCCTATTTATAACATGGAAATATTTATCCTTCATTTTGTCACTTATTTCCTAGTGATAACATGGAATATTATCCTTCGTTTTTGAGCATTTGAGCAAGTTTTGATAATATTATCTATCTTATTTTGGAATTTTACGAATTTCATGTTGTTAGAGTCGTATTGATTATCTATATTGATTTAAATCATTTTTAAGCAAATGCGTTCATTAAAGCTCTGTTTGGTTCCAAGGAAAATGAGGGAAAAAGAAAAAAATATTAGAACAAAGAATTATTTCAGTATATAACGCAAACTAACTTTAGATTATTTACGTAGAAGCCAACTTCTTTTTGAACTGTATACTAAAAAACATTGTTTACGAACTTCGTCCTTAAATTCAATTAGAAAGAAGAATAATTTCTTGTTTAAGATTTCAACACACGTATATAAACAGAATGAAAATTTGTATTCGCAAACACTGCTAAAATCCAAGCTCAGACTCGGGCATCGCTTGCTACAAGTTTTGACCGGAAAATGATGACTGAAACTAAATCTTCCCAGATTTTGTGAACAAAGAATTTTGAAGATCATTAGAGTAAAATAATTTTCTGAACTTAGAAAAATTCATTAGTTCTCTTTTGTGCTCATATGCAAAGAAAGAAATCTTAATCACAAATATGAGAAGATTTCTATTTCAAAGTAGGAGATACTAAGTAGTAAAAAAAAAAAAAAAAGACTGATTAGTTTGTATAATTAGAAATGTTAAAACAATAAACAATACAGATGTTTTCAGTTAGGGATTTTCTCCAACTAAAAGTGATTGCCTAAAAGCAATCTTCTTCGTAAAAAATGCTAAACTTGCAGATTAGACAATAACTGAATATTTGAAGAATCAGTAGATATAGAAACAAATGGCCGAAGTAAGAAATTCGAATTTATATCTGAAATTTTTAATTTTGCAGAGCACATAACCTTACTAAATTTGCAAAATTCCAAATATCAAAATCAGGAATCGAAAAAGATCCATCTCGAGCAAAATTTGATTCCGTAACAAAAAACTAGAAAACTAGCTGTTCGTAAAATGAGTTCAAACGAAAACTAATACATCAGACCAGAGACAACGATGGCAAGGACGCGAAATTTGCACTAGAATCCTCACCAACATAATTATCATCATCATCATCAGCTCATTCAAAACTAAGATCTCACTACGAATGAGCTGACAATATTAAAACTCCGGTACTTTATAGTGATGATGGGGTGGCAAAAGGGAAGTACCAGAGAATGCATCCTGCTCCTCATAATAGTTTAAATAGCAGACCACCGTGAGTAGCGAAAAAGGGAGCAAACACAAGTGATTCAACAGCCATAAGCTTGATCAGGATGTTGAGCGAAGGACCTGAAGTGTCTTTTAGAGGGTCTCCGATGGTGTCACCAATGACAGCTGCCTTGTGTGGTTCTGATCCCTTAGGGCCGAGGGTCCTTGCATGCTCTGAAGCTCCAGCCTGGAAGAAAATTCAAAGATCAGAAAAATGCTCAAGAATCTTAAGTAGGTAATAGCAAACATCCTTGAATTGGGCTAGTACCTCAATGTATTTCTTAGCATTGTCCCATGCACCACCAGTGTTCGAAGCAGATATTGCGATCTGAAAAGAATACAAGGAGCATAAGCACAAGAAAAAAGCAATGTTTCAGTAATAAAGCAAAGAGGTAATTGCTCTACACCCTCTAAGGTTTGGTCTAACGACCACACTTTCGATACTGTTTGAATAATTAGAGATATACCCCTGAAACTACAAAAAATAAAGAATCTATCTGTAATGTGTTTTTCAAGCTTCATAGAAGTGTCCATCATATAACTATTTAGAACTCAAGAAGCCTTATCCTATCTGTGGTGTTCTTTTCAAATTTTAATGGGCTTTCATGTATTTATTCAAGCAGTAGGAGATTCTGTAATTAGACCAAACCCCAACTAAAAATGTTATTACCCTAACACGAAAGACTAACCAAATCAATCACAGCTCAAGTACAAACTTGGAAATCATACCTGAACACCAGAAACAAGAGAGCCAGCAAGAACACCAGAGAGTGTCTCAACGCCAAAGAAGATTCCAACAATGAGAGGGGTAAGCATGACAAGGGCACCAGGGGGGATCATTTCCTTAATAGATGCATCAGTTGAGATCTTCACACATGTAGCATAGTCGGGCTTGGCGGTTCCCTCCATCAGTCCAGGAATAGTGTTGAACTGCCTCCGGACTTCCTCAACCATCTTCAAAGCTGCACTTCCAACACTCTTCATGGTCATGGCAGAGAACCAGTATGGGAGCATAGCACCAACAATTAGACCAATAAAGACTTTAGGGGTAAGAACATCAACGGTGGAGATTTCTGCACGGCTCACAAAAGCACCAAAAAGTGCCAATGAAACAAGTGCAGCTGATCCAATTGCAAATCCCTGAGAACAAATGAAAGGGATTAGGAAAATGTGATTGGCAATGTGCTATGCGGATAGAGCTGTGCAGATCAATATATAGTACCTTTCCAATGGCAGCAGTGGTATTTCCAGCAGCGTCAAGGGCGTCGGTTCTCTCCCGGATCCTGTGGCTCATACCAGCCATCTCAGCTATACCCCCAGCATTATCACTAATAGGACCATAAGCATCAATGGCCAATCCCGTGGCAATTGTGCTCAACATTCCTAGAGCAGCAACGGCGATACCATACATGGCAGCAAAGGAGAAACTAACGAAAATACTGATTGCAATGGCAAAAATTGGAATAATAACTGATTTGTATCCCAAGGCAAGGCCAAATATAACATTGGTTGCAGCACCGGTTCTGCAGGAATCAGCAACGTCTTGCACAGGGCTGGAAAAAGACAAATTAAGCAGACAAGCCAACATAATCAATATGGTTTAACAAAAGCAGAGTTTACTTTAAGAACAAGAAAACTATGCTAAGTTTAAGAAATAGATGATAGAGCGATGAGGACCTGTATGCATTGCTGGTGTAATATTCAGTCACAAACCCAATGATAAGTCCAGCCCAAAGCCCAACACAAACACACAGGAAGAGTTGCCTGCAACAGAATAATGTCAGTCAAAACTCAATGAAAAAAATGACTTAACAAGGTTTTGTCATAATGAAGAGGCAACATCATGTCAAAGACAGATTAAAAGAAGAAAAAAGAATCTCCAAAACCAGCGGAAGGTCCATATGTGATTTGTCTGAACTTTGTGGTTTCTGTTAATTCCGGTTCGTACCTATCTAACTACAATATGTACACACTGTAACTGGAATTGAAGAAAGTTATGTTTGGTACTAGGTTTGCCAGAGATGAAGGATTCAAGTTCAAGTCAGATTCATTAGAAATGTTATAAATAATCCTGTCAATCTCTAACACAACATAAACAAAATGTTGTTAATTCAAGAAAACTCTGAGACACTTATGGGCATACAACGAAAGCATCTTATTTTCAATGTCATGTAGACTGACATTTAATTTTCTAACTCACCAGTTCTGCACAACTTTCTGTTCACCAAAATTGAAGATTGTGAAGGTCGATGGCAGGCAAGTCCAGGTGACAATGGCGACTCCCACAGTCATAAGAATGGTTGAAATAATAAGCTGCTTCTTCAAAGCTGGTTCAATTTCTTTGACAGCCTTGATTTCAAAGAAGTCAGTAGCAAAGAGAGTGGTGATTAAGCAAACGAGGATTCCCATGGAACTAATGAGCAATGGATAACACATTGCAGTAAAGTCGTGAGTTGTTCCGAAAGAGGATATGGAGGCTACAACAAGGGCAGCACACGAGGATTCAGCGTATGAACCAAAAAGATCAGATCCCATTCCAGCAATATCCCCCACATTATCACCAACATTATCAGCAATCACCTGCAAAAGTAAATGAATGAATCTCAATAAAACTCTTTCTTAAATAGAGTGATCTAAGGAATGAACTTTTTCTTACAGCAGGGTTCCTAGGATCATCTTCTGGAATGTTCCTTTCAACTTTCCCGACAAGGTCAGCACCTACATCAGCGGCCTTGGTGTAAATACCACCTCCAACTCTCCCGAACAAAGCCATGGAGGAACCACCAAGTCCATATCCAGTAATTGCCTCAAAAAGTCCTTCCCAATCATCTCCATAGTACATCTTGAACAGATTGATAGTAATATACAGAACCAACAGGCCGTTTGCAGCAAGAAGAAAGCCCATGACAGCACCAGACCTGAATGCAACAATAAAAGCTTTCCCGACACCTTTCCTGGCTTCCAATGTTGTCCTTGCATTTGCATAGGTTGCGATTTTCATCCCAAGGAATCCTGAAATGACAGAGGTAACAGCACCAAGCAAGAAGGATACCGTGCTGAATAGCGCAGTTGCAAGAGCAGGCTTGCACAACTTGTCGTGGTTATAAGTGCAAGGCTGGGCCTTTGTGCTAAAACCCTCAACTGAACCCAGGAAGAGGAAGATGAGGATTGCAAAAGCAATCATGAAAATACCAACATATTGGTATTCCGTGAAAAGGAAAGACGTGGCACCTGTTAAATCATAAAATACTTGTGTCTTAGCAAAGCAGAAGCAATAACATTAAACTGGACATGAAAATAAAAACCAGTCAAGGAAAAACCTAGGAAGCCAGAATATCATAATAGCAAATACACAATATTGTTACAAATTCTTTAGCTATTCAAGAAATAGCAAACAACTTCAACCTATTTTCACAGCATACATTAACAACCAGTGAACTTAAATTATACATTCTCAGCCTTGGGACAACAAATTCACAATCAGCTTTTCTACAACCTACTGTTTAAACCTAAAACTATCATATGAAACCAGTGTGATGGTACAAATTTAAACTTCATATCATTTTGCACTTAAAATGCTATAATAACTCCTCATATGACATTTTGATATAGAACAACATTTACTGGACAGTTTGGAATATATAAATTATTATCATCTGTTATGTGTTATGTTAATCCAACACACTTAACAGGTGTTTACAAGTTCTTTAAAAGTAGCTTGGTAAATTTTACTCAGAGGAAAAAAAAGAATTGTCAATGTTTGAAATGTGTGGTTTAGCTTTTACTTGTCTTGAAAAAAAATCATTAAAATGCACAAGTCCAGGTAGGTGAGTTTAAATTGCTTTTTAAACTGCTGTAGAAAATAATAAAGTTTTTAATAAAATTAAATTCATTTTAATATTAATAGTCCTTTTAATTAATTTTAAATTTTCACTTTATGTTAATCCAAATTAACTAGCTCATGTACTTAAAATGTTCTAGTATATTCTGCTAGTTAGTACTTTGAGAATGAAAAATATAATAAATATTACTCAATTTAATTTAATCTTTTATTGGTTTTTATATATTTGCAAAGAATAATTAATCTAGGAAGTTAATTAAGTTTTTTATATCAGTGGATTTCGTTTTCATGTTAAGATGAAAATTGTCTAAATGTGATATGTATAAAAGGATTATAATACTTATAGTAGTATAACATAAGTGGCTTTTTTAGAAAGCTAGTAAACACTCAGTAACTACTTACAAAAGTAAAGTTTTTTTTAATCAAAGGTAATTAAAAGCTATTTCTATAAACTATATCCCAAACAAGCATTAAATATGATAATTAGCCGTGTCATATAACTTTTGAAATACATAAAATTGCCACCTGCGAGCAATAAATACGCCCACGTCAATTGAGTATATCTTCTACAAAAACAGTATTATAGTACTAAAGAAAAAGCTACACAACAACCTCATTAAATGTTAACGTCACACTCAACCGCTTGTCACGCGATCCAAACAAGCAACAAGATAAAATATTCTTTATTCCTTAATGAGTGGGAAAACTTAAACCCAAAAAAAAAACCTTTATTTATTAAAAATAGTGAAAAATAAACTCCCACAGGATAACGAGCCAAATAAAAATTATAAAATATTAATATTATCTTCCCAAGATCTAGGTACCATAAATAAACAAAAGGGACACTTCCGACATAAAAAGAGTAATAGAATCAGATCCCATCCTCACACCGCCAGCTCATCAATGTCTTAAAACCCTAACACCAAAATTTAAAAAGATAAAAACAATTTAAAGATCCAATTTTTTTTTTTCCAAAAAAACGAACACGAAAATTAGGGAAAAATAATACCCATTCTTTCCTTCCAGATACAAATCTGTAACATAAACTCAAATCTAAAACCCAAAACAAAGCTTTAAAAATGCAATCTTTATAGCTTCTAATTCTTCCCACTTCAATAAATCAACATTAAAAGCTCTGCTTCAGCTTAAAAATAACAACTGAACACACAATATAAATCTAATAACCCAAAATCATCATCAATGTCTCAAAACCCTAACACCAAAATCTGAAAAAAAAAAAAATAATAATACTAATAATAATTTAAAGATTCAATTTTTTTTCTAAAAAACGTAAACAAAAATAAGATCTTTCTAAAAACTAAAACCGATAATAAAACTCTAAAAACACAATCTTTATAGTTCCTCAATAAATCAACACAAAAGCTCTAATTCAGCTCAAAAACAACGAATTAACACACAATAACTAGAAAACACGTATACTTACAAATACAACTCATAAATGAAAATTAAGCTACAATAAACAGATCTGACAAAAAACACAGATTTGATCCGTACCTTCGGAGATTGCGTTCTGAATCTCGGCGCACTTAGCGACGACGTTTTGGTCGTTAATGCCGTCCTCCTCCTCAATCAAGTAGTCGCTGTAACCGTTTTTCCCGTTCTTGGCGGAGGCGGCGCTACGGTCCGTCGTGAGTTTCACGCGCGAGACGAGGTACCACTGCACGAGCGAAAACACGATTCCGATCACCGCGCACACCGGAATCACGATCTCCGTCCCCAGATCTGGCATCAACGCCATTTTTATTATTATGTAATTATTAATAATAATAAGCTTATGGAATAATAATAATAAAATTAAGTGAAGACACGGGAGTAACGGATTTGAGGAGGTTTTGAGAGTGTGGATTAGGATATATTTATAAGTGTGAAAAACATAATGGGGGTAAAATCCCTTAAGAGATAATTGCAAAAAACGACCCCTTGTTTTATTTGTAATTGGTGACTAACCCCTTGTGTCATTTTTACGAAAAATTATTTTATGCAACTGACGTGCTGCAACCAATGGCCAAGACGATGATATTTTTCTAAAATATAGGTACCAGCCACCCCACAATCTCATGTATTTACAGCAATAATCGACTCGTTGCGCCACCTCATCGTGCAACGGTTGCAAGAAATATTTTTACTCGCAAGAAAGCACCTGTAAAAAAGTTATTTATTAATAAAAATCTTGCATACGCTTATTTAATCTGCACGTAGTGAAATCGACTGATTTTGGTGTATCTACTTGATGAATAAGGAATTAGTGTAGTTTAGATTGAGTTTGATATAGATTCTATCGAAATTCTTGAGAAGAATATGACAATCTAGTTTTGTACTACTAAAAATACATTATTAATTATTTTTGTTGTGTTTTTTAAATAATTCTAGAAACTTCTTGAGAGGATTATCAGAAAGTTTGTAATATTTATTCGAGTAGATGTACATTTGATGTAATATTGTAATGCATATAGGTTGTTCCTTAGAAACTAAAAATGTAACGACAGGGTCTTTTTGTTATATATTAAATTTATAGGGGGGGTATTCGCCTATTAAGAATAGTGCAGGGTTAGTGTTTGTAATTACTTCAATATTCCTAGGATAAAGGTGGGGCAGCACTAAAGTGCGGCGATGTTCACTCTAACGGGTCATTTAACCTAGAAGTTGTATCGTGTACTATTATCTCAATTCAATTACTTTGTACTACTGTGTACTTTTATAGTAAATATAAATAATTTGTTTACAGTTGCGTGTTTCACCCAAAGAATTCTTTTTTATGAATTCAAGTCTATTATCCGCTTCCTATCGAAAAACAAAGTCTATATTATCCGCTTGTAAAATAATATCTTTTTTATTGATAAAGGACGTGTCTTCAAGCTTATTAAAAATAATAATTTACTATGGGAAAAAAAAGTAATATTACTCCACGAAGATATCCATTGTAAGAGGGATTATTGTCGAATTTATAGCATCTTAGAACTCTAACAAGTAACAACAATTAAGAAAGCTATCCGTTTACCTACCACAGGCGGCTGGTCCGACACGTTACTAAAACTTTATGTTTTGCACAATCTGATTATCTAATAAAGTTGGTTTGAATTTTTGAAGTTAAAAAAAAAATGTTTGCGAGGTTAATTGCTAACGAGAGCTATATTGAATCTTTTGGAAGGACTTTCCTTCCAATGAGGAAAGACCCACCTCATCGATAAGTTAATAATGAGCATAAGACTTGAAGAACATAATTATGGCCATATTGTTCTGATAAAGAGACGAATCTATGATTAGAGCTTTGAACATATGAAGGTTCGGAGCACTTGAAAGTATTTTTTAAAAGTTACTTATTTGATTTATACTGTCATAAGTTGAGACAAATAAGGGTATAGAATTCTAACAACTTTTCTGCTGAGAGACACTTACAAGTTACAAGTAGTTGAGCATTTTTAATCTTTAAAATACAACCTAGTAATACAAATGCTTAATAAAAATTTATATGACCCACAAACTAATATACTTTGGGGTAACAACTAGGGAATATACATCAAACTTTCTGGTATTCTGCAAAAACCTCGAGCGAATGGAGGTTCATTTATGTCAACCGTAATGTTAGCGGTGCATTCCATAATTTAGCACATTTGGCCTTTTTCTCTACTCGAACTATTTCAATGACCACAACCTCTCAAATTGTGATGGAGGTTTTCCTATTTCCAACATTTGTAACTCGTTATTTTGTAAATAATGGCATTCTAATTGTTATATATATAAAAAAAAAAAAAAAAAACTCGAGCGAATCACCTCTTGTACTAGTTTAAACACAGAACTTTATCGTGTTTTAAAAGATATTGCATCAAATTCTCATTTTAACAAAAATACTTTGCAGATGGTACGGTGCAAGGATATTGTGAAATAAACATAACACGAGATGGTTTGTTGTGGATTTTTGAAAATTACGGGGAGTTTTTATGCAATTTTTTCCTAGACAACTTGGCATCGATTCTTTGTGGATTTGAATCATTAAATTAACTATTGTGTAAATTTATGGATATATACTGCAGAAGATAATGCGTAACTTTAAAGCATTGATGTCGGAAACGAACCGTTGCCTTATCTATTTAATTTTTTTCCGTTTGCTTTTTGTACCAACCCTTGAGGTCCAACGGGCGGAATATACGCCTCAATCCATACTCCTCGCAAATGGGGAAAAGTTTATACATTTGTGATGACTGATGATTAACATATTCATCCAATGTCGTGACAACTCTTCCTTTATCCTGTTTGGTTTATTGTTTGCTCTTTTATCTTTCACATAATTAATAATTTCCAAAACCCTTTGTCCTTTGATTCTCTTTAGAGAAAAACTCCAAATTATGATCAATCTTATCTGCAATGAAGAGTTCTTTCTAGCTAAGTATAAATAAGTTATACATAGAAACTAAAATTGTATTTGGAAACACACACGCAAAAGAAAAACGAAAGTCTACGTTTTGCTTAAATAAGTGTTTTTGAGATGTTTGCATAATTTTTTTTTTTTGTAGAAGCTCTCACATACTCAAAATTGTTGTAGACCTACTTTTGACTTGCGCGTGGGTTTTCATAAATAGAATAATTGAAAACCTCTAGGTTTTAGAGTATTTGACATATGCCACTAACTTATAATTTAGAACTATTTTTTAAACTTAACTTAAATTATGAACTTCTATTAAGAAGAGTTTTCAAACACTAATATAGTTACGGGGAAAATGCATAAAACACCCTTGTGGTTTTGAAAACCTGCACGGAATCCCCCTGTGGTTTGATAATTATCTAGAATCCCCTTGTGGTTTCAGAAACCCTGTACAGAATCACCTTGTGGTTTCAAAAACCCTGCACAAAATCCCTAATCTGTTAAACCCCGTCAGAGAGTGGCGACCACTCGCTCTATGTGAGAGTGGGTTTAACTTTTGTGTACTTTTTCGAATTAAAAAGTCTATTTCACCCTTAAAAACTGAAAACATGAAACCCCCTGGTGGTTTGACAACCTGCACGAAATCCCCCTGTGGTTTGAAAACCCTGCACAAAATTCCCCTGTGGTTTGAAAACCCTGCATAAAATCCCTGTTTTTTTGTTTTTTTTAAACATCAAGATATTTTTTTTAAAAGAAGTTAAAAATAAATAAGGGCAATTTAGTCATTCTTAAATAAAACTAACAGAGTTATGTTAAATTTAGCGGAAGGGAATGTGTGCAGGGTTTTTGAAACCACAAGGGAATTTTAGGTAGTTTTCAAACCACATGGGGATTTTGTGCAGGTTTTCCAAATCACAGGGGGGTTTTAGGTTGATAGCCCATATAGTTATGAAGTTGCAGAAGAAAGTAAGAATGGTGAGATTTGGTCGCCTAAATCATGAATACAAATCTCCTAAATCCCATTTATAAATGTTCATAGCTATACAAGTTTTTCTTTTTCTTTTTCTTTTTGTGATAATTCAATCTTAATTCATATATAAACAAAAGTTTAACATATGTAAATAAGTAATGCAAGAGGTTTCACAAATCCAAAACTGAAATCAATTTATTAATTCACGATGGAATTAACTCCCTATCTCACACATTCTTGTGGCATAGTTGCTTGATATTGTTCATCATAATGAATCTAGCTGCATGTCTTATTTCTTTCATATATGTTGTGGAAACAAGAGTCCAACTATTGCTTCCTTCACGTTGAAGACTAACGAGTTTCTTGATTGTACATCTCCAGTGTGTTTTTGCATTCTCTCTTGGACGATAATTTCAAGAAAATTATTACTACTTTTGTAACTCGTGAGTAAATAGTTCACGGTACTTGATTTTACTTGTGAGTCAACCAATGTCTTATCAAACTTCTAAAAGATAAGAACAATCCACTTATTCTGCTTGGATTAAGATGACAATTTGTTTAATAGATCGTGAAATTGTCTTACAAGCAATGAGTCATTGCCATATAAGGCCATTAAGTGGATTAGCATATATCGGTCCAATTTGTTCTCTCAAAAGCAACAATTGGTCAACAAATCTTTTTTCTTCATTTTTTTTTTTTCATTTGTTCGGCTATCCTATAATATTGAGAAGTTCGTTCAAGTTACATGTCGCAAGACTCTCAAGTCTCAACAACCATGACAAAGTTGAAGAGTTGAACATCGGATAGCAAAATTCTTACCAATAACAAATGAATATTGGAAGATAATGCTTTTATATCAGTGATAATGGTAAATATACACATTTTACAATAATTAGATATTTGCAAGTTCCAAGGAGAAAATGGATAACCAATATTTTGTTTTACTAGTCAGCCTTGATTTGGTTGAGTCTGAATCCATTGTAATTTTAAATTACTCTATCATGTATATATAATTATATATTAATTACTATTAATAGCCAGTTGGCAAAACAGTTGGAATCATCCATGAAACTCATCACTTTACTTTTTTTTTTATTTTATTTTTTATTTTTATGGACCTTCATCATACTATATCATCTTATGTCATATTAAAGGAGCCATTATTTTTGGGTATTATACGAGACGAACATGGTAAGTTTATCATGGCCTTCTCCTCACCAATCGGTACCGATACGAACAATACTGCCGAACTTTGGGCTGTGCGACAGGGACTTTATCTTGCTGAACATTTGAATATTCGCAAGTTATATCTTGAAACTGATTCACAGTTTGTGTTTTGCAGTTTGACGCAGAGGTGGGCCCATCCCATGCACCTCCAGGGCCTTCTGGCGGACATCTTGACGAGCTTGACTGATTTTGACGAGGTACGGTACTGTTTTGTCTTCTGGGAAGTCAATGGTGCGGCGGATATACTAGCCAAGAGGGGAGCAAGCCAGGATCTAGCTACTACCGGTGTGCAACCGGATATTTAGTGTGTATTTTGGAGGGTTTGCCCTCCCTGGCTTGTAACTATTATTTTGTCGGACAATGATTGTACATATATGCGGTCTTACCGCACCCCTATCCCCCTCCCCGCTACCTATGTAAATATGTTTGTGTGTGTTAATAAAATTCTTGGTGTTAAAAAAAAAAAAAAAAGGAGCCATCATTTTGTACAATAATTTAATCTCGAAACAATTCAATAACACAAGCTAATATAACTTCAAAACCTAACTTGAATAAATATGACACACCATTATTAATCTCACAATCGGAAAGAGTCTAGGCTTATCCTTCTAACTTATCCTAACACCGTTGGTTCTAAATGTCTATTCAAAGCTGACTTCCAGTTTCTTAGGGATTTTGTTGATTGGCCTCTAAATTAATGCAATGTTACTTTCACGACAATACATGTACAACAAATTAAGAGGAATCTAGTTAAATCGAGAATTAACAACGACATCTAAATAGGTGCAATGCACTTGGGCGTAGCGGATAAAGTTTAGTGGTGTTTTAAGAATAAGGAGCTAGGGGTTTTGTCTGGGAAGTGGCAACGGCATCTGATTGGTCCTGACGTCCACCGTGTCTTGAATAGTGTGCAAACCTTTCCCCATAGGATAATAATACCTTTTTGGTTTTGGCCTTATCCCATGCAAATTGCCAATTTGACATTCTAGATCTTTAGTTCTTGCAAATATTACTAATTCAAATCTTCACAAAAGAATAAAATAAATTTGTTAGTACAAATTGAAATTATATTTGTGTAATAAGAACCACATATGCCTTGTGTTTCTCTTGGATAATTAACCTATTGTGCTTAGTTTGCTTCTAAAGAAAATAGATCATTAAAATAGAAAAGGAAAGATTTCTTTCAGTTATCGGTTGCATTTAAAACAAAAAAAAATATTTTATTTTTTGTATAATTACGCACTATAAATAATTTACGTCAATCTAATTCTATGAATAAGAGCTAGATTTTTTTATTTTTTTGTGTGTGTGGATAAAATTCAAAAGATCTGGTCCTTGACAACACTTTCCAAATCTTGATCAGTTATGTTTTTATTACAAACCAAGTGTGACAACTGGTGCCAACTGCGCATGGTTCAAGGCAAACGGCAAACGGCTACTGTCTCACTAGTGCAGCAAAAAATGAATATTGTGTGGAATAATCCATCGCCACATCAGGCTTGATTATTTACATCGCAGTATATACTTAAGAATTTCATGTAATTTGAAATGTTTTTCATGAACAAAGTCTCGATCTTAATTGATTTGGTTGTATGTGTTGTGTTTGAGATTTTTCTGGTGTTTGTCTAGAATGTTATTAAACAAACATGTCTTCTTATTTCGCTGAATTTGGATTCTAAGGTTTAAGGTATGCTAAAATAGACCAATCTAGAAATACCGGTAGTATAAATTGTTAATTGCTGAAAAATTTTATGAAAAATGCTTATTGATTTGGAGCTATAGAAATAATACCACTTCCATCTAGATGCTTCATACAAAAATTTGGAGCTACCATGCGGAATGTATTACTGGTAGCTTCATTCTAATTTCTAACAAAAGTACGATATTGCAAAAATCATTTAAAAGAGGGGTTATCGAGCTCTATTATTAATTTATGACCATTTGGTGGTTATGAGTCTTGTGACTATTGGTCTCTCTCCTCCCATCTCGCCAGGATCATGAGTTGCACATTTACAAGTAAGCTACATATTTTCGGGTGTAATAGTCAATAAATTAGTTGGTTTATTTGAGCCATTTATTTGAAGAATACAAATCAGCACATGCAGTCAATCTATGAGATCTAAAAGTCTCAACGTTATACATTTTCAAAGAATGAACAAATAAGTCGGTTAACTTTTCCTAGAGAATTTAACAAGAGGTTAGATATATCATATAAGACACACACACGGGTGATTTGTTTTTTTAATCAAAGTATATTTGTTCTCATTTTACCCGAAACAAGGAATTACCTAGAGTATCAATAACACATGATGCTCGTCCCTATCGAAGATGTGTAGTAAGTTTCAAAATGAAATCTATTTGTATGATTCTGATAAGACACAGCTTATAGCCACTATAAAGAATCTACTACATATTGTCTTTAGGAAGTAGTAAAATTTAGTCGAAAAGTCATTTAATTCAATGAACTGAAACTGAAGTATTGTTGTTTTAAGGAAGTGTTCACTTTCAGTAATGAGACCACAGTTAACAGCAACATAATGGGCTGTGTCGGCCCAACAAAGGAATTGGCCTATAGGTTATATATCAGATCCGTGATATTTCAAGCATTCGATTCTTTCATCAAATCTCTCTTGTTATGTTTGCAAGCTAGACAAAGAACGCTATTAACAGATAAAAACTCAAATTACAAATCACAAGGGATAAACAAGAGTATTTTACGAGTCAAATATAAGTTAATCATTATATCTATCGTTTAATTAACAAAAAAAGGCTAAACATAACGCTTCCGATATTTTATGCATGTTAATGGAAATTTGGAAGTGTATGATAAAAGAATGTTATTCAAATGTCTAATAAAACCAAACTTTAACTTCACTTTAAGCGAGAATTTTCTCAATGAGTGAATAGTCAACGTTTAGGGAATGAATTTTACGCAAAATCAAAAATATTCGGATAACCATTAGACATACGTGAATTAACACCTGATATACATAAACATTGATGAACTGGACTTCAATCAACAGATGATGTTATACATTTTACTTGTAGTTCTAAGCAATTGTTCTATATTGGAAGAAAATCGGATTTAGAACTAGTTATCTAGAATTTGGACTTCAAAAGAGTTAATTTTCGAATGAATCTTATGCATTGGGCTAGGTCCAATTGGGTGTACATATATTACATAGAGTCCAATGATTGAGGCTCATTTTAGAATTAACTCTCTCGAGATCCAATTCAAAATAACTAGTTCAAGAACTCATTTTCTTCTAATGTGAGATGTCTACTTACTACTGCAAACAAAATATACAACATATAGATCACTTGATATCTTAGGTATTTGATCCCACAAATACGCGCCTTCAGGATTTGCCCATTATGTAATATGAAGCAAAACGAATAAATATTGACAATAGTAACAACACAAGGATTTACGTGGAAACTCCAAAATCGGAGAAAAAACCACGGGACAAGAGCGGAAATTCACTATATAGAAAATTATTACAACTATATAATTTTCCCTCACTCTCAACGACACCCTCACAAAGCCCTCGCTAACAACACTCCCTAACGACACTTTACATTCGTGTATTAGCACACTATAAAGACTAGAGAGAACAAGTTTTGCTTTGTTTTTGATGTGATGAAATGATACACATTTCATCTCTATTAATAGGAGAAAATTGGGGAGCAAAATCATATTCAGCATAACTAAAGGAACTTATACGTGAAATACATATAGGCCCCTAAATGCAATAAACAACCTATATTTTTGACCCGTTGCTTTTCTCATTTTGGCCCCTACATAATTCAGCCATTCATTCAAACTTAGTGAGCTTGCCATCACATGACATTGATTGCCAACATGATATGTACCAGAAATGAATGTTAGAATATAGAAGACTATAAATTTTATATAAGAATATGTGAGATACTTACTTTTTGTTTGAGAAAAAAGATGAAAAGTTGAGTTACTAAAAATTATCAATATTTCGATATAATCTTGAAGATCTCAAACTGCCATGTCTAGTCAAATCTTATAAAAGTTAAATAGTTATATTTCTATAATAACTTTTAGTCCTTAATAGAACTAATGAAAATTTTACTAAAGATTAAAAAAGTGTAAATAATTATCGTAAATTTATCCCACATCTCCAAACCGTGGTTGTCCAACCACTTGACGCAAATTCTATACGCAATCTTCATGAAATCCTTTAGTAACTTGTTTATGGTGCAAGCGGCCACGTCTTGCGGGAAAACTCCAAATTTTGCAACTTGCACATCTTCCTCCCCCGTATGAGGGGAGAGGGCTCAATTAGAAGTGGCATGCTAACAGCTGATGGTGAGGTCGTAACAACTGTACACGACTAAGGCAATGAACCTTTACCTCTATTAGTAGCCCTTGTCTATCTGCCATTTGAAAATAGAAAAAATGAATTAAAGTTTAAAATACCTATAAAATTGATAAGGAAAGTTTGAATAAACACGAGTTAAGCCCTCGTAACACTAGATTACAGCTCGAAACACTGAATTCCTGGGCTCGAAGGCTGTATACGAAGCACACCTCGTAAGCAGCTGGGTGGGTATATCGCACAGATCAACGGTCGTTCAGGCTTGCTAGGGGTCGTATTCCTGTTTTCGCATTAGCCTCCTACTTCAGCCAGTTGAGGGGTATTTATAGGCGAGCAAAAACCACGTAGGTGGCACTTCGCTGCTAGGTGTCACGTCCGACAAAGCATTTAAGGATGAGACAGGTGTCATGTCCGACAGGGCATTTATGACCCCACGAGGGTGCCTCGTCAGCTGGTTCGACCCTCGTAGTCACGTGATCTTCATAAATTCCGTGCTATCTGTTTCACGTTAAGCTCCTTCTTATTTATGACGAGTGATAAGGATCAACTTAGAGTTTTGTCGCTAGTTCCCCTTCGTTCAGCTCATCCTCGTAACCCTCGTATGGGACCCTCGTTACAGGAATAATCGTTCAAGGGTCGTATCCTCGAAGCTCGTACGCTCCTTCTGGTTCACTTCCGAGCCCGAGGTCTTTACAAGGTTCGAATCCCTCTCCTCGAGTGGGATCACGAGTTGCGATTCACGGGGTTCGAGTTTCCGCAACGTACGACCCTAAGCTTCGTTCCCTCGTATAGTTGTTCCAATTTGTCTCAATTCCGACGATTAAAGAATTAGTCGCCTCGTACAATATTTACTTCATCAAAAATAATAAGTTTTTCATCTTCAAATATAATTTGCTAACGCGAATAAACTATTGTTAAAAAGAACCTACACCTACTAATAATCACATAAAAGTGAAACTACTATAATTACCTTAAATTAATAAAATTATTAAGAATCACGCAAAATTCCTATAAATTACTAAAAGTATTTAAAATGTATAAAATCACAAAGCAACACTAAACTTCCAAATTACACAAGCATCCTAAAATTACTCAAAGATCCTAAAAATTGCTAAAATCTACTAAATTTGCCTATATAAAGTTTCTAAAAATACCTAATATTACTTAAATACACTAAAGCTAGATGTATACAATTCTAGAAGTACCTATTATTATCTGAAAAGACTAAGTTACCAAAGAACCCCTCAAAGACATAAAAGTGAGCTAAAAATCCAAAAAAGAAAGTACCTAAAATTTCCAAATAAAACCTACAAATCATTTTAAAAGATCCAACATTACTTAAACAAACTACATTTTGAAATTACACAGAATTACCTATAAAACACTATAATTATCCAAAACTACATAGAATTGCAAAAATGACATAAAATTACCGAAATAAACATTTTATCTGCACCTCATTATTAAGTTTCAGTATTGCATAATACTCCCACATACTATAAAATTAACTAATCGTACTATTAAGTACCTAAAATACCAAAATCCCGAGATTAATGCATAAAATGAACAAATTTTCCTAACATCCAAGTACATGAAAGGGCTATAAATCACAACAATAAAAGAGTAATTTAACTAACTAAACTAGCCCAAAGTGTTTATAACTTTTCGTTAGAGTCTGTGAATTATAGATAATTAAGTACATATTCAATTCTTTTTATGAGAATTAGTTTGCCTATTAGTTTTTTTTTTCTTTTATGCCGATGAACCAGTATTCATCAATGATTTTGAGCAGCAACATAAGAAAGTTAATTGTAAAAGTATATTTCCTCTTAAAACAATACTGAAAATTTAATATGTAAGAACTAATTGTGTTTTAGCGTTTAAATTTTAGAATCTTACAAGAAAGTACTATCCCACGCAAAAGTAATTGATGCAAACTAAAAAAGATGCTTGTAGAGAGGTGATTGCTATTTCTTATATTAAAGGACTGTAATTAAGAAAAATAAGATATAGCCCGCATAGGTAACCGGTTTTTACTTTTGAGTTACATTCCTTCATTTATAGGGGTAAATTAGAGACATCTCAAGATTTGCTTTGGACGTCATTTTTTGCCCTGTTAAATGGGCTCTCTAACAAGTCACAACTGATCACAAATTCTCCAACCATAATTTTTCACATCATTTATTTACAAAAAGAATTATGCTAGAAATTCTGCATAGATTATTATATATTCATAAGTTAAGTTTTTAAATTCATACAAAATCTTAGAGTGTAATTTCCTAAGTTATTCAAAAAGAATATTATATAATATTAGTATAAAACAAAATTTTAACTATCAGTCCACGCAAACTGCACAAGAACACCGTGCAAGCAGGTTGAATTTAAAGTCTTATTTACATCACAAACAAGTCAAGAAAATCCAGCTGTCAACACAGGTAGATGTTATTCATTAATTCGTTCACCGCTAAGTTTGGCTAGACTTTTGGCCTAGAATTAGTCAACTATATCTGATTACATAATTAAAACCGAAAAACGGTTAAATAGTCCTACGATGACGTAATCGCTTAGAAAATGACACATTGGACTTTTTTGACACTTTTGGGGCCCATAAAAGTTTAAAATTGGAGTCATGGGCCTCGCGTGGTCTCGCTAAAAGTGGCGTATTCACAGTTTTGAAAAGCAATTTAAAAAAGTTGAAGCGCTCCACTCCATAAAAAGAAAATGTTTACCAATCATTAATCAAAACTTCCAAAATATTTTATACTAAGGTGGTGTTTGCAAATGCTTATTAAAAGAGCTTGTTGGCTTTTGCAGCCGTAAAAGCACATTTTTAATGTTTGGAATGCTTACTTTTGCTGTTGTTTGTCTAAAAAAAAGTCAAAAAAAGCACAAGCCGCAAAAGCATGTCCAGGTCCCAACTGCTTTTGGAATTATGTTATTTTTGAAAGGTCTTTAAATAGAAAAGTTACTTCTCATTAATTTTTGCAAACACCTAATTAATGATTTAAGTAGCTTTTTTAAAAGATTTGCAAACACTCTCGACTTTTTATTACAAGTCACTTAAAGTGGCTTTAAGCAAAAATATTGAACAAGTTCCTTTTATAAGCATTTGCAAACACCACCTAAAACTTCAATAGATATTTATCATTTAAAAACTCAGGTAAAAAAATTTAAGAATTTTACTACTATGTATTGTATTAACTATTTCATAATGTTTATGAAAAAAATTGATAAATTATCAAACGAGCTTGGCATTATTTTACGTAACAAAGACATAATATATATCAAATCCGAAACTTTAATACATGGTACCATTTATCACATATTTCAACCGGTTGGTTCTGTGCCTTTTTTGAAGATTTCCTTTCCGGCATTATTTCTACCACATAAGGTTTTTGGATTGAAATTTTGTCAAAAAAAAGGTGAAAATGTCTGATTAAATTGTTGACTACACTTAGAAAACACTTAGTGGAGTTTAAAGTGCCAAATTTATATAATTTATGGGTGTAATTCTATAGTGGCTATTTATGTAAGATAGGGTTAAAAGCGTCAAGATTGGTTAATTCACCCAATTACTCCAAAAATAGCTAAACTAAACCTTAAGATTGCAATTTATAGATGTATGTTGGAAAGTAGAAAAGTGAAAACCGTCATTTTATTGCATCATGCACAAAACTCTTACTATAATAGTGTCTATCTGTTCGGTCTTTATGAAGACACCCTTTACATTTACTTTTAGTAAAATTTAGGTTGTAGTTATGCAAAATTTAGTGTCACATTTCTAAAATGAATCTAAATATCATAAATGTTTAAAAAGATTAGGCTTCATGATTAGTAGAGTATATGCCATAAAAGTTACAGTCCGTCTTAACAGAAAACTTTAATCTTTCTTAGTGAACCTTGTTTATCTTTCGAAGCTAAGATATTATTTTTTACTACTTATGATTCAACAATTTGTTATGACTAATAGGAATTAACTTAACTAGAACTCTAATTAAGGCAATAAAAATCGGAAATTTAGAATAACCACCATATCTTCCAAGTTTTAAGATGACGTTGATATCTAGGAAACGGATAACCTGCTGACTGTTTACCCAATTATTTTTCTTAAAAAGAATCGATAACCTTTTCTTTTTTTAGAACAAAAGAATCGATAACCTAATCTCCTCAACTTTTACCAAACAAAACATTTAAAAGAAAATAATGTATATGATCAACTGCTGTCTCCTTACTATTAGTCAAAGATTAAAATTCATACTTTAAGAAATAAAAAAACTAACTAATATAACACATTAACTAATAGTATAACAATTAAAATCCTCGAAAAAAAACACATTAGTACTTGTAAATGTCAACACTACCACATAGTACAAAAGGGAAAAAACTTTTATTATCATCCTCGATAATATCATCAAGTTAATTAATGATTATCTAAACATAAACAACAAAAATTGGATAAAACCCATCTACATTCCCAAGAAAAGCTATTAAAATATTCCACATTCACTCACTCTCACACACACTATATTCCTCTGTTTTCACTTTCAACTCAAATAACAGAGCAAAAATCAAGAACAGAGAAAGTTAAAAAAGAAAAAAAATGTCAGGCGAAGAAGAAGTATTCATTGGCTCAGTAGATCAAGGCACAACAAGCACAAGATTCATCATCTATGATCGCTCTGCAAAACCCATCGGATCTCACCAAGTTGAATTCACTCAATTCTACCCACAATCAGGGTATAAATCTCAATCCCCTGTTTTTTTTGTCATCAAAGATTCAATCTTTACTCGTTTTTCTTATTTAAATCGTGTAATTTTTGTATGTAAAGATTCAATCTTTGTTACTTTTTAATGGGTTGTGTTCTTTTTTTCTTTTATTTTCTATGTGATCAATTAATTGTATGTTTATTGTATTGTGTTTGATTTAGATGGGTTGAGCATGATCCAATGGAGATTCTTGAGAGTGTTAGAGTATGTATTGCAAAGGCTCTTGATAAGGCCACAGCAGCAGGGCACAATGTGGATAGTGGATTGAAGGCAATTGGATTGACCAATCAGAGAGAGACAACTGTTATTTGGAGCAAATCCACTGGTTGTCCTCTTTACAACGCGATCGTTTGGATGGATGTCCGTACGAGTTCCATTTGCAGGTAGTACATCTCTTTTCATTCTTTTAATTATTATTTAGGGAATGGTTTTACTAATAGTAAGTCTAATGATACCCCTTGTGACCACAATTGTTCATGTCTTAAAACCTAAAGCAACAATTAAATCATTTATTTATATCAAATTTTTTGTAATGATGTCACAAAACTATAGAAGGTCTCTAGACTTGGTTTAGGTAGAATCACTCGTTGGCTAGGGGGATTCATTTGCCGTCTATCCTAAATCAGGATAAAGTAAGAGGATTATAATTGATTTGTGACAACAATTATAAAACTTCGTCGTATTATGTGATGGCTTGGTTTGATGGTCTTTAGATGAGCTTATGTCTTTCAAGTCAAATTCTGCTTTTTGATTCGTAGTTATTCTAAAATGCTGAACTGGGCTGTGAATAATATTTTCAACTCTGATCTATGTAGTTGTTAGGCAGTCTAATTCTGATACGATTTTTCTAAAAAAATAGTATTTATTGTGTCTTTGAGTTTTCAATAGAACTTGTATAAACTTGTGCTTGTTTTGTGTATGCAATTGTTCATTAGCTCAATGGTGCTTGTGGTTGATGTTCTGTTTTTTGTTCAGAAAACTGGAGAAAGAATTACCAGGGGGAAGAACTCATTTCGCTGAGACGTGTGGTTTGCCAATTAGCACATATTTCAGCGCACTTAAGGTATTGTGGCTGTTGGAGAATGTGGATAAAATAAAAGAAGCAGTGAAAAAAGGAGATGCTCTCTTTGGAACCATAGATACCTGGTTGATTTGGAACTTAACAGGAGGCAAAGAAAATGGTTTACATGTTACTGATGTGTCGAATGCTTCAAGAACTATGTTAATGAACCTGAAAACACTTGATTGGGACAAAACAATCTTAAATGCACTCGGAATCCCCGCTGAAATCTTACCTAAAATCGTTAGCAATGCTGAGATTATCGGAAACATTGGCAAAGGATGGCCAATTACTGGGATCCCGATTGCTGGATGTCTAGGTGATCAACACGCGGCAATGGTGGGACAAGCATGTCGTAAAGGCGAAGCTAAGAGCACTTATGGCACAGGTGCTTTCATACTTTTGAACACGGGAGAGGGAATTATACATTCGAAGCACGGGCTTTTGAGCACTTTGGCTTATAAACTCGGGCCTAAAGCTCCGACTAACTATGCCCTTGAGGGATCCATTGCCATTGCTGGTGCGGCCGTTCAGTGGCTTCGTGACAGTCTTGGAGTAATTAAGAGTGCGAGTGAGATTGAGGCATTGGCAATGCAGGTCGAATCGACCGGGGGAGTTTATTTTGTGCCGGCATTTAATGGATTGTTTGCCCCTTGGTGGCGTGACGATGCTCGAGGAGTTTGTATTGGGATTACGAGGTTTACGAATAAATCCCACATAGCTCGGGCTGTGCTTGAGAGCATGTGTTTTCAGGTGAAAGATGTGTTGGATTCAATGCATAAGGATGCTGGGGAGAAAGGTGAGGTTAAGAATGAGAAAGGAGAGTTTTTACTGAGAGTGGATGGTGGTGCTACTGTGAACAACCTACTAATGCAAATTCAGGTGTACTTTTCTTCTTTTACCTTTATTTCCTGCACTTCTCTAGCCTTTTCCAAAAGTATTATAGTTATTTCGCCTTCATTTTTTGGATGTTTTGAAATGGTGATTATTGACGGATTTTAGCTCTTAGTTTAAGTGATTTCTTTGTTCAAGCAACTATGGAAACTTATTTTAAAAGATAATTATACCTATACCCCTTAAAGTTGTCTATTTGTAGAAATCTTATCTAAGTTTTGACATAATTACATAGGGACACCCCATTAAGCTCGAAATAACGTAGCAAAGGGGGTCAGATAAGGGGGCCTATCCGTAATGTCTTCAAGTTCCTTTAGTTGTTTAAGTAATTATCAATCTTCACGTGGGCTTAGCTGATAGCTGTTGATCTCTATAATTATTCAAACCTCAAACTACCGTGTTATTTAAACTATATAGTTTAGAGTTTTCCGTTTCAGAAATATGACAACGTGATTTTTGGGGAGCCATTGAGTTTTTTCCATTCATTTGCTCCCTAGTCAATCATTCTCTTGTACTCATCCAAGTTTCATTTTGGTATTTGCAGGCTGACTTGTTAGGTAACTCAGTAGTGAGACCAGCTGATACAGAGACGACGGCACTTGGAGCAGCCTACGCTGCTGGAATAGCGATTGGTGTTTGGAAAGAAGGCGATATTTTTTCGTCTGGGGAGAAAATGGAGAAAGCCACCATCTTCCATCCGATTATGGCCGAAGAATTGAGGAAGAAGAAAGTGGATTCATGGTGCAAGGCAGTGTCCAGAACTTTTGATCTGGCTGATCTCTCTCTGTAAATTAACAATTTAAGCTTATGCAACATCAAACAGGAGGGCACTTTGCTATTAAGTAGTTGGATGTGATTTGGTCCAAACATGAAAAATTTAAAACTTTCGACAACGTTGTTTTGTGAATCCAATAACTTGTGTCTTTGTGGTTTAGTTTTTTGTGTTGTTTCTTGTTTCACATTCCTAAACTGATCTAATCTGAAGCACTGAGAAAGGGGTGGTATGCAGATGTGCATTTACATGTGAATAATGAATAAGGTTCTGCTTCTACTGGTACATCTGTTTTTCAATTATCTGTCTTCTTCAACAGTTGGATGTTGGGTAAATAGATTTGTTTTAAGGGATTTGTCAAATATTATGAATTTTCTTGAAGTTTGAAGTTACGTGTCACATATGTTAAGTTCTTAGAAAAGAAAAGGAAAGTTATTGGTGTTTTTCAGATAAAATCCAATATTGTTCCTATTCAAATTTGACTTTGCTAGCTCCTGATGAATTAATATTTTGAGAAACAAAACAGCCATTCTATCTCAAGGAGGAGTATGATTTATGCATGAAAATATTTTGTGTAATCTTTTTTGATGTTGGACGGAAGCATATCTTAGAATGTGATTTACTGAATTATCTTCACCCAAATAATCTTATAAGCCTCTAATAGGGGGAAATAATCTTAGTTAGTAAGTTGTAATTTTACATTTGGTTGGACATTTTTAATAGCGGGTCATCTGTCTTGAATCTAGGAGACTCGGTGTTAAAGCGTCAAAATAAGTCGGCATCTCCCCCTAAGTTTAGGATTCTCGGTTGAATAGTAACATAAAATTATATGCAAATTTCCACATTTGTCCTCAAAAAATAAAATACTGACAAAAGTGCCCTCTCCGCTCTTATCCCAAATTTCACAAAGTTGGGAAAAGAATATAGTTTCTTTTCTTTCTCTCTAATTTTTCTTCTTAATTTTTGTTTTCTATTTATATTTGATATATTAATTAATCAACTATAAATATTCTGGAAATTACTTTGTTTTCCAAAAGATAATTTTGAAACTAGTATTGCATAATCCTTTATACTTATATTAACCCAATTGAATAAATGTTATATTTGAAGGTTAAAAAGATTATTTATTCTCTAAATTTCAAATTAAAAATATAAATAAGAAAATCATATATATATATAATCCTTGTTTGATATTTTGTAAAATTAAAACAAGCATAAAAGGGACAAAAAATGTTTATTTATGTGTTCCTCCCCTTCACCAACTCGAGTCATTGAATCTCTGTTTCCCATTCCAATCCTTATTGGAGCATGGTCACTCAGAATTTTGCTATGCCATTAAAGCTTAAGAAATTAACTTTAACCGGAAGTAGCTTAAACTGGCATGATCTGAGCATTGTATATAGGTCGATTGCCCAATCTTGGAGAGAATGGAGATCGACTGAAGGTGAGTTTCTTCAGCTCAAGTTCTTGAATATCAAGATCAGGTGGCCAACAGAACGTTCACACTTTCCACGCCTTATTAGAAAATGCATGGAGAAATTTCGACTCTCCAATCCATCGAGGTCGTTCGTCTGCTAGAGATTCAGCTATTCGAATACAAGAGGAACAAGAGAGCCTTGGAAACGATTATCTACGAGTTCATGTCACACACAGGAGAGGGTGATTTTTGATCTCTTTTGTAACTTAGTTTTTAGTTTTATGGTTCCTTTTTAATTTAATTTACTCTTCAATCCATCTGGATGAGAGGTATCAGGTATGTCCAAGTTGTTAAAGAATCGGTGTCTTTAACACAAGAAGAACAACAGAGCCTTGGAAACAACATGAGAGTACGGTTCAGTCGACGTATCTGATGTTATCGATAAACTAGTTATGCCTCCAGAAATGCATCGCATGGTGTATACGTACATATCAAAACACATATAGTTACACATCAACCAACACAACAGTCTCTTCGTAAGTTGTTATCATGGCTAGCTCAAAATGTTTAAACATATATCAAACACAAATTTGAATGTTTTGAATTTGAAAATAGTAAGAAAACAGTTCAAAAGCGAAAAATTGGCAACTATAGAAACTCTTACACACTTAAAATTAAAACAAACACAAACAAACGAAAATGTTACATGAAGAATTATGTTACATACCCAAAACAATTGCATAACCTTAATATCACACCAATAATTATGTTACATAACCAAAAAACAAAGCTGAAACAAGCTTTTCATTTTCTTTCAGTCATGAATTATCATAAGAGATTGAGAATATAGATACATACACGTGCACTCAAAAGTTAATAAAGTGCTAATTTAGCTTAACTTTTCCTTAATTCCACAATTATACAATTGCGAATCTCTAAATTTTGTTATTATTTAGACATATAGGGGAAGACTCGTATTGTGTAAATTCAACAATTATTTAGTTGCACAACTACGATTTTCCAAAATTTACGTCTAGAGCGTAGGAAACGACGTAGTAAAACGCATTAGGCATAAACAAGTTGTGTACATAGTACATAATATTTACCCATTTTTCAAAATAATTGTATTTTCTAATAATTTAAACAAGTTATGCACCTTCCTTCTTGGAAGCAACCCCTTCAAAGTGGTGCTTTTGGGCCCTCCATTTCTGACCCAATAGTCCTTAATTTAGTGTTTGTGCTTGCCAGCCCTTGATGGGCCGGTGGTGCATCAATTTTGGAGTAGGAAGGAAGTCAGCATCACCTTTTGGGCCTGGATTCCTTTACTTAATATTCCATCATTTTAATGTCCCGCTTGGTTATAAGCCCGCGCTACAAGGCTCGACATCCTTCCGGTAAAACCATTTTAATTATAAAGTGTTTAGTGGTGTTATATTCTTCAATGTGGGATATTAGAACTTTGTACTTTCATTACTTTTTTTGGAAAAAAACTAGACATGTATTACTTATAAGTTGTCATCGTTCCTAGCTCAAAATGTTCATATATATATCAAACACAAATTTGAATGTTTTGAATTTGAAAAAATAGTAAGAAAACAGTTCAAAAACGAAAAATTGGCATTATTATACCTGACCAAAAGCAAACACTCCCTAATAGAACACTTTGCAGCAGTCATGAAGTTTCTGCTTGAACATATTAGAGATTCGAAACAACTCTAACCTTTATTGATAAAATTCTTGTTTAAACGCAGAGGAAGAACTTATTTTTAGTATGCTTCAAAATGATAATCAAACAATGTGAGCTGATACCAAATACACCACATGATTTTGTGCGTTTATGCTTTGTGCATGTGTTTGATTGTCCGTTCCAACATAATATATATGGTCGTATCAATTAAATTTTGTAGATTGAGATTGTACAGACGTCATCTCCAGCCACCTATTGTTGACAACTCGTGAATCAAATTCAAGTTTAGCGTGTTCGACAATTGTAAATCTTCAAGCTCAGTCCCGCGTGATGGTGATATTGAAGAGCTTAGTAGAACTACTATCATCCCTTTGCTTATAAATACAGAAGCATTCTTCGTGTAACATCAATCACATAAACAAATTTGTTAAGATAAGAGAGGGAAGTATCATAGTTGAGTGTTTTGAGCGTGGTAAAGTGCTTTTTGTGTTGAATTAAAGTGTTTTTTACCCATATCCAACAGAGTTGGCTCATTAAGTAGCGTACATGAAGAACTAAAAACCAAAAAGCGTGAAAAAAAGTGCAAGTCAGTTAATTAGTTATTCAATTTTTTATTATTTGGTTTTTACATAGTTTAGTTAAATCTGTAATGATATCTTGTGTTTGGCTCTAAATTAATGTCAATCAAATAGTATCTTACTGATGACTAGTTTGTTGCACTATTTTGTTAAGTTAGAGCCATATATTTATGTTGTTAGAAACAATATTTTACTTCAAGTTTATGTCTCAGAATCAGGTAAACCCCTTGCTTGGTTGCTGAAAACTCTTTAGGAAACAATGAAAGCAATGGAAGAAATTGTTGAGATTTTCGCTACATGATTTGAGGTAATAAAATAAATTCTCCTCGTGCCCTTAAGATACCTTTATGAGAATGCATAAATAGCTAAATTATTTCTCGTAAAAATGAGAATGCTAGATTAATAATCGTTATATACAATAAAGTCTAATAAAAGATGAAAAAAGGAATTATTTCTCGTAAAAATATTAACAAATTTTAATACCTAATTAACTGGATGTGGTATTTCAATGGCTAATTTACAACTCTTTTTTTTTTTTTTTTTTTTTTTTTTAGTGGAAAATGGAGACTCGGCGATTAAGGACGTTCGATAATCCCAACTAGGTTGGCACCATCTACACGCCCCTTCAACACCGAAGCTCATAAATATATAGAAATAAAAAAGAAGTACATGCAAGAATCCATAGTCGAGAGTTCAACAAAACCTGAAGTTCTCTCGACTACAATAATCATTGTTAACAAACTCAAAAATAAAACCAGGACAAGACGTCCACCAGTGCACTCCTGAGTGTTGTGCGCCATAATTTGCAAGAGCATCGGCGGCTTTGTTCCCTTCTCTAAATTTGTGTGAAGCCTGAAAGTGAATAGAGTTAACAAACTCCAAGCAGGACCACCATCGGCTCCGTAGTCTCCAAGGCACCTTATCAGATTTGCGATTCAATAAATCAACCACATAAGTCGAGTCACTCTCCAACCACAAGTAGTGCCAATTAGCTTCCCTTGCTTTGAGAATAGCAAATGTTGCTGCCCAAAGTTCAGCCTCAAATGCGTAAACCGAGTCAATGTGGATTGCAAATGACCCCTGTGGAAAACCTCGTGAGTTTCTGAAAATACCCCCTGCACCTCCTGCTCCCGGCGTGCCGAGAGCGCAGCCATTGGTATTGCACTTCATCCAGGCTTCTATCGGTGGATGCCATACCACTGAAATAATTTTTGGTGCCTTACGAGGCCGAATAACCATGCCAAACAAGCGAAGAATCCTGAGATCTGCCATAGATGCCGAACAGCCAACTTGAAAG
Organism: Misopates orontium; assembly: GCA_946800315.1. Taxonomy (NCBI): domain Eukaryota; kingdom Viridiplantae; phylum Streptophyta; class Magnoliopsida; order Lamiales; family Plantaginaceae; genus Misopates; species Misopates orontium. The sequence continues at coordinate 20,375,082 of OX326952.1, read as the reverse complement.
AATTCAACCTCCTTTATACATCTCCAAATATGTCTCAAGAACAAGCTAATATTCGGCGTATAATCCTCAAAAACGCATTTGTTTCTAGTGTTCCACAGTAACCAAACTCAAGAAGTTATTGCCATCATCCATAAAGCACGTACCTGCGAGCTAAAGTTAATATTCGCAGCCCCTGAAAGAAGATCAGCTAAGGACCCCGTCGTGTCGACACGGTGAAGAAATACATCCGAGATAGCTGTCCAAATTGCTACAGCGAAAGGGCATTGAAGAAAAACATGACTTATCGTTTCTCCAACAGATTTACAAAGCCTGCAAAAGGGTGCCAAATTGAATCCTCTTCGTTGCAATATTTCCTCAGTTGGAATATATCCCAAAGCTGCTCGCCAACACACAAGCGATCTTGATGGTGGAAGGAATTCCTTCCAAATAAATTTCTGCCATGAACTCGTAGGAGCATTAGTGTAACATAATTTTTTATAAACATCACGCACCTGAAAAGTTCCATCCGAACTTAAAGACCAAACACATTGGTCCTTCTCTGCATCTATGAAATGGTGATCTTGAATTATTGCGCCTATATTATGAGGAATTGACTGGGGAAGATGCCACTGATCATCAAAATAAAAATCAGAAATTTTTTCGTGAAGCAGCAACCGATGTTGGGGCTCAATACTCAACTGATCAACAATAGTTGGGGATATCCAGTTGCCAGTCCAGAAATTGCAAGATGAAGATTTGCACGTTATCCAGCGAATTGAATCAGCAACTAAGGCACTACATCGACGCAGCGAACACCAAATAGAAGAGGAGACATAACTATTTTTAAGAGTCGATGCAGCAAACAAACGTGTGTTAACCATGTTTAACGGGTACGATTCTGCCACCGTAAACTTCCAACAGAGTTTAGCAAGTAAGGCTTCATTCAAGCTTGCCAGATTTTTCAAACCAATTCCCCCATCAACGATCGATAAACAACACCTTTTCCAAGGTACCGTGACCAGCTTACGCGTGTCAATGGATCCTGTCCAAATGAAGTTTCGAATTGCCCTCTCCATGCTCAACAATAGATTCTTTGGCCATGCATAAACTGAAAAGGAGTGAATAAAAGAGCTCTGGATCACAGAATTCACCAAAGTTATCCGCCCCGCTTGTGAAAGAGTTGATCCTTTCCAATTGGAGAACTTGCTCAAAATCATGTCTGCAGTCGGTTGAAGCCAGCGCTGACGAGGACTCCCTTTGAACATTGGCACACCCAAATAATTGAATGGACAATGTAACTGCTTGAGGTTCAATGTATTAATGATATTCAATCGACGATTGGTGGAAATATGTTTGCAAAAACATACCCCTGATTTCGCCCAATTTACCTATTTTCTTTTATCTAATTAATATTGTTGTGATAAAAGAAATGCTGGGGGTAAGGTGTGCATGCATTAAAAGTCATAAAAGAGTTGCACGCAGTTAACAAATCATAATAGAGTTCTGTGCATGCATCAAAACCACAATATGGGAGTGCTTTGTATTTATTTCTAAATAATAGTGAAGTGTGCACTGATGCAGTGATGCACCTTATGCTATGTTTGGATCTTTTCATTCTTAATTTGATTTTTCAAACTTTAACATTTTATTTAGAAGAAGCGTTCAAAAACGGAACTTCATTAGAAGAAGAGTTTTGGGAATAGGTCGTTTACGCTGTCATTTCAATTCCAGTTTTCAAAAGAAACATGCGTGTGCACAATTTATTTTAGCTGGAAACTAATAATTTTAAAAATGTCATGATTAGATAAATGATTTAAAACAAGCCATTTCAGTAACAATATTAATGACATGCACACATCTAACTATAGTTAAACGTGGGTAGATGGTTTGCCAATGTCACGTTCAATTCTCCAAGACTGTCCTTCTCAATTCATTTTTATATCAAATGCAGTTGACAAAAGCTAAAGTGGCTGAGATGTGGGAGATTAAATATTCATGAGCTGAGCTGTAGTATCTCTAATTTATAAATTCCATTTTATGTATGTAGTTACATGTGTGTAGTAGAACATGAGATATGGCTTATGCTGCTCTTGTTTCACTCTCTCAAACACTTGTAGAGCAGGTTATAGATGGATATCAATATCGTTTCGTTTCTCCGGATGAGGAACACCATATCAAATCTCTCCACGAAAAGTTGGTTTTCCTGCAAAGTTTTCTGGAAGGTTCTGCATACAATAGCAGATCAACGCTCGACTCGTTGGAAGAACGAATCAGGGACGCGACATACCAAGCTGAAGATGTCATTGAATCACACATTTCAGATTGGATGCACTCGAAAGGCAAGTTGCAAGCGGATTTGCTGCAAAAGAAATTTTACGTAGATTTGCGAATTGTAATGGAGAATATTGGTCTCATTGTGGAGGAGATAATGCAGAAAAAGAGAAACTATCGATTTGAAGATCCGGCACCCGCTAGTTTCCTTGGTGCTGGTCCATCAAGGCAAGCACCGAGCAGCAGAGACAAAATGGTGGGATTCGATGAGGATTTGCAAGAAACGAAAGGTCGGCTCTGCGGAGAATCACCTGACCTCCAAATTATGCCAATTGTTGGGATGGGAGGTATTGGTAAGACTACTCTAGCGAAAAATATTTTTGATGATCCACTTATTGCAGAAACGTTTGATGTTCGTGCTTGGACTACAGTATCTCAAGAGTACTGTATGCAAGACATCTTGGTTGGCCTTGCAAATTATCTGAATCCAACATATAAAAGTGATGAACAGTTGGCCCAGCGCATTTACCAACATTTAAAGGGCAGAAGGTATCTCATATATCTTGGATGACATGTGGAGTACAAAGGCATGGGATGACATGAAAAGGATATTGCCAGACGACAACAATGGAAGTCGAGTCATCTTAACAACAAGGCTATCAGAAGTGGCTACTTATGCCGACCCTGCAAGTCGACTTCATCACATGCAAGTTTTGAATGATGATCGAAGTTGGGACCTGCTCCAAAAGAAGGTCTTTGCGGAAGAACGTTGCCCCCTGGAACTAGAGAATATTGGGAAAACAATAGCTCAAAAATGCCGAGGACTTCCTCTTGCAATTGTTTTAGTTGCGGGACTGCTCTCAAAGATTGCCAGGACCGCGAATCACTGGGAGCAATTTGGGGTAAATGTAGGCTCTACTTTGGCCACAGATGGTGATCATTTGTTCAAAGTACTTTCTTTGAGCTACAACAATTTGCCTCACCATCTAAGAGCTTGTTTTCTGTACATGGGAGGTTTCCCGGAAGATAGCGAGATTTTAATCTCGAGACTCACAAAGTTATGGACAGCAGAAGGATTTATAAAACCAGTTAGATCCAAGAGTTTGGAAAAAGTGGGAGAGGACAATGTAAAGGATCTTGTTAAAAGAAATCTTATTTCAATAACTAAGAAGAGTTCCACTGGCAGATTTAGAGTATGTCGAGTCCATGATATCTTGAGGGACTTTTGCATACAGATAGCTCAGCACGAAAATTTTCTTCATGTTACTAACAGTGGCAGCACTTCACAAGAAGGCATCGAGAGTAAGCGTCGCGTTTGTTATACAAGCCAATCTCTCCCTCCAAACGTACGTTGTTCACTCGCCCGTTCTCTTCTCTTTTTCAACAAGAGGCATTCCCAACGTTTTTCAATCTTCTTTAGGCTGCTTAGGGTGCTTAGTGGAACCCAAGTGTGTGTAGATTTACTCCATCCTGAAGCAACGAAACTATTTCATCTGAGGTACCTTTCTTTCTCCTACCATAGCATAGATTTTGTGGTTCCGGCATCAATATCTGAACTTAGAAATCTTCAAACCTTAATAATTCAACATAATGTGTCAGGAAGTGTTGAATGGTTAAAGACCAAGTTGTGTTTACCATCTGAAATTTGGAAAATGCCAAAACTAAGGCATATCATAGTGCACAACTATTGTGTCTTGCCTGTTCATGTTGATAGTGGAATTGGTGGAAACACTTGTGGTCTAAAGAATCTTCAAACACTTTCTAAAGTAGGAAACTTTAGTTTTACTAGAGAGACCATTAGAATGATTCCAAACCTTAAGAAATTGGCAGTTGTCTACTACATCGATGGTTCGACAGATCCGCCCGAGATTCACTTGTCCAATCTTCGTCATCTTTATCAACTTGAAACATTGAAATTTATGGTCGCCAGATTGGGGCATTGGCGGCGGAATATTCTCGTTCGTAGAGTTGCTTTCCCGCATAGCCTCAAAAGACTAACTTTGAGCGGTTGCGGTTTCTCTTGGAAAGGATTGAGCGTTGTAGGCCGGTTACCCAATCTTGAAGTTCTCAAACTGCAACATGGGTCCGTGTTCGGGGAAGAGTGGAAGCCGGTTGAAGGTGAATTTCTCCGGTTGAAGTTTCTGATACTAGATGACTTAGAAATCAAGTGTTGGCTAGCAGAACAAACACATTTCCCAAGTCTCGAGCGCCTGATTATTGTGTATTGCAAGAAACTAGAGGAGGTTCCTTCTGGAATTGGCGACATACCAACTCTTCAATCCATCGAGGTTGCCGATGGGACCAAGTCTGCTGGAGAATCAGCATTTCGAATACAAGAAGAACAACAGAGCTATGGTAACGTTTCTCTTCGAGTTCATGTACGTGATCATATGCCAGAGTCGTGGATCGCGTATCGTGTTACCGTGATTTGATTTCTTTTTCATATTACAATTGTTGGTACAATGCAAACATTTGAGAAGAGGAATTGTAGAAATGGACTGTTATGTTTCATTATCATAATTCTGCCCCTTTCTAAAAAAACAAGCCATGTTTTTAGTAAAACTACCTGCACACTGATCAGACAATAGGCCTAATTTTTCTATCAATATAAATATTTCATGTGAAAACTTACAGGATAGAAATTTAAAAACCCATTACATTCTATAAGATTTATATGAACTTTAAGAGAAGCTAGTATTTAGTACCTTGCATACTGGATTCAACATCTAGCTCACTCCTCTGCTCCTTGTATATGCTTAAGGAGGGGGCAGAACGTGCACTACCATACAATGATCTTTGCAGTCAAACGTGTCACAAGATTCGTTTCCGCAACTCTAAGAGAACCAAATTATGCATATTTGTCTAAAAGTTGGTAATAATATATCACGAAGAGAGTGCAAAAGTTGGGTCATAAACCTTCAATAGCACATCTGATGAAAGGTCAAGCATCTTTCCCGTTGATGGTCATTTGCTATGAACTCACCAGCCTATGGTCTAAACAGAAATCAAACTGAAAAGAACATAGAACAGATTACAATTTGGTAACCAATATGTAACTTGATCGAACTTCAAAACTATGCCCTTTAGGCTTACACTTGATCCTTAAAGATTTCAAGTCTCTTGAGGAGATTTCTTCTGAAATTGGGGACATACCAACTCTTCAATCCATCAAGATAATTGGTATGACAAAACTGTTAAAGAATCAGTGGCTTCAATACAAGAAGAACAACGGAGCCTTGGAACAACTTTCTTCGAGTTTATCATGCGTGATGGTATAAGGGGAATTCATACCCCCACGGCCCCAACTCTCTCCTTGTAGCTTGTCTCAACTACTCTTTTCTTTTGTTTTGTTTCTCAATTTTCAATCAACTATTAACATCCAAGACATTGCAGAGCATTATGATAGTTGTGTTTGGCCAATTTGGCAGCATTTTGATCATAATCCTTTCCGTTTTGAACAACATGAGAATGGCTTAATCAACATATTTCATGTCGTCGTGGTCAAAGTAAACAATACGCTAGTTATGGTTCACATTGAATCACGATACGTTCATGAATCATGATCCCCCAAACCCGCATCGCATTTGTTTATACATATCAAACACATACATTTACAGATCAACCATCACAATAGTCTCTCATATGTTGTCATAAGTTGTGACCAAAAGCAAACACTCCGTAATAGAACACTTTGCAGCAGTCATGAAGTTTCTGCTTGAAAATATTAGAGATTAGGAACAACTCTAACCTTTATTGACAAAACTCTTGTTAAAACGGAGAGGAAAAACTTATATTTAGTATGCTTCAAAATGATAATTACGAGATGATACCAAATGTTTGTATAATTAGAGGTGCAAATGTAACTATCCTTCTACTACTTATGTACAAAAAATCTTTTAAAGATACGAATCACTCCAGCAATAACAATACATAGAGATGCTTGGACAAAAGATATATGGCATTCAATGCTCCAGGTTGTTCCTTTTCAATGGCGGAATATTTACATCAAATGATGATTCAGATCCAGCTTATATATACTTGAAGTTAAGTAAGTGGCTTCAACGTGGGGATTAAATACACACGAGCTGAGCTGTAGTATCCCAAATTCCACTATATACATATGTCCTATGTGTGGTTGTTTTTTGGTAGAACAAGAGATATGGCTTATGCTGCTCTTCTTTCACTCGCTCAAACACTACTAGAGCAAGTTATAGATGGCGATCAATATCTCGTCGTTTCTCCAAACGAGGAACACCATATCAAAACTCTCCATAAAAAGTTAGTCCTCTTGCAAAATTTGCTGGAAGAGTCTGCGAACAACAGCGGAGAAACATTTGATACGTTGGAAAAACGAATCAGGGACGCGACATACGAAGCTCAAGATGTCATTGAATCATACATTTCAGATCGGATACGATCAGAAGGCAAGTTACACGTGGATTTGCTGGAAAAGGATCTTTATGTTGACTTACAAACTATAATGGAGAATATTTCTTCCATTACTGAGGAGATGGAGAAGAGAAGCAATCGAATTGAAGATCCGGCCCCAAGTTGTTCACTTGGTGCTGGTCCGTCAAGGCGAGCACCTAGCAGCAGCAACACGATGGTGGGTTTCGATGCGGACTTGGAGGAAATGAAAAATCGACTCTGCGGAGAATCATCAAAGCTCCAGATCATCTCAATTGTTGGGATGGGAGGTATTGGTAAGACTACTCTTGCCAAAAATATTTATGATGATTCTCTCGTTGCGGAACAGTTTTGTATTCGTGGTTGGACGACAATATCTCAAGAGTACTGTATGCAAGACATCCTGGCAAGCCTAGCAAACTCTCTAAAGGTAACAAATGGATGTTTAAGAGATGAACAGTTGGTCCAGTGCATTTACCAACATTTAAAGGGCAGAAGGTATCTCATCATCTTGGATGATATGTGGAGTACAAAGGCTTGGGATGATTTGAGGATATTATTTCCAGATGACAACGAAGGAAGTCGAGTCATCATAACTAGTAGGGAATCAGACGTGGCTACTTATGCTGACTCATTTAGCCCTTTTCACCAAATGCACCTCTTAAATGGGGATCAAAGTTGGAGACTACTTCAGCAACAGGTCTTTGCGCAAGAATGTTGCCCTCCAAATTTGGAGAATCTTGGGAAAAGGATTGCTGAAAAATGTGGAGGACTTCCTCTTGCAGTTATTCTAATTGCAGGACTTCTATCCGAGGTTGACATGACGCCAAACCATTGGGAGGAATTCGCAGAAGATGTAAGCTCAACTCTGACAACAGATGATGAACATTTGTTGAAGATACTTTCTTTGAGCTACAACAATTTGCCTCACCATCTAAGAGCCTGTTTTCTGTACATTGGAGGTTTCCCTGAAGATAGAGAAATCTCAATTTCCAAACTGACAATGTTGTGGATTGCAGAAGGATTTCTGAATCCAGTTAGCTCAAAAAGCTTGGAAGAAGTAGCAGAGGAGCATGTGGTGGATCTTGTCAAAAGAAATCTCATTTCAATCACTGAGAAGAGATCAAATGGCAAATTCAGATTCTGTAGAATCCATGATCTTCTGAGGGACTTTTGCATATGGAAAGCTCATGATGAGAATTTCCTTCATGTCAACAAGAATGACAACACTTCAAAAGAAGGGCTAGAGAATAAGCGCCGATTGTTCAACTTTGACGAGAATTGTTTACTTGAAAAAGGACGTGGCTCAGTTGTTCGTTCTGTTTCTTGTTCCAACGATGGACTTGGCGACAGACTATGTCCTCTTCTTACCACTTTTGAGTTGCTCAGGGTGCTTGATGTACCCCAAATTCCATTCAACTAAATTCCCTGTTGCAGTAACAGACCTGGTTCATTTGAGATTCCTTGCTTTCTCCCACACATTTTGCTACTTTCGTGCACCCTTTTTGATTCCGGCATCAATACTTAAACTTAAAAACCTTCAGACCTTAATAATTCTCAAACAGGATGCCCCTCAGTTCCAATGGGCTAATCAAAGCTTTGAGTCCGATAGCAGAATACATTTACCGTACGAAATCTGCAAGATGCCAAAACTAAGGCACCTCATCTTGCACGACTATTGCCTCTTCGGCGCTCCCTCCGATGGAATCGGTAGAAAAACTCGTGTTCTGCAGCATCTACACACTCTTTCTAGAATAACAAACGTGAGTTTCGATGAAGAGATCATTGTCATGATTTCAAATCTTAAGAAACTGGTAGTTGCGTACCACATCAAGGATAAGACAGATTTGTCAGGATACCATCTCAACAATCTCATCCATCTTCGTCAACTTGAAACGCTGAATCTCTGTTGCACTTTTCAACCGTACTTGCATAACAGGGTCTGGAGTAGTTTCAGTAATGACAACTTTGCTTTACCGTGTTCGCTTAAAGAACTGAGCTTAAGTGGTTGTGGTATTCCTTGGCAAAGTTTCACGATCGTGGGACAGTTGCCAAATCTTGAAGTACTCAAACCGGGATGTGGGTCTGTGATGGGGGAAGAATGGGAACCAATTGAAGGAGAATTCATGAAACTGAAATATCTGGAAATGCACGGATTACAGTTCAAGCGCTGGCTAGCAGAAAGCATGCATTTTCCAAGCCTTGAGCACTTGATCATTTACGGCTGTTGGTATCTTCAGGAGATTCCTTCCGATATTGGAGAGATATCAACTCTTCAATCCATCAAGGTGGTTAATGTGGACAAGTCTACTAGAGATTCAGCGGCTCGAATACTAGAAGAACAAAGGAGCTTTGGCAACGAGCTTCTTCAAGTTAGTCTTTGGTACTAAATAGGAATGGGTGAATTGTAGAGATGGAACCCTGTGTTTACATCTCGTTTCAACTTTTAGTTGCGAATTTTCTATTTCAGAAAGATTAAATAAGCTAGTGTTGAATATTTTAAAATGGTATTTGGAAAATGGTTTAAAAAGTAAGTTTGAGGATGGTTAAAACTCATAAACAAGTTCAAGAATATTACTTTGTGCTATTGTTACATAATGATGTGTTATAAATTCTCTGGATTTTATGCTAACCGTGCATTTTGCTACAAACAATTAAATTGATTGTACTACATCAGCTTTTGAACGATGGCGTGTGAATCCGCATCTGCTACCTTTAGGGTACATACTGAGTAAACCCTTGGGATAACGCTATACTCAAAAATCGTTAACCGGGCAAATCACTCGTCATAAATTTTAACTCTACTAGCTAAATTGTGTGAAAACACACATACAAAATACATAGAATAGAATACACCAAACAGGCCTTGCTTTTCCTTTTTTTTTTTTTTTTTTTTCTGATAAAGTAACATAAGCATGGGATTGTTCAGCAGTTGCAATCAAACTTGTACAAACTTCATCATGGAAAAGATCAAGCTCAATCCTTTTTCATGCCTTTATACAAAAGGAAACCGCACTGGCCATTTCAATTTCCAGAATATATATCTCAATAGTAACTTCTGTTGTCACCTAAGAATAGGATGCAGTCGTTGTGTTTAGCGGAACATCAGATATGACTTATGCTGCTCAAGAATCTTAGCGTTCTTCATCAACAATCATGGTTCAGCCTCACCAATCTCCGCTTTCTTCATGAACTAGAAACACTGAATTTGTGTTGCACGTTCAATTCCTTTTGGCAGCCTAGTCTTCTCGTTCGAACTTTATTTTTCCTCAGAAGCTCAAAAACGAACGTCAGATTACTCTGGAAAAATTTGAGTATTGTAGGTCAGTTGCTTAGTCTTGAAGTTCTCAAACTGGGAATAGAGTCAGTTGTGCAGGAGTGATGAAAGCCGATTGAAGTGGATTATCAACTAGGAATCCGAATAGTTGTTGATTACATTAACAAATAAATTTTGATTTGTTATCAGTTGATGAATTATATATTCTTGCCTGTATGAATATATGCAAAAGCTAAAGTAGAAAGATATAACCATATGATTTGGATAAAAGAATCATACATATGTAATGACAAAAATTGAATCAAACGATAGGGGGCAATCTGCTTAACTTGGACAAACGTTAGGGGGCATACTGCTCAAAGTATGCAAACGGTAGGGGGCAGAGTCAAAACGTTAAGGGCAAAACGTTGGTACAAAAGGTCAGGGAGTAATAGTCAAAAGTGGTCGGACAAAAATACCCTTTTGTCAGGCACGTGCTGGGCACGTTTTGGAATCTCCGGTGGAATATTCCAACGGTCAATGTTCCAGGGGGCAAAACGCACACTTAACGAAACGTTAGGGGGCAAAGTGTAAAATTTAAAATGATAGGGGGCACATCACAAAACGCCCCAAACGATAGGGGGTGATCGCCACTGACCCTAAAAAAATACAAACTAAGGAACGAGAGGTGATCGAGATTCCGGGCAGGTGGGAACTAGGCTTGCAGGAGGTGGGGGTGGTGGTCTTGGGGGAGTTTCAATTAATAGGTTAAGTTAATTACAAATAATATACCTTCAGAATTACCAATCAACAACCATGTGATAGTTAGTTAAAAATTTAATTGATAAAATTATGTTTAGTAACATTTTTTGCAGCTGAAAGATGAGGTGACGAAGCATCTAAAGTAAACTTTCTAAATACCAATTATGATGTTCAACGCATATATACTTTTATATGCCTGTTATAACCGGCAAGAATATTACACATATGTATATATTATTTGCACATACTAACTATTTCTTTTAACAATAAGACAACATATATCATCAATTGGATCATCACCATGACAACTACTTCTTACAATACTATTTCACAGGCTTTCAACGGTATGATTTGATACTGGAATGGTTTGATTCTTTGGAATACATAGGCTGATGTTTGATTATTATTCTTTTCTGTGTTCAAATTGTAATTTGTGGAACACAAAATATGGCTTATGCTGCTCAGATGGTGATCAACATCAAATCAAATCTCTACATGAGGTGTGTTTCTTGAAGGATTTTCTGAAAGACTATGGTGGAGAGAAAGTTTATCCATTTGAACGACGAATAAGGGAGGTGGCATATCAAGCAGAAGATATGATTGAACTATACATATCAAACACGGTACGCTCAGAGTATAACTTTATGTTTAAAGATGGGCGAATGAGAAATCTTGAGAAGAGATATAACAAAGATTTGCGAAGGCTGATCGAAGATATTAATTCCATAGTGAACGAGGCAAGATAAAGAGAAGCTACAAAAGTGAAACACCCGTTCCACGTAGGGGAAAATGCATAAAACCCCCTTGTGGTTTTGAAAACCTGGCACGGAATCCCCTTGTTGTTTGATAATTACCTAGAATCCCCTTGTGGTTTCAGAAACCCTGCAGAGAATCTCCTTATGGTTTAAAAAACCCTGCACAAAATCCCTAATCCGTTAAACTCCGTCAGAGAGTGGCGACCACTCGCTCTATGTAAGAGTGGGTTTAACTTTTGTATACTTTTTCGAATTAAAAAGTCTATTTCACCCTTAAAAACTGAAAACATGAAACCCCCTTGTGGTTCGAAATCCCCCTGTGGTTTGAAAACTCTGCACAAAATCCCCCTGTGGTTTGAAAACCCTGCATAAAATCCCTGTTTTTTTGTTTTTTTTAAACATCCAAATTTTTTTTAAAAGAAGTTAAAAATAAATAAGGGCAATTTAGTCATTCTTAAATAAAACTAACGGAGTTATGTTAAATTTAACAGAAGGGAATGTGTGCAGGCTTTTTGAAACCACAAGGGAATTTTAGGTAGTTTTCAAACCACATGGGGATTTTGTGCAGATTTTCCAAACCACAAGGTTTTTGAAACCACAGAATTTTAGGTTGATAGCCATTAGATGCTGGTTCATCACCAATATGAAAGCCCGGCTTTGTGGAGAATCACCTAATCTCCAGATTAACTCAATTGTTGGGATGGGCGGAATTGGCAAGACCACTCTTGCCAGAGCCATTTTTGATGATTTACTCGTCGCACAACACTTTGACGTTCGTACTTGAAGATCGATCAGAAAAATAAAAGTTACTCCCCGGAGAAAACAAAATAGACCGCCGAAGGAAAGAAAAGCTTCAACTCAGGCGCCTGGATCACCGAATGCATCGCCAGCCCGATTTCTGTTTCCCATTCTGGTTCTTGAGTAGCCGTGCGTGCGAGATCATGTGCCGATAGCTTTGCGACGTGGCCGCTTGAAAACGATGTTACCATGCATGCCGACAAGCTGTCCGATGAATGTCCCGCATCAGGATTGAAGTATCAGATTGCCACTCCTGAGGATTTTGCTTATTTCATGTAAGATTTTCAAAACATTATCACCTTCAATAACAATAGATTCCCAACCTGCTTTAGCACCTAACAAGACTGCCATTCTTGCAGCTAACGTCTCAACAATGGATGGAGACAAACGGCACGTAAGATGTCTTTGATATTGATCCACCCAGGTGGAGTACTGACCAACAGGTATCTTCCTCACTTCTATCTTGAATTCTAGACCAATGGTGTGCCTCATAATAAGTAGCCTGCAAATCCATCGCAAACTTAGCCACATCTCCTGGGTTAGCCACTCTTAGAATCCACTGTTCCGGCTTAACAGAATCAGTCCAGATAAACCGATGAGGTAAATTTGAAATAGCCCAAACTTGTCGAGCGAGCTGGTTGACAGTATAAAAGACAATGCATGGAATCTTCCCCTTCCCCGCTACTTACAACACACACATGTTGCTGAATCAATATGCATGCTTATTTGTCCTGCAGATGAATAATTAATCTACGTTTAGATTGCAGCATTAATTCACCAATATCTTCGCATATATGAGAGATGAACTCGAAAAGAATCGTTTCCAAGGCTCTCTTGTTCTTCTTGTATTTGAATCGCTGAATCTCTTGCAGTCACAGAGCCATTAACGACCTCGATGGATTGAAGAGTTGGAATTTCTCCAATTTCAGAAGGGATCTCTTCAAGCTCCCAGCAATCTCTAATAATTAAGTGCTCGAGGTTTGGAAAATGTGTATATTCTGCTCGCCACCACTTTATATCTAGTCGCTCCATTAACAGGACTTTCAGCTTCAAGAATTCACCTTCAGTCGGTTTCCACTCTTCGCCCTCGACGGATTCGTCTCGCAGTTTGAGAATCTCAAGATTGGGCAATCGACCCATAATGCTCAGATCTTGCCAAGATAAACCGCAACCCGCTAAAGTTAATTTCTTGAGCTCTAATGGAAAAGCAAGGTTTCGAGTGAAATCAATCCGCAAACTGTTTTCCGATAAAGATTTGAACGGGAAAAATAGATTCAGTGACTCGAGTTGATGAAGAAGAGGAAGGTTATTGAGGTGACACGTGGACCATACCATTTTAGGTGTGACAACCTCGCGGTAGTAGACAACTCTCAGTTTCTTAAGATTTGGAATCATTTCAATGACCTCTTTGGTAAAACTGAAGTTTATTACTCTAGAAAGTGTTTGTAGATTTCTCAGAACATAACTTTTTCCAATAGGGAACCAACGAATGGGAACGGGTAAGTAACAACAATTGTGCAAGCAAATATGCCTTAGTTTTGGCATTTTCCAGATTTCAGATGGTACGCGTATTTTGCGTCCCAACTCATATAGTCGGGGAAATTTTATGTAATCTGATGTAATTATTAAAGTCTCAAGGTTTTGTAGTTTGCATATTGATGTCGGAATCAGAGATGGTGTAGTGTATGGGGAGTAGTGGGAGAAAGCAAGGTACCTCAAATGAAAGAGTTTTGTCACTTCAGTTGGGAATTTTTCCAAATGTAGACGGATTTTGGGTCCATCAAGCACTCGGAGCAGCCTATACTCGGTTGCATATGGCAATGAGTATTGCTTGTGTTTGTCAAAAAGAATTGATCGGAAAAGCCAACCATTTTCTTTTACAGGTAGAGTGTGATCACTGAAAATACAGAGACGACGTTGATTCTCTATGCTTTCTTGTGAAGTACAGCCGTCCGTTTTGACATGAAGGAAATTCTCCTCACGAGCTTTAGATATGCAAAAGTCCCTCAAGAGATCATGGATGCTGCAGATTCTGGATCTTTCATCGAACCTCTTCCTAGTTATTGAAATAAGGTTTGTTTTGGCAAGATCCTCAACATACTGCTCCGCTACCTCTTCCAAGCTTTTGGATCCAATTGGTTTTAGAAATCCTTCAGCAGTCCATAATTTCGCAAGTTTAGATAGTGGGATTTGACTATCTTCAGGGAAACCTCCCATGTAGAGAAAACACGCTCTTAGATGCTGAGGCAAATTGTTATAACTCAAAGAGAATATCTTGAACAAATGATCATTTCCAGCAGCCAAAGTTGAGCTTACATTTAGCTCAAATTTCTCCCAGTGACTTAACGTCATTTCAACCTTTGAGAGAAGTCCTGCAACCAAAACAATTGCCAGAGGAAGTCCTCCACATTTTCCAGCAACCATCTTCCCAATTCTCTCCAATTCTTTAGGACAGGGTTCTTGTTCAAAGACCTTTTCTTGAAGTAGGCTCCAACTTTGATCCTCGTTTAATAGATGCATTTGGTGGAGAGGGATAGAAGAGTCGGCATAAGTAGCCACTTCAGATAGCCTACTAGTTATGATGATTCGACTTCCATTATTGTCATCTGGCAATATTCTCCTCACATCATCCCAAGCCTTCGTGCTCCACATATCATCCATGATGATCAAATATCTTCTGCCCTTCAAGCTTTTGTAAACATGCTCGGCCAACGATTCATCATTTAAATTGGTATTTGTCTCATTCAGTGAATGTAAGAGGCCTAACAGAATGTCTCGCATATGGTACTCTTGAGATACGGTCACCCAAGAATGAACATCAAAGTGGTATGCAACAAGTGAATCATCAAAAATGGTTCTGGCAAGAGTTGTCTTACCTATTCCTCCCATCCCAACAATTGAGATAATCTGGAGCTTATCTGTTTCTCCACAGAGGCGATCTTTCAGTTTCACCAAATCTTCATCGAATCCCACCACTCTGTTTCCCAAGTTCGGTGCTTGCCTTGATAAACCTGTATCAAATGAACTACTTGGGGCCAAATCTTCGACATTGCAAATTTTCTTTATCTCCAGCACCTCTTCTAAGATGAAATCAATTTCTTGTATCGCCTTTGATAAGTCTTCGTGAAATGTCTTTTTAAGTTTACGCCTATGTAGATAGTGCAAGCCCAACTTATCGTTTAAGGCTACCTGGTTTGAGATGTATAGCTCAATGATATCTTCTGCTTGATATGCCGCCTCCCTTATTCGTCCTTCCAAGGAATCACCATTTTCTCCGCTATTGTGTGCGTAATCCTCCAGAAAAGATTGCAAAAGGCTCAACCTTTTGTGGAGACTTTTGATCTGACGTTGATCGCCATATTTAACCTGCTCTAGTATTTGAGATAGGGAAACAAGAGCAGCATAAGCCATATCTGATGTTCCACAAAACACAATCAAGCCACCCTGTTCTTAAGCCACTCTTGAAAATGGAAATTAGAGTTGACAATGGAGACTGTAAGGTATGCTGGACCTTATATATTAATATGTTTATATATATGTTTGTTATTTAGTGTCTCTAAATATGTTTGAAATGGCCAACGCGGTTTTCATTTGTTTAAGGCAAATAAAAATATTGTGCCTGACCGTTTGCCATCCATCCAAGTTAAATTACAACAGGTGGAGTTATCTGATGTAGTTTAATTAGACTTCAAATGCAAGAAAAGTCAACGATGGTTTAGCTAGTCGTATTAATTATGTTCCTTTTATTATTAGTTTTCAATGTTTTGGTTGTTGTTCAATTAATTAAACTTCAAATTTGTTGTGCATGTACCTCAGATGTTGGAGTTGCAGAAGAACAAATGGATAGAAGTGTCTCATATAATGTTCTTTCTGATTGCCAAATATTCGTTCAATTACAATAGTTTATCGCAAAAAGAATGTTCCTTTAGCATAAAAACTAATCAAATGCATAACAATATTTTTTTTTTATCAGATGCATATAAATCAATGTATGAGAATAAGACGCCAGACTGTTTCTATAAGGAATCAGTGTGTTCGAATTTCCTGTTATGCTTTCATATGAAGACTCTAGAGAAAGAGTTTCACAATCATACAAAGATCTGAGGCATCAGTAAGCCTCTCCTCCAGACCACAACAGAAATGGGAAATTGTGTTTTGAACAAAAAAAAAAAAAAAAAAAAATACTATTCCAGTGAGTTGATTTGCCCACTTTGCAATGTTGTGGGCACTTCTGTTCTCCAAGCGTCGGATTTTCCGAACTTCCCAGTCTGCGCAAGATTTCCATATGGACGAAGATCTTCATCGGCAGAGCAGTAAGAGGCATTACGACCATGTGAAGTAAGATGCGCAACTCTTGAAGAGTTACATTTAAGAAGACTGCACAACTAACCTTAGTACAATCGAAAGGTCTGGGGGCAGTGTGAAAATTAAACCAGGTTCCTAAGGATATAGGATGTTCAAATTAACATGAAGGCTTATTTTTGTGGAATTGGTTGAAATGATGGGGCAGTAAGACTGATAATCTTTTACCAGTCCAGTTGAGTCCAACAATTAACATGAGAAACATTCACATTCATGGGAACCAGTACTATATCAGAACCAAGATCTTGGCAATAGATTATGCACGTGTACTCGAAGAGAATCGCTTTCATAGCTCTTTTGTTCTTCTTGTATCCGGTTTGCTGAATCTCTGGCAGACTGGCTCCCAGCGGCAACCTCGATGGATCTAAGAGTCGGTATATCTCCAACTTCAGAAGGAATCTCCTCAAGCTTCCTACAATCTCTGATGATTAACTGCTCAAGGCTCGGGAAGTGCGTATAGTCTGCTCGCCAATATTTGATATCTAACCTCTCCATTAGTAGAAACTTCAACTGCCGAAATTCACCTTCAGCCGACTTCCACTCTTCCCCTGCAACAGATTCGTGCCGCAGTTTCAGAACTCCAAGATAAGGCAACCGACCCACAATGCTCAAATTTTGCCAAGATAAATTGCAACCAGTAAGGGTTAATTTCTTGAGTCTCCGCGGTAAAGCAAAGTTCTGAGCGAAATGACTCCGAAGGCTGTGCTCTGAGATGGAACTTAGTGCGCAACAGAGATTCAGTGATTCAAGTTGATGGAGATACCGAAGATTGTAGAGGTAATACCTGGACCGGTCAATCAGTTGCTCGTTGTAGTAAACAACTCCTAATTTCTTAAGATTTGGAATCATTTCAATGATCTCTCTAGCAAAACTGAAGTTTGCAACTCTAGAAAGTGTTTGTAGATTCTTCAGAACATGAGTGTTTCCGTTAACCCCCTTACCAAAATGAACAGGCAAGAGACAATAGTTGTGCAAGATAAGATGCCTTAGGCTTGGCATCTTCCAAATTTCAGATGGTAGATGTATTTCGTCTCTGCGCCGTGCAATTAGGGGACGAAAATATCGGTACTGGGGTTGAATTATTAAGGTCTGAAGATTTCTAAGTCCAGATATTGATCCTGGAATCCTTAAATGTACACAGGCGTAGGAGAAAGCAAGGTACCTCAAATGAATTAATTGTGTTGCTGCAGGATTGAGTAAATCTAAACAGACGTTGGTTCCATCGAACACTCTCAGCAGCCTAAAGGAGAGTAAAATGCATGTGAAGTCACTCTTGTTGAAAAATAGAATAGAACGGAGGAGCGACCCACTCTGGTTTGAAGGGAGAGAGCGCCTGATAAAACTACAGAGGCGACGCTTTCTTTCTATGCCTTGTTGTGTAGTGCTGCCACTCCTTGAAACATGAAGAAAATTCTCCTGCTCAGCTTTCCGTATGCAAAAGTCTCTCAAGAGATCGTGGATGCGGCAGAATCTAAATCTTCCATTGGAGCTCCTCTTAGTTATTAAAACAAGATTTCTTTTCACGAGATCCAATATATACTCCCTCGCCACTTCTTCCATGTTTTTGGTTCTATCTGGTTTTAGAAATCCTTCTGCTGTCCATAACTTTGTAAGTTTGGAAATTGGGATTTCATGATCTTCAGGGAAACATCCCATGTAGAGAAAACAAGCTCTTAGATCGTGAGGCAAATTGTTATAGCTCAAAGAAAGTATCTTTAACAAATGTTCATCATTGATCGCTAGTGTTGAGCTTACATTCACTGCAAAACTCTCCCAACTATTAACATTCCTCACAATCTTTGAGAGAAGTCCTGCCACTAAAACAATTGCTAGAGGAAGTCCTCGACATCTTTCAACAATCATCTTCCCAATTTTCTCTAACTCAGGAGGACAACATTCTTGTGCGAAAACCTTCTGTCGAAGTAAGGTACTCTGATCCTCTTTCAGCAGTTTCATATGTTGAGGAGGGTAAGAAGAGTCTGCATATACAGCAACTTCATACAACCTAGTAGTTATGATAATTCGACTTCCATTGTTGTCATTTGGCAATACTCTCCTTATCTCATCCCAAGCCTTTGTACTCCACATATCATCCATAATGACGAGATACCTTCTACCCTTCAAACTTTTGTAAACATGTTCAGCCAATATTTCGTCCCTCTTTTTGCTTAGATCTTCAGTCATTGCACTGATTGAAGCTAAGAGGCCTAATAGAATGTCTCGCATACAATACTCTTGGGATATCGTTATCCAACATCGAACATCAAAGTGGTACTTAACCAGCGAATCGCTAAAAGTGGTTTGGCAAGAGTTGTCTTACCTATTCCTCCCATGCCGACAATGGATATAACCCGGAGCTTGTCTGGTTCTCCACAGATCTGACCTTTCAATTTCAGCAGCTCCTCATCGAATCCCACCACTGTGTCACTGGATAAGATCGTTGCTCGCCTTGACGGGCCAGCACCTGATGAAAGATGTGGGGTCGGATCTTCAGTTTTGCAGCTTCTCCTTCTCTCCTTTGCTTCTTCCACGATGGAATTAATTTCTTTGACCACCCTCTGCAAGTTTAGATAAAATCTCCTCTGCAAGTCTTGGTTACATCTCTTTTCGTGATCTTGCATTTGTCCATGTTGAGATACCATGTTTAAAATGTGGATCTCAATGATATCTTCGGCTCGATACACCGCCTCCCTGATCCGTCCTTCCAGCGGATCAACTTCGTTGCTGGCATATTCTTCTAGAAAAGCTTGAATGAAACACAAATTTTCATGGAGAGATTTGATTTGATTTTGATCACCATATGTAACCTCTTTTAGTAGTGTTTGAGATAGCGAAACAAGAGCAGCATAAGCCATATTTCTAGTTATACAAATAGAACACAATCAGACACAGAACGTATGTGCAATGGAAGTTAGATTCAAATCGTATTCTTGATAATAGGAATTTGATTATTGAAAGCCAAAGACCGAACTCACATTTATTAATTCCCACACCCGTTGACTTTGTTGCTGATTCAGATATAAAACAATCTTACATACATGTATTCGTTTAGTGACATAATTATTATTTAGAAAATGTCCCATTTTTTTTTCTTATAAATTTATCTACGGACACTCCACGTCCCAACTGTGATTGTGTTTTTGAAGTTTGAGTGTGACAAAGTATTCTTTTTTTCCACGCGGGCTTTTGTCCCTGAGGTTTATTGTAATTCAAGAAGCTTGTCCTTTTGTTTCATACATTGCAACAACCATCCCCTCAACTAACGCATCTTAAAAATAACAAATGAAATTAATGAAAGATACATACAAACTATACTAATGAAATTAATATTACATTTTTTCAATTTTTGAGATGTAAAAGTGAAGCCACCATGGGCGAGCAGCTGTTCGTGAAATGTCGTGAACGATATAAGCCAACTTCGCAGACCTCTCTCCGGACTGATTAATGTCATTGATCACTGGCTCAAGGCTATCCTCTTCCACAACAACAGCTTTCCAGCAATGTTTCAACAAAGAGAGCACCACGATCGTAATCCAACTGGGGAACTTTGGTCCGCTTTAGGAGAGGAGCTGTCACCACCTCGCTGTGCTACATTATATCACAAGGTTGCGCATCACCTTCACCTACCAGGAGCCTATTTCTATGGCCCCAAAGCGCCCAGCAGATAGCTGCAAAGCAGCTCATAGCAGCCTTGTCAAGTTTCTTCGCCACTGATCGCATCCATAGTTTAACTCCCACTGCGTTGTCCCAGATGATTGCATGCGGTAAACCCAAAAGGGCACATACCTGGCGAGCCACACTGCATTCGAGTAGACAATGGAATGTATCTTCCTTTACATTCCCACACACAATGCACATCTGAATCCAGATGTCGACGCTTTATATTACATTTTGTAAGAATGATATCTCGGCATGCTTTCCAGATGAAAATCCTGATCTTGCTCTCGGGCTTTTGATTTTCCAGATGAAGTCCCAACCATTTAATGGGGTGTCATTGCTTGAAGATGTTTCAACATTCTTCACCAACCCCTGACTTATGATCTTGTTGTAAGCACTTTTGACGCTAAAGATCCTGTTTTTTGTACGATGTCAGACTTGTTGATCCAAATTCTCCTCACACCTGACTGGTAGAGCCAGAATGGTTTTAGCATCCTCCTCTCAAAAGTTTTGCTAACAAATTCACAACTCATAGCGAACGTAGGAATTGACTATAGCACTGCCTTGATGAGTACCTCTTTGACCCCCTCGAGAGACTACTTTCTTTCCACCCCGGACCTCTCATCCAGAATCTATCTTGATGTATTCAAAAAATTTCCGTTCTGATTTCCCCACAGCTGATGGTAAGCCCAAGTATTTCTCGTGCTTCACCTCCATTCGAACCCCAAGAATCTCCTGCACTACTTGTTACATATCCTCCCTCTTGTTCACAACTCTTCTTTCAGACACAGTTTTATTCACAAAGTTTCTGTAAAAATATTCTTCAGAAGTGCACAAATTTAAAACTGAAACTAAAATTAGATAGAATTCCAAAAGTACTCATAGCCCATAGTGTTTCGATCCAATCAATTTTCCCTGTACATAAACTCTAAGAGAATCATGTCCATGGCTCTCTTGTTCTTCCTGTATTTGGATAGCCGACTCTTCAGCAGACTTCGATACATTAACGACCTCGATGGATTGAAGAGACGGTATTTCTCCAATTTCAGAAGGAATCTCATCAAGCTCCCAGCAATCTCTAACAATCAAATGCTCAAGGCTTGGAAAATGTGTATATTCTGCTTGCCACAACTTGATATCTAATCGCTCAATAAGCAGGATCTTCAGCTTCAGAAACTCACCTTCAATCGATTCCCATTCTCGCCCCACAACAGACTCCTCACGCAGTTTGAGAATCTCAAGATTGGACAATCGACCTATAATGCTCAAATCTTGCCAAGATATACCGCTACCGGCTAAAGTTAATTTCTTAAGCTTTAATGGTAAAGCAAAGCTGTGAAAGAAATAACTCCGCAAACGGTTTTCAGACGAGCGATCGGAGGGGAAACAGAGGTTCAATGATTCAAGCTGATGAAGACAGGACAGGTTATTGAAGAAACTCGGGGACATCTTAGGATGCACAACCTCACGGTAATACACGACGCACAGTTTCTTGAGATTTGGAATCATTTCAATGGTCTCTTTGGTAAAACTGAAGTTTATTACTCTGGAAAGTGTTTGTAGATTTTTCAGAACACAGTTGTTTTCAGCAGGAGACCAGTGAAAAGGAAAGGGCAAGTGACAATAAGTTTGCAAGATAAGATGCCTTAGTTTTGGCATCTTCCAGATTTCATATGGTAAACTTATTTTGTGGCTCAATTCGTATGGTCGATGAAATGTTAGGTAATCTGATGTAATTATTAAGGTCTCCAGATTTTGAAGGTTTAATATTGATGTTGGAATCAGAAACGGGGCAGAAAATTGGGAGAAGGCGAGGTACCTCAAATGAAATAACTCTGTTACTTCAGTTGGGAATGATGGTAGATAGATTTTGCATCCATCAAGCACCCTGAGAAGCCTAAAGTTGGTTGCATATGATATTGAGTAATTCTTGTATTTATTGAAAAGAACAGAGTGGATAAGTGAGCCGTTTGGTTCTGCAGATTCAGGTTGATCGGTATGAATACACAAGCGACGGCTCTTCTGTATGCCTTCTTGTGAGGTGTTGTCAATCCTCTTGACGTGAAGAAAATTCTCGCCATGAGCTTTCCATATGCAAAAGTCCCTCAATAGATCGTGGATGCTACAGAATTTAGATCTGCCATTGAAATTCTTCCTTGTTATTGAAATCAGGTTTGTTTTGGCAAGATCCGCAACATACTCCTCCGCCACTTCTTCCAAGCTCTTGGTTATAATGGGTTTCAGAAATCCTTCTGCAGTCCATAACTTCGTAAGTTTGGAGATTGGTATTTCAGTATCTTCTGGAAAACCTCCCATGTAAAGAAAACACCATCTTAGATGGTGAGGCAAATTATTGTAACTCAAAGAAAAGATATTGAATAAATGTTCATCACTTGTTGCCAATGTTGAGCTTACATTTAGCTCAAACTTCTGCCAATGATTTAATGTCATATCAACTTTTGAGAGAAGTCCTGCAACCAAAACAACTGCTAGAGGAAGTCCTCCGCATTTTCCAGCAATCATCTTGCCTATTCTCTCCAATTCTAAGGGGCAGCATTCTTGTGCAAAGACCTTTTCTTGAAGTAGACTCCAACTTTGATCCTCGTCTAGGAGTTGCATTTGATGATGAGGACGACAAGAGTCAGCATATGTTGCCACTTCTAAAAGCCTACTAGTTATGATGATTCGACTTCCATTATTGTCATCTGGAAATAATCTCCTTGTCGCATCCCACGCCTTTGTACTCCACATATCATCCATGATGATGAGAAATCGTCTACCCTTTAAACTTTTGTAAACATGCTCAGCCAATATTCGTCGCTCTCTTTTCTTAGGTCGTTATGAATTTCATCACTTACGAGCCCTAACAGGATATCTCGCATACAAAACTCTTGAGATATCGTTATCCACGTGCGAACATCAAAGTGGTATGTCACAAATGAATCATCAAAAATAGTTTTGGCAAGAGTTGTCTTACCTATTCCACCCATCCCGACGATTGAGATAATTCGAAGGTTAGTTGATTCTCCACAGAGCCCATCTTTCAATTTGATCAAATCATTATCGAAACCTACCACTGTGTTTCTTCTATAGCTTGGTGCTTGCATTGTTAGACCTTGATCACCTGGTGAACGCAGCGGAACCGGATCTTCAATTCTGCAGACCTCTTCCACAATGAAATCAATTTCTTCAATCATCCTCTCTAATTCTTTATAATATCTTTTTTCATAAACTTCCATTCCTCCAGATTTAGATACCAAGTCACCTGAGCTGATATGGTTTGAAATGTGTTGTTCTGCAACGTATTTGGCTCGATATGTTGCCCCCTTGATTTGTCCTTCTAGCAGATCAATTCGTCGGCTGCCGCCGTTGCTGGCATATTCTTCCAGAAAAGTTTGCAAAAGCCACATCTTTTCATGGAGAAAATTGATTTGATTTTGATCACCATCTGTAACATGATGTAGTATAATTTGACATAGTTCAACAAGAGCAGCATAAGCCATATGATCTCCTGCTACATGAAACACAGTCAGGCACAGAACACTTGTGCAGTGGAAATTGGATTACTGAAGTCATCGAACTAACATATTTTTAATCGCCACAAGCAAGCCAGCTAAGTTTGATTACGATATTTTGGAATGGAAAAGGCCAACCTGGAGTGGTGATCGTCATTTGCCCCAGTTTGACTATAGTCTTGGTGGAATAATATGCATTTGAAATTTACAAGGTCTCCTAATTTTTAGTCTTGAGTTTTTGCAAATTCAGATATCAAAACTATCTTATATAGATGTTATTTTATAATTTATACGGATAGAGTGCTCGTTTACATCCTTATATTGTTATTCTAATTAAGTTATATTGTGGTTTATGTGTTTTTATTAAATTATTGTATTGTTTTCGTTGTTTTTTATAACTCAAAGCAATTAATGTTCTTCCATATTTTAATCTTTATTCTTTCAGTTACATCATTCTTCAACTTGTGTAGTTTTGTTTTAGTAATCATGGGCTAATTTTTCTCGTTTATAGGGTTGGTAGTAGCCGAATCAATTGTAATTATGCTGAAATTTTATTTTTATTTTGATTAATTGAGTTTTCATATGCCGCTATTAAGTCTTAATGCTTTGATATATATCTAGTCAATACATTAAGGCTTTGATATTTTGAGAAACTTACGGACGAACCTATTAGAACTTCAATTTAGAGATGGATAAACCGCGTATCCTATATGTTATATACATATTGATATGGTTTATGTTGCACCACATAGGATATTCATGTAACTGCTCAAATCTTTTAAATATTTGTCTTGCAATATTAAAGCTTTCTTCATTTAATAAGCATATTCCATCCTCTTCTGGCTAATTATACAAGTTCATCTCCTGAGACATATTGTTTCGACAATCACAAAAAATTTGAACAAAATAAGCATTCAAATTATGGAAATACCATATCAGAACCAAGATCTTGGAAATAGATAATGTACATAAACTCGAAGAGAATCATTTCCGAATCTCCGTTGTTCTTCTTGTATTCGAAATGCTGAATCTCTTGCAGATTCGCTCCCAGTTACAACCTCAATGGATTTAAGAGTTGGTATTTCTCCAATCTCAGAAGGAATCTCCTCAAGTTCTCCACAACTTCTGATAATCAGAGTCTCAAGGCTTGGAAAGTGTGTACATTCTGTTTGCCACCGTTTGATATCTAACCGGTCCATTAGAAAAAACTTCAACCGGAGAAATTCACCTTCAACCGACTTCCACTCTTCCCCTGCAATGGATTTGTGTCGCAGTTTGAGAACTTCAAGATAGCGTAACTGACCCACGAAGCTCAAGTTTTGCCACGAGATATTGGAAATGGTTAAAGTTAATTTGTTGAGCATCCGAGGTAAAGCAAAGTTCTGAGCAAAACGACTCTGAAGGCTGTCCTCCGAGATGGAACTGAGCGCGCAACAGAGATTCAATGATTCAAGTTGATGAAGATGTCGAAGATTGTAGAGATAATACTTGGACCTATCCTTCCAAGGGTCCTTGTAGTAGACAACTCCTAATTTCCTAAGATTTGGAATCATTTGAATGATTTCTCTACCAAAACTAAAGTTTGCTACTTTAGAAAGTGTTTGGAGATTCTTTAGAACATAACTGTTTCCACCAATCTCCCCGTCAAATCGAACGGGCAAGAAACAGTTGTTGTGCAAGATAAGATGCCTCAGTTTTGGAATCTTCCAAATTTCAGATGGCAAACATACTTTCATCCTGCACCGTTCACTTAGTGGACGAACATATCCGTATTGAGGTTGAATTATTAAGGTCTGAAGGTTTCTAAGTTTAGATATTGATGCTGGAATCCTTAAATGAAAACCAGCATAGGAAAAAGCAAGGTACCTTAACTGAATTAATTCTGTTGCCGCAGGATTGAGTAAATCTAAACAGACGTTGGTTCCATCAAACACTCTGAGCAGCCTAAAGGAGAGTGAAAGGCATGTGAAGTCACTCTTGTTAAAAAACAAAATAGAACGAACAAGCAAGCCACTTGGGTTTGAAGGAAAAGAATTCCTCCCTGAATTACTGACTCGACGCTTACTTTCTATGCTTTGTTGTGAAGTGCTGCCACTCTTAGTTACGTGAAGAAAATTCTCCTCTTGAGCTTTCTTTATGCAGAAGTCCCTCAAGAGATCATGGATGCGGCAAAATCTAAATCTGCCTTTGGAACTCCTCCTAGTTATTAAAATAAGATTTCTTTTGATAAGATCCAAAGTATACTCCCTTGCCACTTCTCCGAAACTTTTGGATCTAATCGGTCTAAGAAACCCTTCGGCGGCCCATAGCTTTGTAAGTTTGGAAACTGGGATTTCGTAATCTTCAGGAAAACCTCCCAAGTATAGGAAACAGGCTCTTAGATGATGAGGCAAATTTGTGTAGCTCAAAGAAACTATTTTGAACAAATGGTCATCATTTGTTGCCAGAGTTGAGCTTACATTTACAGCAAATTCTCCCCAAACACTCACAGTCCGAACAGTCTTTGAGAGAAGTCCTGCAACTAGAACAATTTCCAGAGGAAGACCTCGACATCTTCGAGAAATCATCTTCCCAATTTCCTCTAGTTCCGGGGGACAGCATTCTTGTCCAAAGACCTTCTGTTGAAGTAAAGTCCAACTCTGTTCCCCGTTTAGAAGTTCTGCTTGATACGCCGCTTCCCTGATTCGTCCTTCCAGGGGATCGACTATGTCTCCACTGTTGCTGGCGCAATCCTCCAGAAAAGCTAGCAAGAAATGCAACTTTTCATAGAGAGATTTTATTTGATGTTGATGATCGTCTGTAACCTGCTGCTCTAGTATTTGTGATAGAGAAACAAGAGAAGCATAGGCCATATTCCACAAAACACAATCACGGCAAACAATTGTTGAAACGTTCTTGAACAATGAAAAAGTTGTGTTGATACAATAGCCTAACTCGGACATATTAATATACTCACAACCGAAAACAGTTAAGTACGCTGGAAACAATATATGTATATTCTGATATTGAAATGTCCAACGTAGTATCTATTTGTATACACGTATACAAATAGAACTGAAACGACCTTTGCCATTTATCCAAGTTAACTCACAAATGCTGAAGGAATCAATGAGTTAATAAACTTCAAATACAAGAAAAAGGATGTGATGGGGCTCTTTGTCTGTTTTATTTGAACAATTTTCCAGCGCGACATATTTGAAATATGGTTTAGGTGTTGTTTTAAAAGAATGTTTGAAAAGAAAAATTATTTTGGGAATAAACTTTCTTTCTAATAAAATTGGGATACACTTTAAAACTTGAAGTTGAAAAAAGAAAAGGTTTAAAAAGGTAAAAGATAGGTCATGAACTAATTTTTCAAAAGTACAGTTATGCAAACATATATTTTTTAAAGGTAAAAGATAGGACAAACCGCATCAAAACAAATCTTGCTTTTTTCTTTAGTTTTGAGTTTTGGTAGATTTCATCTGCACATTATTCAAACTACAACATTAGTCAAACTTGAGTGGATAGTTGGTAAAGATGGCTTTTCACTTTTCAGCACTCCAGGTTGGACTTCTCAATTTCAGTGTACTTAGATGGTGTTGAGTGTTGAATATCCAATTTTCTTTGTATAGTTTGAAGAAGAGCATAACTAATATCCATTGCATAAATGCTCTGTGTGTGATTGTATTTTGTCGAACAAAAAGATATGGCTTATGCTGCTCTTGTTTCTCTATCTCAAACACTAGACCTGGTCACAGATGGTGATCGAAATCAAATCAAATCTCTCCTGGAAAGGTTGAGTTTTCTGCAATCTTTTCTGGAAGATTATGCACACAATAGTGGAGAAAAAGTTGATCCATTGGAAGAACGAATCACGGAGTTGGCGTACCGAGCAGAATCTGTCGTTGAGCTTAACATTTTAGACCAGATTTGGGCACGCAACTCGGTACCAAAACATGGAAGAGTGCCACATAACGAAAGGAGACGTCACGAAGACTTGCAGAAGAGATATCACAAAAGGTTGCAGAGGATAATTGAACAATTTGATTCCATTGTGGGAGAGGCAAAGAAGAGAAAGAGAAGCCGCAGAATGGAAGCTCTCACCCCAAATAATTCACTAAGTGATGGTTCATCAAGGGGAGCAGTGAGCTATGTAAACACACCGACGGGATTGGATAAGGATTTGATCGAATTGAAAGCTAGAGTCTGTGGAGAAACAGATCAGCTCCAGACTATTTCAGTTGTTGGAATGGTCGGAATTGGTAAGACTACTCTAGCTAGAACCATTTTTGAAGATTCGTTGGTAACAGAACACTTCCATATTCGTGCTTGGGTAACAGTATCACACGAGTATTTTTGGCGAAGCATCTTGTTAGGCCTCTTAAGTTCATTAAATGCCATAAATACCGATCTAAGCGAAAAGAAGGATGAAATATTGGCTGAGCATGTCTACAAAATTTTGAAAGGCAGAAGGTATCTCATCATCATGGATGATATATGGAGTACAAAGGCATGGGATGACATGAGAAGGATATTGCCGGATGACAACAATGGAAGTCGAATCATCTTAACGAGTAGGCTATCAGAAGTTGCTATTTATGCCGACTCCTCTAGCCCTCTTCATCAACTGCAACTTCTTAATGACGATAGAAGTTGGGTTCTGCTTCAACAGAAGGTTTTCGGACAAGAAAGTTGCCCCCCAGAATTAGAGAAAATTGGGAAGATGATAGCGACAAAATGTCGAGGACTTCCTCTCGCAATTGTTTTAGTTGCAGGACTTCTTGCAAAGATTGTCAGGACTGTAAAGCATTGGGAGAAATTTGCAATGAACATAAGCTCAAATCTGGCAACAAACGACGAACATATGTTCAAGATACTTTCTATATGTTATAACAATTTGCCTCACTCTCTAAGAGCATGTTTCCTATACATGGGTGGTTTTCCTGAAGATTATGAAATCCCAATCTCCAAACTCACTAAGTTATGGACTGCAGAAGGATTTATAAAACCAGTTCTGTCCAAAAGTTGAGGATTGTGGGTCAGCTGCCCTATCTTGAAGTTCTCAAACTGCGATGCGGGGAGAGAATGGGACTCGGTTGAAGGTGAATTTCTCCGGCTGAATGTGAGACGGTGGCTAGTAGAGTATACTCCCTTCCCAAGCCTTGAGCACTTGATCATCAGAGATCGAGGAGATTCCATCTGAAATTGGAGACATACACTCTCTTAGATCCATTGAGGTTGCTGGGAGTGAGTCTGCTAGAGAATCAGCAATCAGAATACAAGAAGAACAACAGAGCTTGGGAAACGATTCTCTTCGAGTTTCATGTACATGATCTTGAATTTTGATATGGAGTTTCCATGAATGTGATGGAACCATGTTGAGAAAATGAATCATAAAAGTGGAAGAACGCATTCATGATGAAAGAACATGCGTTTTACTTCTTCATCCCAGTGAAACAGCAAATTAGTTGTAAACCTGATATTTGTATTCTCCATGTATTAGCTAGTCAGGTCACTCAATATGTACACGTGTTCTTTTTATTCAGAATTATATAGAATTCAACAGTTTTATACGAAATTAGTACTATATTTGTCAAAATTGGATCCTGCTCTAACCCAAGTAAATGAGAAAAAATATCTGTCCCGGGCCCTAAGAAATGTCATTTTGGTAAGTTGTGTAAAAGATTCATTTTTAATATGTTCATAATTGGCTAATTGTCATAATGACTTTCTCATAATGCCACAAATTTTTAAAAGGGTCAATTGCATTTTGCCCCTTAACATTTGGGGTGTTTTGCGAAGTGCCCCCTAAAGTTTCAAAAAGAGCACTTTGCCCCTTTATGTTTGTAAAAATGTGCAATTCACCCCATAATGCCAAATCTAATTGATGAAAAGATAACCACGTGGCAAAAATGAACGGTAAATCAAGGATTCAAGGGGCAAATTACAAACGTTACGGGGCAAAGTGCTCTTTTTAAAACGTTGGGGAACACTTCGCAAAAAACCCCAAACATAGGAGGATCACAATTGACCCTTTTTAAAATGCCACGTTGCTGCACGTTAATTTACTTGCATCATCCCGAATAGGGGCTATGTTGACTACTGTATAAACAACCATAAATTAATTAGAAATCTTACTTTCAGATAATAAATTCTTAGTACTTTTAATCATTAGTTGGTAAGAGGTCACGTACACAAGTTCAATATTTTTCAGAACGTGTATACAACTATAGATAACGCGTACACCTTTTCTATCCCAGATATTTAATATCAATGGCAGCTTTCTTCAAGGAGTGTGTAGGTACTCATATATGTATGTATGTAAATATTCTATGTGTGATTGTACTTTGTCGAAGTCGAACAAAAAGATATGGCTTATGCTGCTCTTGTTTCCCTTTCTCAAACACTAGAGCAGGTTATTGATGATGTTGACCAACAGCAGATCAAATCTCTCCATGAGAACTTGTGTTTTTTGCAATCTTTTATGGAAGATTATGCAAATAATACCGAAGAAAAAGTTGATCCTCTGGAAGAACGAATAAGGGAGGCAGCATATCAAGCAGAAGATATCATTGAACTACACGTTCTAAATCGCGTTCGCTCAGAACGTAGCTTGGCATTCAGGTACGGACAAATGCAAAATCTCGAGAAGAGATATAAAAAAGATTTGATGAGGATGAATGAAAAATTTGATTCTATTGTGGAAGAGGCAACGAAGATTATGTCAGAGTACGAAGTTGAAACTTCAATTCCACGTCGCTCAGTTGGTGCTGGTTCATCAAGGGAAGCACCAGGAAGCATCGGAAGCATGGTGGTGGGATTGCGTGATGATTTGCAGGAAATGAAAGACCGGCTATGCGGAGATTCACCAAAGCTCCAGATTATCTCAATTGCTGGGATGGGAGGCATTGGTAAGACTACTCTTGCCAGAAATATCTTTGATGACTCTCTTATTGCAGAACACTTTGATTTTCATGCATGGATAACGATATCTCAGGAGTATTGTATAAGAGACATTTTATTAAGCCTCTTAAATTCACTCAATGCATTGACTAGTGATCTTAGCAAAAAAAGCGACCAAATATTGGCTGTGCACGTTTACAGAAATTTGAAGGAAAAGAGGTACCTCATCGTCATGGATGATACTTGGAGTACAAAAGTCTGGGATGATATGAAGAGGATATTTCCAGATGACAACAATGGAAGTCGAGTCATCATAACAACTAGGCTATCCGAAGTGGCCATCTATGCCGACTCTTCTAGCCCTCTTCATCATATGCAGCTTTTAAATGAGGATCAAAGTTGGGGCCTGCTTCAACAGAAAGTCTTTGCACAAGAAAGCTGCCCCCTTGAATTGCAGCAAATTGGGAAGATGATTGCCGAAAAATGTCGAGGACTTCCTCTCGCGATTGTTTTAGTTTCAGGGCTGGTCTCAAAGATTGGCAGGGAAGTCTATTATTGGGAGAAATTTGCAGAAAATGTAAGCTCAACTCTGACAACAGATGATGAACATTTGTTGAAGATACTTTCTTTGAGCTATAACAATTTGCCTCACCATCTTAGAGCTTGTTTTCTGTACATGGGAGGTTTTCCTGAAGATAGTGAAATCCCAATCTCAAAACTTACCATGTTATGGACTGCAGAAGGATTCCTAAAACCATCTACATCCAAAACCTTAGAAGAAGTGGCAGAGGACTTTGTCGAGGATCTTGTCAAAAGAAATCTTATTACAATAACTCAGAAGAGTTCTAATGGCAGATCAAGATTCTGCCACGTCCATGATCTTTTAAGAGACTTCTGCATACGGAAAGCTCATGATGAGAATTTCCTTCATGTCAAGAAGAAAGGGGAGGCTTCACAATCAGGGTTACAAAATAAGCGGCGGCTCTGTAACTTAATCAGTCGCTCTATACCTACGAAAACAAACGACTCATCTGTTCGGTCTCTTCTTTTTTCCAACAACAGCCATCAGTACTTGACATCTCTGGCCATCTCTTCAAGGCTTCTCAGGGTGCTTGACGGACCTAACGCTTGTATAACTTGTATTCCGGCAGCAGTAACCGGACTAATTCATTTGAGGTACCTTGCTTTCTCCCATGATAACTCTGTG
Organism: Misopates orontium; assembly: GCA_946800315.1. NCBI lineage: Eukaryota > Viridiplantae > Streptophyta > Magnoliopsida > Lamiales > Plantaginaceae > Misopates > Misopates orontium. Next base: position 20,343,228 of record OX326952.1, on the reverse strand, counting down.
AAGTTTGTGGTTCCAGCTACAATACTTAAACTTAGAAATCTTCAAACCTTGATAATTGGACCTCTGGTTAAGTACTCTCTTTCATTACACTTCTCGGATGAACCCAGAATATATTTACCACCTGAAATTCGTAAGATGCCAAAATTAAGGCATATTGTCATGAACAATTGTTGCTTTTCGCCTGTCCCTTTTTCTACAAACACAGATGGAAAAGATTATTTTCTCAAAACTCTACAAACACTTTCCAAAGTAGTAAACTTTAGCTTTGTGAAAGAGTCCATCGCAATGATTCCAAATCTTAAGAAATTGGGACTAATCTATCATGTGGAGGAGGTGAATCATGTAATAAAGTGGTCCAAGTATCACCTCGACAATCTTCACCGCCTTCATCAACTTGAATCCCTGAGTATCACTTGCAAGGTGCTAGCCACCTTATTTCCCAAGTTGCGGACCCCCTTCCCCAAGAACTTTGCTTTACCACTGAAGCTCAAAAAACTAACTCTATCTGGTTGCAGAGTAAGTCAGATAAATTTGAGTATCATAGGTCAGTTGTCCAATCTTGAAGTCCTAAGACTACGACATACTACCTTTCACAAGGAAGAGTGGAAATGTTCAGAAGGTGAATTCCTCAGGCTGAAATATCTGTTAATGGATGCTCTAGATGTCGAGCATTGGCAAGTAGAACGCACACATTTTCCAAGCCTTGAACAATTGATAATTCATTACTGTTGGAAGCTCAAGGCGATTCCTTCTGAAGTCGGAGAGATACCAACTCTTGAATACATGGAGGTCATTAGTGTGGTGGAGTCCGTTAGAGCCTCTGCGGTCCGAATACAAGAAGAACAACGGAGTCTTGGGAACGATTCTCTTAGAGTTAACATATTGTTACCGTGATCACATCTTTGATCCCAAGTGGTGCTTTCATTGTGTGAATGATTTTCATGTTACAGTTGTTCTTGGTAGATATAGTTCTCCATATGTGGGAAAAGAAGGCACTTTTGTGATACTCACTTAATTGCATACTTTGTTAAACATAATAAATGTATGATTTTTCTTGTTGCCAAATTCTAATGCACGCTCTTATCATTTTTCAAAAGCTTATATTGAGAATATGGAGGTCCTTCTCTTCTCTCCCAACGGCAATATGGTGGAAGATGTCTTTCATACAACATTTTTTCGTGTTATAAGGTGGTTTAACACTTATAATTACCCGTATGAAAAAGAAAACCGACAAAAAAATCCCTCTCATATTTTTATAACTGACCAAACACTCTTTATATATGAGACATATCGCCAGCAAAATATTAAGATAGAGATTGAGATTAATTTCTTTTTATGGAAAAAAGGCTTTTATATTTTCTGTTTAAAATATATATATCATTTATTTTACATCTTAAAATACCAAAAGCAAAACAATAAACTTAGAATCCTAATTAAACTTAAGAATGCGCTAATTTGGTCAAGCACATGTATTTTAGTCATTACAAATAAAAAATCATAATAATATGTGCATTGAGAATTGAGCTACTCTATTCAAATCGTAGAAAAAGATATTAGTCACCTTTATTTTTCAATGAAGATAATTTGCTTATTTTCGCATATCACACTACAAGAAAAACGTGTATCAAAGATTCACCTATACAAACAAACAAAAACTGACCATAAAAAGTCGTTTTAAAAAATTATTCCTTAAAGCTTATTTGTGACAAACATATATTTAACTTTAAAAGGCTACTTTTCGAAACTACATTTCGATCGAAAATACTAATGCACCTTGGCTTGGGGAGGGACGCGTGTCGCAATGTGATTGGCGGTACAAAGTGTGGTACGGGGCCTACAGAAAAATCTCGGCGGATAATTACGTTTCAACCAGTGTTATTAAAACCGGACCGGCCGGTCCGGCCGGATTAACCGCTGACCGGTGGTCAAGCCGGTCCGGAAACACCTCCTGGCCCGTTTTTTTCTTCAGCCGGGTGCGACCGGCGATTTTCCAGTTGAACCGGGTTGAACCGGTCAACCGGACCGGTTGTTGAACCGGTCACAAGTAAAATAAAAAAAAAAAAAGAAAAAAAGTTTTCTTCCCCAATGTTTCAGCCCAAGAATCTCACACAAACACAATAAGCAACAGCACCCGCTCAAAACATAAACAGAGGAAAATAAAAAGGAAAAAGAAGAAAAAGAATAAGAGGAGAGGAGAGGAGAGGAGAAGGGAGGCGCCGCTGCTCGCCGCCCCTTATCGCGATCGCCGCCAGCCGATTCGTGGGCTGTAAACCAATTTCACTTTATTTTGCAAAAGTCAAACTTCCGTTTGTTTTCTTTATGGTTCAAAATGTTAATTTAGTAATAGATATATTACTATATTATAGTTAATTACCTAAAAAGAAGAGCATAATTTTGGGATATGATAGGGCATTGGAGAGAGATTTTATTTTTGATAGATAGGAATGTTGAGAGTTACGTGTCTTTCCATATAAAAAAAAATTAACTCTTTAAAATGCCTAATTTTTTGTACATTAAATCAATTAACTATTTGTCAATTATATAAATGGCTTAATGAAAGGAGATAAATAAGATTATATAAATCATTTTGTTGGCTCAAGTTGTGTTACAAATAATATGTGCTAGTACATTTGATATAATATGCATTAGATATATAATTATGTCTAGATTTGTTTTATACATATTTTTTTAATTATGATATATACTTATTAGATTTATAATGTACTAAATTAGACATTATATATATTTATATATTATAATGTAATTGTTTAAATTTAGATACACATTGTCCTGATGATCTATATTTTTAGGGGTACAATTTGAAACAAATAGAAATTTGTAGGATACGTATCTTAAATAATCTAATATAATGGTGATTAGGGTTCATAATGATTCGACAAATGACTCGACGTAATTATACTTTGTGGGTAATTATAATTTTACTTTTCGTGAGATATTTGGTTCGATTAATTAATATAATTAGGATATATTGTTATGTGATCGTAAATTTGGACGTGATGTTTATGATTTAATATTGTAATGCAATTGTAAAAATAAAGAATTAACCAAGATGAGATTTTTGAATTTTTCAATATACCTTCACCGGTTTGAACCAGCGGTTAAACCGATTGAACCGGTTGAACCTTGAATCGGTAACGTCACCGGTTCAATGACCGGTCCGGTTCTGAAAACACTGGTTTCAACTTTGTAAAACGCATGACATTCACATTGATTATCTATGGAAGTATTGAGCAATTGATAGTTAATAAAGTTGAGTATGTCTAGAGTATAAAAAAAAATATCACACTAACAAAATTAAGTTTAGCACTAAATATTTGCAGTATCACATAATAAAATTTAGTCAACTAACCAAGATTTTAAATAAATAAATAAATATGTAAAATTAATTTTAAATGTTAAGTGTGAGTTATTTATAGAACTACTAACAATAAATTACTTGATGGTTGTTCTAGGAATTAGTATAAGTGTCATAAATAAAACAACTATAAAGAATTGGAACAAGCTTAATAAAATTCTTCGTGATTTTGTGGTATTTGATCTATTATATATACATTCATAATTAATATATAATGAAAAATATATTTGATGAGGTAAATATTGTGCGAGGTGGTCAATTACCTTAAACATCAAATTAGAGGTGAGCTAAGACAATTACTCGACTGAACGAGGGCCAGGGTCGTACGTCGAAGAAGTTCGAGCCCAGCAAATCACAGCTCGTGTTCCTACATGGGAGAAGGGCTCGAACCCCGCGGAAACCTCGAGCTCGTGAGTAAGCCAGAAACCGAGCCTCGAAGCTTACGAGCCTCGACGGTACGAGCTTAGTATATTTACGCCTGGAACGAGGTCTGTATACGAGGGCAACGAGGTTTGACTGAACGAAGAGGAACTAACTACAAAACTCTAAGATAGTCGTTATCTCAGGTCATAAATACGGAGGACCTTAGCGTGAAGCAGATAGCACAGAAGTTACGGAGATCACGTGACTACGAGGGTTGAACCAGCTGACGAGGCATCCTCGTGGGGGTCATAAATGCCCTTTCGGACATGACACCTGTCTCGCCTTTAAATGCCTTGTCGGACGTAACACCTGGCAGCAAAGTATCACCTACGCGGTTTTACCCATCTATAAATATCCCTCAACCGGCGGAAGTATGAGGCTAATGCGAAAACAAGACTACGACCCGTATCAAGCCTAAACGACCCCTAATCTGGACTATATACCCACCCAACTGCTTACGAGGTGTGCTTCGTAGACAGCCTTCAAGCCCAGGAAGCGAGCGTTTCGAGCTTTAATTCTATTGTAAGAGGGCTTAATCCGTGTTTACCAAACTTTCCTTATCAATATTCTATATATCTAGAGAGATTATATTGTACTATTTTTACCGGTCGATTCAGTGGTCCGACCGGTTCAACCAATCGAACATGTAACCAATAGAGCTACCAGTTCTGAAAACATTGGTTTTTAGGTCTGCATTGTCGAGAAACGAAAATTTGAAATTCCAGTCTTGTTCTTCGTCTGCCATTGCCTCCGTGAAGCTACTTACAGTGTCCAAATTTGGTGGAAATTTGGAATTGGGACAGTGTCCTAAACACTAAACTTTATTTTTAATTATGATGAAAACGTTACTTTATTTTCTCTTTTCAAGAAGCAGTTTTTATAAAACTTTATTTCTTAGATGAAACATTTTCATATTTTGTGTGGAACTAATTGCAGAAACTACCCCTGTGTAGTTTGTAATTGGCAGATAACACCCTGGGTAACTTTTATTAGCAAAAACCCTTGACGATGTTAAGATATTAACTACAAAATCCCCTACAAAACTTAATTATTCTACAAACTGATAATAAAATTTGATTTTTACTTATTTACTTGATGCATAAAGAATTAATGTTTTTTTAAATTGAGTCACATATAAATATATATACATATATACACATATATATACATGTATATATATACATATATATATTATATAAATATGTATACATATATTAATGTTTAATTTATTAAAAAAAAAAATTTACTTTCTAAATCTACTTATTAGTATTATGTTATTAAATAATTTTAAAAAATCTGAAGATATTATAAAAGGCTTCATATTATTATATTTGGTTAATAAACATAAGTTTGTTATTGGTAAGGTCAACTAAATTATAATGGTTGTTTTTTTTTTTTTTGCTAGCTTTTAAATTTTACCGGAAGTATTTACTAATAAATATATCATGGGGTAATTTTGCAATGATCTCTTTTTGTGTGAGTTGATCATATTTCTTACCTTAATTTTTGGCAGCCATATTAGTTATTTTCTGGAAAATTTGTGTGTTAATTACTTAATATTAATACTTTAATCAACTATAATTAATTTTAAAATATTTGTGTCATGAGTTATTTCTTTTATGTTCATTTAACTCAAATTTTTCTTATCACCTTTGTTATCATACTGATATAGAAAAACAAGAATAAAATAATTCTGTTACAACAGTCCAACTCGTTTAGACTTTAGATGATAGATTCTCATGAGTCATGACTCATGGCCAAATACTTTGAAGTGCTGATGAATGCAGAATTATTGTTTTTAGATACTAAATAAACTATTATATATTTAATGTCAGCTCGTTTGAACCAATTCAACCGCCGATTGACTCAGTTGGACCGGCTGAACCATAAACCACTTAAAATATCACATGAACCATCCTCTGTAACATTACTGCTAAAATACACGTACGAGGATTAAAATGATAAGAAGAAATTGTAATTTTAAATCTTCTTTCGCCCTTCCATTAGTTAATAATATTTTCAGTGATTAAAGAGATTTATTTGTGTAAACCAAGTCCACAGGTCCAATAACATAGACAAATCTAGCATATTAACGAATTCAAGAAGTAAACAACCTATAAGCTCCCTTAGATCGATTGTTTGATGCAGTTTCTGACAGCTGTATTCCTTGTGGAGAATCCCAATAAGCTCCAAGTGCAGCATAACAATCATCTGGCATCCAATAGGGTTTTCCCTTACCAGCTTTATGATCCTTCCTCGCATAGTACATAATTGACTTGTACTTTTCGGCACAAGTTCTATGGAAAATGTTATATATATCGTTGTGGTCTTCTTCATCCCATTGATAAGTGCTCTGCATATAATACATCAAATATTATAGCTTGCAGTATATGGAATTTGTAAATAATCACAAGATAATTTAAATATTACCTTAAACTTGGACCATAAAAATCGTTTATGCTCTCTCGGAACATCCGACCATTGCTTATATGGCTCATTAAAGAAAGTTTTAATGCTCGTCTTACGGATAGGCAATGAGGCACCATGCTCGACCTACTGAACGTCTGCGAGGCACAATGCTCGTCTTACGAATTGTCTGCGAGGCACAATGCTAGACTTACGGACTGTCTGCGAGGCATAATGCTCGGCTTACGGACAAGTTGCGAGGCGCAATGCTCGTCTTGCGAATAGGTTGCGAGGCACAATGCTCGTCTTACGGATAGGCGGTGAGGCACCATGCTCAACCTACTGAACGTCTGTGAGGCACAATGCTCGTCTTACGAATTGTCTGCGAGGCACAGTGCTCGACTACGGACTGTCTGCGAGGCATAATGCTCGGCTTACGGACAAGTTGCGAGGCGCAATGCTCGTCTTACGAATAGGTTGCGAGGCACAATGCTCGTCTTACGAATAGGTTGCGAGGCACAATGCTCGTCTTACAGATAGGCGGTGAGGCACCATGCTCAACCTACTGAACGTCTGCGAGGCACAATGCTCGTCTTACGAATTGTCTGTTAATACTTGTGTCGATAGGAATGTTAATATAACGTAGACAAACAACCAAACTTAAATAAAATATGAAATTTTATAAGTTTTGGGACTGAGCTCGATGAACTTCCGAGTTGCCTACGTATCCCGCCATGTATAGGTGGCTAGGAATCAAGTCCCCGTAGTTCACTGCTAAGTATTACAATTGGAGCTCTAGCGTCGAACTCGTAATTTGTAAAAGAATAAGTAAATAAAGCATTGAAACTACGGTCCTAACTTGCCACTCAGCCTGTTGTTCTGCTAGCTCTTCTAACTGTAAAACCTTCTCAAATTCTTGACGTTCCAAGGGCGTGACAATGTCCTTCCTCCCAATTCTTGTAAATAATAGTATCCTTTTGCGCTTGCTTTTTCCACTCTGTATGGTCCTTCCCAATTTGGCTTCAATTTCCCCACATGCTTGGTGGCTTCTACTTTCCTTAGGACCAAGTCCCCCACTTGAATGTTTCTGAAACGAACTTTGTTGTCAAATGCTTTTGCCATCATGGATTTGTAAGCTTGAGTGCGTTGGTAGGCTTCTTCCCTTGTTGCTCCTATTAGCTCGAGGTCCATTTGTCTAGCTCTTAGTGCTTGTTCCTCATTATATGTGATGATTCGATAAGTTGGCATTCCGATCTCCGCGGGTATTACTGCTTCTGAACCATATGTTAACAAATACGGAGTTTCGCCCGTAGAAGTTCGTGGTGTCGTGCGATATGCCCATAATATTCCTGGCAACTCGTCTGCCCAATTTCCTCCTTCCCCTTGCAACCTTTTCTCCAAACTCTTCACGAGTGTGTTGTTTGTGGCCTCAACTTGCCCATTAGCTTCTGGGTGCGTGACAGATGTGAATCTCTGCTCAATCTTCATATCCTTGCACCAATCTTGAATCCCTGGAATTGTCTTCCATTGTCTGATATTAGTACCCTTGGGATTCCGAACCTGCACACAATGTTCTTCCAGATGAACTTCTTCACATTGGTTTCTGTTATTGTCACAAGTGCTTCAGCCTCAACCCACTTGGTGTAGTATTCAACCGCCACCAACAGCCATTTCCTTCCGCCGGACGCCACTGGCATTGGTCCTACAATGTCTATTCCCCATTGATCAAAAGGACATCCATAGCTCACGATTGTCATTGGTTGTGCAGGTGTATGAATGATCTTTGCGTGTAGTTGACAACTTCTACACCTCCTAGTATAATCCATTGAATCTCTCATAATCGTTGGCCAAAAGTATCCTTGTCGGAGTATCTTCTGTGCCAAGGACCGCCCTCCGGAATGATTTCCGCAGCTTCCTTCGTGAATTTTCCTCAAGACTTGCTTCGCCTGGGTGGGTGACAAACATCTTAAGAGTGGTCCCTCAAAAGATCTTTTGTAAAGTTCTCCATTAAACATGGTGAATCTCGCTGATTTATATTTGAATCTTCTCACAGCTTGTGAATCAGTTGGTAATTTTCCGTTTTGTAGATAGTCTATTATTTCATTCTTCCAACACGCCTCGACTTCTACTGGCAAAACGTAATCTAGGGCTTGCGTTGTCGTTGACTCCAGGCCTTTGCTAATTGAGGGTTGGTCTGCGGCCAACAATGTTACTCGTCTCTCCACAAAGACTTCTGCAGTGCTTGCAAATCTTGATAATGAGTCGGCCCGTTCATTCTCCAATCGAGGAATCTGTGATATAGTGAATGTCTCAAAGCTAGATGTCGCCTCCTTCAGCTTTTCAAGGTACTTCACTATTGCCGCCTCCTTAGCTTCGTATCTACTCTCAAATTGATTTGCAATTAATTGAGAGTCTGTGAATGCCATAAGTTTAGTTATCCCAAGCGATTTTTCCATTTGAATACCGGCTAGCATGGCTTCATACTCTGCTTGATTATTTGTGACTTGAAAATTCAATCTAATGGCATAATCGAATTCTCTTCCATCTGCCGACCTTATGTAAATTCCTGCACCTCCTGCATCAACTGTGGAGGATCCGTCCACGTGTAGAGTCCAAATCTCCTTTGCTGCCCCGGTCTCATCCTTTTGACTGCTTTCCGTCACCATAGCCACATCAATTGATGGTTCTGCTTCAGAGATAGTTTCTGCGACAAAATCCGCCAGTCTTTGTGCTTTGATTGCAGTTTTTGGTAAGTACTCCAAACCATATTCTCCTAGCTCGATTGCCCACTTGACCAACCTGCCTGATGAAAACCACTCTGTGCATCACAAAGGCTAAGTAGTGCACATCCTGCTGTTGAATCAACCACAAGATCAATCCTAGGCAATGGGAAAGGATCTCGTGGACAATGTTTGTTTAAATCCGTGTAGTCCACGCACATACGCCATATGGTTGGTTTCTTTGGCACTAGCACGACATTGCTCAACCATTCTGAATATTGAACTTCAAATATGTGACCTGCTGCTAACTTTGTTTGTACTTCCAATTCTGCCGCTTTATTCTTCTCATCGCTGAAATGTCTCTTCTTCTGCCGAACTGGTCTTGCATTTGGATTGACATTGAGATGGTGTACTGCAACTCGTGGATCTATGCCTTTTAAATCCGAATCAGTCCATGCAAATACATCAAAATTTCTCTGCAAACATGCTATCAACGCTTTCTCCATCTCCATTGGCAGTTCACTTCCGATTTTGATGATTTTCTCCAGCTCATTATCCATTAAAATAACTTCCTTGAATTCTCCAGAAGGCTTCATGCGTTCGATCTCCAATTGTTTCTTGTAACGCAAGGTGGTTTTATCCTCTCTTTCTTCATTTGCTGGTTTCAGTTCAACTCCCTTCATGGGAACATCCGAATCTTCAGGGATTTCCTGCTGATCTTCTTGTGTTGCTAGCACCATCTCAATGTCTTTACTCCCTGTGACTTGTGGTGTCCCCGCGTCTTGAGCTTCGATCATAGCTATGTCAGGTGCAGTTTTTGCCTTGGCAGGTTTTGTTGATGTAACATAACAGCTCCATGAATCGCGATAGTTCGTTGTCAATTCTGCGACTCCCCCAGGAGTTGGAAATTTTATCTTCTGATGAACTATTGAAATAATCATAGCAAATGCGGTTATTCCTGGCCTTCCAATTAACACATTGTACGCAAATGGCATATCAACAATGAGATATTCCACATTCAACGTTCTCCTCTTTGGATTGACACCAAAAGATGTTGGTAGCATTATTCTTCCAACAGGCTTGACTTCACTTCCGCCAAATCCTAATAGAGGTGAATTCACCTCCGAGATCTCGTACTGTCCAAGCTTCATTTGTTGTAAGGCATCCATGAAGATAATGTTAGATGAGCATCCATTATCTACCATTATTCTTCTTACAGCGTGATTTGCAATTACCGCGGTAACTACCATTGGGCAATTTAAGTATTGAGCCTCCTTAGGTTGTGAGGATAAGCTATCAAAGTCGCTATCATGGAATGTGATCTTTGTATCCATCTTGTCTACTGCAAAGACTAGATCTATTTCTGGACGTTTCAAACGCTCATACTGTATATCACGTGAAATCCGTTTCCTGCTTTTGGTCGAATCCGCACCTGTGGGTCCTCCGGCAATCACATTTACTCCGTTTTCGATATCATCGTTACCGTTACCCCTCATTCTTCTTGGTTCGTCCTTCTTTTCTTTTGGGGAACGACTTCGCTTTCGTCCACCCGCTAATTTCTCATCCCTTGGTTGCCTATTTTCCAGTACATATTCAATAAGCTTCCCCTCGAGAATGAGCCGTTCAATTTCCATTCTCAAAGCCCTGCAATCGTTAGTGGTATGTCCATTTTGTCGGTGGAACTTACAATATTTTTTGGATTGCTTCATCTCTTCAGTTTGCACCATGGGTCTTGGAGATCTGAACCTCTCCTTATCCCCTACTATCGCATAAATTTCGCCAATTGGTTTCTTCAAAGGAGTCCAATTATCAAACCTCCTGAAAGGTTGTCGGTTGTGCTCACGATCTTTCCCCCTAGGATCTCTCCTCCAGTCTTTATTTTCCTTTCCTCTAGGAATTTCTAGCAGGTCTATTAATCCTTGATTTATGGTGATCTCCTCCACCTCAACCACTTTATTGGTGAGATCCATTACTTGCTCTATCGAATCAGGAGCGTCCCAAGTTAGCACTTCAATCAGCTTTGCACTCTGGCAACGGTTTTGCAACACCGAGATAACCAAGTCCACGGTGGGAGCATTCACTTTTCCAATTTCCAAATTCAGACGTTCTATATATTTTCCCAGCGTCTCCCCTGGCTTCCTGTAGATATTGAACAAAGTACTTGGAGACTTCTTCTGTAAGCGATAAATGGCAAATTTCTTAACGAACATGCTTTTGAATTGTTCAACTGATTCAATTGAATGAGACTTCAAGTTCTTGAACCATTCTTTAGCAGTTCCCCTTAAGCTTAGTGAAATTAGCTTCGCCCTTAAACTCTCATGGTACCCCAGAATCTGCAGCTCGAGATCCAAGTCATCATAATGTGTTGCAGGATCAGTTGTTCCATCATATTTCTTCATGTCAGGAAGTCTGACTCCCTCCTTGAGTGTCAACTTGCCAATTGCTTCAGAAAATGGAGTTGGTGGCTCGGTTGATGGAATATTTTCAGCGATTACTGGTTCCGGCCTTGGTTTCATTTTTTCATGATGGTCTCTATTCCTGGATGTCGTGTGACTAGCTGCAGGTTGATCTTCAGAATCTCTCCGCTTAGAATTGACTTCTCCTCCCTTGTCATTTGCCCGGCTTGGAGCCTTGTTCCCTGCAGCCTTTACTGAACGCGGTTTTCTGCGTTCTTGGGAAGGTGATTGATCCCTCCGTGTTGGTCTCGTCATCCTTGATTGTTGTTGTCCTGAATCAGCTCGACGTTGTGTGTGATGAGACCTTTCTTGCTGTGTTGGTGTCTGTCGTGCTTCTGGTGCTGGAACGTTTTGCTGCAATCCAGAGTTGGCCAGTTGTTGCATGATTATTGGTACCATGGTCTACTGCAATGCTGTCATAATCTGAGTCAGTTGTGCAGGATTCAACAATGGTTGTTCTACCGGAGGCACTACTGGTTGGTCTGTCATAGTGCGGGTTTGATCCAGAGGGGCATTGGGAGCAGCTACCGAAGTGTGTTCAGATGCGTCAGCTACTCGATTCTCATCTTCTCTCTGTGATCTTGTTCTCCCAGCCATTCCGTTCTTCTCTGCGGCCTTGTGATGAGCCATTGAATTAGTGTTGATGTCTGCTTCTAAGTGCGTTTAGTGGTTCCCACAGACGGCGCCACTGATGTGGGGTATTTTCGTCTGGATACGTGTCCTCTCTCCAACACTCCACGTCAGACTGCTTCAGTTCCTGCTGGATGCTCAATCAGCTTTTGAGTTCGGAACCTGCACTCAACACCAAACGTGAACTAAGCCGGTGCCTTCTCCGACGAAGGCACTCCGACGCTCAAGTTAGACGGATCGGAATATGAGATCTTGTTGAGCAAGACAACAAGTCGAATGAACTGGCTAGAATAGGTCGAATGAACTGAGAACTATAAGTCGAATAAGCAGAAAGCAATAAGTCGAATGTGAATGGCCAAACAAGTCGAATGAACTGTGTCAAACAAGTCGAATAACACTGAACAAAACAACTCGAATGCAAGCCAAAATAGGTCGAACTCGAGCTATTGATGAACAACTCGAATGAGCTTGAGGAATAGATCGAGGTCGACTTATATAACTCGAACTTAGAGCTTAGAATAATGTAAAACGTACCTTAGAATGAAGAATGGGATCCCTTTATATAGGCATAAGAGTCCTTATTCAGCTAGAAGTGCACTCCAAGTTGAACTATGAGTTGAATAAGTCAAACTAGGATTCCTAGAAAATAACTCGAATGACCTCCACTAAATAACTCGAATGACCTGCAAAGAAATAACTCGAATGACCTGCAAGGAAATAACTCGAATCACCTGCAAAGAAATAACTCGAATGAACTAGAAACAGCTCGAGTTGGGCCTGGAAGAACTCGAATTGGGCTTGTGAAATTCGAATTGGGCCCCAAATAACTCAAAATTGGGCCTGCAAGGCCTAATTTTGAGTTTTGCCTTAAATTGTAATTTTGCATTAAAAATTAATGGTATTGTCGTGGCGTAATATTCCGAAATAATCCCGTAGATATGATACCGAATTTTAAGATATGACGATACCGAGATTTGCCACATCAGGTTGTCATTCAATTAATATTTGACCTTTTTATTTTTTTGAAATTTGACATATATTTATGTTTTAAGATATTTGAATTAAAATTACACTATTACTAAAAAAAAAATCTTAGTTCTATTTCTCCTTAAAAGGATTTCTTACCATATCTTTTATAACTGTAAGAGCAGTCACGAAAAATCCAATTGACTTTCGTGACCGCAATGCGGTCACAAATAATTTTTTTCTTACCAATATATTTCGTGACCGCTTTTCGGTCACAAATACTGATTTTCTTTGACCGTTTATATTGCGGTCATAAAAAGTCAGTCATAAATGCCTAATTTTTTTGTAGTGTTAGGCTAAAATTTATGTATGTTGATTGGTACATATACACTGCAATAAGATTGTTGCCTGCCTTCCAGGGAATGGAACAAAACTTATTCCATCAGCTTCTTCTTGCACTAGGCTTTATATATTTTTGGAGATTTAATGCGAAATATATAATCTGATGAAGGAAATATATTTTTCAAAGAGGACCATTTATAACATTGCTAATACTCCTCTTTCAGATTACATGTTGCAGCTTGCAAGTTAGAAACAACTCAATCTGTATATATATATATGTCAGTTGGAAGTTCACAGAAACATTCCCCTGTTGGTTTATTCAATCATCATTTCAACAAGATTTAACAATAACTCCACACTAATTTACAAGAACAGTAACAGTACTCTCAAAAGGTTCTGCAGCATCGATCCTCAAAACATAAAATAAAACGAGATCCTTTTCAAATATAACAATGAAACTCAAACCAATAATCAATCCACAATACTTAAACTGAATCTATGAATCTAGCTGAGCACACCAATCACCTCGCCAGTCTCAGCCTCACGTCACGTGGAGTTTTATGTCGATATCCCAACAAAAACACTCCACAAATGTTTATTAATGTTTGTGTTTGCAAACACCAAATGATTATTATTACTCCCGATCAACATAAAAACAAGATACTTTTAACAATGACAAGCCTCAAAAAGCGAGCAAGGAAATCTCAAAGGAAATAAAGATAACAATTACCTAAATAGCGTATGTTTTCTTCTTCTTCGTCATTCTCCAGTCTCCTCCTCTTCCATTTTTATATTCTGGTTGTTTCCCTTTGACTTCTCATGATCTCACCAAAAGTCGAAGATCCTCATTCCCAAGTTCACGTTGCTCCTCTAATATTTTATTAGCCGAAGTGACAGCAGAACTGCTGCAACCGATCAACTTAATTGATTGAAGAGTTGGTATATCTCCAATTTCAGATGGGATCTCCTTCAACATCTTGAAATCTTCAAGAACAAGATGCTCTAGGCACGGAAAAATAGTCTCGTCGGCTGTCCAGCATACAAGATTAGAATGGACAATCGCCAAGAATTTCAGCCTAAGGAATTGTCCCTCGACTGGGTTCCATTCCTCTCCCGCACAACAATCTATCAATCTTAGCTTTTCAAGATTAGGCAGTGATCCAATCTTTGCATTAATGCCTTCCCAAGAGCAATCAACATTTACTAAAGTCAATTTCTTGAGTGATAATGGGAACTCGATGTGTTGGAGCAAAACTCTAGCTTTCAGAAATCTGCATGTAAGCGATTGTAGTTTATGGAGGTGGCAAAGGTTGTTGAGACGATACGAAAAGTAATTATCGTCCCAGTATTTCAGTTTAAGTTTCTTGATATGTGGGATTTTGCGGAGGACCTCCTTCGTCCAGCTTAAGTTTCTTATGTTTGAGAGTGTCTGTAGGTTTTCCAACACGCAGTCATTACGGCAATTCAGAGGATCAGGGAGTTGAAGCCCGAAGGTAGACATTACATGCCTAAGTTGTGGCATCTCCCAGATTTCAGACGCAACAGTTATCCCAAGTCCAACTTCAATGTCTAATGTTTGTAGATTCCAGAGCTGGCCTATTGAAGAAGAAATCCTTTTTTGGCCCTGCATAAAATTAAGACTAAGGTACCGTAAGTTAACAAGCTCAAAAACATCTTCTACAGGATAACAATCATACACATTCAACATCCTCAGCAATCTGAACTTAAGCGACGGGCGATAATCCACTGTGAAAAGCGTCGGACCCAATCGAAAATTGCATGTCAGCGAACGCGCCAGTCGTGCTGATTGCAAAGCACGCAATACTTGGACAGAATATTCTGTATCTGAAAATTGATGATGAATAACAATTCGACGAGGCGGGCTACTTAAATCTTGTGAAACACTGGGATTTTGCACCATATTGACGGTAAAAAACCTCTCCTCTTGAGCTTTCCTCAAGCACAAATCTCTCAAGAGATCATGTATTTTGCAAGATTTCAAATTGCCTATAGTTCCCCACTTACTGACATATACTAGATTTCTGTCAATAAGATCTTTTAGATAATTCTCTGCGACCTCTTCCAAGCTTTCTACTTTAGATGGTTTTAGGAAACCCTCGGCAACCCATAATTTGATAAGCTTGGAGACGCATATGTGGTGATCTTCTGGAAAACTTCCCAAGTAAAGGAAACATGGTTTTAAATAAACAGGCAACTGATCATAGCTAATTGTCAGTATTTTTAAGCAACGCGCATTGTCCTCCAAATTTATAATTTCGTTTATGTCACCGACAACATACTCCCAAGATTCCTGCGTCCTCTTTGAGTTTGCGAGGAGCCCTCCAATCACAGATATTGAGAGAGGCAGGCCTTGACAACTTTTTGCAATCCGTTTTCCAATGTCCTCCAAGTGAGGATCAGGACAATTTTCTTTGTCGAACACCTTTCTACAAAAAAGATTCCAACTTTTGCTCTCATTAAGAAGATTCATCTTATAAAGATTCGAAGAGCCCATATAATTAGCCACATTTGATAACCTGGTGGTTACTATGACTCGACTTCCATTATTATTATTCGGAAGATATTTATGCAAGTCATCCCATGCTTTGGTGCTCCACATGTCATCCATTATAATCAAATACCTCCTACCTGACAAATATCTATGTAACTTGACACCTAATTCACCTTCTAGTTCATTTTGGTCCACATTGACTCCTATTTCACGTAGAAGGCCTCCCAATACTTCTCGCACATCATATTCTTGTGATATTGTAATCCAAACACGAACATCAAAATGGTTTACGATAAACGGATTGGCATAAACATTTTTAGCAAGTGTAGTCTTACCAATACCTCCCATGCCAGTAATTGGGATGATCTGAAGATCAGATCGATCCATGGTAAGCTTCTCCATGATGTGATTTAAGTCATCCTCAAACACCACCATGATGTTCTTCGTAGTGGGCAAACGTCTTGGTGATCGAACATGTGCCAGATCTATGGACTGATGATCTTCAATTGCGATTTCTTTCTTGATGATATCCATATCTTCAATGATCTTCTTAAGTCCTTCGGAGAAGTGATCCGAATCCTTAATCTTGAGTGCCTCTTTCTCAGCATCATACTTCATCTTCACGATCCGTTCTGATAAGGGATTGAAAATATATTTGGCCAACGTTCTTGATCGAGCATTAATATTATCGACTATATGGGATTCAATGACATCTTCTGCCGCATAAGCTACATCTGCAATTCGACTTTCCAGACATTTTCCTTCATTGGTATCTCCAAGGGAATAAGTTTCAAGAAAATCTTGTAAGAAAGCAACAATTTCGTGGAGAGATTCAAGCTGCCTCTGTTGTTCATCGAGAAAGACCGGTTGACGAGCATGGTAGAGCTGAATTTGCTCCATGAGATGCACAAGGGAAATTACAGCCGCATAGGCTGCCGCCATTTTTCACCTCGTTTCTTTCGTTTTGATCGAAGCAATCCTGCTTAAAGTTTAACAACAATGCAAGAACAAGTTATATGGAAATGGAACTATTTTAGTAAAAATGGTGTAGCGTCGTGAATGATTTGTGTATTCAACTGTGAGGATATTACTTAAATAGACTATAAGTAAGATTCATTCAACCATTGAAAGTATATGGAAGATCATGACTATGGCAAAGTAAACTCTTAAATGTGTTTAGTTAATTATGATTATGGTTTTATTATGAGCAAGTGTTGCTCAATAAGTTGACTGCTAATTTAATAATGAGGCTGGTTTAATTCACCTCTTGTATATATGTCTCTTTTACCGTGTGTTAAAGGTCAATGCAAGTATATATCTTTTTCTTTCAAAAAAAAAAAAAAAACAGTATATATCTTTCTATGCCCAAGTTGAATGTTGAATATTATGTAGGAGAGGATCCAACCACATTATGAACTGCATTGACACCTCTTTATTTTGAGTCTATTTATTAAAAATCTCCCCTATAACTTTTGAATTAGGGATTACAAACAACCCACAAAGCTTAGAAAAACATGTAAATATATGAAGTCTATAAACTATATATATTCCATAATGTTTTTTAAGTATCTCGGCAAGTACTAAGTATTAAACCTCAAATGTTGTTCATAATGGATTATATATATAATATATTTACATTTTTTAAAGAAAAACATTGCTTTCTTAATATGCTTATTTGTATTGTCTTTAAATAATTCTAAAAAATCTATAAATATTATAAGAAGCTTGTAACATTTAGTTGAATAAAAACACGTTAACTCTAGGTAGCTCAATCTTTTTGGTAATTTTTAAATTTTACTAGGGTATTTGCTCATAAAGATAACACAGGGGTAGTTTCAATTACCTCTTTTGTGTGAGTTCTTAATAGTTATTACTTAAACTTTTGGCAGGCATATTAGTTATTTCCGGAAAATGTTTTCATTTTTTTGTGTTAATTAATTAATGATTAATACCTTAATTATTCTACCTAATTAGTTAAAAAAATATTTTTGTTATTTTGTTTCAATTCATTTATGATTGCTTCGTGAATAATTGAAAATATTATATAAGGAATGGCCCACAATTTAATGATTGCTTCGTGAATAATTTCATTTATGTTTACATAACTATAATTATTTTAATGACCTCTGCTAATGTATTTGTATAGAAAATTAATTAAGATTAAAATAGTTCTATTGCATAATTGATAATCCTACTCGTTTACACTTTGAAATTTTATTAGTTTTTACTAGGTTTTAGATGATAATTCTCATGATGAATACTCTTTAATTTTATCAATACAGGATTATTATTTTGAGATATTAATTCAGGTATTATATATTGATTGTCAACTACTCAACTCGTACAAGCCAATTCAACCAATAATTAGCTCAAGTTGAACCACGAACCAATTAAACTATCGCATGAACTAGCTATCAGTCCTCTTCTGAAAACTATATATGGATAGAGAAAGTGTAAATTTTATATGAATAGAGGGATTCATTTGTATAAACCCAGCCTATATTTTTGGTGGTTAGCACGTTCAAAAGTCAACAGTTATGAGTAGAGTTCAGAGGGCGAACAACTACAAAAAAAAAAAAAAAAAAAAAAAAAAATTTGGCGATAAAATTTAAATTAATATATGAATAACTGAGCTCAACAGATTCATCAATTTTAATTTATACCCCTGTAAGATGCAAATTATAGTCAAAATTCAGCTCGTTGAACATTCTTTTGCTGCTCATAAAAAATTTAAATAAAAAAAAAACATTTTTTTGCCTATCTCAAGAAACGAGTATTAAGTCTCATAAGTAATAAGAGATTCAGAATCATTAATTCCGTGCATAAAAATCCTGCAGATGAATAGCAGAACAGAATATAGCTGAAGAATGTAATAATCAATGAAATTTCAGAACTAATATTCCTCATTATGCTCCAAAACAATAATCACACTAAAGATTATTCTACAAACAACAATCACAAACATAAGGTGAACAACAAAATGAATAAAGAAATTAAGGTTCCTCTCACCCAAATGCCTCGATTAGTCGTCACGGACTTTAAAACGAATGGATTTCGAATTGGACTCGTCATCTTAATTTATTCATCACTGAGAAACAAAAACCATCAGTACCCCCAAACTTCTAAAGGAAAAAAAAAAAAAAAAAAAAAAAAAAAAAAAACTAATGCACTTATAAGAGTCAAACTACATGTCTTCACAAAAAAAAACACTGCATATCAATTTTCTAATGCACGGCACATTAATTGTTTAGTAATTATTGAACTATATCCTTCTAATATTTTGAAACTAAAAACAAATTATGCTTCAAACGTTTTGGACATATATCTCGAGAGAGTTTCCAAGTTATTCGCCAACACACAGAAACAAATGCAAAAGGACGAGATACTATACACATAATCAAGTCTTAATTTATGCTTCATTCGATTAATTAAAGATTCCATTTTGCAAATTATTCCACAAGTTGCAGATAAACTCTGGCAGATGGTTAGTAAAACGTCACGTTCAGTGGTTTTCAAAAGGCCAATACAAATAGATACACCAATTGTGTACTTCATGAACTTGTGTTTCGAACTGTGTACGTGTGTTTTTCTCTGTGTGATTGTATACTTTTGTCCATGAGATAATGGCTTACGCTGCTCTTGTTTCCCTATCTCAAATACTAGAGCAGGTTACAGATGGTGACCAACAGCACATGATGATCAAATCTCTCCACGAAAAATCGAATCTTTTACAATCGTTTTTGGAAGATTATGCATACGATGGCGGAGAAAAAGTTGATCCGCTGGAAGAACGAATAAGGGAAGCAGCATATGAAGCAGAAGATGTCATTGAACTACATGTCCTAAACCGAGTTCGCTCAGAACATAGCTTGGTATTTAAGTATCGAAAAATGCAAAACCTTGAGAATAGATACAAAAAAGATTTGCGGAGGTCGAATGGAAATATTGATTCCATTTCCGAAGAGGCAATGAACATAAAGATGAGGTACGAAAATGAAACTCCGGTTCCATGTCGTTCACTTGGTGCTGGTTCATCAACGCAGGCACCGCTAACCAGCAGAAGCACAGCGGTTGGATTTGATGATGATTTGCTGGAAATCGTTACCAGACTCTGTGGAGAATCACCAAAACTCCAGATTATCTCAATTGTTGGGATGGGAGGTATTGGTAAGACTACTCTTGCCAGAAATACTTTTGATGATCCTCTCGTTGCGGAATACTTTCATATTCGTGCTTGGATAACGATATCTAATGAGTATAGTATGCGAGACATTCTATTAAGTCTCCTAAATACACTCAATGCATTGGACAACGATCTACGCAGAAAAAGTAACGAAATATTGGCTGAGAAAGTTTACAAAAGTTTGAAGGGCAGAAGGTATCTCATCACCATGGATGATATGTGGAGTACAAAGGCTTGGGATGATATAAGAAGAATATTGCCAGATGACAAGAATGGAAGTCGAATCATCATAACTACTAGGCTATCAGAAGTGGCTACATATGCAGACTCTTCTAGCCCTCTGCACCACATGAAACTTTTGAATGAGGATCAAAGTTGGAGCCTGCTTCACAAGAAGGTATTTAAAAAAGAACTTTGTCCTCGAGAACTTGAGAAAATTGGGAAGATGACTGCAAAGTGTGGAGGGCTTCCACTTGGAATTGTTTTGGTTGCAGGGCTGCTCTCGAAGGTTGACGCGATATTGAGTTATTGGGAGAAATTTGAGCTGAATGTAAGCTCAATTCTGGCCAGAGATGATGAACATTTGTTCAAGATACTTTCTTTGAGCTATAACAATTTGCCTCATCATCTAAGAGCTTGTTTCCTGTACATGGGAGGTCTGCCTGAGCACAGTCGAATCTCAGTCTCCAAACTTACTATGTTATGGACTGCAGAAGGATTTCTAAAACCAAATATATCGAAAAGCTCCGAAGAAATGGCAGAGGAGTATGTGGGGGATCTTGTCAACAGAAATCTTGTTATAATAACTAAGAAGAGTTCCAGTGGCAGAATTAGATTCTGCCGCATCCATGATCTTTTGAGTGACTTCTGCATACAGAAAGCTCATGATGAGAATTTCCTTCATGTCAAAAAGAACGGCAGTGCTCCACAGAAAGATGTTGGAAATAAGCGCCGCCTCTCTAATTCTATGAATTGCTCTGTACACTCTAAAGCAGGTGGCTTGTTTGTTCGTTCTTTTCTTTTATCCAACAACAACTACCGGTACTTAACATCTCTTGCAGTCTCCCATAACCTGCTCAGGGTGCTTGATGGAACCAACGTCCAGTTAACGTGCATCCCCGCGGAAATAACCCAACTTTTTCATTTGAGGTACCTTGCTTTCTCCTGCGACTACTCTGCCCGGTTTGTAGTTCCAGCAAGAATATTTAAACTTAGAAATCTTCAGACACTGATAATTGCATCTGAATATAGATATTCTTTTCCATCGCATTTCCTGGATGAACCTAAAATACATTTGCCACCTGAGATCTGGAAGATGCCGAAACTAAGGCATGTTATTTCGAACCATTGTTGCTTCTCATTGCCTGTTCCTTTTTCAACAAATACAAATGGAAAAGTTCCTCTTCTAATTAGTAGTCTACAAACACTTTCCAAAGTAGCAAACTTCAGCTTTGCAAAAGAGACCATTGAAATGATTCCAAATATTAAGAAACTGGGAGTACTCTATCACGGCAAGGGTGTGAATCATGTGATAAAGTTGTCCGAATATCACCTCAATAACCTTGGCCATCTTTATCAACTCGAATCACTGAATCTTATTTGCAACCTGCAAACCCACTGGAGTAGACACAAGCTGGGAAACCCTTTAACTAACAACTTTGCTTTACCACTGAAGCTCAAAAAATTAAGCCTAACTGGTTGCAGAATAAGTCAGAAAAATTTAAGTATCATAGTGCGATCGCCCAATCTTGAAGTCCTCAAACTACGATCAACTGGCTTTAAGGATGATGAGTGGAAGTTGATTGAAGGTGAATTCCTCCGGCTGAAATTTCTGTTAATGGAGTCTCTAGATGTCAAGTGTTGGCAAGTTGATGATACACACTTTCCAGGCCTTGAACACTTGATAATCAAACATTGCGGGTACCTCGAGGAGATTCCTTCTGAAATTGGAGAGATACCAACTCTTCAACACATAGAGGTTGTTAGCGGGCTCAAGTCCGCTAGAGACTCGGCTATCCGGATACAAGAAGAACAGAGGAGCCTCGGGAACGAATCTCTTCAAGTTTATGTACTGGATCCATGGCCAAGATCTTTGACTCGACTTACCCTGTCGGGTTTTAGCACAACACCCCTTGTGTTGTGAAAATATGGCAATGCACCCTTTTGTGAAAAGGAAAAAAGAAAAAGACAAATAACTCACTATAAGGTGAATGCTTCTCATGTTACAGTTTTTTTCTTTCTTTTTCTTTAACACTTCTCATGTTACATTTCTCGGATGAAACCGGAATATATTTACCACCTGAAATTCGTAAGATGCCAAAATTAAGGCATATTGTCATGAGCAATTGTTGCTTCTCGCCTGTCCCTTTTTCTACAAACACAGATGGAAAAGTTTATTTTCTAAAAACTCTAGAAACACTATCCAAAGTAGCAAACTTTAGTTTTGTGAAAGAGTCCATGGCAATGATTCGAAATCTTAAAAAATTTGGACTAATCTATCATGTGGAGGAGGTGAATCATGTTATAAAGTGGTCCAAGTATCACCTCGACAATCTTCACCGTCTTCATCAACTTGAATCCCTGAGTATCAATTGCAAGGTGCTAGCCACCTTATTTCCCAAATTGCGGAGCCCTTTCCCCAAGAACTTTGCTCTACCACTGAAGCTCAAAAAACTAACTCTAACTGGTTGTAGAGTAAGTCAGAGAAATTTGAGTATAATAGGTCAGTTGTCCAATGTTGAAGTCCTCAAACTACGACATACCGTCTTTGAGGATAAAGAATGGAACCTAACGGAAGGCAAATTCGTCAGGCTGAAATATCTGTCAATGGAGCATCTAACTTGCAAGTGTTGGCAAGTAGAAGAATATACACAACTTTCCAAGCCTCGAACACTTGATAATCAAACATTGCATGGAGCTTGAGGAGATTCCTTCTGAGATTGGAGAGGTACCAACTCTTCAATACGTCGAGGTCATTGGTGGACTCGTGTCCACTAGATATTCAGCGATTCGAATACAAGAAGAGCAACGGAGCTTCGGAAACTATTCTCTCCAGGTTCGTGTAGTGGATATAACATTGCCAAGATATGTGACTCGAGTGACCGTGTCCGGTATTAGGCTTATTCTAACACGCACTGCATATGAAATTCACCTTCATGTGAAAAGACAAAAAGCATATTACGAGGGAAAACAAGAAAGTATAAGGCATTCGTGTGTATTTTTATTTCTGTGTTGCAAAGTATTTCATTTTATGTTAACTAGCAAATTCCTCGTGTATTTCATTTTGAAGTAACAAGGAGTTATATTTAAGCTTTTCATAAGTTTGTATTTTACTAAGAAACAAATTTATCATTGCATTCTTTTCCTCTTTATTTGTGATAATCATGAGAGACAAAACTTTTACCATTGATGACAATCTTCAGTTTCATTTTCATTTTCAAATTATCATCATCGACGCTGTTGCTAATGCTATAAGGTATTAGAGACACTTAATTTGTTGTTGTTATTTTTAATTAAAGAAGATAGAATATTAGCGACAAGTCTTGTGACTCTACTAACATAGATCGAATTTCAGTCACAAGTCACAACTAACGTTAACACTTACCAATAAGCTTTTAGTAATGTTTTTTCAGTGTTTAGCCACTATCTTATCCCTAAAACAAATGGATAAGGGACAAACCTACACCCAATCAGGTCATTTTATGCTTTATTGGAGTTATTAAAGATTTCATTTGCACATAATTCTACAAGTTGCGTATAAACTTTCGAAAGATAGTTGGTAAAAGCTGCAATTTCCAATGGCTTATGCGGCTCTTATATCCCTATCTCAAATACTAGCAGATCATGTTACAGATGTTGAACAACAGCAGATCGAATCTCTTCATGAGAAGTTGAGTTTTTTGCAATCTTTTATGGAAGATTATGCATACAATAGCGACGAAAATGCTCATTCACTGGAAGAACGAATAAGGGAGGCGGCATATCAAGCAGCGGATATCGTTGAACTATACTTTTCAAACCAGGTAGCCTTAAACGATAAGTACTTATGGTTTCAATATCTGCGTAGGCGTATACTTAAAAAGAAATATCACGAAGACTTACGAAAGGCGATACAAGAAATTGATTTCATTCTGAAAGAAGCATTGGAGATAAAGGAAATCCGCAGACTTGAAAATCAGGCCCCGGGTAGTTCTTTTGATACTGGTTCATCAAGGCAAGCACCGAACTTGGGGAACACAGTGGTGGGGCTCGATGAAGATTTGATGAAATTGAAAGATCGCCTCTGCGGAGAAACAGATAATCTCCGGATTATCTCAATTGTTGGGATGGGAGGAATAGGTAAGACAACTCTTGCCAGAACCATTTTTGATGATTCACTTGTTGCATACCATTTTGATGTCCGTTCTTGGGTAACCGTATCTCAAGAGTACTGTATGCGAGACATTCTGCTAGGCCTCTTAAACTCACTGAATGAAACAAATACCAATTTAAATGCATTGGCTGAGCGTGTTTACAAAAGTTTGAAGGGCAGAAGGTATCTGATAGTCATGGATGATATGTGGAGCACAAAGGCATGGGATGATGTGAGGAGAATATTCCCAGATGACAACAATGGAAGTCGAATCATCATAACTAGTAGGCTATCCGAAGTGGCTACTTATGCCGACTCTTCTAGCCCTCTTCATCAAATGCAACTATTAAATGGGAACCAAAGTTGGAGCCTACTTCAAGAAAAGGTCTTTGGGCGAGAACCCTGTCCGGTAGAATTGGAGAGAATTGGGAAGCGGGTTGCTGGAAAATGTGGAGGACTTCCTCTGGCAATTGCTTTGGTTGCAGGACTTCTCTCAAAGGCTTATACGACGTTAAATCATTGGGAGAAATTTCAGCTAAATGTAAGCTCAACTTTGGCAACCGGGAATGATCATTTGTTCAAGATATTCTCTTTGAGTTATAACAATTTGCCTCAGCATCTAAGAGCATGTTTTCTCTACATGGGAGGTTTCCCCGAAGATAGTCAAATCCCACTATCTAAACTTGCAAAGTTATGGACTGCCGAAGGATTTCTAAAACCAATTGGATCCAAAACCTTGGAAGAAGTTGCAGAGCAGTATGTTGAGGATCTTGCCAAAAGAAACCTTATTTCATTAACTAGGAAGAAGTTCAATGAAAAATATAAATTCTGCAGCATTCACGATCTCTTGAGGGACTTCTGCATATGGAAAGCTCGTGAGGAGAATTTCCTTCATGTCAAAAGGACTGCTGGCAGCACTTCACAAGAAGGCATAGAGAATGAACGTCGCCTCTGTATTTTCATTGATCACAGTCTACCTTCAAAAGCAAATGGTAGGCTTTTCCGATCTGTTCTTTTTCATAAACGCCACCATTACTCATTGCCATATGCAACCAAGTATAGGCTGCTCCGAGTGCTTGACGGACCCAAAATCCATCTAGAGTTATTCCCAACTGAAGTGACGAAACACTTTCATTTGAGGTACCTTGCTTTCGACCACTACACCACTACCCCATTTCTGATTCCGGCATCAATATGCAAACTTCAAAATCTTGAGACCTTAATAATTACAACTTACTGCGCGAACTCTCCTCGAATATATAGATTGGGACGCTATGTACGTTTACCATCTGAAATTTGGAAGATGCCAAAACTAAGGCATTTTATCTTGCACGACTGCTGTTACTTACCCGTTCCTATTGGAAAGACTTGTGTTCTACAACATACAAACTTCAGCTTTACCAAAGAAGTCATTGAAATGATTCCAAATCTAAAGACACTGGAAGTTGTCTATTACCGTGAGGTGGCTAAACCTAAGATGGTCACCTCGATAACCTTCCCTTTCTTCATCAACTCGAATCATTGAATCTCTGTTTTGACTACAATCTGGGGATTGATTTCACTCAGAACTTTGCTTTACCACTGAATCTTAAGAAACTAACTTTAATGGGTTGCAATATATATTGGCAAGATGTAAGCATTGTAGGTCGATTGCCCAATCTCGAAACTCTGAAACTGCGAGACAAATCCATCATGGGCAAAGAATGGAAACCGGTTGAAGGTGAGTTTCTCAAGCTGAAAATCCTGTTAATGGAACGATTAGATATCACAAGGTGGCGAGCAGAATATGCGCATTTTCCAAGCCTCAAGCATTTGATTATTAGAAAGTGTCCAGAGCTTGACGCGATCCCTTCTGAAATAGGAGACATTCCAACTCTTCAATCCATCGAGGTCGTTAATGTATCGAAGTCTGCTAGAGATTCAGCGATACAAATACAAGAAGAACAAAAGAGCCTTGGAAATGATTCTCTTCGAGTTCATGTCCCATAAGAGGGAAAATGTTGTTGCAACAACAACAAAAAAAAAATCCTAGCATGATAGTGTGATTGGATGACGCCTCTATATGCATGCATGTATTGGAAATCTTTTGTTTAAGTTGTCGGTTTTTAATTGAACTGTAACTGTTTGTTTTGGAGAAGAGTTTTAAATGCAAGTTTTAGACGATCGAAAAATGAAACAATGTTCTTTTGATGTTTAGTGTAACATCCTTATAAAAGAACGCCAATATTAACGAGAACAAATACAGAAAATCATTCGCTAATTCAAAAGAAAAGTCCATGTTCATTCTTTCTTTTTGTCTCACAACATCTCACTTTGCAATTCATTCGGAATGTACATTGCCTTTGAGTATTTGCATGTAACTTCAGAAAGTGAGATTCGCAGATAAATATAAAATTTTAAATTGGGGTTCATTGTATCTTGGAACAAATTCGTTGTTAATTCGATTATATATAGTGGGGGCAGATATTATCTTGAGGACAGCGGCTTGAAGTGATTAAGTTTGTGGTTTTATTTGAAAATACTATTATATTTATTTGGATTAATAGATTTAAGTAAAAATAATAAAGTTTATCTTGCCTGTTATAAACAAAGTAATATTTCCTCCTCCTTAAAGCCCAAATAAGAAGTCCGGACATACTTTGTTAAGTTTAAGCCGAGGCCCATGAAGGTGCTGTCTGCGTATCGTGTCCTGACTCCTGAATAGTCCTGATCATCCTCTCGAAACTTTTGGGTCATATGAAATCTTAATCCCATCAAAAAATTTTGAAAACATATGATTTTTGTATCACATAATATAACTGTAAAAAAAAGCTAGTTGATGTTATGTAATTATAGTTTTTCGTGTCAGTGTCTTATTTAATATTATTTGTATATTATTCTGATTCCAAGAACCTTCAAATATGTTAAACAGTGGGGTAGTAATATGTCAAATTCACTTGCTTTGAGTTTTAAAACGTACATTTACAAGAGGATGTTGAAAGTTCAAACAGACCTAGCTCCAAGTTTCATAAAAGTACATATTATTTTTAAAAAATCAGCTTTTTAGGGCAAATCACTGATTAGGAAGGAAAACCTTGTTTGGAGTTAATTAAGGCAATTATAGTCGCGAGACAGCATAAAGTACCATAATTTAAATTTAATTGAAAGATGTGTTCAATTTTTTATGATTAGTCACGAGAAAAAAAAAAAACAAAAAAGGCTGGACAACTAATGTCAGTTTTTTTTTTTTTTTTTTTTTTTATAATAATTGCAACTAATGTCAGTTTTGAAGTTTGAACTTTGAATGGGGGTGTAAAGGCATGCAACGGGAAAACATAAATGTGAAGAATTTCAATTTCAAAATGATGCTCATTTATTTCAGTTTACTGACTTCTAATTGAACATTAATTTCTGCATTAATTTTGTACTTCTGACTCATGCGTACTTCGCCCAACAAAAAGAAAAAAACTAAATGAAATTAATTAAGTGCTCCAAGTGATGGAGAATTTGGGATCCAGTAGATAAATTATAGAATTTCATAAAAATGCGACTTAATTCCCCAATTAAAATATGTTATCTAATGATTATTATAAGCTACGCATTTGTGCTTCTTCTTTACAACTTCGACCTTGCCATTGGTTATGGAATTCACTAAATAAACTATTTCTAAGTACTTTGCCGAGAAAGTTATTCGAGATCGAGAGAACAAATAATTTCAGTTCTTAATTTAAGCATTTATGTTAAAATGCCTCTTCACCAAGTTATTTGTTCAGATAATAAACTCTCTTTAGAAAGTGGATTTGCAAGTGCAACATTGGTTCTCGTCAGAATTAATAATATGTCTTATTCTAGTTGCACGGTAGTCTAAAAATCACATAATGCAATGTTCTATACGTATTAGATCTATACACCAATACTAGTCTAAAAATCACATAATGCAATATTCTATATGTATCATACACCAATACTTCTCGAATACGTAGTTAGGCGTGCCACTTGACGTATTTGGTAATTAGATAAAATAAAATTACGAATACTTGAGTTGAAAACCTATCGAGAATGTGTCTAACTGTCTCGACACATCTTATATCCAAATTATAATTTTAAATATAATGGTAAAAGTTTAGAATAAGAAAAATTAAAAAGAGATTAATTTCGATCTTTCTTTATTAGATACAATTTTCTTTAAGATGAGACAAGTTTCTCACCTTTTGGATAAATCTATTATTATATTTTTCTTTTGAATGTTCCTTTCCATAGTTAGAAGCAGTATTCAAATTTATATTTTAAGTTTTAATATAACTAACATACTATAACTTTATTTATTCTAATTATATTGTATACTTAAATTTATTACTTTAGTACCATATAAATGATATAATTATATAAATACAAAAGTGTGTCCATGCCATGTTCTATCCTAATATTTTCTAAAATTCTTATCCCCGTATTAATGATTCTATTTTAAAATTGTACCTTACCTCTCTTCGTTCAAAAAAGACAACCAAAATAAGAAAAGGTGGCTGTCAGCAAATCTTAATTTAAACTAAGTTTATGGTGGGACTTTGTGGTCACAATTATATATATATATATTGAAATTGGTGGCTATAATCATATGATGTATATCATCATCTTTTAAATGTGATAAATATATGATAAACCGTACGTAGGGGGAATCAACCTAAAACCCCCTTGTGGTTTCGGAAACCTGCACGAAACCCCCTTATAGTTTGTTAATTGTCTAAAACCCCTTTGTGGTTTCATAACTCTGCACAAAATCCATTTTTCATGAAACCACAAGGGGTCCTGTGCAAAACTTTTTGAAATCACAAGGGGGTTTTGTGCAAGTTTGGAGATTTTGTACAGAATTTATGAAACCACAAGGAGATTTTAGACAATTAACAACCCATAACAGGGTTTGGTGTAGGTTTTCGAAACCACAAAGGGGTTTTATGCATTTTTCCGTACATAGTTTATGCAAGAATCATCCATAACTTTTTTGAAATGGGAAAACCTAAATTGTTTGTACAATGACATAATTTTCCTGATTGGAAGAATATTTGGAAGCCTAATCTAGGATGCCATAATGGTGTCGTCCACACCAAGAACTAGCTAGAATGATTGAGTGTTCCCCTGCCATTCACTTTTCTGCTCAAAGAGTTCTAAATTGTATAGATGGCATTTCATGAGTAGCTTTTGACTATAAGAAAAAAATGGGTGGAGAAATTTTTAAGTTCTAAAATGTATACTCAAAAGCAAGCCAATTCAAGGACTTGCTTAACGAGTTAATTCCATATGTCCTCTATTTTGAACTAAATTAATTGAAGCAAAATATTGTCACTGTAACCTATATTGTGTATACTGTGTAGATTCTTCATTCTGAGGTAATAGGATGTGCGTATTTCTTGTTTATGCAATTAATGACCAGCCCGTAAAGGTTATTTTTCAGATAACAAATGCACATAAAACTATTGTTTCTGATAATTTAAAATTTCCATATGAATGACGTATCGGCCCAAGGGAAATTCGTTGTGTGACTAGACTTATTATCAACATTTGACTTTTGCACACAAGGTATCATTTGCAAATCTAATTTGTTCTAAGACTAAACTTTAATGGTATACTAAGTATCTTGCTTAGTGGACCCACCACACTACATTGATTTAAGTTGATTCTTGCATAATAATTGTATTGTATCTTACTATTTTGCATGTTACGACATGAATTTACCTTAAGTTAGCTTATGTAAGTTGTTTGTTTTAAATTCTCAATTTATACTTCTGCCACTGCCAACATAAACTCAATTCATGTGCATAATGGCAGACTTCAAAAGCTAAAAAAGGAACATTCTAGTAAGTCTTAGTTCCATTGATTTAGGCTATACGTTGAGAAAAAAAAAACATTTTTGTCTTACGGAGAGAAATTTCAC
The DNA here is from genome assembly GCA_946800315.1 of Misopates orontium. Taxonomy (NCBI): domain Eukaryota; kingdom Viridiplantae; phylum Streptophyta; class Magnoliopsida; order Lamiales; family Plantaginaceae; genus Misopates; species Misopates orontium. The sequence goes on along the minus strand of OX326952.1, from coordinate 20,312,955 downwards.
TAACTTTGAAAAGTGAGAATATTCTAATTGTTTAAGTCTAAGAGCCTAAAGCATAACCCTGTGAATGTTTTCTTCGACGAAATGATACAAAGTTTTATATCTACCTCGGTCCTGTTATAAGCAACGTTTTGACGGGTACATGCGTAAGTTGGGCCCTTTGCATGTTATGGGTACATGCGTAAGTTGGGCCCTTTGCATGTTTAGAGAGATAGGGTATAAGTCCAGAGGCACGATATAAGCCCCACAAATTTTGATATTTATTTTAAAAAATATAGATTATAAATAATTTAATAAATTAAAATTAAGAGAAAACATGAGTTAATGATATTTTTGAATATGAAATCTATTTGGGAATACAAAATTACAATAACATAAAAACGCCTCAAGATAACCTCATAGCATTTGTAATTAAGCCTAATTTCGTCCAAAACGAACCACACGTGCCCCATTGGGCGTGTTTTTTAAAAATATTGTTTATATGCACAATTGTAAATACATCTTTAAACTTGTTAACTTTTAACCAGGAAAAGTTTTTTTTTTTTTTTTGCAGATATCCAGCCTACATAAACATGATTTCCGAGCTTTTCTTTTGGGAAATTCTTGAATCCACTTTATTAGGAAAACAACTTTCTTTTTCCATAAACAATTTGCCGTTGCAATATTCTCATCAATCCATGTATTATCAAGACAAGTGCATGTGATGCACTCAATAATATCACTATATGTTCTTATGTTATATGCAAAATATATATAGATATTAAAATATAATTTCCTTCACTTGCTAGATCGATCGTATCCAAGAAGCCGTTTTGTTTCCACATAAATTATTGCTGAAAAAGGCAGAAAAGAGAGGGGAAGAAACAAATGGACCGAAGAAAAAAGGTCCCGTGAAGTCAGAAAACAATAAAAAGAAAGAAAACTAAATACATGCATATGACACACAACACAAGCAACCAAACAAAACAAAAGCCAAGACAAATGTAACTGAAACAATGTTCAAGCCCCGCACGCAAACTCAGAGGGGGAAAAAGATAGATAGAAAGATAGATAAGCAAGTCGTGCATTATTTTCAGACAAGGGAAAACGATTTTACTTACTAGGGTTTTTATAAAAGGGAAAAATAATATACTTTGAAGAGAAAGAAAACAAATTGAGAGGTGTGTTGTGTGTGTCTTATTAATGTGACGGGGTGTGGGGGCCATTTTAAAAAACCTGTAAGTCTACGCCTCGTTTCCCGTTTCAATGCCCCGCTGACCCCGCTAACGATTCATCTCATCATTCATAGCCAGCTCATTTACCATTTATTCATTGTCTGTCCGTTCCTTCTTCTTACAAACTATGTACTTCAAATTTTCAAAATAAGATATAGATAATATATTCACAAACTCATCAACTCTACTTTTGCTATTTTCACTCCTTCGTATATCTGTATTAATTATTTTATATAATTGTTGGACGATTGATTACATGATAAATGTAGCTTAATTGTTTATAGATCTTCATGCATGCACGATTATCATGAAATAGTATTTCCCTAAAGAAGAGCTAGCACATCTAATGTACATATAAAATTTTGAGGGGTTTTCGACAAATCACCCTCTCCTGTTAAGCTAATTTGGTAAATTACCTCATGACTACTCTCTCCCGATTCGAAGAAGTAGCACACTGCCCTTTGTCCATTTTTTATAGTACTTATTATATTTAAAGATCTAAACACACCTTGATATTTTAATATTTTTTGTGTATAGTTTAAAATTTAATTTAATTGCAATATTCTTTTACTTTAGTTTATGTCTTTGCGAGTAATAGCATAGTAATAGATTATAAACTTATATATTACAAAACTATGAACTAATATTTGAAGTATAACAATAAAAATGGTATAAAGAATCACCCCTCCTCTCAAAAAATTATTTAATACAACCGTTACATTGCTGGCGTGGTGTAGCCAATAGTCCTAAGTACAACTATCTTTTAAATTGTAGGAAATAACTTTCCATAATCTCGTCCCAGCCATGTACGTACTATCTACACAAATAACCGACTTGTTACGTCACCTCATTGTGTAATGGTTACACAAATAAATTGGACTTTCCTCTATATGAGATTCGGATAATTTTCTAAGCGAATAATTCATTTACTTATTTATCTACGTTGAGTGATCCACCAATTAGCATCACAAGGTAATTTGCCAAAAGCTCATGATCAATTCCGAGTTGAGATGCATGTAATCATAGTAAAATGACTGAAACACTGGATCATATATTTTCTATTAAAAGAAGAGAGAAACTATAAATGTTGCATACTTGCTCAAGAAACGTGATTAAACATTTTCCTGTGGAAACTTTACAATTCCATTGCGTTTGTGGATTCCGGAGATGAACATGATATGATATTCATTTATCTTTAATATTATTATTGTTGCCTAAATATCATTAAATATACAATAAACTATGAATTAGTTACGAATTAATTTGAGCCTTTTGATCTCTATCTGCAGGGTTGAAATTTTAATTAAAAGAAAAGAGTAGAACAATTGTATTTTTTATGCCACTTTTATTTGTCAAGATTACATCAATCCGACTGACTTAACTTTAAGATATATATGCTTTAAAGAAATATCGAGTATGAGCATCGCTGATATGAATTCTAACTTTAGTTCGTAGTATATACTTCCAGTCAATTATGTACAATTACCTAACCTATAAACGTACAAGTTCCTCATGAATTTTATTTCCTTGTGTCCCCTCCACATTTTAATCTAGGTCTCTAAAGTAAATAGAAACTCAAATTTAGTAAATCCAACATGCTACCTGAAGAAAGTTTATCTGTAATTAATATATTACAAAACACAAAGTAACTTGTACTTAATCTGCGTGATAATTATGTCTAATCGAATTACTTTTAAACACTAATATCTCTACCCAATTAAAGATCAGAAAAGAATTGATAAAAGAAGCAAACTGGATGGTTTCAAATTTATAATTGGGAGTTGAGGACTTTACCCAAAAAAATTATCAAAATAGATAAAGGAAAAGGGTGGGCCTTAGCCAAAACCAGAGTGGAAACAGCAAAAACCGCATAAAACTATCAGACGTCACCGCGTGAGCTTCCCCGTTTACCGTGTAAACTTTTCGGCTCCTTTCTCCAACTCTTTCTAAACCCATAAAAGCCTTAAAAACTTTCACGGGCAAAATACATAAAACTCCCTTTATTCACAAAAATCTTCACAAAACACCCTCATAGTAGTTTTTTAGCACCAAAATCTCCTCGTACTTTAAAAAACCCCGCATCAAACCCCATAAAAACTCTTTTGTGCCAAAATATTATGACAATATGTGTGTCAATATAATAATATTAAGTAAAGATTTGATTTTTTTATTTTCTTAATTACTCATTACCTCGTGCATTAAAATCTCAACTCGAGTCATATACATGTTTCATACCCCATCTTCGTTTATTATAACTCCATCTTGGATGCACTGATCAAACCCCATCGTCGAATATTATAACTCCATACGTTTTCTGAAATTTGCACCAAATCTCGTCATATTATATATTGAAAACCTCGACAAAAACCTTCTTATTGTTTGGTTCAGAATCTTTTAAAATACGAGAAAATTCCATTCAAAAAAATTATAACACGAGAGAGTTCCGATGCAGATTTCCTAAAACACGAGGGTGTTTCATGCATTTTCCACCACTTTCACCAAAAAAAAAAAATCAAAAACTCTTCCTTGAGAAAACAGCATAAAAGCACCTCTCCCCCACATCTCATTCTCTTATTCCCGCTTCCTCTCTTCATTTCTTCACAACAAAACCAAAAAATGGCTTCTCCTTCTTCAAACAACAACAACAACTCTTCCTCCTCTTCATTTCAACCCGTTTACCCAACCGGGTTCGACCCGAACACCACCTTCGTCCAAGCCGACCCCACCACCTTCCGCGCCGTCGTCCAAAAACTCACCGGCGCCGCCGCCGCTAAACCACCACCAAACTCCGCCCCCGCCCGCAAACCCGCCTTCAAGCTCCACGAAAGAAGGCCCACCGCAAGAAAACTCGAGATCAAACTCAACAACAACATCGTACAACATTCGCCTAATTGTCATCACAGGACCGTTAATAATCTAGTTAGAGAAAACACGGTCATGATCTCGCCCGTGTCACCGTTGGATCATCATCAGTACTACTATTTGAAAGAAGAGGAGGAGAGAGCTATTGCGGATAAGGGTTTTTATTTGCACCCGAGCCCGCTGAGCACGCCCAGAGGATCCGACCCGCCTGAGCTCTTGCCGTTGTTTCCACTCACTTCGCCTAGGCAGGAGGATTATCGTTCTTAATTAATTCATTCATAATGTTGTTGTAATAAACTTCTTTTATTTTATTATTATTATTATTATTATTATTATGGTTATTTAGTTCTTGGATTAGTTGATTTTTAGTAGTGTTATGGTATGTGTACGTAGTTAATTAGGAGTGTTTTTAGAGAATATTCAAGGGTTTGTGTTATTAGTTTAGTTAATGTACGTACTTGTTATGTAGTAACTAATGCGACTTTTGGTGCTTATGTTAATTTGTTATTGGATGAGTTACTTGTTTTATCTTGCAAAGTTGATGACGGGCTTGAAGTTCCTACTCGATCGGATTGTTAGTGATAAAGCTTGCATTTTTTTGTTTAATATGCGTTGGAATATCAGTAGCTAGAATGAATATATCGATTGGTGATTTTATTTCATCTTTTGAGCTGTCGCACGCATTATTGTCAGAGAACTTAAATTTAATTATTAAGTTATTACGAAATTGGGCAAAAGTTTTTAACATTGACGTATTATTACGGGAACAGGTAATCATTTTTTAAAATATCTGTTTGGCAAAGTAAAGAAGGCTAAGCTTTTCTCACACAAGTGCAAAAGACTTGTCTAAACCACGTGGAATGTAGCTCGCTATGTCAAATAACTACTCAATTTTATGTATTAAGATTCAGGACATGTATCATCTAAATTAAATGATATAAAAAAAAGTAGTTTAGACAATCTTATGGCAAAATACATATATACACACATATGCACCAAGCTAATTTAAACACATGACTTCTTCGTCATAGGTGATACGTCTTACAAAAAAAAAATATTTTATTATAGACTGAGTGCATGGAGGATTAGTTTTTTGTTGTTGTTATTGAATTTTAACTCAACTACATTATAATAGAACAAATATGGAGAATACTATAATGTGACGGTTGCCTATAATGTGTTATAACTTACAACATATACTTACTTTTCATATATACAATGAAGATGAAGTTATGCAGTGTTTCATATATAGTATTTACTTTAATGAGTTACATTAAATACTTGATTGAAACGTTTACTTCCATCGACAAAACTCAAAAGAAAGAAAGAGGAATATTATATCATTTTTCCAAGCGAACCTAGTAAAAAAGGAAAAGAAGAGTAGTTAAGTAATAAGTACAGTAAAAAATATTCCAACCATAAGTGAAACAGAAATTAATACAGCAAGTGCAAAAAATGTACAGTGCATGCCTTTGTCAGATAAACCGCCACGATTCGTCCTGAGGCCTGTGTAGTTATTATAGTGTCTATACTTTTAATTCTGCTCAGAATAATTTGAACTTTCAAAATAATTTGAAAATCCCTGTGCAATTTATTTCATCAACAGCATGAATGTACGTGTTTTCTGATAAGATTCATTTGGAGAAAGGGAGGACCACAGTAAAATGGTAAGCCTCTTTAAAGGGGACCAGATATTTCTGGGTAAATTTTTATCAAAACTTGGAGTTACTGCAGGAAAAATGTTTCTTATAGTGGATACGTCTTCGTTCGAATTGGCAAAATTAGTTACTTTAATATCTAAGGGTAAGACACTACAAATCTGATTCATAATTATTATGCGTAAGTACTCGTAAAAAAAAGTTAAGTTGCTACTATTTATATGCTACGCAAGCAAAATGTTCCTACAATATATATTAACTACTTATGTTAAGTTCCTAAGAAAATGTGTATTCATGATACAATGTTACTATATGGTCTCGCAAAGTATAAATATTTTTGAGACATTAAGCATGGAGAACTTAAATTGTGATGTTCGTTATATTTGACGCAGTGTAATATAACTATTTTTCTTTAGTTTTTGAATAACTTATAACTATTTTCGAACACTATATTATACAACTTAGACAGAAACGGAGTATTGAATGCACTAAAAAATTTAAAATTTATACAATATTAAATAAATTTTCCCTGTTCAAGAGGGTACTGTGAATTCATAAAGTGTTAGATAATCCAAAAGGTTTCGAAGAAGTCAAGTTTGTTGTGCATGTTCATTTTATGTGATGAGAAGATTGTTGACTTAATGAGCATAAGATATTGAAAAAGAGAATTTAGCAATGACAATGACTTAGAAGAAATTCCATTGCTTTGAAGTTAGATGACATGCAATTGACAGGCAAGTCTTTGCAAGAAAACGACATTAAAAATTTGTGTCTTGAAATTCTGCATAGATTGCGACAGACTTTGGGTCATAAGAATTGCCTTATCCAAAAAAAGACTTTCACATTGTTCTCTTTTCAATTTCTTTACGGGCATGCATGTCTATCTACCAATAATAGGGAATTTGAAAAACTGGCTTTTCCCACTTAATGAATATGACGTGTTTGACTATGTTCTTTAGCTTAATGTGCAATTAATTGTGGATACGTGTTCTAAAAACAAGACAATTTTTTTTTCTATTTTAAATTATATAATTGGTTGGCATTAACGTAACAAAAATATACCAATTTACAGTAGAATTTCTCAATTAACTGAAGTAATAAAATTATTTAAGTCACCCTCCCACCAAAAATTGTAAAGATGGAGTTTGTTAAATCGGTTAAAAAGGTACATTTTGCACATCTAAAATGGACAGAGAACAAGAATTTATATATGCATTCGACCTAACATGCTTCTTGTTTTAATCCGTTATTATATGCTACTTTTTTCAGGATAAAGGGGCGCAATCACTTGATTCGTGAATAGTTGATGCCCCCAATTGACAAAATTTTATTTATTAACTCTTAATCAACACGACCGAGGGACACTAAGAGAGCAACAATAAATATATTTTTAAATATGAAGTAGATGCAAAATAATATATAACTAGTATAATCTCAAGTTCATGGTAGGACATGAAAAATTCTTATTTTAATATAATTCGATATATAGAAAAAAAAAAGTATTATATTTGCTCATTTAGCAGTCAAATTTTCACATGAACTCCATTCCACCATTGACGTTACACACGTCATTCGCGGACCAAACGGCATATGTTCATGCACATCAATCATGCATTTCACATATGAAACGATCAGCAATGGTTGCTTTCAGTATCCGTTATATTTCTAAATTAAATAATATTTTCATGGAGATATCACGGTTTAAATGAAGCAATATCGTGTAAAAGTGCTGAATTTTAAGTCATAACGTGTGCTAAGTACTAGCTAAGGACTTAATGCCTTGACAAAGAGAGAGTAAAGTCAATTGTAGTCACATGTTCACATTGTTGTTGGTTTTTCTGTAATTCCAATAATTGACTATCTCCCACTCATGCCGAAAGTGAAATGATAAATCTTGTCATTTGTTCTATTAGGTCATATTTTTTTTGTTAAACCTATTAGGTCATATGAATAAGTAATTATGAGGAAAAATAGAACTCTCAAAAGAAAAGAAGAAACGGATAAATAAAATGCATTTTGCTATGGTAATGTTAATTAATAGGTTAAATGTAAGGTAGAAAACTGGTGCACAAGGTGACACTGCTGAATTCCCTGCTTAAAGTGTTGTCCAGAGAAAAAAAAAAGAAAAAAGATCGAGATATTCGAATAATGAGAGGAAAAAAAAAATCTTAATATTTTTATGACTGAAAACATGTGAATTTGTGATTTGACAAAAAAAAAACATAGTAAGTACTGGTCGAAATGCATCTAATAAATCCATTCTAACTTCTGAAAGGCCAGAAAATAAATTCTCTGATATTATTGTCCTCTTCTTTGTAATAATCTGAAGGGAAAAAAGAAAAAAAGCAAGAATGCAGCATGTGGCATGAACATGCATATGACTTTGACTTGTATTGAAGCTTTTTAAACCAGTTCGTATTGTTCTTAGTTTAAAAGTAAAACACAAATCATAAAAATAAAATACATTCATAAGAATTTTTTCCTTTTCATGTAGTACTACTAGCATTGTCACCTACTAGCTACTAGGCCTTTATTTCAATGCCTAGGAAACAATAACACTGCTTAAATCTTTCTACTAACAACAATCAAATAAAAGCAGAAATGAGGAGGGGCACAAGTGCTAAATTTTCATAACTTCTTCGTAATTTCATACAGTTTTAAGCTTATGGAATAGAGTTATTCAAACAAAGAATATGAATCAAAACATATTTGTACAAAAAGATAAAGATTATTAGCAATTAAGATGGATCTTCCATCGAAAGACATAGAACCGGTGCCTTCCAAAAGAACTACATTGAACTTCAAAAGTAAAGAACTCAGCAGTTTGTACATAATTCATCCAAAATCTCTCGGTGAGAAAACCACCAACCTTTATCACGTCTGACTCGATCAATCAAACACTGTAGGGGTGCTGTTCCACATATCATAGCCAGACTTGTTATTATTAAGCCCCTAAGGGGTCATGTCTTGGACATTTCTACACTTAACATGCAACGTAAAGATACCTCCACGATGCAGAAGATAATGCTTCCCTAATGACTTGGCGACGAATAATCTCTCTTCAACGTGCTGAAGCACAGATAGACTGATGATACCTCTCTTCGACTGGAGCATTTGTGAATTGCTGTCTGTTTCTTCTCCGCTTTGTGACAAGAACAAAACCTTCACCGTCCCTGGTCTTACTTTTATTTACATGTACACGTTTTTCTCGTTCAGTATTTTTGTTCTCTGACTGAACTTCTGTATTTCCATCATTCCCGTTGAAAATCTTTATTATTGCACTATCATTTGCAATTGCTTCGGCAGGATTACTAGAAAATTCATGTTTCTTGTCACTAACTGGAGCAGTGCTTGGAGAATCTGAAGTACTCTTTACTGACTTCACTATGAAGCTGAGCAGTATTTGCCTGGCTAATTCTGCCTTCTCTGCATCAGTACTGTTCTTCCTTGATCTTTCCCTTTTAACATCAGTTGTACCATTTTCATTTAGCTTCCCACCTCCAGACCCTAAAGAAACCCCAGTGTTAGAAACAATAGAAGAATCAGACTCAATAGTAGGTTTTGAGTCTTCGGCAGCAGCATTCGTTTGCCAAGCTCTTCTAGGAACAAATTCAGGTGCATGTGGATTCATGATCTTTGGAGAAACTAAACCATTTCTTTCTGAAACAGGAATTTGGTAATTCAAAAACCCAGGTCTCATCCTGAAAGTGTGGTTTGTTCTATAATACATAGGTGACCTGGGACCACAAGGAACTCTAGCAGCAATAGACGGGAAGTGCAATGGCTCTGCAACTGTGGCTTGGCTGGCCACAACATCATATACACTAGTAACTGCAGCTGGACTGAATGGTTGAGCAGCAGCAGAGAGTTTGCTTCCGTTTGTTTCTGCAGGTTTCTCTTCGTTACTGGAACATGAGATGTCTTCAGTATCTGAGCCAGAGGTCGCTAACTCTGATCCATTTTCATGAATGTCACCTTCACTGTCTCCTTTTGTGTCTTTGTGATCTGGTAATGAGTCGTCTGAGGAGACTCCATCCTTCCCATCCTGCTGTTCTGCCTCTTTTGGAAATGCAGAGACTCCATCTTTGTCTTCCTGCTGTTCTGCCTCTGTTGGACTACCACACATCTGGTTGTCAAGCTTTTCCTCACTCAGTTCTTCAACTCTCTCGAACATGGGCTTTAGAACAGTACCTGGTGCAGCCACTGCTACTTCTTTGTATGATAATGATTTTGAAGCTAAGGCAGTGAGAGTAGCAGGAGGAGGAGAAACTTTAGACACAGTTGTTGGGGAAATTTTGGGCATCGGATTCTTTGCAGGCACTTTAGTTGAATCATCAATGTTACTAAAGCTAAGAGTGCCAGTTTGTTTCATTAGAGACACTGCAGCTGAAGCTGGTCTGGATCCTGTCTTGTGACCCTCTGAAATAGCCTCCTTCCCATAAACGCTGTCCTTATAGCTTGAGTATGCAGAATTTATCTTCAACTTGGCAAGATTTGGACGCTTTCTGTTTGACTTTCTAGTGGCCCCGTTTCCTGACCTTCCTTTTGAATTAGCTTCTTGCCACCCTTCTTCTAAGTTCACTTCTCGGGAAATTTCCTCTGAAGGTCGGTCAAATCTAGCGACAGTGTCCGCTAATGGTTCTTGTGAGGATTTGGCATCTATCTTATCCTCTTCACTGCTAGACTCCTCCACTGTAGCTTTGCTTTCTATATTTTCATTTTTTGTGGCAATTTCGCTCTTCTCCTCTAGCTGTTCGGATTTATCACCAGCTGGAAAAACCTAAGAGATCACATGAAGAAAGGAGTACATTTACATATTAGTATCAAACTGAATGTTAGTTAAAACAGAAGAGAAAAGAATAATGAGAAATAAACACATTTTACAACGACGACGTTTGCAGCAACAAGTGCAATCGATTTTAATAGGGGAGATTGGATGTCTGTCCAGAAACAAGATTGAATTTATACATACCTTTGAACGCCGCTTCCTTTGACCATCTATCGCCTTTGAATCCTGATCCGGACTTATATAATCAAGGAGATCTGAGACACTGCACATGACGGTTTAAGGTTTTGGTTTGCCAGGGGGCATGGTAGAAGTTTCGGAAACAAATAATACGGAGATACCATCTTAATACCTCAGGTGTCCTTTGCTGGCAATGGATGCATCTGGTTTTGGAGTACCATTACGTGCTGCTTCTTGCTGTTCCAAGGCTTTCGATTCAAAATATTCAAGCCATGCAGCAGCATCCTGCAGGTACTTACTTTCTTAGTTTCGATTCTCCATAAACTCAAATAAATTACCCCTTGCTTTTCATCTATAAGTAAGTCGCAGTTCGCATATCTATGTAGCTACACGTGCTTTTATGAAAAGAAATAGAATTCTTGGTCTAATAGAGAGTTTCCACAATTTACAATAAAAGAAATGATAGGCAGATGACTGTAATCACAAACAAATATGTAACTTATGCTATTTGCAGATTTAGTCATAAATGCTTTGAATAGATCAGTTTACAATGGATGATAGGCAAAAGCAGAAGTGATGCAAGTGTGCCTATGTTGCACATATACTTCTAAAAGATCACGCTGTATCGTGTCGGATACGTATCGGACCTCGACACTCCTGGGATACGTATCCGTCACGTGGCGTATCCAATGATTAAAATAAGATGGATACCCGTGCTGGACACATGTCGAGGACGTACCCAACCATTCTGAACACATCGCAAATCCATAATATAATTTCAAATTTAATGATAAAAAGTTCACAATCTTTTTATACTAGATATTATTCTCTTCATTTAAGTTGAAACAACTTTTTTTCCTTTAAATAAATTTAGTATTACATTTTTCTTCTTAAAAGTTTCTTTACACTATTTAGTAACAGTAAGTAAGATTTTTTTTTTCATTTAAAATTTTAATAAATATAATAGTAAAATTGTAACTTTATCTATTCTAATTATATGATACACTTAGATTTACTATTTTGATAACATATAAATAATATCATTATATTAATACAGACGTGTATCCATGGCGTATCGTATCCTGAGATTATCAACAATCCATGTCCCGGTCTCCGCATCCGTGTAACATAAAAATGTGCCCAACAAGTACTAAAAGCATAACTTTCCCCTTCTTTATCATGATGTAAACAATATCGATAGTGATGAATATAGATGCTGCTGAAACTTTATAATATGACAGATATGAGTTGATTAAATAGTGAACCTGGGTTCGAAGATCCTCTGCTCCCAGCTTAGCCTGAAGAATTTGTAATGTTGTTTGTTCATGCTGCACACTGAGGGAGTATGCTTCCATCAATGAAAGAGCTATGGCAATGGCGTGATAGCTAGCAGCAGTCTGTCAGATGAGCAAGTATCTAGGACATTTCAGTAACCAAGGGTATAATATCTCGAGTTTGTAACTAAGAGTTAAATTGTCAAGATCTGTTAATGCAGGGAACGGAATATTCAGAAAAATTCTGCATGCTTTTCACATGGGTACCAGATTTGAATCTGAGACATTAGAAGGTGGAACGTACCTGTATGTGGTCGGCTCCTAATAATCTTTTGTTACACTTTAGGGCTTCATGAAGATATCTCAGAGCAACATGAACATTTCCCATGCCTTCTTCCATCATAGCCACATTTATGTAAGTAGCTGCTGTGTTAGGATGAGAGAGCCCACACGTGAAATGAAGAAGATATAACGCACGGTTGACGTATCTGCCGACGGCCATGAAAGGACATAGTTAAGAGACTTAATGCAAAAAAACTATTCAGGAGATGAAGATAAATAAAAACTTTAGCCGTGTAGACGAAGAAACAGACTGGGAAGCGTAAGAAGCGACCCAGTTCGGAATTAGTAAAACATATATATGATGAGAAAATTTAAACCATCTTTATGGAAGCATGACTTCATGAAGCAGAACTACAAGCAATGGCAAGAAAATCCAAAGAATCCTTATGAAGAATGACTCAATGAATCAGAAGTAAAAGGGCACATAACAATGAATATGAAGATCCTGTGTCTAATAATGAAGGAGATACATGAGTCCATAGATTAAAAGATCGACATCTACACAAAAATCACTATGTTTTCTGCATAATCCTAACCAACCATCCTTGTAGAAGCTGAATTACGACATATTTGGAATGAAAACCGCAGATCTTCATTGTTGAAACTGATTTTCTTTTAGAGAATACTTTAAGTAAGATCACGAACCAAAGTTAAATTGCAAATCAAAAATAGCTTTCCAAAATCAAAGAGCCATGCCCAACTCACTTCAGAGCCAACTCAATATGCTGAAGGCGGTAATAGAACACTGATAGATCCCCATAGCTTTTCATAGTATCTGGGTGGTCAAGACCTAGCTCCCTCTCATTGATATCTAATGCCTTCTGCTGGTATATAGTCGCCTGTACAAGAATATTTCAGATAGTCAATACGGCTAGTCTAAGATCCAATAATACCAGCTTTCTCAGGGACAAAAGCACCATGGGCTGTTTAGAAAAGCATTAATTCTTGAATCATAGATAAGGATTAGGAGTATCAACTTGTTTAGGTATCTATTTTTCTAAACTTATATCTCAGCATAGTGTAACAGTAATGAATGTCATATTTCCAATGATTCCCCATGGCAGCATAACATAGTAGGCAAGTTTCTTGATACATAGAGTGATAGCACTTTCACCGCAATTGTAGATTTATAGATTTCTTATTTTGTTGTTTGCTTGAGAAGGACAAAAGATACAATGTTTACTGAAGTTTAGATAACCAAAGCTAGAAAATCAAAGCGGAGCTGAAAAGCTCTGACATACCTGATTAAAATCACCAGTGTGGTACAGGACAACAGCTAGAAGACTGTAAGCACTAGCAGTTGTACGGTGATAAGGACCGCAGACGGCTATCATCTTTGCCAAAGCCTTCAATTTTAATGTCATAACATTATTTCAATCTATGGAGACGTAAAATTATAACACACGACAATATATAACTTAGAATTATGGTACCTTAGCACCATAGGTAACTGCGTCTTCAAGCTTCCCTTTGTCTAGAGCAATCTTCGATGACTCCAGCAGAGTTCGCCCATCAGCAGAGGAACAACCTACATGCTGTTAACAATAAAATGGAATGAAATGCCACAGCAAAGCCATCATAGGAAACAAGCGATCCAATTCAAAAAGTTTAGGTTTGTCCCCCTCCTACCTTGCAGACTGGTACTACGCTGATGATATCAGATTTTTGAAATGGAGTGGAGCTTTCGAAGTCATAGTCCCTAGGAATCAACTCTAACCCGACCTGGAAAGGAGGAGTTAGATAACAGGTTCCAGTTCCCAAGGATCTACAAAGAAAATATTTCAGCCAGTACCTTATGACAAAGACCCCTGAGAATTGTTAACTTCCTCAAGTGTTTAAATTCATCTTCCAGTCTCCAACCAAATCTTTTCTCCAAAAATATGCGCAGCCATTGTAATATGAGACTTTGATCATTTATGTCATTGATTTTATCATCGCAAGAACCAAGCAAGAAATTTAACGCCGTCGCTATTGCAGCAGACTTGTTATCCATGCTCTCAGCAGAAGCAATAACAGCTCGAATTATATGCTTAAAAGCTCGTGTAACCATTTCATGAATACAAAGGGATTGTATATGAGGAAGCTTCTCTGCAAGTTCAACCTGAATCACACAATTTTAAAATCATTTCCAACTTGGAAAATAAAGAAGGATTTAACACCCACACAGACAGTGAGAGAGAAAAATAAACATTATTTACTCACCACACGACCTAAAGATCGCATTTTTAATCCTCTCAGATGCATGAAGTCAGTCAGTGTACGACCATCAACTGGAGAAAGTTCAAGAGATGCGAAGTCTGTGACCTGGAAAAGTTAAGGATTTAAATCCATTGTAAAAAATTATTCGAGCTAAACCTATTGTAGCACTGCTAAAAATCACTTTGAGCTACTACTGAAATAATACCAGCTTAGGCAAAGCAACATCATCATAATAGTCCTGTGCCATTTTCACCAGCTCATCCACAGTCTGCAAAGCAATGAAATTTAGTATGAATGAGTATAACAAATATTTAAAAATAAAGAAACTGCATATAAGAGCATAGACATTCTTTGTTCAAACAGATTAAACAAACTAAATTTGTAGAATTTTTTTTGGGCGGGTCAAATCACATCACAACATTAGGCCATCAATAGCAAATGTATGAATCTTATATTTCGTAGGAAGTCATCTAGTGCAACTGATATGAACTTTCAATCACCCTCCCAAGAACCAAGAAATATCCAACAACAGGCACTACTAGAAGAATTCCTGAAGGCACGGGTTTTGTTAACAGGACTGCTTACTCTTTTCACTTTGAGATTAAGCACAGGTCTGTTTCAATTCAAGTCCATAACGATTTGGCGACTCAAAGTTCACCAACAAAAGAAGCACAAAAAAAAAACATATTGAAATTTACTCCGCTCAACTTCTTGGACATGTATACATCCTCGATCCGCTATCAATATTGATTGGGGGGCTGTCACAGCTGTACAATGTTACAACTTCTGTCAACTGATTTACAGCAGGGGGGAAAGTACACTCCAAGGGGTGCACCACCCACCAAATAGTTTCACTCACTCCGGTTCTTTTATTTTATTTTGCATGCTAATTACTCTCTCCCCCTTTCCTTCAGATTCTGTACGAAACTTCATTTTAAAAAGAATATAACTAATTAACTCAGAAAACCTAATAACATAATTAACTTTAAAGCTGGGTTTTTTCTTCTAAGCTTTTAATTTCATTCTATCAATGTAAGTTGAACGATTTCATTGGCATCTTAATTGGAATTGCTTCTACTTAACGTCCTTCCTTTTGGGCAAATCAAAATAGAAACCATGATATCCTGTGCTAAATGGAGGGAATAGTATTTTGACACATATAGAGAAAATTTTATTGATGACAATACCTTATTATGAAGACCCACTCCAGTTTCTTTCAGACGTAAGAAGGCCTCTTCAGGAACATATTTTAGCAACTCATAGTTAGGCTCACTGGCTTCCATCTCTGAAATGTTGTTTTCCACATTTAGGCTCCTAGCTGCTGCATTATATTCTTCATCCTTCCCGCTAGAACTGGAAATTTTATTCTCCCTCTTCTTTAGCATTTTAAATTGTTTCCCAAGTCCTTTAACCGCTGGTTCGGCCTTGTTATCATCTTTACAACTCCCAGAATTTTTATCTGTTGGTGTCTCCTGCTTTTGTAAATGCTGGACCCAACAAGAACCAAGTTCCCATCTGAAACAAATTTCCGGTACATCAGGATTTCCCTCTAGCTTTCTAATGCTATCTTTCATTACTTTGTGGACCACACAGCTCGAGGTTCCAACATCCGCTGAATCAAACTGAAGAACATGGCTTCTGAAAGATGATTCAGCACCTGGCTCATGGAGCAGTACTCTTAAACTGTAAAAATATTGCCCCATCAAGACAAGGGAATAGCTCCAACACTATATTTATAATATTGTGACCATATAATAACATATATCGAATCTCTACTAGGTATGCATAAACATAAATACTGGATCGTAACAGACTTATAGATGTTGCCGCATGCATAGTATTGCCACCTTGTGCAGAGAATATGATTGGATCAAAACATGCTTGTGCCATGGATAAATAGCAAAGTTGCTTTGGACATTCCTACTACTCGGTAAGTGATCTTTAGGACATCAAATACCAAGACAGTGAAATACTATAACATCTTACTTTTTGTTACATTAGTCGTTTAATCCTTACTATTGCAAAAGTTACCATACCAATTACAGCAGACAAGCTGCATATGGTTTTATGTATGCAATATAGGCTAAAATAGAACGAACAATTTATATACTGAATTTATCATGATTCATGGACAAATTATATTTTACTTACTGTGACAATTAGAAATAAATACAATACCTGTTAATATTAAGTGCATTCGCTCCGCCATCTGGTTGGTCCTCAATAGCAATATCCTGTAAAAGGCTTGTTCCTCGCTTAGCTTCTCCAACAACCCTGACAGTTGCGGTGTAGCCACAATGTCTTACAACAACAACACCCAAAGAGATAGTATCCTGCATTGGTCGCACACTGTTTCAGTCACATAAAAATGACACAAAAGCTAAAGATGAGAGAGTCATCCTAATGAGGGAAAGGAGGTTATTTAAGAAAGAAAGTAACATAGTAACAATACAGGAAACCATATCACACCTATTTCTGTTTCATATCAATCAGAAACAAAACTCAAGCCTTTTCCTCACTTTCTATTTCTAAGATGCTGTTTTGATGTTTAGCAATTGGAATGCGTTACTTTGACACGTTGCAGAAAGAGAATAAAGTTAAAGAGCATCGTCTTAAATGATGATGCAGGTCAACGAATGAGGATGGATAAAGCAGTGAGTGAATAATAACAAGATAGAGGAACAAATTTACAAATTATATTCTCAAGCAGATACTAATCAGGTGTATATGCTGGTGGACAGCTCAACTTCACAGCCGACCCAAATGGTCAATTATTAAAGTAGTGCAGGCAAATTAAAAATTACTCACATGTACGACTACACTTTCATCAGCTGTTACTCCTTTAAGTAGATTTCTCTGAGAAACTTCCCTGGCAGATTCATTAGAGGTTTTACTGTCAAGAATCTTAAATTCCCTTTTCAAGCTTACATCCCCATCATCTCTGCTGACATTTATGGAAATGTCTCCTATGCGACTCTCATGTACAACTGACCCCGAAGAAAAACTTGACGCAGCCTTGGCAGCAGAATCTATCACTTTCTGTATGGAGGAAACAGCTTTGAAGATGGCAACATCAAGAAATCGATTATGAACCAAAAATGCCTTTCTGTCTCGAAACACTCTCTCCTCTTCAGTTTTGCAAGGAAGGCTGGCCAATTTCGCAAAATCTGTTGCCCATGGTCTACGATCATACTCTCCAAATCTTCCTTGGCCTCCACCATTTCCTCCCCAGTTCTCATCCTCTGTCGGCAGGGACGCAAAGTGCGACACAGAATCGATAACGGATGGAGGGACAACCCAGGTATTGGCACGGTAACCATACGGAAGGTTACCAAACTGAAATGAACACAATACAACTCATTCCCTTTTACCATTTCCTCATATTTGAGAGAAATTGATACGTAAAACAAAAGTTTACCTTATTGTGTTCTATAAAAGCTTTCATCAATGATGCATATGCCTGCAAAAAACCAAAAAAAAAAAAGAGATTATTGGCCTACAATGCAGCAACCTTCTAAATTAAGAATCCAAGTAATAACTGACTAAACCAACATGAGGCATCCCAACTTCCAGCAAATGCGCTGATTATAGGTGGTTAAATTACAATACTAGACCTCATAGACGATTATATTTAATATTCCCTAGTTAGGAATCAAATGAAATTAGTTTTTTCCATTTCGGCGGCTGTTCTCGGTAAATTTGTTGAACAGTCGAACAAATTAAACCAAAAAAAAAACCACTACCGCATACGTGTGCTAATCGAACTCGTTGCTATCACATATATTGTCAAATACTGGAAAACAATTGATTTATAGCATGGCAATAAATACGGAAAAACACTCACATTAGCAAAAGCTCGACTTTGCTGTTGCAGAAGATCTACTAATGAGTAACTCTGCAAAAATTGTTTCCCCAAAGTGTAGAACCCTTTCACTGATGACATCACCTGAATTATCTTCCCATTGCATATCTTTATCTGGAAATACGTCACGAGTTCATCAGTTCTACAAGTCTACCACAACTCACAACAGGAACTCCTCAGAGCAAAATAGATATAAAAACTTCACCTATCTACTTTAAAAATCCAAAAGAGGAAGATCAATTCGAAGCAAGACCAACATTTCTCTCGGTAAATCGATGTACACAACAACAAATCGTTACGATTAATGCATAGGTAATGTGGCTCATTCACGATTATAATCTCGAATCAACATAGTTCCGCCGTACGTACCTGCATTTCGAAGTAATCACCGTCTCGCCGCGCTTCATCGCCCTTGCTTTCAACTCTCTTCAGATCTATGAACTCCAAAAGCAGAAACTTAACACACAATTCAATCACAAACTGAATCAAACAAAACAAGCTCAAAAACAAAAAACAGGCATACTTAGCACGGGCGGTGTGAGTTGAGCGAAAGAGAAGAACTCGTAGAAGTCCGATAGCTTCGGAATCGGGTGAATCGCCACCATATCGTGACTCTCCGATATCGCCGGCGGCGTCGGATTCTCCGGCGATCGCAACTCTCCATCCGATCGCGGTGCGCCGCCGTGCTGGACTTTGTTCTTCTTCGGACGAGATTCGGCTCCTCCGGCGGTCTTGTGCTTCGCGAAGCGTGTAGTGCACGCGACGATGTCGAGGAGCCTCCGCACGTGCGCCACCGCCTGAGATTCATCTGTGTAGTCCTCTGAAAAATTGACAGTGGCATTTTCGTTAATAGTGGGGAAATCGATGGGCAGATGTTGACGTCGAGAAATGCGGCGCAGGAGATTAATGATAGGTGGAAAATTGAAACTCCAATTCACGTGGGGTCAGAATAGCCCTACCCCACAAAAGAATTTAATTTCGATAATTATAATATTATATAATTTAAGAAACTTGTAAAATTATTAAGAAATGGTGTATATTTTTTGTTTTAAGATAATTAATGCTATACTATAAAATATGCTTTTTACGAGACGGACTAAATTATGTAGAATGGGATGGGTGAGAATTAAGTAACCAAATTATTATGTCACATGGCTTGTTAAAGATCTATCTTAGACTAAGGTGAGTGACATTCATTAAAAGGGACGGCAAGGCGGCTATTATAAGATTGGTAGATATATAATATATATTCAACTCGTTCCACCAAACAAGCTATAAAAGTCAAATGTAATTATAAACGAATAGAATTTTTTGAATTTATGTTTCGGAAATATATATGAGTCTTTATAGTTTTAAAATGAAATATAGTGGACTTCGGGACTACAAGAAATATGAAATTTGATATGGAATGCGTCCAATTGCTAAATGACAAGACGTACTATTGGTTGAAGACCGTACCCCTGCCAAAATGGCAGCTTTATTATCATCTCGTGGTGTTAATTAAATAAAATTACAGTACAGTTTTATATACTTTTTTCGGAATAAATGGCACGATTCTATTTTCTTATGTAGTAGGCAACTCTTTGAGATTTTCTATTTTATGAATTTTTCGATATATGTTGCAAACTCACGTGGCATCACAAAGTGAATTATGTCAACATCGGGCTGGTAGTATCTTTACGAATGACTAAATGGCATATTTTCTTTTTGATAAATTTGACCGAAGGGAATCTTCTTAAAAAAAATTGTTTACCCACGTAAATTTGCCACTTTATGCGTATATTACAATCAAATGTCATTTGACATTTTTAACCCGACAATCCACATGGGCGAAAATCAATTTACAAAAGTAAACGTATACCAAATATAATGATATAACACCAATCAATTTCTTCGTGACATGTGACTTAAACCCCGCATGGACCTTTCCCGCACCTACTAATTTTAGTATCCAATGGTCCCAAAAATACACAAAACATATTACCGAATTTAATTTGTTTTTAAAACGTGTAATAGAAAAACTCCAATATAGCAATAAAACCTCATTAAATTAATGCCGTCTATAAGAACCTCACAAAAACTTATCTTGGAAATTCCGTCTTAACTTAAACTGCGATTTCACTTTCAACTTAATTGAACCCTAATTCATAAATTCCCAAGCCCCCAAAACAGGCAATAAAAGCCATAGAGATTCTTGTTTACGAAATTTAACCAAAGTTAACAAAATATTTTTTTGGTTAATATAAAATACTTTGGTTTATTATGTATGTTAAGGAAAAATATTTGTGCACCTACCTTCAACCATTCTCAGCAAACACGGCTTCAGCGTAACAACCTCTAATTTATCATTCAACTTGTGTCCTTTTACCTGTTACACATAATTCAATGCAACTATATCTGTCAGCTCAGTATTTGTCGAATAAATTCCAATGAAAAAGTACAACAACAATAACAACAACTGTAATAAATTAATAATAATAATAATAATAATAATAATAATAATAATAATAAAAACCCACACAATTTGTGTGGTTTTGCGCACTAAAAAATTGCTTCACTCAATATTGTACTAAGTGTAAGTTACCTCATGAGAAAGTGTATAGTTTGTAAAATGGCATGTCTCAGTATTAACAGCCAGCAGCTTCTTCACATCGAGTATCTTATCAGTTGAGATACCCTTCAACCAAAAAACAAAAAAAAAAAGTCAATTTGTTGACATAGTCTTAATAATTAAACAAATGGGATTATTCCAAAATTAATAAAAATTGAATCTTTGGAAGAAGAATTGTAAAAAATTGATACCTTGAGAACAACATGAGATTCATAGGGAGTGATGACGGTAATGTCAAGAACACTTGGTACAACTGTAATAATAATAATTCAAGAATATTAATAAAAAATAGAATGTAAGTATTTTAAAATAACAAATTGGGAAATTAAATTTCAGACCTTTCTCTTCTTTCTTCTTCTTTTCAGTCTTTGCTTTATTGCCCTTGCTCCTACTTGACCTTGGGGCCATTTTTCTTCACAACCCTTTTTTTTTGTTTTTGGTATAAGTATATATATAATATGATGAACCAAATTGAAATAAAGATAGTAAAAGAAACAAGAAATTAAATTGATATGCTCAAGAATGATTGGTATTCATGCAAAAGAGGAATTAAAAGTTTGAGGAGAAAAATGAAAGAAAGTGTAGTCTGGTGTTTTTTATGAGGCAGAGGCAAAGTTTTTGGTGATAAAAATGAAATCTTGTGAGAGTGTTTTTTGTTGTTTTTGAAGAGAAAAGAAGAAGATAGGATAAGGGGGGGTTTTGGTTTTGGTTTTGGGTTTTTGGGTGAGGGGATTTTTTGTAAACAAATTGTGGCCTCTCCTTCTTCTTCTTTATTATCCCCACAAACACACACAAAAACAATACTGTTTCACACACACTCTCTCTCTCTCTCTCTCTTGTTTTCTCTCTCTACAAGATACATGTGATGTCCTTTTTTAAGAGGATGCGTAGCCCATGCATTGGCATAGCATACAAACAAGAATTGGTGGGGGGTGAATGGTGACCGTTGGTATCGTGCCACGTGGCGTGGGCGATGCGGTCATAATTCTTACAGCCGGGTTTCTTGTTTTTTCAAGTGTTGGCATCTTTGTTTCTTCGCTCGTTGGTGATTGGCGCGGGTGATTATTTGGAGACTTTTTTTTTTTAGTTTTTAAGTGAGATGTTTGGTTAAAATTGAGTAAGTTGGTGGAGTAATAACTTTGGTAAATCGGAGCCAAATGTCACGTTTTCTTTTTGGCGTTGTTTAGGTGAATTAGTTGAATCTTATTGAAATGAGTTTGGTAAATAGAGACAAGATTATTACATTTTTTTTTGTTCATTTTTTGATTTCCTACTTATGTTGTTGTGTCACTGTATCGATATAATCTAAGTTAAACATTGTGGTGGACTCTGAGATACCGATGACGTTAGTGATGTTAGAAGATGTTTAGTATAAGAAAATTAATCGATACTTAAAAATTATAATGCGTGAAGTCAATGTCGACTTTTTATGCAACTTAAAAAGTTTAGACAAGATCAATAATAGCCCAAAAAAGAATTAACTAACTATAATTTTGCTTGTAAGATAAAGAATCATCGGCGAAGTGCAAAATGTTTGCGATTTAAGAAAAAGAAATGTAAAAGAATTACTTATGAGGATTCTGCAAATATAGGAAGGTAATCTAAGCATAACTTAAAATACAACGCATAAAGCTGTACTGTTATAACACTGCATCATATTGGGTTTGTCAATATTCAAAATTTTGTAATCCAAAACAAATAAAGTGGTGTCGCGACATAAAAAGGAAATCCTAAACGAGTAACAATTACGATTTGCCTTGTATTTTCCAATATTTGAACTAGAACGTAGTCCGAGTGTTTTTCCTAAAGTCGATAAAAAGTAAATCATACGTGCGTCAAAGTAATTACCCCTATTAATTGATAAAAATATTTATGCCTTCCTTGAATGTTTTAATTACAAAACGTTCAAACGAAAATGAAACTCTTTAAGGACTTTTTTTATATAATTTACTTGATAGCATGAGTTAAATAGCCGAACAATTTAAATTAAATATTACGGTGTCACCTCTATATATATATATATATACATTTTTCATCGACTTTACTTTCTATTTTAGTGCATACAAATCAACATAAAGTGAAAGGGGGTAAAATAATAATATACTGTGTACTACAATTTTTAGACTATAGGTACTAAAGCTTAAATAAATACACCAAGTAGCCCATTATTGAGAATTACACGTGCTGATTTCAAAATTTACTCGCCGTAAACAATACCAATATTATCACAAGTTCTCCATTTTTGGCTCTTAACTACAAGTTGTTTACCATAACAAGGAAACGAGATGACTAATTATAAGATAAATGAAGAATATTTACCAATTGAAATATCTAGTTTAATTATTGAAACTCATTAACGTAAGGGCATTAACTGTACTATATAATATATATCACTCAGAACTTTTTGCAGACTCATACATGAAGAGCAACAGTAATTACCGCCTAAAAGTATTTTTAATTTCTTGAATAATGTGGCTTAATTTTCTTAAAGCACACGGGCAAGTTATTTTTCTCCGCCTCACCGGGACACTCCATAGGTAAGAGGTAAATTTTTGGACTCTATGGAATGGCCTAGTCATGATTGCATGTACATTCGCTAAATATTATTCACTTTACGGTTGTCTAAGTAATTCATATTTATAAGATCATTTTATTGTCGAGAAATTAATCAGACAACGAGTGTGTTAGCTAACCAAACTTGGAGTATGAACATCTATATCGCCTATATTAACAATACATTTCTCAATTTATCTGACTATCTCAAACTACTATATTTGGGATACGTGTCTCACATGAATACAACTACCTATCATCCTTGATATTTTCATATTGTAACTCGTATTTTAATTCTTCCACATACTGACATAATTGTTTTATTTTAAATAATAGACCTCAAAGTAATAGTAATAGCTAGCTTAACAGTTCAAGCCAAATTAAAGCAACAAGTTGACAGTTTATACCGGATCCTCCTAAGTAGGAGAAATAGTCTTTAATAAGCTATAATTGGTAAAATAATCCCAAGACCGTCATATTTTTGTTGTTATGCAGCTTAATAAATACTATAAGAAGGAAGACAGACGTGCCAATAATCTATACCGCAACAGGGTAGCTACAAATTCCAAAAAGTTGCAAACAATTCGAGAGTCGTGTTAAATAAAAAAAATTATTTATATTATAATTGTGACTCATGAAATGTTTGATAAAAATTAGTTGAGACTCGTAAATTGGCATAAATTATGGGACCATACTAATTGCATGACTTATAAAACTCTGACAAGTTCCACGTTATTACAATAATGTTTCTTGTAAGAAATTACCAGAGTTGGAAATGTTTAATTGTTCGAGTCCGACGGAACAAGTTGGCAGTAATTTGTTACTAGCTTTGATTTCTCAATCAGTGGTGCTGCCAAGGGCTAAAGATGAATTTGAGACAACTATATAGTTGTAGTATTCATACAAGACAAAGCAACAACGTGCTGGCAACAAACTTGCCAAAATATGTATAGAGAATGTTCTAATTTTCAGTTGTGATTATAAGAAACTAATCTAGATTAATCATGTGTATATATAATTTTGTTAGATTTCTAAAAATGATTTTACTTACTATTGTATATTGGATTATAGGTGAATTACGAAACTCCGTGTTTAACTGAGTTAAAAAGACGACACCCCCTTCCAAATTCATATATTATTTAAAAACTAGTTAAGAATCAATTGATAGCGTTGAAACTTGAAAGTATAATAAGGGGTAAGAAAACACTTATAAATGAAGAAAACGAATTTCGGTATAAATGTTGATATACAAATTGTAGGATATTTATTTTCATATCTAACTTAACTTCTTTAAATTTATTAAATCACGATTAAAATAAACCAACTTATTAGTTTTTATTCCCATCAACATTGGTGGTCTTGTGATTAATTAGCAACGTGCATGGTGCACGCGGGAATCACTTGCAATTGTTTTAGTATAAATTATACATTTAAATAATTTTAAGGTTTACAGTATCCAACAAAAACTATTATGTTATTTCTCAAAGTCATAAATAAAAAAAGATAAAAAAATTATATGGATTCACTTGCATATACATAGATACATATAAGACTAATTCTGTTGTATTTCTGAACAACACCAAAATGTCATTTATTTAACACAACATGGTATAGTCTTAGTACACGGAACTGGAGAATTGGAAATGCGAGAAATAAAGGAAGAACTATCAAAAGGCAAGAGGTCTAAGCCAACCACGACATATTTCTCAAATGTTGGAAGCCCAAAGAGTGTCCTCGTGCGTGGTTCTGAATAGTCGGTAAAGCTCCCAATTCAATAAGCGCATTCATCGTCTAGTAAACCTCCCTGTAGGGGTGGCAAATGGATCAACCGGATCGGATCCAAGTCTAAATTCATGTGGATCCGATCCATTAGGATTTGGATCTAACCGGATCCATAGGGGTGGATCTCAAATGGATTCAACTTGGACCGGATCCAAGTAGTACTATTTTTGGATCCAATCATGGATCCGAACTGATCCATTTGTGGATCCACCGCGGATCCATAGTCGGATCCATTGTCGGATCCAAGTGGATCCATCTTGGTAGATCCATTTAATCCACCAAATCAACCTCTACTCAACCCAATTTTCCCATCCACCAATCTATCCCACCACCTTAAATTTAATAATATATATCATTATTCTTAGTTCTTAATTAACAAGATATTGGACGCTTAGAAAGAAAAAAAAAATTATAATTTAACACTCAACTACATTACGATATAAATGTGCAAGCTAGTGTTTCACATAATTTAACTTTTTCTTTTATTTTTAAAATATGCAATGCTCTTTTGAGATGTATTTACTAAAAATATATATGTATACACATAAAACATATATATATATATATATATATATATATATATATGTATTTGAGAAAAATATAGAAATCATGAATACTTCTATAACAAAAGTAATATTATTTTTTGTAATGTTTTTAATGAAGTTGAGTTTTGGAATTTGGAAGACTTTCTTGAGCTTTTGATTAAGGATTAGAAATATTATTTAGATTCTTTTTATATATGATTGAGAATAATTTTTGCCTCTTTACAAATTGAGGTTAAAGATTACAAAATTATAAAACTTAATAATGAGAATAAAAATACCAATCAACCATAAATTGTACATATCTTTAACTTTAATTGATAGTTACCAAATTAAAGCACGAGATCTTCTTCTCATAATGAATAGTTTATACGTTGTCAAATTATTTTGCGTAGTTAAAAAATTAAATTCATAGTAAAATAAAGTTATATTTTAAAAGTGTACAAATGCATAAAGAAAATGAGATAGTAGCGCGAATAAAAAGCTAAATGCCAAAAAATTGTTTTAAATTGAGTTAGATCTAGACATGGACTTGGATGGATCCACACTGATCCAAATGTGGATACATCCGGATCCACCCAAATCCACCTGGATCCACGTTTGGATCCGCACGGATCCACATTGGATCCAGGTCCACCTTGGATCCACCGGATCAACTTGGTTTCGGATCCTGGGTGGATCGGATCCAATGGATCCACAACGGATCCGGTTGGATCCATGGATCCGGATCCATTTTGCCACCCCTACCTCCCTGTAATTGAATATGATTGTTGTAGAAATGAAGCTAATGAGACACCTCTGAATATATCGTATAACTAAGGCCCCTGAAAAGAGCTAGGTACTCTTATATTCTGTTAAAAAAGTTGAACACATACAAGGAATTTGTAATGATTAACCGGTTCGACCAATGTTAGGACAAGGGACTGGGTCCCAGTCCAACCAGTTCGATCGGCCGGTCCGGTCCGATTTTAAAAACACTGGTTTGATCATCTATGAACACGATAGAGTATAAAAAATTCTTTTTTTTTTTTTGGTATAGTATAGAGTTCTAAATATGCGTTGACTACTTGACTTTGTTGGCAATTTCTTCACATACTGATTTTTCGAGTAAATATTTTCGCTGCAGTGCAGCACAGGTCACGGACTTCACAACATTTAATGAAACAACGTCCCGTTTTAAACTATAATAACTTGCCAGCCCCTGTTATAAATTAATATCGGCAAATTTTTAATTTAATTCCGATCTGTCCAGAGGCATTTTATTACGCCACGGAGAATGTTTAATTTGTCCAGTAATTTATGTACATATCCTAAAGCTATCCCTTCTAGGGATCTTCAGGGGGCGTGGGCTAGCTATTTAATAATTATGTACATATCCTAATGATTTTAAATATTAATAGCCATGCGTGGGCAAATGAAGCTAATTAATCGACCACAATTTAATTAGCTTAATGGTTTATTAAAGTTTAAATTGGTTCATGTTTTCTCTGAAAAGAATAGTCGACTTGATATATAATATAGTTATATGATAATATATTTTTAAGTATTTTTTCGTAATCTGAAGTTTATCTAGGTTCTGAAAGTTTATATAACCTATATCAATTCTTGTGGTTTACTTTTACATATTCCATATGCACTACTTAATATTTTTTGTAAATTATTTGACTTGTCATATCGTATCACTTTTTAAATTTAGTACTCTTGTCTCTTACATGTGACAAATAAAATAAAAGATGACTATTCCTAACAACATTTGCATGTCCATTTTAGTTTAATATGATAATTTACTTTAGCCTTTTAATTTTCTTTCACTAGTTTTTCTGGCAATATCGCTACATTATTGAAAATATTTAAGTAAGGGATATTACTAACAAACCCTAACGTAATGGGAAAAAAATTAAAAACGCATGTGAGGAAAATAAGACAAAAAGTCATCATTTTATTTTAAAACTACTGTGACTGTTCTCTGTTTCTTTTTTTAAGATAGCCATGCTTTCAAGCTGAAATGCAACTTTTACAATAAATTAAAATAAATTAATTATGAATATCACATATGTTGCTAAAGAAAAAAATAATCAACATTATTTCGTCCCCTCTAAACCGAAGTCATATGGCCACGCCACCAACAACAAATAACTTAATTCTCACAAGTCAAACTAGTATAAATATATATTCATTTATTTTATTTTTCACCCCTTTTAATAGTCTACCCAATTAATTGTGATTATAGACTTGTTTGTTATTGTAGTCTCACATGAAAACTGAATTTTGGAGTTTTAGTTTAATCTCGTACCTTCAACATAATTCACCACGAGCTAAAAATACCCTTAATCATCAACGGTCGACGCATAACTAGTTCAACAATCAGTAAGGTAGAGAATTTTTGGTCATAATTAATCGAACAAGTAACTCGATTAGGTAACGAAGAGATGTAACATCGCCAAAATATTGTGTATATGATTGAAAAGCATAATATCAGTATTAATGTGTTCTCCAAGTTTTACTTGAGTATGTTAGTGATTTAAATTATGTACGTGACAATATAAGTAAAGCTTTAGGAATTTAAGCACGGTTTAGTCAAAGACATAATCCACGGGTACCACTAAAGACGAAAGAGATTTACAATGATAGTCTTAGATTGTATTAGAAATGTTTCATGTAAATTTTGAGTCATAATCCATGTAGTCATCAAACTCAACATTTGCAGATTCAATGCTCGTTTGAACATATACACACAGATTATTTTTGGAATAGCCAAGAAAAACTCTAACATCATTTTTCAGCTTAAACTTTATTTTAGGCTCAAACTTATATGTGTGTTATGTGTCTTTAAGAATGAAATCAAAACATATGATAGTATCCGACATTAGTTTTCTTACGTTTTCAAAACTCGTAAGGGGTTTGAGAGTACTTAAAAAAGGATATGTTTGATTAACTTTCCTGGTAAGTCATGGTTTTCTTGATTCATAGGGCAACTTAACAAATAAAAACACTTTTATGTGATTTGATAAACAATGATAATCTTTTAGAGAATAGGTCAACACAAATTTTATTCCAATCGCTTGTTATTCAAAACGCAAACCACACAAAAAGAAGGGAAGAAAGAAAAATAAAACTCATGGGAATACCAAATGGGGAGGTGGGGAGTAAGAGAGTAGGTTAGGTTTGGCCAAACAAACAAATGCATTTAATTACAAATTTACACATTTACATTAATATTGCCGAATATTTGGCTTGTAAGAGGCCGCAAAAACAAAATAATATGGGTCCATAACTGTTCATGAGAGTAGACAAAATAATTAATGCACGTTATATGCGAAATGTTAATTCAAGGTCCACATAAAATAAGTTTTTAATGTTCCTAAAATAGGTTTTGGTATGTTGTAAAGTAAAGGGAAAAAAATCTGTCACAGTAGTGCCGTCCTATTAAGGATAGTTGGCCTAGTAAATCTTCGCTGATCTCATAGTGTCAATAAGTGCTTATGGGTTCATGGTGTGTTTTCAATTAGTAATTAGTGAAATTCGTTTAATATACAGTTAAGTGAGCTTAGAGGTCCAATTTTAGGTCTGCAATTGATTGCAAATATAGAGGCTGAGTTTTGTAACACTTACAAGATATTAAAAAAGGAGTATGATATATAATAATTGTAACTTGAGAAAAACAGTTGTCATACGTACACAATCGTCAGATCCCATGATTTGCCTTCAAGACTTGACGAACTTCACTGCGTGTGCGTGTGTTTGAATGTGGAGATAATCTTGCAAATTCACGCAAAGTTTATTTAGGAACCGTGAAGTAATCTCAAAGCTCCCCAAAATTATAAATGTTGACATCATTTTGGATATAGAATATGCTGCTTTTACATGAACAAAATAGATGTAGGCCTTGATAAATTCTCCATAGAAGTTTATTTGATCTTTCAACCATTTCCAGTAATAAATATAAAAATAAAAAAAGATTAAACAGATTTTCTTACCGATTTGGCTTCATATGCAGGCCTTGTAGCCATTCTAAAAAAAAAACCAATAAGAGATTCTACTGTACTGTATTAATAATACAAGTCGATTCCTCTTGTTTGTTAGTATCAAGTATCAACTATTAAATAATTAAGCAGTCGATTTCTTGAATATTCTCAGTCAGTCAGTTACCTGGTAAACTGTTAAATAAGCTAAAAAAAACTTTCACTATTTTATTTATTTTTTGTTTTAGTCAAATAGTTTGACATGGAATCATTGTTAGATTCTCTTCACAATACGGTCACTAAAGGTTAAAAAAATGAAACTAACAAAGCAAAATGTGGCCTTATCTTATAAATTTTTTTTTTGCCCAAACTGAGTTTACATAATATCAGACATATAAAGAACTTGAATTAGTCCCTTTTCTTCTTGAATATTCTCAGTCAGTGGTAAACTGTTAAATAAGCTAAAAAAAACTTTCGCTATTTTTTTTTTTTTTTGTTTTAGTCAAATAGTTGACATGGAATCATTGTTAGATTCTCTTCACAATATGGTCACTAAAGGTTAAAAAGATGAAACTAACAAAGCAAAATGTGGCTTGATCTTAGAATATTTTTTGTCCAAACTGAGTTTATGTAATATCAACCATATAAAGAACTTGATTTAGTCCCTTTTCTTCTTTTCACAACAAATACAACTGTCGCATCTTCTATTTCACCAACAATTTACAGAATCAAATTATGAAAAATTCATTTCCAGTAGTGCAACACATGTACTTACATTACTATTGGAAGACGATTTACACCTTCAGCAATTGAATTGTCTGTGTCTGTACAAGAAGCATGCATCTTGCGATCAGAAAAATGCTCGTAAGGCATCGACTACTTTCTCCGGCCTGAAGATATGAAATGATTTATTATTAGAGCTAGAACAGGCAGAGTTAGTACAGATGAATAAAGTCTGAGAGATCTAATACCAATCCTCTTGTGGCATGTGGCCTGCCCCTTCAATCAGCTTAAGCTTTACTACATTAGGATTGCTTTCTTGAAACTCTTGGGCGACTGACTGAGGAAGATACTTGTCTGATATTCCCCACGCAACTAAAATCGGCGCATCCCAGCTGAAGCCGAATGGACAAGTTCCCATCATTTGGGAAAATAAGATGCAGCATTAGCAGTGAGACGACATTCTTTTACCATAATTCACTCGATAATATGAGCCAACAAGCTCCAGAATATATACAACTGCGAATTTGGCTAATATTTACTGCAATGGTGCTTGTGAAGTTTACAAACTATGACTAAATTGATAAAAGCATGTTGTGAATCTCTCGTTAGGAGAGTTTTTGACATGGTAACGCAAAAATATGAATAACCAATATATATATATATATATATATATATATATATATATATATATATATATCAATCATCTTCAATTCATCAGAAGGTCAGATGAATTGCAGGCATAGCTAACATGAACATGTGTCTCACGACTAAATCCTACTGCATGCTATTTTCAGGTATACTGACAAAGATGTACCTTCCAGATGCAAACCCAGCTGATATTTGACTCAGAGTATCATTGAAGTTAATCCTTTTTGCAGCCTCAAGTAAAGCTGAAACATCAGAGTTGATAATATAACTTGCATCTATCATCCACGAGGAAGTAGTAGAATATCACATAGCACATTAACTATATTCATTGCGTTTAATCTGGAAAAGCCAAGTACTTCACGCAGTCAATTAAATTAGCTCTCAAAATACAATCTAAGATGATCGCTGCGGGTATTAGACATCACACAAACATTTGTGCGGTGGAAGTTTTAGCATATAATCCAAGTAGCTATCTAATATGACCAAATATAAGCTATCATTGTTTCAGTGACAAACTATTAGTTATAGGGAAAATCTGATATAACTCATAAATATGTTCATGTCATATGCTTCTTCATCTAAAATCTTTTAATTTTCACATAAAAGTAGGACCTGCTGCATGGATCATTTGTCTTTTGGAAAAATAATTATTGAGATTCAAAGATTAGCAACGGCAAGAAAAAATGGCTTGCAACAAAAACTCCAATAAAGACAATTATTTGCAGAAATCTGTACTTCGGAAATAGTTACAAACCAAATCCAGGTGCGCCGCTGGACAAATATGGCAACCGATATACATCAGCCTTTTCAAGCTTCAAAACATAGCTGCCATGGAAAGAAATTATTACATATCAGAGACCATCAGACCACACAATAAATAAACTAGATTTTGATTGATAATGCTAGAACTGCCAATAAAAATAGATTCGAGCTGTTAATTCTCTGTGCGCTCCTGAAACTAAAATTGCTATAGTACAAGGTTTCTCAAGTCAGGGAAAGTAGAATCTTATGCACGACATACTAGGGTCATAACTATTATCTAGTATTAGTGCAAAGATTTTAGTTTGCAACGGTCTCAAAATGAACATTTCCTGAAGCTCCGGAAATATGATGCTCCCTCTACTTGATGACGGACAAAACATGAAATATGAAAAATAAGATCCTACACAATGAGCAAGTATCTCTTGAATATAAAAGTTTTCAAGAAAACAATGAATTTCTGGATACATACGCGCTACCTGCTTCAATAAAGCGCTCAGCCATAACAGCATTCTGGCAAGTGAATTCACCAAAAAAGGGAATCCTGGTCATCAGTGAGGAGCAAAGAACATCTACTGTTAGAAGGTAAATGATAGAGAAGCAATATGATCGTGAAATACAAGAGTAGAGATTGCCGCTTAATTAGAAAACATTCTGATTTGAGTAAATGAAACCTTAGTTGTTGAAATAGTCCAGGAACTGGAGACGAGACTGTCAATGGGGTGTTTAGAATTGCAAGTTTTGATATTCTGCTTTGATTTTTTAAACACCAAGTGAGTCCATATGATCCCACAAGAAATCCCTACAGAGCACATAAATGACAAGTTAAGGGAAAAAAGAGATCGAATACTGATGGTGGATAAAAAAATGCAACCTCCACAATGGTTTCCAATACACTTAAATAGATTCCGTAATTCTAATTATTGGCATTTAAGAAAGTGTTTTACAATTAAATCCTTATGAGAATAAATTGTTTATTTAGTCATCATAAAGATAACTGATTAATTCGAACCTGAACTACAAGGGAAAAAGGAGAAGTGATCTCAAGAGTATCAAGCAACTTGTCAAATACTTCGTGGAACTCCTTTTCTGTCAATGGATTTATTCCAAAGTTTATCAGTAACCAAAATCTTTAACATTATCAAGGAACGAATGCTAAAACTAAAAGTCACAAACCCGTATAATCAAAACCATATCCAGCCTGTGGCTGGTCACTGAAACCAAATCCTATCCAGTCAGGCGCATAACAGTGAAAACCAGCGTCTGCCATCTACATAAGAAATAAAGCTTCAAAAATCCAAAAAAATCTAAAGCAATTGTTGGCAAATAATTCAGTTGATGTAACACTTCCAGCCTATTCACTGGTAGAAGTCTGTATACTCATTTTTGCAGTAGTAATTGATAAAAATCATCATGAACCAGTTTACTCCCCACATTATTTGCATAAACAATAAGTTCAATTTTAAAATAGCCAACGATACCTGAGACATAACAACTCGATAGCTATAGGATTGTGTGGGAGCTCCATGGAGAAAGACAACCGTGCCACGCCTCTGATTTGCTCCTGCAAATGGAAGACACTACATTTCTACACTTTCAATAACGAAAAAGTATCGAACGCAATGATATACCTGTTTCTCTCACGAACCACCGAAACCCTCCAGATTTAACGTACTTGCCGTACTCCCTTCCCTTGTCTTCTATTCTCTTCACACATTTGTACATAACGTTACATAGTCAGTATCTACTTAACAAACCAATCTGAAAAACAAGTTACACTAATAGCCAGAACACAATCCTAATTTCTCTCCAATCAATCGAGATTACGCACTCAACTCTTCAAACATTTCCTCGGTAAAAAACGACATTTCTAACTCGATAACTTCAAACAGCACACCAAATATCAATACAACTATAAGTAGTCTAAATTGACTAATAGTCTAAAACCAGAGTATAATTAGTAACTAAGAGTGAGTTTGGGACATTACATAGAGCATTTGTCCGACATTTCCGTCCTCGGCGGGGGACTCGGGGAGCTGAATGGCGTTGCGACTGGACGGGTTATCGGTGACGAATCCGAAGGGATTGAAGGCCGGTTCATCATCGTCCTTCTCAGAAGCTTTTGCGATTATACGGACAAATCGGTTACGTTTGAGTGTAAATGATTTGTTTGAGGAGAAAGAAGAAGAAGAAATGGCGGGAGAGACGAGAGGCAGGGGAGGAGAAAGTACAGAGAAAGCCATGGATGTGAGCTCAGAAAATGAGTTGGAAATTTTGGAATTATAACGACCACAACTAACTAATGAGTCACAGTGATTCTGAATCTCTTTTTATATTCCACATGACCGTGACCACAATTTAAACGAGGCTCAAATTTATTATTTTACCATATTTTATAATAAAAGTTTGCAACTTTTTTGATGAAAATCTAGTGATTAGTCATGATTCAGTTTCATAATTATAGTTGTTTTCATACATATAAAAAGTCTCACGTGTAGTTGAATATTTTTTTCTTTGCTTATCATGATCACAGAATGGATAAAAAGCCGCTTTTAGCCCCTTCGTAAATTTTTGGCTATGTTTCAAGATATTTTTTTGACATTCTTTTTAAAGGTAATGTAATTATTGTCGCAATAGACGTGAAAATTACTCTTATACTTCGTTTCCACAAAGTTCAAAACGGAAATGCTTCGATAATTTTCAATGAAATGTTAAGAAACTTTGCTCCATAAGTGAAAATATATGAAAAGAAATCGGCGAGTAGTCATTGATCTTGCCCAATGTAATTTAAGAAACCAAACATAAGGTAAGTTATCTAAAACTTTTTATTTCTTATTTCATTCATCATACTTAATTTATCTTTGAAATAATTTGTAAATAAACTTAGATTTCAAATCAAAAAAATCAGAAACCAATTGAGCTTCTGATAAATTTAATGTACTATCAGGGACATGAGACTCAAAATTGTTAATTTCCTTCTCTCCTTTAAAAAAAGAAATGCCAATAAGGGCACAACTGACAATTACTAAGCTACCCTGGCGGCACAGTTCTGTCTGTACAACCACTCTTAGTTCCCTGTTAAAAATTATTATTTTTATTTTTTATCAGTTCTGCAGTTGCTGATTTTAGATGGATGAACTTTCTCTCAATAGCAAACCTCCATATGATGAACAGACTGAGGATTGTGAGGTTGATGGAGAATGTGCAATGAAAGAGTACATTGGTCAAACCGGCAACATTTTACGCGGCGACAATCCTCTGCCTCCTGCTTTTGGAATGGAATTCGAGTCCTACGATGATGTTTATTACTTCTACAGCTATTACGCGAAAGAACAAGGATTTGGCGAGCGAATGAGTAATACTTGGTACAGAAAGAGCAAAGGAGAAATATAGAGGAAAAATAAGCTGCAGCAGTGCAGGGTTCAAGAAGAAAAACGAAGCCAACTACCGAGGCCCGAACTCGAACAGGATGTCCTGAAATGATCAAATTTAGGTTAATGGAGAACAAAAGGTGGAGAATTCTGGAGGTTGAGCTTGAACATAATCATTTAACAAGTCGATCGAATGGGTCTACAAATCTCATAAAGTTATCGATCTTAGGATTAAGAGACCGTTGGCTGTCGATGGTGGCGAGAACGTTCATAAAATCAGGCTAGTTAGAACAGTAGTTGTCAATGCAGAGAATAATGGGATTGGAGGTTTTGAAATATGTGTTCTTGGCAGGAGTGTTTCCTCACAAGCCGAGCGAAAGAGTTTCTTCACAGTTATGATGGAGCTCTAAAAGAAATTTATCAAAGAGAAGCATTATCTGATGTAGAATCAAGAGTCAAATTGCATGCTAAAATCACGATTGTATACTGAACTGCAGCTCTCGAAATTATACACAAATTATATATTTAAGCAATTTCAAGATGAAACAGAGGGTAATGTACTCATGCTCCGATGTACGACAAGTTAAGGTTGATGGCTCAGTCTCATCTTATATAGTGGAAAAAGATGTTCCAAATGAGTACAATAGGAGGGAAGCAAGGGAGTACGAGGTGATATACAAGACTTCCAACTCTGAGGTTTTTTGTGCATGCGCACTATTCAATTTCAAGGGTTACTTGTGTAGGCATGCGTTAAGTGTTTTCAGCCAAATTGGTTCGGAGGAGATTCCACCTCAATATGTCCTTGCGCAATGGAGAAAGGACATCCCACGTAACTACTCTTTTAATCAAGGTTCGGATGGCATCGATATCAATAACCATGTTCACAGATATGATAGTTTGTATAGATGTGTAGTGAAGATTGTGGAGGAAGGCAGGAAATCACACGAGTTACAAGTTTACTTCAGAATCGTTGGATGAGATACTAAAGAAGGTTCATATCCAAGAGAATTCTACCAGTAACTCCCAGTAGATACTTTCCGTGGTATCATTAAGATCTTGCTCACATACTGCCACCCTTAACTCAGTGACTGCTGTACGTGCCGGAGCAATTGCCAAAGTATCATGCTTCAACACGTTTTCTAGCTAGAGTGGAAACTGTGTACATAAACAAGTTGACGTGCAAAAGATAGGAACTTACGACAATTTATTTGTCCCTCAAGTGGACATACTTGTAGAGCTCGCTGATAACATTACTCTTTGGAGAAAATAATGAAATCAACTGCCTACGTTTTTACCTCCACTGATCATAATCTCATGCAATGGCTAAAGTTTGAGCTTGTAATGACGACAGTATATGAATATTCCTCAGTGCTATTTCATTCTGGTTTTAAGTCATACTCTAATTTGAGCTCGACGAGGTTTGGAAATTACATTTTCAGTTATAGAGAAGATCATTAAAATGCAGCAGAAATTAGAGCAGGGAGACAACAGAGTAGAGACTACATAGATTGATTAACTCACTACATTCCATTGGCAAAACTAGAATGGAAAAACTACCTGAACTGCTCCAAGGAGAAAACACTTTCTTGGTCTTTCAATAAACATAATATACCACACAATTACATCAGTGAATATTACCCACTCATTCCACAACAGAACAGTCCTAAGATTAATATTCAAGAGAGTAAAAGTTCACCGAGAAACCATATCATCGACATATATAAAGCATGACAAACCAACATCACCGACGAAATTCAGCTAGAACCAGGATCAAGCACAGGAAGCCTACAATGCAAACTAATCGACTTATCTGTCTGCCTCGTCCCCGGAACAAAGAACTGAAAGATCACGATCAAACAACCACCCCCCTGCGCAATCCCATAAAACGCACAATCCGGCTTCGCCAAACTACACTGCAAACTCTTAAAGAAATGCTTAACGCTCACTTGCACCGTCATCGCATCCCCTCTCTCCACATCCCTCTGGATCCTCGCCCGACCGCTCAACCCCGCATCCCCCGCCCCATCCGCCTTCTCCCCCAACACCACGAGCTTCCGAAACTCCGCCCCCAAACTAACCAAACTCGTCTCGATCCCCAAATGCAAGTCCCCACGCTTACTTATCGACACTCCCATCACCTCCCCAACATGCTTCATCCTGTCGACAAACCCCTGCAACGAATTCACCTCGGGAGCACGCACAAGCGTAGCCGGCATCTCCTGCGCCGCTTCCAAGGACACCTGCAGCTCACCGAGATCAGCCCTCGACAACGGTTTAGACACGGGAACGTCGTGCAGGACCGCAGACTTGTACCCTTTGGCCTCGAACGTCAAAAACGGCATCGGTATGGTTGAGTGGGGCGGGAGCTTCTTGACGAGCTTGATCTGGAGGCGGTAGGAGTTGAAGTCCTGGATGGTGAGGATGGAGCGGAGGGCGCGGTGGAGGAGGGTGATGTCGATAGCGAATGCGATGCGATCGCCGTTCTGAGATGATATTCGATATTCTTGGAAGAGGGTCTGGTGGTGGAACTGGGCGATGGACTGGACGCCGTCGGAGTTGAGGAGGTTGTGGAGGAAGTGGGCGTGGGTGGGGGTGAGGTAGAGGTGGCAGGTCTTGCCCATCTTGTCGAGTGATGGGAGGATCCGTTTTTCTAAGAGGTTTATGCCGTTGTCTGTTAAAAATGCTTTGAATTTCATTGTTTGGTTTGAGGGTTTTGCAGATTGGAGGAAGATTTTTGGGGTTTGGGTTTATGGAGGGAAGTACGGTCTAAATATTATTGATGTGACGTCATAATTGTAAATTTGTGTTGTGTTATGAGATAAAAAAAACTATAGGAGATTTGGTGTGAGTGTGAATGTTGACTTCATCCGATGTGCTTTTGAAATTGACATTGTTATAGTCTTTTCGCTAACTTTGAGTATATTTTAAAATAATAATAAAAATAATGAATATCATTATGAATAGTTGATTCAATTTATTTATATTTAGGACGGGTTAACTAATGTTATAAGTTATTTGTTTTTGAGAAACAAATTTTATTTTTTGGTTATTTTTTAAGAAACAACTTAAGGAGTATGTATCACGGAATATATATAAGTGAGAATGGGGTGAGGATCATCTGTCCCATTATTGTGTCTCACTTTCTAATTTTAGTAATTTTTAGTCAATTCTAAATAAACTCTAACTAATTTAATTTAAGTTAGTTAGAGTTTATTTAGAATTGACTAAAAATACTAAAATCAGAAAGTGGGACACAAAAATGGTTACAAAAGAATGGGTTGCAAGTTTGACATAGCGCGTACAGATGGAGGAGTTATTTCATGACCAAAATTTCTAAACACTTATAAAAGAATAATTTCAGACTTTGTGGGAATGAATATGTAAGTATTTTTAACTTTTATTTCAACATATAATTTTTTCGAAATATGTCGAAAAGATCAGATTGTAATTTAGAAAAATATCATTATATGGTTCGTTGCTTGCAGTGTGTCAGTTGGTCGCACAAAATAATTTTTTCCAACGGGAAAATGTCAACTATAAGACGACAAATGTATGAGCTCTTTCCAACCAAAGAAATACAACATTTACCAAATGTCACTTTACAAATATCATACACATTATTCTGTTTTAACAATTGCAATTAGGTGCAATCATCGACAAAATTCGTGAGTCTGAGACACGAGCCAATACTATTCGCTGATAAGAGCCTGGAATGTGCATGGAGGGTGTTAATAAACTTCCATAACCACTCATCTTTTTTTCTCTTGTAATCTGAAGGCAGTGCTGAAAGAGGATTAAACAGAACATTTGGATGAAGTTGGATGCTGATCAAGATTATAATATTTATTTTCATCTATTTTTGTCTATTTATAATTATCAGAGGCATATATGACAAAATCTAGAAAACCAACACCATTATTAACATGACAATCATCTTCAGGTATCTCTACTTTTGCCAGTGTCATTTCCTTCTTCTAAGTAACCGAGCACATGAATTCGATCTCTATTTTTTCGAGATATGTTTGATCCAATTGAAGATATACACTTCTTAATAAATAAATAAAAAAGGGTAAATATTGAGTAATATGATCAACTAATAACTTATGATACAAACATGATTACTGATCCAGTACACGAACTTGAAGACAATCGTTCCCCAGGCTCTGTTGTTCCTCTTGTATCCGGAGCGCTGAGTCTCCAGTGGAGTTGAGGCCACTAGTGACCTCGATGTATTGAAGAGTAGGTATATCTCCAATTTCAGAAGGGATCTCCTTTAGGTCCCAGCAATGTTTGATTATCAAGTGTTCAAGGCTCGGAAAGTCTGTATATTCTACTCTCCAACACTTGACATTTAGGTACTCCATTAGCAGATATTTCAGTCGGACGAATTCTCCTTCAGTCGATTTCCAATGCTTCCCCTCAAAGACAGTATTTCGTAGTTTTAGGACTTCAAGATTAGGCAACCGGCCTATCATACTCAAGTTTTTCCAACTCAATCTGCAACCTGTTAGAGTTAATTTTTTGAGCATCTGAGGCAAAGCAAAGTTCTTTGTGAAAGGGCTGTGCAGAGAGCGATGCAAGGCATTTATCACGTTGCAACTGAGATTTAGCGACTCGAGTTGATGAAGATGGACAAGATTATTGAGGTGATACTTGGACCACTTTATCACAGGACGCGCACCCTCGACCAGATAGATTGCTCCCAATTTCTTAAGATTTGGAATCATTTCAATGGTCTCTTTCCCAAAACTGAAGTTTGCTACACGGGAAAGTGTTTGTAGATCTTTTAGAACAGAAACTTTTCCATCTATGTTTGTAAAAGGGACAGGCGAGAAGCAACAATTGTTCAAGATAAGATGCCTTAAATTTAGCATCTTCCAAATTTCCGGTGGCAAATGTATTTTGGGCTCATCTAGGAAATGTAACGAAGTAGAATATCTGTACTGAGGTCCAATCATCAAGGTTTGAAGATTTCTAAGTTTAAGTATTCTTTCCGGAATCAGAAAATGGACGTAAGGGTGGCGGGAGAAAGCAAGGTACCTTAAATGAACTAGTCCAGTTACTTCTGCAGGGATAAAATTTATATAAGTTTTGGATCCATCAAGCACCCTGAGCAGCCTAGACGAGACAGAAAGAGACGTCAAGTACCGATGGTTGTTGGAAAAACGAAGAGAGCGGATAAAGGAGCTGTTTTTTTTAATAGGTACAGAACGATAGATAAAATCACACAGACGACGACTATTATGCAGATCTTCTTGTGGAGCGTTGCCATTCTTTTTGATGTAAAGGAATTTCTCATCATGAGCTTTCTTTATGCAGAAGTCCCTCAGGAGATCATGGATGCGGCATAATCTAAATCTTCCATTGGAACTCTTCTTAGTTACTGAAATGAGATTTCTTTGGACAAGATCCATCACAGACTCCTCTGCCACTTCTTCTGAGCTTTTGGATGTGATCGGTTTTAGAAACCCTTCTGCAGTCCATAACATTGTAAGTTTGGATATTGGTATCTCATGATCTTCGGGAAAACCTCCAATGTACAGGAAACAAGCTCTTAGATGGTGAGGCAAATTGTTGTAACTCAAAGAAAATATATTGAACAAATGCTCGTCAACTGTTGTTAGAGTTGAGCTTACAGTGAACTCAAACTTCTCCCATTGAACCACTGTTCTGACAATCTTGGAGAGAAGTCCCGAGACCAAAATGATTGCAAGAGGAAGTCCTCCACAATTTGCAGCAATTGTCTTCCCAATGTTCTCCAATTTCGGAGGGCAACGTTCTTGTGCAAAGACGTGTCGCTGAAGTAGGCTCCAACTTTGATCCTCATTTAAGAGTTGCATTCGATGAGGAGGGGTAGAAGAGTCGGCATATGTACCCATTTCTGATAGTCTACTAGTTATGATGACTCGACTCCCATTGTTGTCATCTGGCAATACCCTCCTTAGTTCATCCCAAGCCTTTGTACTCCACATATCATCCATGACGATGAGATACCTTCTCAATTTCAAACGCTGGTAAATCCACCTAGCCAGATATTGTGCATCAGTTGAGCATTTATTGGATGGGTTCAAAGAGTTTGCGAGGCCCACCAGTATGTCCGGCATACAGTACTCTTGAGATATTGTCGTCCAAACACAAACATCAAAGCTTTCAGCTATGAGTGGATCATCAAATACAGTTCTGGCAAGAGTAGTCTTACCAATACCGCCCATCCCAACAATTGAGATAATTTGGAGCTTTGGCGATTCTCCGCAAAGTCGGGTTTTGATTGCTAGCAAATCGTTATGGACACCGACCGGTGTGCTTCTGTGTCCTATTGGCGCTTGCCTACATGAGCCAGCACCAAGTGAACGACGTGCAACCAGAGTTTCATTTTCGTAGCTTCCCTTTATCTTCATTGCCTCCTCAACAATGGAATCAATTTTTCCATTCACCCTCATCACATCTTTGGTAGATTTCTTCTCAAGATTTCGCATTTGTGATCCATGCTTAAATACCGAGCTACGTTCTGCGCGAACTCGATTTAGAATGTGTAGCTCTATGATATCTTCTGCTTCATATGTTGCCTCCCTTATTCGTCCCTCCAGTGGATCAACTTTTTCTCCTATAAAATCTTCCATAAAAGATTGCAAAAAGCACAACTTTTCTTGGAGTGATTTGATTTGCTGTTGGTCAGCATCTGTAACATGCTCTGCTAGTATTTGAGATAGGGAAACAAGAGCAGCATAAGCCATATTTTGATGTTACACAATACACAATCACGGGTGGACAGAATATATATAAAACAACTATACATGAACATACACACAAACAAAGTTTGAACAAGAAATTAAGTCCATGAAGTACGGTGGAATAAAATAAAAAAGTTGTGGACGCGTTTTGAAAAGCAATGAAGGTGACCTTTTTACCAACTATATATGTGGAATAGTCATGCAAATGAATTCTTTAACAACAATTAAAACAAAAGTTAATTAAGGCCTGGTAGGTGTAGTTCGTCATTCTTCATTTATTTTTGTGTTTGATTCAATATCCTATTTCAATAGTTTACAAATTGTGTTGCATAACTTGAATCCCCTTCCAAGATATGTAAAGAAAAATTTGGGAAATAATTTGTTTATTTAGTTTCAAAAAAGTTTGTATGATAACAAATTTAAATAATACTAAACTATTGTGAATAATCAATAATGCGACTAAAGCTAAAATAAACTTAACTTATAATTTTATGGATTTCATGTTATACACAAGTTCCATGTGGATTTTGGTCCAAAAATAAAAACTCCCAGCAATAATCTTATGTCCACATGGCCTAACATGCGGGCTAACATAAAAATAATTTTAAAGAGATAATAATATGTCGATATTTTTCTTTAAGAATGTCGTTTTGCCAGAAGAATCTGAAATTTAGTAATCATCAATTAAGGAACAATCAAACATTGAGATGATTTGTTTTACAAACAACTCTTAAAGTAATAAGAGGTCGCAAAATACTGTGAAGTAATGCTTCAAATTAAGTATCCCTGTAAGTTTTTGAAGAACCTCCGTTCCTTTTCATACACAGTTACACCATCAAATAAGAAACCACAAAATACTGGAACTCAAACTCTTGCTAGTATTTATCAAATCATACTGACTAAGTCTACCACTAATAAAGAGTTCATGAAAAAACAAAATGTTTCTTCTATGACAAAGACAATCTCAGGCTGCATTTTGCAAAAGTTATTCTTAATTCATTCCCCATCTTGGCACTGCATTCGGTACATGAACTTGAAGAGAATCGTTTCCAAAGCTCCGTTGTTCTTCTCGTATTTGAATCGCTGAGACTCTAATAGGCTTTAATACACTAACAACCTCGATGTATCGAAGAGTTGGTATCTCTCCAATGCCAGAAGGGATCTCCTGGATCCCCCAACAATACTTGATTATCAATTGTTCGAGGCTTGGAAAGTGTGTATACTCTTCTACTTGCCAACACTGGACATTTAGATGTTCTATTAACAGAAACTTCAGCTTGAGGAATTCACCTTCCTTTGATCTCCATTCTGCCTCCTCAAAGGCAGTGCGTCGTAGTTTAAGTACTTCAAGATTGGGCAACTGACCTATGACACTCAAATTTTTCCGACTTAATCTGGAGCCAGTTAAGGTTAGTTTCTTGATCTTCAGTGGTAAAGCAAAGTTCCTAGTGAACGCGCTCTGCAGCTTGGTGGATGAGGAGGATAGCACGTTGCAAGTGATACTCAGTGATTCAAGTTGATGAAGATGGAGAAGGTTATTGAGTTGATACTCGGACCACTTTATCACAGGACGCACACTCTTGATGTGATAGACTACTCCCAGTTTCTTAAGATTTGGAATCATTTCAATGGTCTCTTTTGCAAAACAGAAGTCTGCTACTTTTGAAAGTTTCTGTAGATTTTGTAGGACATAGACTTTTGGATCTTTATTTGGTGAAACGGGGACAGGCGAGAAGCAACAATTGTTCATGATAAGATGCCTTAGCTTTGGCATCTGCCAAATCTCAAGTGGTAAATGTATTTTGGGGTCAGCAGGGAAACGAAATGTACGAGAATATGGGATCAGCGGTCCAATTATCAAGGTTTGAAGATTTCTAAGTTTTAGTATTCTTGCTGGAACCACAAACTGAATAGAGTAGTCGTGGGATAAAGCAAGGTACCTTAAATGAAACAGTTCCGTTACTGCAGCGGGTATACATGTTAACTGAACGTTAGGCCCATCAAGCACCCTGAGCAGCCTATAGGAGATTGCAACAGATGTTAAGTACTGATGATCTTTATTGGAAAAAAGAATGGAACGAACAAATGAACAGCTTGTTTTTGTTGGTATAGAGGAATTGACAAAATTACAGAGACGACGAGTGTTCTGTGTCCCTTTTTCTGAAGTGTTGCCAATCTTATTGACAAGAAGGAAATTCTCTTCATTAGCTTTCCATTTGCAGAAGTCCCTCAAGAGATCATGGATGCGGCAAAACCTATATTTCCCACTGGAACTCTTCAGAGTAAATGAAATAAGATTTCTTTTGACAAGATCCATCACATACTCCTCTGCCACTTCTTCTGAGCTTTTGGACGTAATTGGTTTTAAAAATCCTTCCGCAGTCCATAACATCGTAAGTTTCAAGATTGGAATTTCACTATCCTCAGGAAAACCTCCCATGTACAGAAAACATGCTCTTAGATGGTGACCCAAATTATTATAGCTCAGAGAAAGTATCTTGAACAAATGGTCGTCGTTTGTTTCCATTGCTAAGCTTACATTTGCCGCAAACTTCTCCCAATAATTCAGTGTCGCATCAACTTTGGACAAAAGACCCGCAACCAAAACCACTGCAAGAGGAAGCCCTCCACATTTTGCAGCAATCATCTTCCCAATCTTCTCAAGTTCCTTGGGGCAAAGTTCGTTTTCAAATACCTTCTTTTGAAGCAAGCTCCAGCTTTGATCAACATTTAAAAGTTGCAGTTGATGAAGAGGGCTACAATGGTCGGCATAGATAGCCACTTCTGAGAGCCTAGTAGTTATGATAACTCGACT
Organism: Misopates orontium; assembly: GCA_946800315.1. Taxonomy (NCBI): domain Eukaryota; kingdom Viridiplantae; phylum Streptophyta; class Magnoliopsida; order Lamiales; family Plantaginaceae; genus Misopates; species Misopates orontium. Next base: position 20,268,084 of record OX326952.1, on the reverse strand, counting down.
CCCATTATTGTCATCTGGCAATACTCTCCTTACCTCATCCCACACAATCGTACTCCACATATCATCCATAATGATAAGATACCTTCTGCCCTTCAATTTCTTATAAACATGCTCAGCCAGTACTTCGTCTCTTTTTTGGCTTAGATCATCAGTCAATGCATTAAGTGAACTTAAGAAGCTTAGTAAAATGTGTTGCACACAATATTCTTGAGATATCGTTATCCACACATGAAAATCAAAGTGTTCTGCAATAAGAGAGTCATCAAAAACATTTCTGGCAAGAGTAGTCTTACCAATACCTCCCATCCCAACAATTGAGATAATTTGGAGCTTTTGTGACTCTCCACACAGTCGGGTTTTGATTTCCAGCAAATCATCATTGAATCCCACTGCTGTGCTGATGCGGCTTATTGGTGACGAATCAGCAGGTAGTGAACGACGTGGAATTGGAGTTTCAACGTTGTTGTCTGACTTTATCTTCGTTGCCTCTTCCACAATGGAATTAATTTTTTCAATCACCCTCAGCAAATCTTTTTTACATCTTATCTCAAGATTTTGCATTTGTCCGCACTTAAATACCAAGCTACGTTCTGCATTTAGAACGTGTAGTTCTATGATATCTTCTGCTTGATATGCTGCCTCCCTTATTCGTTCTTCTAATGAATTAGCTTTTTCACTGATATTGTATGCAAAATCTTCCATAAAAGATTGCAGAAAACACAACTTCTCATGGAGAGACTTGATCTGCTGTTGGTCAACATCTGTGACCTGCTCTGCTAGTATTTGAGATAAGGAAACAATAGCAGCATAAGCCATATCTAATGTTACAAAAATACACAGATTATATATATAGACACACACATAATTCGAGCACGAAATTCCGTGAGTACATTGGAACTGATATTATATGTTCTAGGATATATAGAAAGGGTCTAGGCGGTATTTCTTTGTAGACGCGTTATGATAAACATTTAAATATGAACTTTGAGTATTTGACCTTTTACCAGCTCCCAAGTCGTGGAATAATTCTTCAGCAACTCTAACTAACAATAATTAACAAATTAGAATTAAGACCTGATCATTGCATGTAGCTCGTTATTTTCCATTTGTTGTGCTTATATAATTGAGATTTGAGTGTACTATGTATTTCATTTGCTTGTATATATTCTATTATATTATATAACTTGAAACTTTGACAAGATTTGTCGAGAACATTAGAATAATAATATCTTTAGAATGAAGTCATCATTTTTTAAAGGGTCAATTGCATTTTGCCCCTTTGCGTTTAGGGTGTTTTGCAAAGTGCCTCATAACGTTTCAAAAAGAGTACTTTGACACCTAACGTTTGTAAAAATGTGCGATTTGCCCCTGATGCCAGATCTAATGTATGAAAAGATAGTCATGTGATAAAAATGGACGATAGATCACGGACTCAGGGGGAAAATTACAAACGTAAGGAGATTTGAGGGTGTAAGCTAAACCCTAAACCCTATATTCACTAAATAATCCTGCAAAAATGGCCAGAAAGGGTTCATATTACCCATGTAATAGTAATTTGAGGGTGTAAGCTATCTTTTTTTGTCTTCCTTTTCAGTTGTATTTTGTAAAAGTAATTTATAATAATATTAGGGTGTTAAACACACAATTCAGCAAACTTTGAATGGAGGAAGAGTAACCCTTAACGGACTGGGCCCATTAGATCTAGACTCCTTCGCAACTACTGAGCACGACTCATTAGATATGAAAAAACTTATGGACCTTAAAATCACCACGCAGCTAGCCCCTAAGTAACCGTCGTGTAATTTGATCTAGACCATGGACCAAAATCTCGTTTTCCTTGAACACTTTGATCAGCTAAACTTTAAAAATATTTCGTAACATTTTAAAATTTATTTAACATGTTTAGGAAAAAATTATAAAAGTTGTTGCGATGAACTAGTATATACTTTTTTTATTTTGCTTCTATAGAGTCGAATAAAAACATTTCAATATTTTTTGAGTAAACATTTAGAGATTTTGATCTATGATCTGAATAGTAACAGTTCGAGGGCGCTTAGCTTTCACTTTTAGTAATTTACAATGAAGTTTTTGTTTTAAGGTCTCACCTCCTCCAGAAATCACTGTTGTATAAGTTTGAGGTATAAGTTAGTGTTGAAACTCCTAACTAAGGTGATGTTTTATAGAAGAATTAAAGCTGAATGGTTTCATGATTCTGTGTATGCCCCAAATAAAAATTATTAGTACTCTATAATTAATTAATAAGGTTTATAACTATATCCAGTAACTATGGTTAATATACGTAGTATGAGGATATATTTTTAGCAGAGATGAAAAAGGGCTTATGAAAAAGTACAATTAGATAGTTTATTATTGTGAGTCCAATTTATCTAGCAAGCCTTATGAAAGTAGAGTTAAATTTATAGTTTAAAAACCAAAACTCAATCCTTCTCCTTATGTATATCTCTCAATATATACTTGTCAAGATTAAGAAAACAAGAACGCCATTCCAATTGACGAAAGAAAAAAAATCTCAACAAAAGAAATAGTAATACAGTACTTTTTTTATTTAACCTTAAAAAAAGTTTCAAAAAATAGAAAGAAAAAAAAAAAAAAAAAAAAAAGAAAGGGGGCTCTTTCCTTCTTTTTCTGATATATAAAGATAGGGGTGGCAAATCGATCAACCGGACCGGATCCAAGTCTAAATCCATGTGGATCCGATCCATTAGGATTTGGATCCAACTGGATCCATATGGGTGAATCTCAAATGGATTCAACTTGGATCGGATCCGGGTCCGGATCCATTTGTGGATCCACCGCGGATCCATAGTCGGATCCATGTGGATCCATTGTCGGATCCAAGTGGATCCATCTAATCCACCAAATCAACCTCTACTCAACCCAATTTTCCCATCCACCAATCTATCCCACCACCTTAAATTTAATAATATATATCATTATTCTTAGTTCTTAATTAACAAGATATTGGACGCTTAGAAAGAAAAAAAAATTGTAATTTAACACTCAACTACATCACGATATAAATGTGCAAGCTAGTGTTTCACATAATTTAACTTTTTCTTTTAATTTTAAAATATGCAATGCTCTTTTGAGATGTATTTACTAAAAATATATATGTATACACATAAAACATATATATATATATATATATATATATATATATATATATATATATATGTGTGTGTGTGTGTGTGTGTGTGTGTGTGTGTGTGTGTGTGTGTGTGTGTGTGTGTATTTGAGAAAAATATAGAAATCATGAATACTTCTATAACAAAAGTAATATTATTTTTTCTAATATTTTTAATGAAGTTGAGTTTTGGAATTTGGAAGACTTTCTCGAGCTTTTGATTAAGAATTAGAAATATTATTTGAATTCTTTTTATATATGATTGAGAATAATTTTTGCATCTTTACAAATTGAGGTTAAAGATTACAAAATTATAAAACTTAATAATGAGAATATAAATGCCAATCAACCATATATTGTACATATCTTTAACTTTAATTGATAGTTACCAAATTAAAGCACGAGATCTTCTTCTCATAATGAATAGTTACATTGTCAAATTATTTTATGTAATTAAAAAATTAAAATCATAGTAAACTAAAGTTATATTTTAAAAGTATACAAATGCATAAAGACAATGAGATAGTGGAGCGAATAAAAAGCTAAATGCCAAAAATTGCTTTAAATTGAGTTAGATCTAGACATGGACTTGGATGGATCCACACGGATCCAAATGTGGATCCATCCGGATCCACCCAGATCCATGATTGGATCCAGCCGGATCCACTCACGGATCCACCCAAATCCACCTGGATCCACAATGGATCCAGGTCCACCTTTGATCCACCGGATTAACTTGGTTTCGGATCCATGGTGGATCCTGAGCGGATCGGATCCGATGGATCCACAACGGATCCGGTTGGGTCCATGGATCCGGGTCCGGGTCCATTTTGCCACCCATATATAAAGATAATTAACCAGAGTCTGTGCAACTGCATGCTTTGTTGGCGCCCCCACATGAATAATGTTGCATATATATATATGTGTGTGGTTGCTTGATCACACACATACACACATATATGACATAGAATTTTGAAGGAAGATGGAGAAGATTTTTGGGGGTTTAGGGATTTGGGGGGAAATAGAATTTTGGAGGGAACGAATTGGATTTAGTATATATATATATATATATATATATATATATATATATATATATATATATGATACTCTTGAAAATTATTGCTTGATATGTGACGTCATAATTGTAATTTTGTATTGTGAAATGAAAGTCTATGAGATTTAGTGTAATGTCAAATTCATCTCGTGTCCTTTTAGAAAAAAATTAATGACATCACTTATGAATTAACGTTGTTAACGATATGGTTACTTTATTAGTCTTTCCTCTGATTTTGAATAATAGAAAAATTTATAAATAACATTAGAAATGATTTATTCACAGATTTCAATGAATTGTTCTTATCGGTAACGTGTTAAATCATGTTGAAAAGTATTTATAGAAAAACTTGAGGAGTATGTATCGTAAAGGTATGTTGCGACATAGCCCTTACAAATGAAGGGTTATTCAAAGAAATTATTTATGACACGATGCACATAGGTAGTTTATTGATGTAGATATACGTTTGCGACACATTTACATAAATGCTAGCACTTATAGTTTAAAGAATCAATTTTTCATGGAGTGATTTGATCACCATCTGCTGTTGGTCAACACCTTTAACCTGCTCTAGTATTTGAGATAGGGAAACAATAGCAGCATAAGCCATATTTCGATGTTACACAATTTACAATCACGAGTGGACAGAATATATATGAAACAACTATACATGAACATACACACAAACATAGTTTGAACCAAAAAGAAAGTCCATGAAATACGGTGGAATAAAATAAAAAAAGTTGTGGACGCGTTTTGAAAAGCAATGAAGGTGACCTTTTTACCAACTATATATGCGGAATATAGTCATTCTTTAAATTTAATAACAAATATAAGAAATGTTAATTAAGGCCTGATTGGTTGTAGGTGTAATTCGTCGTTTTCTATCTATTTTTGTGTTTGATTGAATATCCTATTTCATTTGTTTATAAATTCTGTTAATAACTTGACATAAGAACATTTTTTATAAGTATAATAGCTACTTTCAATGCAATGTGCGAATATAAAAAATTGCGCGTCTTATGTTTATAATTGAGTTACAATTTTCTTTTCTGAAATTCCAATGCAGTCCCTATACTTGACTTGCGTCTAGAAGCTGGTGCATTTTGTGCAAGATACGTAATTTTTCCATATTATTGATAGTCCAAGATAGAGGTTTGCTAACTTTCAGTAAACACATGTTTAGCATAACTATGGAATGGAATGGGAACTCAAAACTGAAACTAGAGGTAATTCCCTTTTTTTATCTTATATACGCAAATTCCACGTGGACTATGGTCCAAGAATAAAAACTCACAACAACAATCTTGTGACCACATGGTTATACATGTGGCCTGATTACGTGATAAGATGAAAATAATTTTAAAGATCTTTCTTTTAAGAGTTTCGTTTTGGCAAACTCTTAACATAATAGGAGGTTGCAAAAATACTATGAACTAATGCTTCAAATTAAAAGTTTTTGAAGAACCACTTTCATTTTCACACCAATACTGGAACTCAGACTCTTGGAAATATTTATCACATCACTGATAAAAGGTTCATAAAGAAAGAAGATGTTCCTTTTATGGGTATCAAACTAACAATTCCATTAGAACAAAACATCGATCACCGACGAAATTCAAAGGGGGAGCACATAGGTTCATAATAGTGCATAAAACACAAACAGAAGAAGCAAAAGATATACAGAATGGAAGAAACTGAACAAGACTACTGAATGATGTCAAAGACAATCTCCGTCTCAACCGGCATTTTACCAAATTTATTCTTAATTCATTCCCATATTGGCACTGCATCCGGTACATGAACTTGAAGAGAATAGTTTCCAAAGCTCAGTTGTTCTTCTCGTATTCGTATCGCTGAGATTCTAATGCACTCTGATACATCAACAGCCTCGATGTATTGAAGAGTTGGTATCTCTCCAATGACAGAAGGGATCCCCTGGACCCCCCAACAATGTCTGATTATCAATTGTTCAAGGCTTGGAAAGTGTGTGTATTCTTCTACTTGCCAACAGTGGACTTTTAGATGTCCCATTAACAGAAATTTCAGCTTAAGGAATTCACCTTCCCTCGATCTCCATTCTGCCTCGTCAAATGCAGTGCGTCGTAGTTTAAGTACTTCAAGGTTGGGCAACTGACCTATGATACGCAAATTTGTCCAACTTAATCTGCAACCAGTTAAGGTTAATTTGTTGAGCTTCAGTGGTAAAACAAAGTTCCTTGTGAAAGCGCTCTGCAGCTCGGGATGATTGGACGTAGTGATACTCAGTGATTCAAGTTGATTAAGATGGACGAGGTTATCGAGTTGATACTTGGACCACTCTAAATGTAATCCAACGTGATCATGTAAATGATCCATATATTCATATTCTAAATTTAGTCTATATGAATTATAACGAATAATACCATATGATATATATTCTAACATAGTCTAATGTATGGAAATCCTACAATATATTCTGATCAAAAACATACTACAAAATGGCCACAAGTTAATTGAGGGTGCAAATTGCCCATACTATTTTGATGGTGAAGCTACCTTTTTTCTTTCCAGTTGTATAATGTCATGTGTTCTATAAATATTTAGGGTGTGTTAAGTTAAATACAATTGAGCCAACTTTTAATAGAGGGAGAATAACTCTTAACAGACTCGGCCCATTAAATCTAGACTCCTTTATGAGACTACTGAGGAAGATCCGTTAGATATTGGAAAAACTTATGGACCTTAAAATCACCACGCAATTAGCCCCTAAGGCTATATTCTTACACTTAAAAATTGTAATTTTTTTAATAAATTAAGGTGATGCTTGCAAGAGCTTTAAGAAGCATCGAGCAAGATCCATTAGATATGGAAAAACTCATGGACCTTAAAACAACCACAAAAGGCCATATTATAACTGCTTAGAAATTGTAATATTTTTAACAAATTAAGAGGTGTTTGCAAGAGTTTAAAGAAGTAACTCTTTTGATGTTTTTTTTAGTTACTTGAAATTAAAATCAAAACGAGATAGTATTTTAAAATATCTTAAAAGAATTGCTTAAGAGAAAATTATTGTGGAAGTGTTTGAAATAATTTTAGAAGTTACTTGTTGTGTCATTGCTCTTAATTGATATAAAAGAATAAAGAAAGTGGTTTTACTTTGAGAAGTACTATATAAGCATGCTTCTCTTACTTCTATTTCTTTTGACTTATTTTAAGACAAGTAAAAGTGTAAGTTAGTATTGCAAACAGTTAAAATGTGCTTATGTAAGCCTGAATAACCAATAAACTATTTTTGTAAGCATTTGCAAGCCCTAAGTACTATAAGAGGTAAAATTAGCCTGCCGTTTTAAACCTGGAATTATTCAAACTCTCACTTCTATTGCACATGTATTTATTAGTCTTTGTAATCTTTTTTATGAATTACAATTAGATAGTATATCATTCTGAGTCCAATTTATCTACCAAGCCTTATGAAAGTAGAGTTCAATTTATACTTTATAGTTTAAAAACCAAGATCAATCAAGCCATATTAAGAAAACAAGAACGCCATTCCAATTCACGAGAGAAAAAAAAAAACTCAACAAAACAAATAGTAATACACTTTTTTGATTTAACTAAAAAGAAAAGTTTCAGAAAATAGAAAGAAAAAGAAAGAAAGGGGGCTCTTTTTCCTTCTTTTTCTGATATATAAAGATAATTAATCAGAGTCTGTGCAACTGCATGCTTTGTTGGCGCCCCCACATGAATAATGTTGCATATATATGTGTGGTTGCGTGATCACACACACACACACATATGACATATATGCATATATGTTATCCTGATCATCAGCTCTCTCTGCATGCAAAAGAGATCACTGCTACTCTATTCTTTTGGTATTAGCCACCAATTTGATATGAGGGCCTTTTTGTCATTTTATCCTTTTTTTGGATCAGTTGAGTACCATATATATTTTACCTGATTTTTGGACTCCTCTCAAAAATAAAATTACACGCTGTTTCTTTTTTTCACGGTTGTAAAATTCATAGGAGACTTTATTATAAGTTTGAAAGTAGGGTTTAAGATAATGTGGTTGTGGTTGTGGTCCTTCAAAACCCAATTTGCTAATTGGTTGCAGCTTTTGTGTCTGGCTAAATATGACTCAATTGCATCAGCTACTAGCCAGCACTGTGTGTATTCACGTTTATGTGACGACCAACTGACTCGTTCAAAAATTGTCAACAACCGATTAATTAACAGTCTAAGCTAATTAACTACTTTAATCAGAGAGACATAATGAGTCGACGTGCTTAAAATTATTGAAACATCCTCGAATATTTTTAATATTTACATGAACATGACCCCGTAAAAGTTGAAGGTACACTACAAACATACACCTTTGAGATTTGGGTAATTACAAACACACTCATTAATTTACAAATAAATGAAAATTACACGAAAAAAAAAAAAAAAAAACCCTTATGTTTACATGTTTCGGAGCTTTATTAATAGCATGGATCAAAATTTCTTTTCTTTTTCTCGAAAAGTACCAAAATATTCCATTTTTGACACTAGGGAAAAGAAACATACAATATTTTCTATATATGCGAACAATTTTTACGAATTTTCCAAAACACGTCGAAAAGATCTAGAAACATTGCGAAAAGTTTCTAGTATGTATAGCACCGAAACATACTGTAGAAGCGAAATTTTGATCTTGATTAATAGTGTTATAGTAATTAAACTTGCAGTATAAGAGTAAGAGGTTTCTGTGACTACACCATAATTCAGAGGGTGTAGTTGTAATTATCCGTAAAATAAGTCGGTACAAAGCCTTTTTACTGCACATATTTAAGCGTACGTGTGTGAAGAAAGGATAACACATAGGAGGTGCCAGTGAAGGACAACGTATTAATAATATAGGGGACCAACTGCACAGAAGAATAACAGTGGCTTCTATAGTCCTATCTCCAAGTACAAAGATCAAATTGATAGGATGCTATTGTCATTATGTTTTTGTTTTTATTCTTGTCAATTTACCATATCAAGATTTCTCTTTTACCGTGCATGAACAAATTGTATTTGCATTGTTTTCTGATAATTTTTGAGCTATGTAAAAAACATGTTCTGAAAAACCCTACTGCTGACTAGATGATAGGAAATAACTGCCAAAAAAAATTAGGGAAAAAGGAAAGATTGATTTTGTGGTGGTGATGTGGTAATTTGGATATGCACACCTAATTAAGGAATCTCGATGCAGGTTCATGTCATTAAGCCTCCTAATTTAGACGGAGACTCAATTAAAAGATATCATCAATTTAGACAGCTTCTCAATTTTGACATGAACTCAAGTATGACGTGATTAGGCATTAGCCCTCCACAACACCAATGGACCAAATAATGGTCAAATCATCATTATGTCCTTAAGAACTAATACTCCCTCAAATTCATTCAAAGTAAGTCACTTATATGTTGTGAATCTCAGTCAATTAGCTAACTATATTGTTATCTCACTCGAATTTTAGCTCGTTCAACATTTATTTTCCAACTGACATAGGTATTACAGGATCTATGTCGTGTCAGCTTTCGACTTACCTCGCATGCCGTATCTGAGTACATGTATATCCGAACTAAAACTGATTCAAGACTCTAAAGAGACTTAAATCAGTCTTATATGATGTATTACGTCAGCGTACAAAGATACTCCAGGTCAAGTGGAAAACAAATATACATTCTAAGTAGAAAAATAAGAGATATATAGAAAAGTAGAAATTTCTTGGATGACATAATATGCTTTCTGTGTTGTGTAAATTTGTGATAGCTAGTACCCCACTGCGCACTCACTTTTTTGTATGGTATTGAATCCAGAACGTGAGGGGAACCCTACCTTTGAATCCCACGCTCTGCTATAAAGCTGCATGTTCTCAACAGATTTGTTTGCTGAATTATATAACAGTGGTCCTCTTCAAATTCAAACTACACGCACTGTCAAAAAATAAAAAAGAGAGAGAAGGGTCATAATTAATTTCTACTCTCCTCCAGGATATTTAATTAATCATCGGATTCTTCATGACCTCTCTTTTTTGCTAGCCTGTTATAAATACCACTGCCCTCCTTCTTCTTCTCTATCCATGACTTAATTATATTCCTCTTCTTTATACATGCCAAAAATTGCTTAAAATTGTTCAATTGTTTCAAGAGAAATTAAGGGTTTATTTTTTTGTTGCATATCATAAACCATCAACGCTTTGATTTACCTTTTTTTTTGTAGAATAGTAAAGTTTCAAGAAATTGTTTCTCAATTTTCAACACTTACTCCTCCGATCCGGGCATACACACACAAATGAGAATCCTGTCATATTTTTCCACAGCTTTCTTGAACTTCTTGTGATATTTCGAGGGCAAAAGATCACATGTCCGACTCTATACGTCCCACCATAAGTTCCGTAAAACACCCACATTTCACTATATCACAACTACGTGAGAAACAGATCGAGTGGGATACAAAATGGAACAGAAGATCTTTGTTGTCTTTCGAGAATTACGCGCTTAGAAGTTCAACAAAGCTGTGGGAAGACATGGCAAAGTCAAGATTCTAATGATTTTGATTTTTTTTACCTTTTTATTTTTTTGGATATTATGCTTGCCTTGCCTTGCCTTGCATTTCATTTTTTTTTTCCAGGGATTTGTGCAGCTTATACATCACTTTAAGTTCCCAGGTGCAAATGGATCGGACAACAGGTATCAGATTCCTTTTAGGTTTTTTGTTCTATACTCTAACAGATCCAGTGTAATTAAGCTTATCCGGTCATGGATTCTTCTCATCCTAAATACATAACAACTGCATTATTAGGTCATTCTGTGCACCAGCAGGAATTTTAAACTGGGTTGATAATCAAATTTATTAAAAGACCATTAATTGGTCGTACGAAATACTTTTTGGTTGGACCAAGCCATTTTTATTGATTATAAATTTATTGATGTAGATAATGAACATTATGTATATATATGTGTTTAAATTCATAATCTGGATTGTGGCATATATAATTAATTGGTATTCTGTTTTTTTTTCTTTATTTGGCTCTGGCTTCCTATAGTTCAAGGAATGTAAATAACATCATCCTAGACATTGAATGAAATTACTAATTTCAGTTTTTAGAATCATCCTTTCGCAGTAAATCTATTTTATATCAGATTTTAGATTTGTGAACTTTAAATTTATTACCGATGTCCGATTATTTACAGTAATTGTGTAGAACGTGTAGAACACATAAATCTATGTAACAATTTTTTTTTCCAGTTTATCTAAATTCCACAGACAAGTTAATTCATTTTGTGAGATGATCAACTTGTGGCTATTCCTTCTGAATTGTTAGCAATTATGCAATTAATAAAAGTTAACTACCAAACCATTTTGTTGATCAGATAAAAGGTCTACTAAAACTCTGTCAGTTGTTTGTGAAATTATATTTGTGGTTAGTGCTCCTTTCAGATCTTAATAATTAAGCTATCTATGACACGGTTAATTACACCTTTCTGGTGATCTCATTAAAGAGAAAGGCAATGGAATTGTTTGTGAAATAATTATGCTATTATTTACTAAACCTTCTTGTTGAAAGAGTAAAACCTATCACTATGAATTATGTACAATCCTTTCAGATATTAGTATATCATTAATAAATGTAAATCTTATATCTTCGTGGACAAATGATTATTTATTTAAATATTAATCTAAAAGCATTAATGGTTATTGGCCACAGAAGTTTCTCTCATTGTGCTGAAATTTCAAAGCACCACATACTTGATACTTCTACCTTATTTGGTACATACATGAACAATATTTGGTAATTGGTTTGATGATGATGGTTATGAGCTATATTTATTTAAGTACAATTAGGGATATATAGTTATATCAACGGCCATGTAATTTGGTTTGTTATATAAGTTTCTCTACAGGTTCCCTATTTGTACTATTTTAAACCTTCGGTGGTATTTTTGTAATTATTAATTACTAAATTCTTAAGAGAACTTACTTGGAATGTTTTCTTAAATTTCAAGCAATGCTTTTAGTATTATCCAAACAAAAAGATAAGTTTGTATGGTGTACCTGTAATTATACCAAACAATTATATCAATGCTAACGTCTAGAGTGTAGAGATTCTACTTTTTATACCCAGGCAGTACGAGGTACCATGTAAGGGTTAAGTGTTTGGACTCACAAATGAATCTTGCTTGATTAACATATATATAGCTCAGTAAATTTGATTGATTAATAGTGCAACTATTTACGGGTATTTTCCATCTACTTCCTCTGATGTATTATAATTCGGGAAATACCTTAGAGGTCGATCTTAATTTTGTGGCATGTATCTCCAATAGCCGTTTGTCAATGGAGTAATGTGAGGACAGTACTTAATTACTTATGTAAGTTACATGTTAAATTAGTTTATCTTTTTCTTTTAAAAGGTTACTTGACTTCTTTTTCTTACTATGGCTGTTCTAAAAATGCAAATAAATATTTTCAATTTAGTAAATGCTAATTATTTCTCTCTATTTCACTCGGTCAGAATGATACAAGAATTACATAATATGAGAATTATATAATAATTAAACAATACATGTTTAAAATTTTGGTTGTTCGTGAGCTAGCTGCCAAAAGTTAATGAAATGTGTTTATAAATATAATTTTTTATATGTATCAATATGTTGATGCAGTATGCATATTAATGTTCTCTTTTAGCAAAACTGTAATTCAAAGACAATAAGTCTTTGTTCTATTTTTTTATTTTTTTGTATGAATTAATTTATTTTACATACGTAAACAGTGTAAAATAATAAGATTGGCGTTTTAGTAGGAATTACTTAATAAATATAACAATCCAGAAGCGTGTATGGTAAACAAATGTTCAAAATTACTAGGAAATGATGCAAAATATCATATAAATGCTAAAAAACAAAGAAAAAGATGCAATTGATGAAACTTCAACTAATCATAAAAGTACTATAGATTGTATTTTCATGATCAAATTACTCAAAAAGTTTCTAAAAACTCTCATCGAATCAAAGAAGATTTACATAAAAATTGAAGTCGCTATATATGATAAAGTTACTAATGAATAGACATCATTAAATACACACACACACACACACACACATATATATATATATATATATATATATATATATATATATATATATATATATATATATATATATATATATATATAATTTAAATATTTAAGCAGTGGAAATAAAGAAACTATATACATCTTATTTCAATGAATTGATAATTTGAGATCAATTTTATTTTTTGGCAAAAACTTCCATAATTGTTCTCACATTTAACAGTTGACTAACAGACATTAGATGAAGGGGTATGTATATATACCTTTAATTGGGGGGTATTTTTTCAAAGTACGAAACATAATGGAATGGGAATGAAAAAATGTCCTAACTTTTTAGTTTTTACTGTCAAGATATACTGCACTAACTTTTGCATAAGGTTCTGTATATACGCACGAATCATGTAAGTGAAGTGAAGACTTGGTGAAGAATGTCACTTCAGGAGTTTGGTTTGTTTCACAAAAATAGGTTAGATGAATTGTATAATCTGAGTGGACATCTGGGAAGATATTTGATTCTGATTTCTTACATCCATGTCTTGTACCATGTTTTCAGATTCGTACTATTGCTTTTGCTACCTGCTTGTCTATTTCTAAAACATCTTTTAAAAAAGAAATAGGAAAAATTATATATGGAAAATGGTCACAAACCAGGAAAAATTAAATATGGAAAATGGTCACAAATGGTTAATGATCATATGGAGCAAAAAAAAGTTACCCTCATATCTTTGATTATCTAGCAGAATCTCTACTAATCCATTTTACGGTTAATCAAAGGTAGATAATGCAGAAAGTTGCATGTATATTTTATGCAGAGTACAGGTAAATTTTCAACTTTCAAGTACTAAAAATTGAAAAATATATTATATTCCAAGTTTTAGAAGATGGAAACCAATATAAAATTACAGAAAATGTCACTGTAGAAGAACTGGCCGAGCACGTAAGCTCTATGTTATCCTCAACACAACAGCTTATCTGAATTCTGAACATCAGTATCTGTAACAGGGGAGCATCTAAGACTAAACAAGTGATGAAGTTGCTTGAGATTGCCATTTCAACAAAAACTTTGTCCTCTTTCTAATTGTGTGATAATTATGTCTACACTGCAAAAAAAATGATTTAATTTCATGAACATATCCTAAGGTTTGCTTCTATAGAGATATCGCCAATGCTTCACCATATGTTATCGGGGCTTCCCAAATCCCAGAGGTTATCTCAATCATAAGAACATATGTAACATTATTTACAATTTTAAGCGGTGTTGCTGTAATTACTCAAACAGCAGTGGAAGTCTACAAAAAGATCAAACTCCAAAGATCTATGTTGCACGGAGACGAATACGACGACACGATACAATAAAGTACTGTTACGCCTGAGTTTTTTTTATAAATGGTGGATACGGGACACCATGGATCCAATTGGATATTGGCACCAGCATAAATATTTGAATATCTAACACATCAAAATTTAATCTATGATTCCTATAAAAAAAAAGCCCAATCCATAATGAATCAAAAATTACTCTATAATTCATTAGCATAGTCTAAACACATAATTCATCTAATCATTTGCTAAGAAATACTAAAAATTGTTTGTGTAACAACAAAACACTGAAATATCTGAGTATCAAAGTATCGGATCAGAGTACTAAGTATATAATGCAATACCCCATGACTTTTGGAGAATCCGTCCAACATAAGGTGTAAATGTAATTAACCCTTGTTTATATATACAAAAAAGGATTTCTAATTATCGCCACCACCAAACATGCCCATCATATCCTTAGCAGAACCCATTTGCTTCATCAAGTTTTGCAAGCCACCCATACCACCAATCTGCTTCAACATCTGTGGTGGAAGGACTTTACCCATGTGCTGTGCGTTCATGTTACGCGATAAGGAGCTCATATCTCCCTTCTTTGGAATCTTAAGACCCTTCATCTTGCTCCAAACCTTAGCCAACCGCTTGTACTCTTCCAACATGTCCATGACATCCCTCACAGGTCGACCACACCCTCTAGCTATCCGCTTTATACGAGATTCATTCATGAGCTTGGGATTCGAACTGTCCAACTCTGTAAATATTTAGCATTTACATTAAGAATAATGGACCTGAAAACTCGACTAGATTCAAAGCAAGCAATAATTCAGTAAAACTCGCCTTCATTAGTCATGGAATCCATCATTGTCATGTATCTTTTGATCTTCGCCTGGCTTTCCTTCTCCTGGCCTTTGGGCATCACCTCTTGGCCAAATCCTGGAATCATAGAGAATACCTACAAAGAAACCAGTACATCTCAGTAATTATGCAACTGCTACAAAAACTTATGGGTTCACAAGTACTATTTGTGCATAGAGGAGTAGGAAACACATAAAACTTCATTAGAGAAATTCAACTTAAAGAAAATACGACTTTCAAAATTAATGTCAACAAGCCATTCTTTTCCGGAATAATTACATAACAGAAAAATATAGTAGATTAATAATCTAATACACGTCATGGAGGATATATGAAGCAAGAAACAAAAGCATTGAGCCGCCAGGTCGTGCTACATAATATTCTTTTCAAGAAAGCTAGTGTAGCAACAGCAACTGTACAAGAATACTTTTGACATGATTACAATATGTGAATACATATTTGAACAGCTTAAAAAGTTATCTTGCTTAATCCCCTATCGATAACTGAGAAGGTAAGAAGAAACAATGTTGAGAAACAGAAACTGCGGATGAATGCTCAACATGAAACACAAAGCAAACAAATATGAAACCACCGTTGATATGTTAGGTAATACACAGACCTGCCCAATAGGACCCATTTTGAGTAAATTCTGAAATTGCTCGTACATAATCCTTAAAGTAAAAGTGCCTTCCGAAAGCTTCTGGAGAAGCTCGGGCTGTTGATCCATGGGAACAACTTCATGAATTTTGTCCATGAAACCAGACAAGTCACCCATACCTAGACAAGAAAAGGTAAGATAGAACTACTGCTAAACTGAATGCATTAGCAGCAATCTATAGCTATTGTTATAAAGAGTGCAAACCTAAAAGACGGCTAACAAATGGTTTCACATCAAATCCTTCAAACTCATCCATATGTTCACCAGTCCCGATGAATATGATTGGACTTTTTGTTGCTGCAACCCTGTGAATGGCGTGGAAAAAATAAAGATATATTTCCAACAGCAAAGTGATATTTTGGTAATTGAAGTGTCTGCATGCTACACAGTTTACTAGCCATGTGATGTGAAACTAAAAATTGGACAAAGGAGTCAAAACCACAGCCGGAAATATTACAGTGTTAAATTGAAATACTTTGAACAAAAAAAAAAATCAATGCAATTTCTTTTGTTTTTTTCCACTGTAGTTTGTGATCCTAGGACAAGCATATCTCAAGGCCAAATTGCCATCATGAATTGTACTTTCACAAAGTGATCTATAATTTTTAATGATTACAAAATGGAAGCGCAGCTGGCATCCTCACATCATACACAAAGAAAAATGTTCAGATTCTAGATATGGACACCATTTTTTTTTAAAAATGGACCTGTTTATCCAACCTAAACTCATTATCAACTTGGGCTATTTGTTCTGTCATCACCTGGCCATCCTTGTATATTAACTGCAGCCACATCTCTGATCACTTTCTAAAATTGAACATGTTGCTCAACAGTCCATTTCTGCCACGTAAGAAGTTATCAAGTTCATCTTGTCATGATAATAACCTTACCAGAAAGTTCACTGTTCTGGACATCTAACAGCCAGAGGAAAGAGCCCGTATTAAACGAATTGCACAAACCATTAGGACAAAAACCAGAGCTCAGAAACCGTAAAAGAACAGCATTGCAACCTAGAAACTCTTCCCAAGACTCTTTTTTGTAATCCATCATTGGCTCCTCTAAGTAGATATCAGCTATAAGCTTCATATTTAAGATTAATCTTAATTCCAGAATACTGACAGTTTATAATGATGGTTGAATCCAGAATCCAGATAAAACTTCAATATTTCAGGGACGATAGTACAAGTCACTCTCCTATGCTAACACTTTCAGATCTCATTAACTGGGCTGTATTTCCAAGTCCCAGCTAGTCAAATGGAAAGACTTGGCTATCTTTACTAATACCAACTAGAGTCACCTAAACACTGGAGAAACTGCGAACAAATCCAATAAAGACAAGTGTCCAGTATATAGCATAAGTCATTTCCACATCTAAATTAGTGCTCCAGAACGTAATTAGAAACATTCTCAAAGATTGTGTTTAACTTACGCACTAAGAGCACCACCACCCTTAGCATGACCATCCATCTTAGTCACGATCACAGCTCCGACAGCAACACTTTGCTTGAATGCCTGAGCTTGATCAAAGGCAGCTTGACCAATACTGCTGTCCATCACAAATATAATAAGATCTGGTTTCTGCAATGTTTGAGGGAAGAAGTTAGCATTAAGCTACATTACAAAACAGTGATAGATAAAAGACCACTACAAAACATACTGTTGCCACAGCAACTTGACGCATCTCTTCAAAAAGAGCAGCTTCCTGCTTGTGACGTCCACTGGTATCAACAATTATGAGATCACAATTTTCTTTTTTGAATCTCTCAACCCCTTCTTCAGCAATTCTCACAGGATCCGACTCCGTGTAGCTGTTACACAACATGTAAGTTTCTTAATATACTAAACTGTAGGAAAAAGGATGACAAATTGAAAGAAACCAATCCAACAAACAAAAGAGACAAATTAACCTTCCATAAAACGGAATTTTTGCTTTAGTTGCATTCTGCTTCAACTGGTCAAAAGCACCAGCTCTGAATGTATCTGCACAAACCAGAGCAGGCTTCCAACCCTTCTTCTGGTGGAAGTACGCATATTTTGTACACGTAGTTGTCTTCCCAGATCCTAACATCAAACAAAAAACAATAAATACACTAAATATATAAAGCACACTACTAGTGATTCCAACGAAAGTGAATGAAAATAACTCGGTTACACCAACGTAACCGTGATCAATCCAACATACCTTGCAAACCAACAAACATAACAACACTAGGTTTCCCTTTCTTCGGAGCAAATGAAGGCTTCCCCGGATCCAACATCTTGCACAGCTCATTAAAAATAGCCTAAACAACAAAAGCGATACAACATTTAATACAACACCAATAGGAGCTTAATACAACAAAACACGAACAATTTAGCCTATTGCAATAACCTGTTGAATAATTCTCCGCTTGTTGTGGCCAGCGGCAAGGTCATCGAGATTCACGATCTTCTTAATATTTGTCTGCATATCGCGAACGAGCTTGAATTGCACATCGGACTGAAGAAGCGCACGAGATATCTCGTTGAGGCAATCGTTGAGCACTTTCTCGTCGATGATCGTCGCATTGCTCATCTGCTGAAGAGCACGCGATATGCTACCTCCTAACTGTGCGAGCACCATGATTACAACTCTGAAGCGATTGATTGATTTGATTAATTGATGAAGATTTGAGAACGGAATTAGGGTTAGGGTTTTGAGGAATGCTGTGAATTTGGGGATTTGGGGGATTGAAACGTATTTCGGGTGATTGTTAATGGGAACCAGAGAGAGGACATAGAAAAAGGTAGAACAAGACCCGCCCGATCCGCCGACCCGCTAAAACCCGACCCACCATGTTTATTTTATGACTTTATCCATACGGGTTAATAAAAGGGATAATATCAGTGACACCCCTGATGTTTGGACAAACATCAGAAACACCCATGTTACTGAGGTTTTGATAATATCGATGACACTCCTATCACCAAAAAGGTCTTGTTAAATAATTATTTTACCTTTATAATAAATTTAAGAAAAAAAATAAAAGAAAGATATTTTACTTTTACATTTCTATCCCTGAATTTGTTATTCTCTTTCCTCTCTCCATCTTCATTATTTCTCTTTCCTCAATTTATCTCCATTATCATCTTCACTCTTTCTCCGCCATAAGTTGTCTAACACACGTCCCGTTAAAAAATTATGATTTACAAACTTCATGCGATGATCTACAATTAGAGATGCATTTCTTATATTTTACGAACACAATAAAACATTAAAAAATAAATAATATTGAAACAAGTTCCATTTTCTCTATTGTCCAGTTAAAAGGCATTTTCTTGCCTTTGTTCTACGGTGGACTCGAGGCAGTTTGCCTTATTTAAGTTTTTAATAATTATCAATACATTTAGAGTTATATTATTTAAGTAATTTTGTTGCCTGAAAATGAACAAATGTGTGCATTTTCCTACAAAATATTGAATAACTTCAAATTATATCATTCAAATTTATTATATTAGCTATCAATTATTAATGTAATATTGGTAAAGGTAATTAGAAATTTTTTATGAATAAAAAAAAAACAAAATATGATTTATATAATGCCTTATATTAAAAAGATACCTCCTATAATATGTAAAACTTATCAAGATTCTTTAATCTTCCCATGCAACGAAACATAAGAAAAGAGTAAAAGTCATTTGTTTAAATATTTTTTTTGGAAATAAATTTTATAATTAAACATTAAAATATTTTGAGAATTGCCAATGTTATATATATATATATATATATATATATATATATATATATATATATATATATATATGATTGTCATGATTGAAGTACAAAAGGGTACTTTAGTCTTTAAAAATTGGTACACTTTTACCCTAATATTGACCAAGGATAAAATAGGAAATTCATAATATTTCTCAAGTAAATGGACTTATTTGATATGCCACTCCAAACCTCAGGGGGTGTTACTGATATTTGAGCAAACCTTAGGGGGTGTCACTAATATTATCCCTTAATAAAATGGCAATCCGCAAAATTTAAGTATGGTCATAATTTTAAATACAACTTGTCCGAACCCGTCCGCATACATCTTAATAAGAATTAAGTGAGCAAAGAAAGTTTTCGAAAGTATGTTCATAATATTGTTATAATATAGTAATTTTTTTTGTTAATTTGGTGTTGTTTGATAGTTGTATTTTAGATTCCAATCGATTTAAATCGTTATTTTATAATTTATGCGGATAAAATATTCGTTTACATCGTTATATTGTTATTTCAATTAAATAATATCATGGTTTAAGTGAATTTTTAAGTTATGATATCATTTTTTGTTGTTTTTAAAACTCAAAGTAGGTTTGATTTTTGTTTTAATATTCCGGCTTCTGATAAGATCAAGAGAATGAATTAGCGTAGAAATGAGATGACTGAGTGATTTTTGTTTTAATATCAAAATATTACTATGTTTTTTATCACAATTTGAACCCGCCACCCGCCCGCAACCTGCCTAACCCGCACAATCCGCAATCCGCATGGTTTCATAATTAACTTGACCCGCACGGGTTGAAAAGTTGCTGACCTGCTAACTTTGGGTATGGTCATTTTTTTTGTGACAACCCGCACAAACCTGTCCGCGTATACCCCTAGAAAAAGGAGAAGAAGCTGATATGTGTGCATTTATCGGTGGGCCTCAGCCAGGTCCAAGGCATGTGAGAATGTAATTATGGTGGTGTTTGCACACTCTTGAAAAATCTAGAGTCTTCTTATAATCTTATTTAGTTGGTGTCTGCAAATTCTTGACAAATCTAGAATCTTCTTTTAGTCTTATTTAGTTGGTGTTTGCGAACACTTAAAAAGAACTACAATCTACTTTTTTATTTAAGCAAATTTCGGGTAGAGTTTGCAAACACCACCTAAGTAGGGCCTTTTTGTCACAACACGCCCATATGAAATGAAAATAAGGCATATATGTGATGCAAAAGTAGGCACGTTGAAAAATAAATAGGTAAATTGTCACTTTTTGCGTACTACTTCTTTGTATAGTTTTCTCCGCTCTTATATGCAAGTATTAGCGGGTGTTGCACAACTTTTTCGCAAATCAAAGGATAATATTTCTATTTTTTATCACATAGGGTAATGTGCCTTATCGAATTTACACATAGAGTAATTTGCCTATTTATTTTTTATAGGATTAATATATCTATTTCACATAACACGGGGGCAAAATACCATTAAGTTAAGTACGATCTACACAGTTCAAATTTTTACCATGCATTACGATTTAATCTCTAAGACATATTTTGATATTTTGAATATAAAAAATCAGATTTTTAAGAATATTTACAATATTATTGAAATAAGCACGATGTTTAAGTACATTATTCATGATTACATGATAATAATGTTTTATCATTCTCGTAATGTCAAAAAACAAAAATACCAACATTATCAATAAAATAATAAAAAAACATATTTAACTCTTTTTACTCGGACCTTGATTGCAATGCTCCCGCTATTCATTATTGTTGCTGTGTAGAAGTTGAAATATTGTGCTCCTTTGAGAAAAAAATGAAAAAGAGAATGTTACAGATGAACATCACATAGATGTGTTAAGTGCCCCCAACCTATTCAAAATGTAGAAACGTGTTCAAATTGGATGGTTTGTCAACTACTCAAAAGGCAACTCGCATACTTTTTGAAAGGTCGGATGGCATGTAGATTTTCATAAATTGGGATAAATAGCACATGGTCAATAGGATTGAGGGCTTGATGCATTTTACCCTTAAAAATAAATAAAACCTACCTACTACTTATCATACGTAGGCATATTATTCAAATACGGGTGTGCTAAGTGATGCTCGTACAATGCTCTTCTACTAGACAAGTGAATTCTCTCATCATGAAGAGGGACAACACGTTGCCCTTATACCTTTTCTACAAGAGACTCGAAAGGTTATTAATTATTTTGTAATTCTATCCTTTACTCCATCAATGTTTTTTTCATCTGCAATATTCTCTTTTCTCATTTAATTTTTTCATTTCATTGAGGAATACCATCAATGTTTCCATACCTCGTGTGTTTCCTCCGACGAAATGCCTTCAGCTATTGCAAATTCTCCCATGAATTACACCCTTTTCAGCTTTCTCCCTATTGCGACCGTGCACACAACATATAAACATAGAAGTTAAAAAAACACTACTCATTATATCCAAAGATAGCTACATACTATTTATTGTGGGCCTAAAACTTTGTAATTCAAGTTACGCTTAGTTCTCCATGTGTTGTTCGCATCATATAACATACATAATTAATTTTGAGAACGAAAGCTTATTATAGTAAACTATCGAACTTCACATTTGAGTATCAAAATTTGTATTTATTTATTTCTTAATGGCGTATAAATCCTCAGAAAAAATGCATATCTACTAAAGAAAGATCTTCCCAAGTATTGCCTGGATATACTCACTCAAGGTATACAAAAAAGAATACAATTGAGGTTAGTATGGTAAAGTCATGGTACAATTTACAACAGGGGTTGGAAGAAATCAAAGAATTCCCTCAAGATTCTAATTCATTTTTGTGCAGTACTTCTTCGTAGCTATCTCCAAAACCCATAAGCGGCCCTCAGGTACAAATTGACAGCATGCAGGAATTGGCATGGCGTTGAGGATCATTGCAGTGAAATGAAGAACTAAATATTGTCTTTAAACCATTTTAAAGCTCCATTTGCAACAGACCTGCAACCAAAAAATTCGTAATGAATGTGTGAAAGTCTAGATGCGATTAAAATCCTATTTTCAGAAAGGAAAAAGCATATGGGCCTGGTTTAAATACTTATATATGTAATGAAACGGAAAATGCAAAAACTGTAGATGTCACGCTGATGTTTTGTGCAAGCAAAAGAAAACAACGATTAAATTATCACTAAATGTGACAAGGGAGTCATATGAACTCAAAGCATCCTAAGAATCTCCGATAAAATTCATGGGAATACTATAAGAAGAAATTATACCCAGCAAAATCTTTCAACTGCTTCCACACGTCATTTTGATCTTCTGATTCATCACTATTCTCCACGATGGGGCCTTTTTCACCTTCTGTACTTTCGTCTGCAATTCAGAGATCAGAGTGGGCTTGAATAACATATAAGACTGGACATTTCAAGTATGTGCGACATAATCTTCTTCTTTAAGAATATATTTTTCAGGATAAACTTTTTATATGGCCAACTGAGACCGAAATCGTTGCGACTGGAATTAAGAGAAGATTCTTGACTTAACGCGTAGAGTAATTCACATATTGTTCAATGACAAACTCATGAAATAACAAAAGCATTCAACATTAGGATAGGTATTCATAGCTTTATTTTTGCAAGTTATTTTGCACATGTTGAAAAATCTGTCCTCACCAGGTTGTTGAACTTTTGCTCGAGTTTTGGAACGTTTGGCAGGAGCATTACCAAGAGAAGCAAGTTCCTCAAGTAAATCACGTTCCTCACCGCTGAAAAATGAAAATGAGAAGAGCACATTTAATCTAAAGAAAATTCACGAGAATTGTACCAAGCATAATAATAGGAAGCACCAACAGGCCAAATGTGTTCTTACAAAACAGCCAATTCACTTCCTTAAAAGTGTTTATGTGTGTGTAAGTAGAAATTTTTCACGGGCAATAGAGATGTGTCTACTACATAACACCTTCATCAAGGTATCAAGTTATACACTCTTCTATAACACGCATAGGGTGAATTCAGGAAACTACACAACTTTAGAACTAGTTTTAATAACAAAAAGGATTCAAACTTCACTCTAGGGTACGCAGAGACCTGGCTTAGAGCTCTTTAATTTATTAATAGATAAACAACATGAAAGAGTTCATGCATAGACTTTTCCACCTCGTTGAGTACAAAAATATCAAACTGATTATTTGACCTTGTCCAAGTTTATGAAACACATATCTGATGTTATCCTATGCTGAACATAAGGTTGTGTTTTTGATTCAGAAAAGCATCGAGAAACTATGCAATGCAACAAATCATTCTACACCTTGGACATGCGAAAAATGTGCATAATCGTATAAGCCAAGCAAAAATCATAAGACATGAAGAATGTATAATCTAGAAGCTGTTCTTCAATTTTCTCAGTAATTCAGCAAAGTCTTAGGTGCAATTAAGTAATATGTTTTGACTTACCTGATACGTTTTGGTATGCTGACTTTAACAGTGAATAGATGGTCACCGCGTATTGAAGGTCTGTTTAATTTAGGTGCACCTTTTCTTGCCAAGACAAGCACGTCTCCAGGCTGAGTACCAGGAGGTATCTGCAGATCAGTCATTCCTTCAACTGTCTTAACCTATTCCACAGATCAAGGAATTAGCACGTCGTCAATTTGAGTATACCAGTAAAAACAGCATAATATATTCTTATATGAACCTAATTTGTCAAGTGTAGATTTGTTCCCCGTCAAGATGCAACTTAATATACCATTGCAAGTAAAAAAAAATATTTACTTTATTCATACATTCCGAATTTCATCCAAATTAGAACCGTGCAGGTCAGATGATTCACTATATAGAGAGCAAATATAATTAACTTGTAGCATACAGCCTACAGAAAAAGTCAGCTTATATAATATCCTGGTTTTACAATTTGAAACATCTCTGGAGTGGTCAGGTATTTCTAAAGACCAAATATGAATTACAGGGTAAATCTAGAGATATGGTTAAAAAAACAAGTTGAGAGACAAGAAACTGAAATAATTTCAAAATACCGGATACAGGTTTGAAAATAAGCCAACAGTTAAACATATGCCTAAACGAATGTATTCATAAGCCACTAAACGGAGCATAAGACTGGCACCAAATTAACATCCATGATAATTACTTGTGCCTGAGTTGGAGACTTCATTTTATATTGGGTCATTTGCACAGAGATAACATAACTGCTTTTGGTGCATTTTTCCATGCCACAGCATATTCATTAGCTGGTCATATGCCGCGAGAAATGAAAATAATTGCAATAGAATAACCCCCAAGAAACTATGCCAAGATGTACCTTAGTAACAGTTCCCAGTATGGCATCCAAATAGCTAACTGAAATTGTTGATAATAGATTTATGCCATCCCTTTGAATTTCAGGTATCTCTTCAATATCAAGGTAGACATAAAGATCTCCAGGTGGGCCCCTGTATAAAAGAGAGAAGCCACAGACAAGTAAAAACCATGTGTTTAACACTGTACCTCTCACATTTATAAGATAAAACTTAACCTAGTAGAATATATATTGGGAACAGTAATTAATGATTGTGTAAAGCAAACCCAAATTGAAATCATCTTTCAAGCCCATCCAATTTGCAGAACCAAGAGGTAACATTAAGCTCTAACTGCTCTCAAAAAGCAGCAACTTCTCTCGTGGTTCAAACTCCTTAGGTTACCGATAGAAGAGCTGAAAGGATCAGACTCTCACTGCAGTGGTTCCAAAGGCATCAAAATCTTCGGCAATTAAAGATTAAAGCTAGGGGAGGTACAAGGTTACAGCTTCTGGATACAAGATATTGATATGCCTATTTTAATGGAGAGTGGATTTTTTGAACCATGTTACAGGTAGCTCTCCAATGACTGATATAAAGAGAGCAATATTGAAATATTCGAGAGGTGGGACCCTAAATGAGGTAAGATGTCACTTTACATACCATAAGATTCACAAGCAGAAGTTCCAGCACAAATGCAGGCCATAATAACTTTTTTTTTTTTTTTTTTGATAAATAAAAGCACATGTCAAGTGACTGAGAAGGGGGTGCAGATTCAAAGGACAAAGACACCTATTCTCACATGCCCGTCCAGCAAGGTTATGGGCTGCCATATTGACATTTCGACATCATAACTTAAAAGTTCTATAAAGAGGCATTATGCAGAGAAGATACAATCGAAAGCATTATGTCAGGGACAATCTAAACTACAAAAAAAAATATAAAAACTGAATTTTCTAATCCCAAACATATCAAACATTGAATCTACCTACCCTAGAATATGGACAAGCTTCTTCTATTACAGTCTGCATTGACATTTACAGGAACACTTTCTATTTAAAACTTAATGCGCACAAAAAAGACATGGTTAACACTTGGGGAACACCAGATTTCAATGCGTTCACATAACTGATTTAGCATAACAAATGATTTGCATAAAACAAAGATGTAATATCCCATTGCTGATGAGATAAGCTAGATGAAAGACTTAGCATCTGAATTCTGAACCAATACATGAACACTAGTGGAGGACATACCCCTTCGGGCCCGCATCACCTTCTCCAGAAACTCGAAGGATACTGCCCTTGCTCACTCCTGGAGGAATTTTGACTTTAATATCTTTTTTAACTCTTATCCGGCCCGCACCAGAGCATTTACGACAAGATTCAGATATCATTTCACCATCTCCACCACAATTCGGGCACACAGAAACCTATTCAACAAAACAACGATAGAAAGTCATGGCTTCACTCCTTGTGCTAAGGCAAGGAATCATTCATTTAGTGTACTCTTCCAGAAATTGGTTTAGATCGGTGTCAAACCAGGGTGCACTACTTAATAGGCATAGCTAGCAACTCAGGAAATAATTTCTATCTGAAGTTCTTTATTTTGAAGAAGCAAACTGTATTGATTTTACTCCACCTACGTAAACAAAGCAGAAAATCGAGTCTCCAATATCAATTGTCACTTTATCACCCTAATAACCAGTCTATTTTACATGAAGTAAAGCCTAGAAATACAAGTTCTCAATGCTTGGCTGACTGTCCCGTGCTTGTAACAGTGCATTAGACACAAACAAAAGATGTATAGTTCTAAAGAAGCCTCATGTTAGATATAACAAATTCTGAAACATATAATGAGCAGCAAACTGTTGGATGCTATTCAGATGCAACAAAAAAAATTGAAATAAAGATCAACACCTTGAAGTAGTCATCAGTTCTTGATTACCAGTAACCACGACCTTAATCACTTTTTCTATCTTTTCTCCTTATAAACCTCACTCATAATGATTCAAATGACTCATGATGTAAAAGTAATACTGACACATAAGATCAGTATGATATATGAGTACCTGGGAGAACATGCCAAAAGGTGTTTGCTCAGTTCTCATGACTTGACCTCTGCCACCGCATGTCGAGCATATTCTCATTTTGGTGCCTACTTTTGCTCCAGTACCAGCACAAACTTCACATGTTTCAAGATGGGACAGCACAAATTCTTTCTCTGTCCCAAATATTGCAGCTGAGAATTCCAGTGTCACATCATAACTGTGGTACATTCGAATGAAGTGTCAACTACGACGAAAACTAGGTTTGGGGTAAAAAAAAAAAGTAATATATGAATCTACCAAAAGGTAACTATTCCACCAAACACAAGAAGAAACGTCAATTTGAGGGATAGTAATGGGTGATAGAAATTACTAAAAAGAAAATAAAAGTATTATAAGTAAAGCCATTCATAGTAATCATGCAAAATTGTCCCTAAACTACCAGATAAAACTTGAAACCAGAAAGCATTACGAGCAAGTAACAAGTTCTGCTTGAAAGTATCAACAATTATGAGAGCATCAAATAACAGACACAGATAATCGGTGCACACGTCATAATACTGCCACTCACATTTCACTCACCGTATATCTTCACCTCTAGAAACAGTACTACGGCGTGATGCTCCAAATCCTGCTCCATCCATTCCAGGAAACCCACCCATGCTAGGACCAAAAAATGCCTCAAATAGATCAAAAGGATTTGTTGCCTGTGGAACAAAAACATATGTATCATTAGACCAGAATATGTTCATGTCGCACCGTATGAAAATTTATTTTCCTTCTAGTTAAGTGTTGCAGATGATACTTATTTGCATGTGAGGCTTAGTGTTTCTATTGTTCTGGATGCTAATTTGGTAACTCCTGCAAGGTAGCTGAGTGCATCTACCTTATTGATAAGAAACTTATGAGCGAAGTCATCTATATACTTAAAATATGCAAAGGACCAACTTATGTCGTATGATATCAACATATTACCGCACTACAACAATAAAGGATATGACAAAAAAACAAGCAGTCAAATTACACAACATCATGTTCGGCTATAAGGTAAAGAATTCAGCCAAATAAAAGAACTAAGGTTAAACTATTCCTATTTAAATTTGGATAATAAAATCAATGAAAAACATTGTCAAGGTATCCTACTACCATTCATTAAGCCATAGAAGTTTGGTTGAAAGAGGTCCCAAGTACAAAATTACAACATGATTGTGTGAAATATTCATCAATGGCAGCATTAGCATGTTCAATAGGGTGCTGTGACCCATAATTTTTCCCTCTATAGCATCAGAAAAATCTTCAAAAGAAAATAGAGAATACCGTGTAACCACCAGCTCCACCTACGTTACTTTTCACCCCAGCCTCACCATATTGATCATACAAAGCTCTCTTTTTGTCATCTGATAGTACCTGACAATATTGTACATCAGATACACAAAAAAATTCTTGGTTACGTCCAGTCCAGAGTAAGACAAACGATCCAAAAGGTAATGTTTGCCAACTGTTATCAGATTAAAGTCATCTTTAACAACTATTTAGAAACATAGCCAGCACATGGTACTTTTCGTCAAACATAACCATCACGAGAGATGCAAAGCCAAGCAATCAATCCTGAAGAAGATATAAAGTTTTGCAGAAAAAAATAAGGTGCAAAATCAGTCTCTCTAGGAGAGACAAACTACATTTAAAACAGAAACCAAATAAAAGAAAAGAAGGTTCAAACCACAAGAATAAATGTGTTAAACATTCAAATCATAACCACATTACCAACCAGAAAACAGTAGGATGAAATTGATAGAGTTCAAAGAGTACTCTGAAATGCCATGCTACATAACTGCAGAAGCTTTTAAGGGTTCACCAATATGGCTTTCAGTGACAGGTGTGCTAAGAAACAAAAGTGCTACTCTGAGAGATCTTAGCTAAGACCACCCAAAAAAAAAAAAAATCTTATCTTAAGTCGTTGTTATTAATAAATATTCCAACCTACTTCCCATCTACATTACTGGAAACTAAAGGTAGGAACTTGGCTAAGAAAATAAACTTACAAGATTTTCTTAAAGTTCATGGACATGTCAAATTGACAACTGTCACCTCATGTTCTTACCTCATATGCAGCACTAATCTCCTTGAATTTGTCAGTTGCTCCAGGTTCCTTGTTGACATCAGGATGGAACTATAAAGCAAAAGGAAAAGACAATCATAAAGTCTGAAAAAATATTGTCTACAGCACTATATTAATACACAAAACTGCAGTAGAAAAGTCGGTTCCAAATGCCTATTATCATCATTATAACATTATCCGGGATTAAAACAAAGAGGATATAGAAGGAGAACTAAAGGAGGCCTGATTCCACAAAAAGTACTAAACTCCAGTATTGGAAATATACAGCCAGGTTTATGGAAAATCTCAACTGTAACTGATGTATTGGAAGGAAAAACCTATCTGTTGCAAAAGCAAGATGAATTACAAAATGGAAAATGTATAGAAACCTCCCATTATCTTTGGGCAACGGAACTACTTGATCAAGTTCCAGTAGAATATAGTATTAGCAAGTTCTCATCGTCAAATTGACACATATGTGAGGTTTCAGAAAACTGGTTCACTGTCTCTGAATTACTACTGGTTCCTCCTTTATTATTACAATGAAGTTAAATAACATCCTATTTCAAGCTCAGGGAACTCGAGTGAAGAGGACTAGTCATTTACCATATACTACTCTTCTTGAAAGAAGCAAAAGATTTTATTAAAACACATAGTTAAATGACATGAACTATGTGACATTTCATGAAATCAACCAAACGAAAAGTTTCAGTCACGTCAGAATGTTGAGCTCAGATTCTAAGAAAGAACAATTTTCACAAAACATCATTTCCTTCAAAAGTTGTTCCAGAACAATTGAGTCATACGGGAATCCGAATCCAAGTTAGGTAAGCTTGGTTATACAATCATAACGATTATTTACTAGTAGTTCACCTATTCTTTTCCAGATACGAACACCAATAATTGTTAAACGAACATGGAAATCAAACTTGTACTCCTAGCCCCTCAGGTCAAATAGAAGCCTTAGTTTCAGATTTTGCAACTCCCACTCCTTTCGCAACCACAGATAAGTCGAAATATTACAAGCTATTTTCGTTATTACGTGCACCACCACGACTACCCAGTCCTTTTGCTATTATCTCAAGCTACCACATTCTTAACCCTCAGAAAAACCCTTATCTCCCACTATTCTAACATATAGCAAAACCCAACTAGCTCCAATAGCCAAACCACCAAACACCCATCAAACTACACGAAACAACAACGCGATAAAAAGCAGAAATAGCACAATGCCACGTTTACCTGCCTAGCTAATTTCCTATAAGCAGCCTTAATCTCCTTGCCAGTAGCAGATTTGGGCACACCAAGAGTTGAGTAATAATCAGCTGCGGCAACAACCACCACTGCTCTCCGGTACCCCTTATCCCAAAATTTCTTCTTCAATCGAGAAGAAGAAGAGGATAAAGAAAGTTGCAAAAACCTCTTCTTGTTGTTGCCCAACAACAAGGGCCCACCTGCAAATACGCAAGACGATGAAGAGGCCAAGCTGCTCTGTCTCTGTGGAGCAGAGGTTAAAGATGAAGGGACATATAGTGACATGGCGCTGGCCATTGAAGAAGAGTTTGAGCTTCAATCGAGTGTGTTTTTGGGAAGTTTTGAAATTAACTGTACATGTTCGATGAAATGTCTGAATGAATGTGAATAACTGACGAGGGCTATTTGGTCATTTGAGTTGTGAAGATGAACAAGAGAATGGGCTTTTCTATGGAGAAAGATAGGAGGAGGAAATGAATTATGGTGTGAGTTGTGACGCGCCTCGAAGCCTTGATGGCGATAAGTGATAACACGTTTTTTAAATGGGTATTTAATAGAATTTAGAGGTTAGTTATACTTATATTTATAGAGAGAATTATCAAGGGTTATGAGTAAGAGTAAGACGTAAAATATATTCTCCTATTAAAAGAAAAAGTCAAAAAAAAAAAAACATTCAATTTCATGTAAAAAGATGAATAGGAGAAAAAAAAAAGTCATCCTGGTTTTAAGTTGTAATAAAAAAAGTAAAAATAAAAAAAAAATTATCCCTTTCCAGAGGAGTATTTTTTTGGTTCATTTACCTTTGACAAGGGAAATCTTTGTAACACACAAAAAAAAAGTTTATTTTTTGTCTCTTTTTAATTTCACATGGACCTTATTTACCTTTTATGTATAATAAAGAGGTATTTTTAAGCGAATGGCTCTAAAATTTATTGTATAGTTGTTGAGGTTGCAAATCACGGTCGCTATAAATTGAACAAGTTAAGAATCAATGTATCAAAAGACAGAATATCTTCCTTTTGCTTCCATAAATTCTGTAGTGAAATTAATAACTTAAAATCTTTTAGATCCAATATATATAGATAAAAATCAAAAAGAAAAACACGAAAGACCCCTTTTGTGGAAGGTTACTAATGCAAAAGAACTCGGGATTGACACTGATTTAATCATATAAGTAATATCATCGCGACTGTAAAACGCCATTCAAGATATTGAAATGAAAACTGAATGCTTAAGAGCGACTGTATTTTTATGTCTAGTAATAATCCTCTGAATATCAGAATATGAAACATATCATGCATTTGGTGAACTTTCTTGTAGTTGTGCAAACTATACAAATTCGATATATAGTATCTAATTAAACGCTGTACACAATTTGACTATTTGTAAGGTGAAAAGTATTTATTCAGAAATATCACATTTATGTTTAATAAAAAAAAAATATTACATTTATGAGATACGACCAGGCAAGAAGACTCGATGAAAAGATGGTCTTTATGTATTGCTGAGGAGGGAGGCAGAAATTAGTGGCTAAGTTATAGAAATCAATTCACTGAAAATAGCGGGGAAATTGAATATTCCTACTACAAATACCAAATGAAGAGATTCTTATGGTTCTAGGTACTTTACTTCCAAGCCGATGCTCAAGGCCAGAGGGTCAAGAAGAACTACTCAATCAACAAGAGTTTGGGAAGGTATGTGCCTAATGGGAAAACAAAGAATTTTCACAACTTGCCAAAAAGGAAGCAAGACCGGTCAAAAGTTTGCTAGAAAAGGTACTGATGTCAAGAACATAAGCAGGAAACATGGCTCGGCCTAGTCGAGCTTGCTTCTCCTATAGCCCGTCCAGACGGGGCCTTAGCTGTAAGTTTGCTTAATGCTATAGGGGCCATCGCTTTCTTCAGACTTAAATAACAGGACGGCAAGTAAATACATTAGGAACCAACTTTAGAAAACCAAGAACCACCAGCAAAAACAGGATAAATATTAAAAACACTTGCTTAAAATCTCAAACTTTTGACATACCATTAGTAAAGTGAATTAATCCCAATCCCCGGCAAAATGGCAGCCAAAACTCACATATTGTCATGTAAAGGAAAAGTACACTTAAACATACATATTTTGGTATGGCAACACTTTTTGACATACAAACTCTATAGAAAGCTAGAAGCAGCTGATGCAGCACAAGTGCTAACGGCCTTCTGCAGTGTTATTAGAATACATCTGGATGGAAACGTCCAGGGAGGGAGCTGTTCTGCTGAGCCTCACGCAAATGCATTAACAAGGCATAGTTGTTCACCTGAAAAGAGAAATTTAGTCAGGAGGTAATGTTAATTAGCTAAAAACTTAGTCCTTTTAAGTTATTGTCAAATCTTTTACTATGGAATAATAATTTTTAAGGAATTTACCTCTAGGGTTCGCAACTGCTCCTGATATTGAGCCACCACCTGCTTCAACTGCTGTACCTCTTGGTTCTTCTCATCATACTCCCTTTGACGCTCATGCTGAATAGCCACAGCACGTTTGAGGATGTTATTGTCTCGCAGAAGCACTTCTATTTGTTCCTTCAGCACCACATTTTCCTGGAAACACGCAAAGATAAATAACCAAACACACAAGATAACAGAGTTCACAAGAATAATTCTCAGCCACTATAGCATAATGCAGGAAACTTCTTTCACACACCCAAAAAAATAAGGACCATAAATTCAAGTGCTTTTCCCATTAGAGAACAAATATGTATATCAGTAATTCATGAAGTGAGACAATAATGCACCAAATATAATCAAGAATACATGTCAAGAGATTATCCATGATAACATCGTGAGCTATTTCATACAGGATCAATTGTAATACGTCAAACTCATCAAAGCTACACCTGTAAATGACTTTCCATTTGACATAAAAAATGGAAATGAAAAAGGAAAGCATGAATACTACCTTTTGGAGACCTTGGGTCGCCTCAGCACTAACCCGAGAACTGATGGATATCTCCAAATTCTCTAATATACGCGCTGCCCGAGATCTAGCATCATCTATGCTAGTGGCACTCATCATCTCCTGCACAAATAAGTCTACCCATTCTGCACCCTCTGCCGGGAGGTTGTTTTGCACCACAGAATTCTCCAAAGCAATGGCCCCTCCAACAGTTGGTGCTGCTCCTGCCAATCGAAAATTGAAGTAAAAATCAAAGATATCCAAATGCCAAAGATATCCAGCAAAAATGGAACTTCTCTAAAAATAGCTTATCTGCTTAAGAGATAAAAATGACATACAAGATCTGCCACATGCCAAATACATCTGATATGTTAATCTTTCATATGAAGGCCTGACAACTGCCAAAAGATTTTATCTACCTCAGGGTGCTGATCCTAACATATTTTAAATGTTACCCATGCCATGTGCATCTAAGGGTCACCGGAAGAAATCTCTGACAGATTATTCCTTAAAAGTCCACCGGATAACCTCAGAAGAAACAAGGCAGAGGTCAAAGGGTTTTAAAAAAATTACCCTTTAACTTAACTTAACTTAAAGGATAGTCACGTGATGCAGTCGTGGCTCTCACCACTTCATGAGATGACTGTACTTACCCAATACAACTTTCCACGTGGATTTATCCCATCTCCGGAACATTTATTTTCCAATTTTGTCAAGATGCAATTAAAGCGAGTCAATCAATGTGATAAAAAACCGGACAAATAAACACGCATACTTAACATTACAGAATAGGAAAATCTGGTGTAATTAATTACACCAGAGATAAAATGGCATGTACTGAAAACAAAGCCAAGAATATACGGAAATCCAATTAAGATAACACGCTCCCTTGGTTTGTCCATGCAATGCAATATACCTTTTTCCATTTGTATGTTTTCTTCAGCAGTGGAGCCTGTGTTGTACTGGCCATACCCAAGTTGGAGCTTGTGAAGGCTCTTAATAGCAGATTCTAGGTCATTGCCAGACTCTTCCAGAGCTTTCTCAAGTACCTGAAACGAGGTAAGAAAATAGTCAGAGGCATAATCTTCTGTATAGATGTGAAATCAAAGATAGCGGTAATTTTAGTACATGATTAACAGGAAAAACAGTAATATAACATGAATATTAATAGAATAAAGTTGTTGATTGTCTAATCTTCATGTAGCCTGATGAAACAGTAGCATGACTCGTAGATTTATCGAATACATCAACAAAGAATCCCCAACGATTACTGATACTAAAATTCAGATCCCCATACAAGTACATACCAACCTAAATATCATTCATGCTCAAAATCTATTCTTTTTCTAAGTTAAATTTTATTTTATTTTATTTTTTGTTACACTCCAAAATCCTAGTTTCCATTAACAATTGCACAAAAGCAATAATTTCTTGATGACAACAAAAACACAACAACAATTAAACCAACGCAAAGCCAGATCCATCAAAATCCTTAAATCAGCCACATAAACCCTAAATCATAAAATTAAACATCCACAATCAAAATTAACAAACACAAAATCAAAAAAATCCACCTGAGTTTCCATATCAGGAAACAAACCCTTGAGCTGATCAACGGCGCCCGGATAAACCGGCGGCGAGTAATTGAACCGGACCGGCGACGTCGACGAAGAGCACCGGAATTTCTTGTACGCCGGCGGAGAACCTGACGTCGGCGAATTGGCCCCTGATGATTCTATGTCCTCGAAGAAAGATCTCTTGCCACAAACAATTGCAGACATCATTAATTGAAAAACACAAATAACAAAATTAAAAAGCTTAATTCAACAACAATATTATTCAATTGTTCGATTTGTTCTGAAATTGAGGATTTGAATCAAGAGTTGTTAGGGTTAGGGTTAGGGTTTTGAAGATCCCAATCTTTTGATTTGGGGGTAGAGAAGGTACTTTGCTTGTTGTGTGTCTCCTGCTTTTTTGTGGAATTGGATTTTGATGGGTATTTATAGTGTTGGGCATTTGAGGGCTTTATTGAATTTACGAACAAGAAAGGAAAAAACAAATATATAATATTGTGATACTTTTTTAAACCGCTTTTCTTTTTCTTTTCAGAAATTTTATGAAGAAAAAGAAATAATGTCATACAATTTATTAAACTTATCTAATAAATATTTTTTTTAGAACAAAAATATAGTATGTTTTGATAGTAGACAATGACACAAGCAACTTTTGAAATGAAGAGATAAATAGAAAACACAACTTTTTGCTATGAAACTGCAGAAATAGTCGATGTTTGAAAATTAGAATTCATCATCTCACGTATATTCTAAGTTCTAACAAAAAGTAAACTATAACGGAAAGTTTTTTCCTTTTTTCCAAAATTCAAGTTTAGTTCAGGCATCAACACAAAGCTTTAAGAGCCAGTTTTGTGATTGTTGTTGAATAAAGGTCTTTTTTTCTTTTGTTATATAGGGGAATAAAGTTAAAAGGAATTTTTCTAATTCCAGTAACAATATACGGAATGAATATTCTTCATTGCTTTGGCGAACAAATATCAGAGGTATTATTTTTTATATAATTATTATAGGTAATTCTTAAATTTTAAGCTCTTCGACAAATCTCATTGTTGATTTAGTGAGACCAGAATTAGTAATAGTAATTTAAAAGTTGAAGAAGCGCTCTTCTTGGAGTGGACGTAAACACCTACTCACCGACTTGGTGATTTTGTTATTATTTTCATAACTACAATACTTAATTAACTCAGTTATTTACACTTTCTTTATTGACTAGGACAACTTTGACTTGCAAAATCCATTCCCGCATATTGATATATATAATGTGACTTTTTATGACTTTTATCTCTTGGTTTTAAAGCCTAATAGATTTATTTTTTATCATCAATAGATTTACTATTTACTGTATTTCAATTTCTTAAATAAGTCATTTTTTTTCCGGTGCCACGCTCGACCACACACCACACGAGTTATACACTTCTCTTTTATGTCAAGTTACTGAATATTGTGCTAATTTTTTTATTTGTCACAATTTTTATGATTTTCAAATATAGATCAACGCAACTCAAATTAGATGTTTCAAGGAGGTAAAAATACATTAAAACGCTAGGATTTTCCATCAACTTGTGTAAAATGCAACATGAAGGCACAAACGATTCTTTGCAAATAATATTCAAACAGTAAGGTCAGTGTGTGTTATTTGACCAAATATGGGAGATGTAAATGTAATTATCACTTGAGGCTTAGAAAACATAAATGTAATGTTTTTTTTTTTCAAGTTTCAAGAAGTGATTATTCAAACAATAATAGAATTTCTGTAATTAGACCAACCTCCAGAGATATAATTAATAAGTAGAGTCATAACTATGTTCTAAGATCGAAGTTCCATACATCACTCAATACTCAATAGTTTTGCAAGTGCAAGGTGTTTCCAAGTCTCAATTATACCTATGTTAAGATAAAGATGTTACCAAGTCTCAACTAAATCGGAACACAGAAACTTGAAGGCATTAGCATTTTCCATCAAATTGTATACACAGAAACATGAACATACAAATTGAATACACAGTAAACATAAAGTGAATAGGAAAGAAAGCAATAAGGTTCGATAAATAGTTCATCGGATTCCGGATGTATCCCAGAAATTACTCTTTATAGAACGACTCTGGTTGGCTTTTAATGCGTCGCCCTCTTGAAAATTTACACCAACTCGCCACGCCTCTGGTCTTCACACTTGACAATTATCGAACCACAACCACATTCAAGTATAGCTGCAATGTTACAGGAACCAAATGCTTTAATGCTATACTATAGGATAGATTAAAGAGTGTTCAAGGCAAACAGTAAAAAGATGGTCGAAGTGTCAGTTACCCCAATGCATTTGTATTCTATTAAATGTCTAATAGAGAACAAAATCATTTCTGAATTGATTGTATAAAAGCCTTTAGATTTAGGAGTCTTGTGGAGTACAAAAGAAACATAAAGTGGTCAGCGGTGCTGATTTAGTTATCCCGAACGCTATCTAAACGTGTTTTAAATTAAGTACTCACATGATGATATGCGTGAAAAAGATCCCAAAATAAAAGTTCAAGACCTTTTGGTTTTTAATCTTCTATAATTCCAAAAGGCAAAATGGTAAGAAAGAAGTCAATAGCTTCATAATCAAGAACTTATTGCGTAAAAGTGGAGAACATTTTATGGTTCTTTCACCAGCACTTTGGACAACAGACACTGTTCACTTTTATTTTTGTGCATGTTTAAAACCAAATCTTATATAGAAAACTTAAGAAATGAAGGAATGTAAAACTGAAGTACCAGAGAATGCCTTTCATTGACGAGGTTCCACCAAGATGTACAGAGGTTTTCCGTCTAATCTTCGTCGTCCCTATACAAGAACAAACAATGACGGTCATGTCCAGGGTTAGACCAACTTCTTAATATACCCCCAAATTGATTTAGCTACTACACTTCTGTAGAAGAGACTACGATGGAAGAAAGATCAGAATAATGTAACAGGGTCTAACATTGACAATATATGAACAAAGTGGATAGTGACATTTATACCCATGAAGGTTTGGTCTAGTTACAGGAACCTCCCTTACAGTTTGAATAATCGTGGAGACATTTCTTGAGACTTCGAAAGCATGCAAAAATAGGGGTTCTGTAATGTTTTTTCAACTTCATGGCGGTGTTTGTGTAATTACTCACACAACATGGGAGCCCTTATGTAATATTTTTTCTAGAATTCAAAGAGTTTATGAAATCATTCATATGATATGGAATGTTTCACAGATTAGACCTAAGGGATTACAACGAAATTATTCCTCAAAAAATCTCATCACATGATGTGATGTACTTCTACTTGTATGTTTTTTGAAGAGATTCTGCATTAATTGCTGTTATATATTATATATACATACATACATATATATATGTGTGTGTGTTGTGTGTGTGTGTGTGTGTTTTTTTAACAGAAGACTAGCATGTAGATATGTGTTTAGCAAAAGATTAACATATGACTTTCTAGTGGCCAAGTTTTTCACACTTTCAAAGAAAAATCAGTTAAAAGGATGACCAGAGTAAGCAAACTGAGGACCAGGGTGTGCAAAACTGTGGGTTTTCTGTTCAGAACCGATGATTTGATTACCGCAACTTTTTGTAAAAAGAAGAATAGAAAGAGGGGAATCGAAGTTTAAAGGGAATATAATCTGTTTAGATCAGGGTCTCGCAACTTCTCTTTTCCCCGTGAGAATAATGCTAAAAACAAGAAAATTCTAAAAAATTAATGAGTTACTGAGGAATTGAACAAAAGCAATAATACACCAGCCAGCACAATATAGAAAAATGACAGGTGATAAGGGTAAATAGGGGATCCAAATCAGCCCAAATGGTGAGCGAATCTCCGTGCCATCTCCAGAGCATTTGGCAGTTTGAAAAGTAATTATATACATTTTCACTTTAGAATCATCACACGTTTGTAAATCACAATGATGAAAAACCATTTTAGCACAAAAGATTAGAGATGGTATCAAATGGGCAAAGAGCATAAATATGACTTCGATGAGAAAAGCGACGAGAGTACTAAAACAAAAATCAACAATTTCAAACCAACTTTTCGCGACAAAGTATCCATCTTAGCTGCTAACCTTTAATTACATCTTTAAACTGCATTACAATCTTCACAGATAGATCAATTTCAAAATATAGGAATCACAAAAATTTACAGAGGAGAAACACACCATTAAAGTCGATCAGGTAAATTACCTTGACCTCCGGCAATCCAATAACACAAGCACACTCGACAACCTCGGCTCCGACGCGTTCTACGCAATAGGATTTAAAAAAAAACAAAACATAAACATTGGAAAAGATGTTTAGGCAATTAAGATAACATAAACAAACAACTTCAGGACCTTACCTAAGAGCCTTACAGCTGCAGATAGTGTCCCTCCTGTAGCCACTAAATCATCAATTACAATAGCACGTTCTCCTCGTTTAACAGCGTCAACGTGCATCTCCAAACAATCGGTACCATATTCAAGCTCATATGCTTCAGAGATAACTTCACCTGAACATAATAAAATGTTGGAGACTTTTGAAAGTATAAACAGAATTTAAAGTTGAACCATTGCATTATTTGGTGAAAGTTAACACTATTCCTAATGTTGACATTTGTGAATGGTTAAACGTTTGTCACTCGACAGTCTATGCATCAAAAGAGATAGAGCATAGATATACTGTTATCTTCTACAAACTATGCAAAATCCAATAAGGGCTATATGAATATCATTCATCTGTTAAGCAATATTTTTGCTCATTAAGAATTTCCACTTTAATTTATTAGTTGCTTATCTTCTGAAACAGTTTTCCCCACAAAAGAATCAGAACCTCCTAAACGAACTTTCGAATGGTCAATTTGTCAGAATTCCATTTTCTTGCAACTCATGCTCTAAGGAGCCCCATGCTAACTGACTACAGCAATTTTTGAAACATAAAAGCCGAACAAAAGACGCACTGATGGCCATTATTAAAGATTAGAGATTTAGGAAGTATCATTGATCCCTGAGTACCAACAAATTCTTGTTCGAGGGCCGAACATTACTCCTTGAGTTGGCATCTGCGTGTTTGCTAAAACTTTTTGGCCTTTAGCACTGACCAAAAGTTTGGATTTTCACCAAATCATTCCCAAATAACGCAAATTGAAAGTTCTTGAGGACTAATAACAGAAATTTACCTGGAAGCTTCCGCGGTTTACGCAGAGGAACAAATTTAGCACCAATTGCCAATGCAATTGCAGAAGCAAATATAAAGCCTCTTGCTTCAATTCCTGTATAAAATTCAGCCATTAGCAACTTTGAACAAGCATTGAATAGTATCTAAAATAACTCTACCTAGTACAGCCAAATAGTGAATATGCAATGTATAAAGTGAAAAAACAATGCAAATACCCATTTACTCATCAGGACTAGAACTTACTGAAACTGAATTATCTGAGCATTGAAGAAAAAGTACAATTTGGGGCAGCTGAAAAGATAGTAATGTATCCAGTTCCAAATGTGGAAAAAGTGGATTTCATATGCATTTATCATCACTTGATATTGGATTGTCGTCGCATCTAAAAGATCAAACTTAAATCATTTATATTTCTATGTATATTTCAACCACGTCCCTTCGCGCGCAAACCGTAACTTTACCTTCTCTTTTTTTTGTTACGCTTGACACGTGACATTTATTTCAAAACGGAGTATTGTCTAGTCTAGAAAGCTTAAGTTCGTAATTTACGCCTATTTCCAACACTTAGCAACACAACTAAAAATTTACCATAAAAGTCTTATGACTAATATGCACACAAAATGACAAAGAAAGAAAATGCATTACCAGCAACAACAGAGATACCCATGTTCCTGTATCTGTCAACAAAGATATCAACAGTGCCCTTAAACACCTTGTGATTTGAGACAAGAGTTGTTATGTCTTGAAACATAATCCCTGCCATATCACAGACAACAAAACAACACATTATAACACACAACAAAACAACAACAACAACAACAACAGCAACAAAAACAACAAAAAAATCTCCTAAAAAATAATTATTCCAACAACAACATGCACACAGCTAATATTAGACATGAGGGTGCAAACAAATTAATGTAAAGATTCAATCTTTTTAACAATTTATTGCTATATATGATTTTTTTTTTTGAAAAATTACCTGGTTTAGGAAAATCAGGCACAACTCTAATGGCCTCAGAAATGGCCTTCAATCTTGGGTCACCCTTTAAACCATTCTCTGCTGCAAACATCTTTTTTCTCTAAAAAAATTCTTTAATGTTTTTTAATTTTTTTAATTTTTTTTGTTTATGATAAAAGCTCAAAAGAACAGCTTTTTGATCTCTCTCAAATGAGGGTGAAACAGTAGGTGAGTGTGTGTGTGTGTGTGTGTGTTTTAAGACAGTAGTGTATTTAAGTTGGGCAAAAGTTCCACTGAGGATCCAACTGGTCAGTGGTGTTATTATTTATAGAGCAACTTTTATTTTATTTCTATTTTATTTTTGTGTGTTTAAATTTTATTTTTATTTTATTTTATTTTTTTTATAGAAAGGAAGGTATCCCATGCTTTTGATGGGTACTTGATTGCAGTGTGTCAGTTTCTTTCGTACGTAATCACTCAGGTTGGGCAGTAGATTTTGGCATTAAATTACTAGATTTTGTTTTTCGATTTTGAGTATTAAACTCGAGCTTATCCAAAAGATTTTTAGAAGATAATCTTAATTAACTACGAACTCCGAAGTGGTTTAATTGAAATGTTAAACAAGAAAAAGAAAAATTAACATGGGTAGATTTGAAATGTTTTGTTCAGATGGTTCATATAGATCTTATATTTACAGCCCTTTATCAGCGTGTCTTTATAATTTTGGTAATATATTTAAATAATAATAATTATATATGAACTTTTTATATGCACGTGTTTAGGTGAGGAAACAACAAAAGTTTCCCTTAAAAACGATGTTATCAAATTTCAATATACTTTGTGACTAGAATTATTTTTACATATTTGTATCACATTTTTTAGTCGGTTGACAATTATGTGTTTACCCAGTTTGTGAATATTCTCAAAATTGATTATTAAGTAAAAAATTATTTTCTATAAACATAATTTAAATGTTTGAAACTTTGCTTCTATTAGTTTGTTAAAATTCAGTTTTCATGTGTTTAAATTTGACGAGAGTGAGTTTTCAAAAAATTGCAATAGCCGTTGAAAGCGCATGCTAAATGAAAGGAAATATAAGCATATATAGTTATATAATTAGATAATAAAGTATAAGATTTTGTGTTTTCAACTGATGTAGAGTTTCAGTCAAGCTTATTTGACAAGATAACCAAAATTAACTGGCGAAACATGGACAAATTTGAAAATGTACTATTCAGGTTGACTTCGTATATACTTTATGCATGGGTCTTATGCTATACGAGATAATAAATATATAGGGTATGTTTTAGCCTTTTAGGTAAGATAAATTAGTATTTCTCTCTAGACAAGGTCATAATTAATATTTCATAAATCTTAGTCGGCAATTAAGCTATTGTAATTTTGAATTGTGTAAAATCAAGATGTTATACCTTTGATGTATAAAATCTATTTTTACGATAAGGTCCACACAACTTCGAGTTTTGATTTATAAGTGCATGTAGAATATTCTTGGATTTCATGAATCATAATTTATCGATTTAAGTATATGACTCCATGAATTTTCGATTCATTAATCTATGTATTATGACTCTTGATAAAATGAATTTTAAACTCAAGACATAGGGGTGTATATGAATCTAGAATGTAAATAGTGTGACTCATGAAAGTTGTATTACTGTTTAAAATTTTTAAATTTTTTTGATGAAATTGTATCACTGTTTAATTAATAATGTTTGAATTTATTTGCATATTAGTTGTACGGGATAAGTAAATTCCCCTTACAGGAAATGTATTTGCGTAGAGTATTGTCCCAATTGGCGAATTTTTATTTTTTATTACTCTAACAGGGAGAAAAAATTACGTTGGGAAAACTAAATTCAAGATTTCCTATTTGTTTTGACTTTTGACACGCATAGCTCGAGAAATTAAGAAAAAAAGATATAGCGATCAAGAAGAAGCAACAAGAGTTACTCTTCTATAGATTTCAATATGTCATAGAGTAATAGCTTTTACGTTATCTTTTGAAAGGTAAAAGATGTGATAGTTAAAGATTATAACATGTATGTCACGAGAAGGCTTAATTGGTTAAAGAGATAGAATTATTCTCCTAAATTTCAAGTTTTGTCCTTAGGAGTATATCAATTTTTATTTTACATCTTCTAGGTTTGAGTCGGTTATACCAAGTTTAAGTTCAATAATTTACTAACCAGCTAAGTTGTTTGTAGGCTATTGTGTTTAGTCTATAAGCTTACCTAATGTGCAACTTAAGAGTAGTGAAAGTAGGTTATCATATATATTACATAAATGTAGTACCTTTAAACTTTAACTTTCATCATGTGTTTAAGTTATAACGTTTAAAAGGTGGAAATATATATATTTACTTATTCATTAAAATTTAATTTTACGTGTTTATAGTTATAACTTATAACCTTTAATGCACAATCAGTATAGAAATAAAATTGTTTTATATGAGCGGGATAAAAGAAAAATATTATTACTTAAATCGGGCAAGGAAGATGCGTGATTGGTCAAAACGAATTGGAATAATTATCGTCGTTAAATCTCAACAAATTATCACTTGACAGCTCATATATGCTGAAAGAAATTGTTCTTAGCAAAATTATACATAATAAGGACAGACATGTGAAGATATTGTCACATTGATTAAGACACACTCAAGAAAATCATAATTTTCAAGACATAAATTGCGAAC
Organism: Misopates orontium; assembly: GCA_946800315.1. Taxonomy (NCBI): domain Eukaryota; kingdom Viridiplantae; phylum Streptophyta; class Magnoliopsida; order Lamiales; family Plantaginaceae; genus Misopates; species Misopates orontium. The sequence continues at coordinate 20,224,223 of OX326952.1, read as the reverse complement.
AGAACTAATGACGAGTAAAGCGACGTATTAGTCATAGTCTGGTTTTCTCCCTTTGGCGTACTATTCGTATCTTATATATTTTTTTATTTTAAAAAATTAAAACTTTTTAAATAAAAATTTCATAATTAACTTAGTCTCTAAAGCCACATCACCTAATTTCAGAAGGCTGTCTATTGTAATTTGTAAACACACGTACTCATATTTATTTGGAACAAGAAAATCGCAATTATCTTCCTCAGTCTTTTCCGAAAATCAATTCGAAATGTTAAGAAGAAGAAAATATCGTACATGACATTTTTCGGATAAAGCAATCCGAGGATCAATCAAAAATATTTTGTAAAGATTTTCAATGTCATGCCTATAATGACATACTCAAATAGAGATAATTATCTTCGAAATCTGACGAAACTCCACAAATTTTTCATGGATTTCTGGTAATAGTTAACAAGGGTGTTCTTCGCGGCCACTTTGGTAGTATATATATTAAAAGAAAACACATACAAAATTAAACTTAATTTACTTTAAATTGTCAAGATATTAAATGGTCTGTTTCTTCTTTTAAAAAGAAATGCAAAAAAGACATAGAGTTTGATAGTGAAATAACAGAATTAAAATGTAAGTTGCTCAAAAGTTAGACTTTTGATGAGTAAATTAGAGATAATAAAAAATTGTTCTGGTTTCAACATTTTTGCTCTAGCAATACCGCTAGTCCATTAAAATTTAGATTATAAGTTATAACATTTTGATGTTATGATAAATATGTATCCACGAGATCCATACACTATGAGTTGATAAGAAACTTCCATATGTCACTGTATTCATTTAAAATTTCACCATGATTTGGGTGTAAACATAATTTATTTCAAAATATAATAAATCATCAAATTAAATGGTAACTAAAAAATGCCACAAAATGATTATCTGAATAGACATTAGAAGAAATTACATTAATTAAATGAAATTTGAAATGATTCAAGATCAAAAAGCTTTGGGTCAATTCGTAATCCCACTACATTTGAATGTTAGCATTTTTCAAATGTATCATATTTTTTTTTTAAGTGGTACCACTTTAAAGTTTCACGTCGAGCTATCACTAGTCCATTTAATGTCGCCACCATAAATCTAAAATATTTGATTCCATGATAATGAACTTTTGGTCTGGTTATAAGCTAGCTTGCTGCTTGCCTCAAGCTAAAAACTAAATTTTATAACCTTACATATGCATTTCCATACCTTTTTGTAGTAAAACAATTTTAAACATATAAATATATAAGCAACATGAATATGAAAATGAAAACATTGCACATTTGGGAACCCGACGTTGACGAACCCATAAATAAAGAAAAATACAAAAAGAAAATGTCCAATAATATTGCTCCGGAATCATATTAATCGGTTGTGAGAATACTAAGATCAAATTGTCCAGAAAAAAAAAAGAATATTAAGACCAAAATTAATCGCAAAACTGATAAGTTTCTCCACTTTATGCATAAGAAATGATGGTGGGCCTTTAGTAAACCTCGGAACCACAAGTTTTGTTGGATTGATAGGACGAAGATCGATTCGCTGATGTTGTTGCTAAATTGCGCACTGTTACAGATCAAGGGCGTGGCGTGTTGCTACTCCCCTGAGATCTATTTTATCCGTTTTAGATTTAGATGTAGTCTGAGGATTTCTGCGTTCTTTTATTACCAAAAAAAAATGATGGTGGGCCTTTAGGTGGTGTTTGCAAATGCTTATAAAAGGAGTTTGTAGGCTTTTGCAGGCGCAAAAGCACATTTTTAGTGTTTGGAATACTGACTTTTGCTTCTGGTTGTCTAAAAATAAGTCAGGAAAAGCACAAGCCGCAAAAGCATGCCAAGGGGTGCTTCCCCAACTGCTCTTGGAATTATGTAATTTTTAAAAATTCTTTAAAAATAAAAGTTACTTCTCATTAATTTTTGCAAACACATAATTAATGATTTAAGTGGCTTTTTAAAAAGATTTATAAACACTCCCAACTTTTTATTAAAAGTCACTTAAAGTGATTTTAAACAAAAGTAGTGAACAAGCTCCTTTTATAAGCATTTGCAAACACTACCTTAGTAACTTGCTAAAAATATGCAAACAAAGAAGAAGAAAAAACTACTATTCCAATTTCCAACCCTTGAAATTTGAAAGAACTACAAAACTTACCTAAAGTTTTGAAAATACTTACCTGCCCAAACTCTATATGGTAATTTCTTACCGTAAGCCGTACTGGCGCAAGTAGTGTAGAGAAGTAATTTACGACCTAAAAATATCGAACCCAATGGAGAATTGCGTTGAATCTTAGCTACTAATTAATCTATTTATGCAATAACGAAACAAATGACTGTGAAGTTGTGACCTTTCACAATCACTATTTAACAATAAATGTAAATAAAGTATATTTTGGATTTTGAATGATTAATATTTAAAGCACTTAATAATTCAAGGATTAAATAAACAGTATCGTAAGGATAAGGTTTCTTTGGATATATATTTATCAAAGACTCGTAGACAAACCATTGTTGGGATGGAATATGATCCACTCGTGTGTGACATGTATTAAACTATGAAGTAAAGCCTATGATTATGCGTTCCCGTAATGGAAAACACCAGTAATTACTCACGCCTCTAGTTTAGACACTACATCACACGACATGTGGAACTTTATAACCTATGATCAGATCTATCCCATGAGTTCGGCTTTCACATTTGTCATAAGAATCTAAACATCTAAGTGTTCATGACGTACATAAAGCATTATATCCAAGTTATAAGTTCAATTTAATTATTCCTCATACAGTGGATAAAATGTCCATTGATATGTTTACAGGGATGTTGATATGGTCATGTTGATGCTTCATTTCATTTTGTTGATGATGAGGATTCACTTTGTTTTGTTTACACTTTAGTATGTTTACCGTCTAGTAATTACTTAATTTGTCACAGACTTTGTACTTGGGAATATGCATTATACTCTCCTCTCTTTTCTCTTTTAATAAAACCTTATTGGTGATAAAAATAAAAATAAAAGCAATCATCTCAACATGATCTCTACCTATATTAAGTCTTTCTTTTTTAAAAAAAAAATTAGTACTTCCAACACTTTTTTTTTTTATGTCAATTTGCGTCAATTTTACCACTGCCGACAAGAAGCACTTCTTAGTATATATGTACGGTCAAAACTAAAATGATTAGCAGATTAATGGTCGGAAAAGCGCTGAATATTCTTCTAAGTTTCCTAAACTACGAACTCCATTAATTTTTATTTTGTACGATATATTTTACAGCTATAAATCTATCACGATTATAACGTCAAAACAAAAAAAAAGAAAAGAAAAAAAGAAATCTATCAGTAGTATGTTTCATATTCTTCCAATTCTCCTCATGTTTGTTCCTTTTCCATTTACCTCACATTTAACTTTCTTCTTTTCCCTCACACGGGAACCTTTCTAACATCCTTCCAAAATTAAATTTCCAAGAACTAAGTTCATGTTGACACTGGATATGTTCACTTTAAAGTTTAGTAATTACTTTTTTTTTTCTCCCGAATGCATTTATAACAACATAAAATACTTGAATTAGTTATGATTTACAATGACTTAAGTCAGTGCAATTTAAAGAATATAAGTTTGCTCAATTTAAATTCAAACTGATAAATTTTCTATTGAACTAATTATATTTGTAAAAAAAAAAAAACGAGCACGCGCAATGTTTTGTTTGATTTCATTTAAACATTTTTGTACATAACTTAACACACTTTCTGGATTTATATAATCAAACTAGAAAAGCCTACACACGCGGGACCGCGTGTAAATTTTGTTGCAGTGTTAAATTAATGCATTATTTATTTTAGCAAGCACAATGTGTAATTTTTGATAAATTTAAATTAATTTTAAATGTAGTGAGAGAAGATTAGTAGTTACATTTAGAAATATTTATCCAAAAAACCGTTAGCAATTGAGAGATTTTAGGAGATATGGATTTCTACATTTTTACTTGGAAGTTTTGTGAAGAGAGAGAAAAGTGAATATCCCTTGAAAAGTCAAATTTATCCTTTTGATTAGTTTGGTGATGGATGAAAATAGGGATACTTTAGGAAAACTATTAATGTGGTACAACAACTGCCAAAATATGTGAAGGTGAAGGGTTTGCTTTTAATATAGTAATAGATTACCAGAAACTGACTTGTCACAACTCACAAGTATGCGGAGTTGCAAAGACAAAAAAAGTATGTTGCTAGACTAAATACTAAGCTATAGATGAAGAAAAGTCTAAGAACACAAAACATCATGATACCTCCAGGCTCTAACACACACATTTTCATGTTTTCAAGCTTTCTTAATTATACACTATCTGCTCAAACTTACTTCTTGACAGAGGTGTAAGATGTTCATCTTCATTTCTAAATTTTCAGAAAATTAACTATAAGTTACATGATGGCTAGCGATATTGTCAAAGCACATAATGTTGCTGCCAAAGCAACTCTTTTAAGTTCTCTAATTTACCCCTTTCAAGTAAGGAAACACAAAAATCATGTTCTTTAAAATTGTAATAACTGTTTCCTTAATTTGATATCCCTTAATTGTAGCAATTAGTTCTGAAATATTCAAGTAATGCATTATTAATTATTTTCCCCTCTCTATAAAATTCTTTAAGTAAAGAAACATATCAATTATCATTCAACCCCTTGACCATAAAACTTGAACAAAAATTCAAGTTATTTCTTATATTTTTCGGTACGTATATAATAATTATGATATGATCATTGCATTGAAACTAAATACCAGACTAACGTAATAACTAGGACTACTTTTGAAAATAAGTTTTGAAAACACATTTAAATGAATTTATAAATGAAACATGACTTGAATTATGACCTAACATTTTTTTTTTGTTTAGTTTCCTTCTTGTCTAAAACTTAAGAAAATATTAAAAACTCATCATTCTTCATTCCACGATAAGAAGTATGAATCATGAAATTTTGATGCACAAAGTTAATTATGTAAATATAGGCTTACAAAAATATTTTTGATTTGCAAAATATAATTGTGCTGCAAATTTCAACTTTAATAACATATTAAAAAGTATGTGACATATCAAAATCTATCTTTATTCTGATAACCTCTTTTTAAAGAGAAGTTTTTCTTTTTGTCAATACAGTAAAATATAACTAAATGAAATAAAACTTCTTGTTACCTAATAAGTAAGATTAATTTGGCTTTATAATTCCCAACTCGAAAATTCTAATACATAAATTTTAAGTTAGAATCATCTTATAATGGAACTTTATTCAAATGACCTATATTTGAATTTGAATAGAAAAACTTTATTAAAATGTTATAAGAAATGAGATATAGATATATTTTAGTTGAAAAATGAATTAATATATTGCTTGCAAATTTAAATTCTTGAAGTTGAATATCGTGGAAAATATTGTAACGATGCATAAATGTTTTCACTAAAGATTGAAAATGTTGAATAAAGATTGCTTGAAATATAAATGGATACAATTAATACCTTAAGTAATTTATTTAGCCACTTGTGGAATATGTTTAGTAAGAAAATATATTACACTATATAATCAATAGGAGAGAAGATTGAGTTGCTATAACTAAAGAATGATTAATTAAGTTACAGCTGTATTATAGAAATTTTGATATTTGACTTATATATTGATTGATGAAGAGGGGCAAAAAGGAGAATTTAGAAAAAAATGCTTTGAAAGCAACATTTATTGCTTTGACAATATCGCCAACCTTACATGATTTATTCAGGCGGAGATAATCATCGATCCTATATCAAATATTAGATTGAATAGTTATAGATATAATGGAAACTTAAGAAAAGTAAAGATGAGGGGCATTCTAAAATCTTGAGATCTTACTTCTTATTGCATTTCAATATGTAATTATTCAAATATAGTCCTATCGAGGACGCTAATACATGTGATGAATTACATTTCATAATGTGATATATGTCATACTCAAATCATGAGTTTCGTGTTATATTAAATCTCAGCGGCTAATCATATAAAGCTTACAAGTTACAAATTTCGGTTTATGTTTTATGGTTCCTAAATTATTTAGTGTACTATAAAAAAAAAAAAGGGTGACAAGATTGAACGAAAATAATAATTCGTACTCGGGTGGGTAATGTACGACGTGATTTTCATATTCTACAGCTTCGTGATTGCAGAGGATCAAGTGGGGCAGTAGCCCATAATCCTTAACACGTGGCCAAGTCTTATCAGTAGACGTAACAATCTCAATCCAGTAATGTGGGCCCGGTCCAGATGAGTGGTCAAGATCATTTGCCAGGCTCCGTTACCATTGCATCCTTTGGGTTCTAATTACAGTAACGGGAATCATATTTTGAATTTGGACTCCGGGTGCACAAGATGGTGTGCTGTGTGTGCATCACATTGGATTTTCTCCGCGTCGCATGTTGGAGAGATGACGCATGCAAAGCCTATTTTCTACTTAGGACTTAGGAGTATAATATATATTAATAATTTATTTTTTTTTTGGATTATAGTGGAGTGTTTATCACTCGATGAGTACTAATCAACGGAGAATATCTTATACCTTTGTAGTCTTATTTTTTGAATTTTTGACGAAGATTTATGAACTTTTTGAAAAATTATTATATGTTAGATTTGTGACAACAAATTGCAATATTTTATATAGTTGCTGTATTTGACTTCATTTATGCTGCTGGAAATAACATACAGAAAAATGTAGCTAAATGTAAAAATACACGACAATAATATTTCTTGAATATTATCTCGAGTGCCACTAAATAACATTTAGGTGTAGTGGCCGGGCATAAAATTTAAAAGTATATTCACATACTTAATTATACACTTGTACTTGTTGGATTATGTCCACACTAAATGTGAGTTCGCTTTCCTTTAGATACGATTTATGAACACATGAATTGTTTAGCCACAGTTTTGGTATATTTATTATTTGAATTCAAGAATCATATCCGTAAAATAACAGGAACTATCAGAGTCATTTAGACTATATATATATATATATTGTATTGTGAACATGGAAACGAGAAAGGACCCAAGTACGGTAGAGCCTGGAGAGAACTAAAAAATTACAATAATATTACACTTTCGGGTATGAAATTGACAACCTCTGCAAATTGTTTTGTTAGGTCACATGAGCATTTGATCCATCTGGTTAATCTACTTAAGAAGAACTTAATTATTTCTAAGTTCACTACAATTACACGATCATTCTGCTATCACAAGATTAACTGAAAAACAATTTATTTTAATTAAGCTAATATAAGTCATAAGTCATAACTATCACACCACTAGACGCATCTCACGTCCCTCCCTGCTTTGATCTTTTCTTCTTCATTAGAGAAATAACTTTAAACATATATAAAGGGATAATTACACCTACACCCCCTGAGGTTTGGTGTAATTACAGATACCTCCCCTATGGTTTGAGAAATTACAAAGACCTCCCATGAGGTTTGAAACCTTACACATACCTCCCCTCTACAATTGAAGGGTTGTTTGGGTGTAAGTTATGATAAAATTATACTTATTATACTTACACCCCTAAAGTTTGGTATATTTATAAAAGTAATCCTTAATGTTAGAAAAAATAAAATAAAATACTCCAAATAATTTAAGAAACTACTATATGACTAACTAAAAATATAAAAACTATTTAAATTATTTTTAAAATTTAATATAATCTTAATATTTAAATTATTTTCTAAAATTATTTAATTTCTTGTTTTTTGTTTGTTTTTTTTTTTGTTTTTGTTTTACTTTTGATAATCTCATAAATTTCATTTAAGCTCCATATTAATACTATTACTCATGCCCACAGAATTTTCAGTTTATCACAACAAGAAAAAGAAGCATTTGGTAAAAGAATAGATATCTATGCAATCTCTAAAAAAAGAGACAAAAAATAGAAAACTCAATTATAATAACTCTCATTCGCAATGAAATTAACAAATATAATAGAAATAATCAAGATTTTCACAACCCATTTTGAAAAATGAAGAATGATGACAAAATTACCAACAACCGTGACAATAGATTTAACATTCTTGGATCAGACATGGTCACTGGTTTTAGGTAGCAAGTTTTGTTGAACTTATTGACGAAATAAACAACACAAATACACTATATACTGAAACCAATTTTCGGTGTGTTATCTTCTTCTATTTCTAAAATAATTGTTAGTTTAAAATTGCAACGAGAATAAAGGCATACATATGAGATATGCGTAAGGTTTATCTAGTATAAAATTTCTAAAATAATTGTTACTTTAGCTAATAATATAGTGGTTTTTAAAACTATTTGGAGTATTTAGTTTTAATTTTTCTAACATCAAGGATTATTTTTATAAATATACCAAACTTTAGGGGTGTAAGTATAATAAGTATAATTTTTATCATGACTTATAAGTTATAACACCCAAACAACCCTTAAATTGTAGAGGGGATGTATGTGTAAGGTTTCAAACCTCAGGGGAGGTCATTGTAATTTCTCAAACCACAGGGGAGGTATGTGTAATTACAGCAAACCTCAGGGGGTGTAGCTGTAATTATCCCTATAATTTAACTAACAATAGGAGTCGTGTAGATGTTAAAAAATGTTATTTACGGAAATAGATTGAGGATATCATAGGCATTGTGTTATGTATGTAATGGAAAATATTAATACTTATTCAATTTTTTTTATGATTAAGTAACAATCAGTAATCGAGAGTCAACAACAATTAGTTTTGAACTTGCATGAAATGCGAGTATTCGTACAATTATTATAATTAATGCTTTAAGTTAAATTTTGTAGTTAAATCATACATTTCACGTTTCAGCATATACATTACAAAACCACATGGCTTGACCTTTCTACTATTTTCTTACCAAAAATTCGACCACATAACGAAAATCGCAAGTTAGTCCCCGCCAATATCATTTTTAGAAGTGACAATCATTTTTCATATTGATGCAATATTTTGTCAGATTTTTTGCTAAGAATGACCATTGAACCAATCAACTAACTGCTTCATACCAGTGGGACCCTCAAGGAGAAGGTACAATACTGTTTTAGCGCACGCGTGGTGTACTGTCAAGCATGATCACCTGATTATTAACGCAGAGAACGGCCCCTCCACCACCACCATCTGGGTTTTATTTTTGGGATATTACAACTATACCCCTAAGGTTTGGTGTAATTATCCAAGGTTTAGGAAATTATAGAAACACCCCCTATAACTGCTAAGACATGATTGAAACTTTTCAGCTTTACCCTTGGTCAAATTTCATTGAACATTAATTAAAATAAAAAAATCACCAATTTACCATCCATAACTGCATATTCTATTTTAAAAGAATCAACTCTTGCTTCGAAATGAGCTCTTACATTATTTCTCCACCACCGTCATCGGTACGGCCGACGACTACAACAACGAGAACATATGAATTTCATATCTTTCACTTGCGTTCCCTCACAACGTTTCATTTTATCTTCCCCTTCTTACCAAGACAATTAATACTCCTTGTGCGACATGGTGGTGGGTCGCCTGGATCGACCATGTTCTTGTTGCATGCGACTATGAGGGTTCGACAAAAGTGGGTGGATTTCGGATGTTTTAGATTTGGACTTTAATATCTTTTTTCTTAAACATAAAATACAAATTGTGTCAGTAAATTTTAATAATTAAAAAACCGGACCTTCTTTTGACAAACAACCTAATGGTGAATACTAAGGGTAATTAATCTTTTACAATTAACTTAATCTTGTGGATTCCCTAGTAAATTCGAAGGTATTATTCTTTTATATAACAAAAGCCAAAAGCTAGTTAGAGGGGATGTCTTAGTAATTTTTCAAACCTGGGGATAGTTTCTATAATTGCACCGAATCTCAAGGTGTGCAGCTGTAATTATCACTGTATTTTATCTTACTCTGTAGCAACTTCAGGCTTTCTTTACATCTAATTATATCCACTCCGGACATTATGCGTCTCTATTTTCTTTTAATCATTGACAATCTGCACATGCAAGTCATACAAATCCTAATTGATCGAAATATGACTCAAAGTCGAAGTTGAATAGTGAAATAGGGATAATTCTTACACGTCTTAAATCGTTGGACCTTGAATATTGTGTAATATTCTTCAATGCGATTCCAACATTTTGAAAGTATTATGACAATCTATGTAAAAAATTAATCACGATGAATTTTAATATAATTAGCGTACTTATATGCAAATGTAACTTGATTCATGGTAAAAGGCTCTAAAACTTAGTATTTGTAGCGTGCAACTTCGGTCATACGTAGTACTGTGTAACATAAGTTTGGTCTCTTTACATACAAGAAAAATCTCCCCTTCAAATTTGGATTTTTTATTTATAAATATACTCTTAATGCTGAAAAAATGTGTAGACACCCCTTGAAAATTAATTCGGATAGACTCTATACTTTAACTTATCTACAAAGCTGCAAAGTACATAGTTGTAATCATTCAAGAGGTAAAGATTTGTTTTTGAAATTAGATTAAACTTAAGAGATGTTGATATGATCATCCATACTGATCTTTTGAACTGTGTGATTAACAAATTATATGAACATGAATATTTTTGTGCTTATCACTTTAACACGGTTGGTTTTCTTCGATCTGTCAATTAGGTGAAAAGAAAAATATATGCGTGGGTCTTTAATGTAGATATTGTCTCGCATTCTTTTTCCAACTTCACATAACCGCCATTGAATGAGTTTGAGAAAAGATTTACTCAAAGATTTTGGTATCTACCCTTTTGATTACAAGTCAATGCTTATGGGATCATGATGGATGAAGAACTTTTTGATCTCATCTTCTTTTCTTTTCTTTTCTTTTTCTTTTTGATTTTACCTTTACATTGGTGGGCCTACAATGATTGGTTAGTGAGTCTAGGATCCATAACCTAATCCGAGACCTAGGCTAAGGTAGCTATTCTTAGTGTAAATAAAGTGGTTTTTGGTGGTTTATACTTTATACATTGTATTGTTGTGTATTATATTTCGATTTTGGTTTATATTTTAGTTTAGTATGAGACATCGTGCAATTTAAAACTATCACAATCTTAAATATGAAACGATCTATTCATAGTACGCATGATTAATATAATTTATGTCTTGTGTATATTTTAGTCCACTAAATATATATAAAAAAATCAAGAGTCTTTCTACGTACTTCGAATAAGATATAAAAATAATTGTTCCATTGAATTCAGAAAATAATAAAAGTTTTTGTTTTTGCATAGTTGAAAACATGATTTATGGTTTTCTTTTTAAAGGGTTAGAAATTTTGATCTATATATGGGTGTAGTTTAGTTCTATTATATAATGGGCAAACGACTAATAACGGAGACCCCCTCTAAATCATTCTAAAACCGATTAATTTTGTACCTTACATTCTCAACTAAATCTAATAAAAGACAACAATCCGAGGTGGTCTATTTTAAAATGATCTTGTTGCAAGTGATGACACATCTTGATTTGATTATTCGAATATAAGTTGCAATCTATCGCGGAAGTGCAATAAAAGTTAACGTCCATCCCATGTGAATATAGTTTTGTTTTTAAGCGTCATTACTTCTTTCATCCAAGTAGCAATTTCATGGGGTCTAAGGACCCACGAGATTGGCGTTTTTATGACATAATGGAAATAGGTGACGTGATAAAATCAGAAATGAAAAGCCTAATATTTGATGTTAGAAGTGGGATCTTATTTTCGAGGTTTTTGATAGATCCGTCGAAAATCTGGTTTGCTGGTTACGGACATAAAATTATAAAAAATGAATTTCTTTGCTCTTTCCCTTTTCATGTTGTGGGAACAAAACTAGTAGAGACATTCTCTTAAAAAAATCGAGCTTGAGACAAAAAAAGAGAAGATCTACATTAAGAAATTAGATCATCTTATGGTATAGTGAAAGTCTCTAAACATTAAGAAATTAAGTTTGAAAAAATATAGAGCTCCCTTAATTTTTTTGTCAAATTACTACATTACTTTATTTTTAATAACAACAACTAAGTTTATAATCTCAATTGATTGGCTACACGAACCATACAACAGTCACACATGATTTTTTTATTTTTTTATTTAATAGATAATTCTCTACTCACATTAAAGTTTTGTCCAACTACAAAAGCTTCCCATAACATTTGGAATATTACAAAGCAACCCAAAAACCTTGAAAAAATTGTTACATGACGTATAAATTGTGAAGTTTTTCAGTTTTTAGTCAATGACTTTAAAGCTATACAAACCTAAAAGGTTTATTTCCGTAACTAATTATATTTACTTGATTATTGAAAAATTGGTTAAAAATAAAGGGTTACGATGAAATGTAATTATCCTTTCAATTTAATAACAATAAGACAAAGGGCAGGGACCGCGGCGATTCTTGGTATCTTTTGCTGTCTAATCTCATAGTAGGACAACTAAGTACCTCATGTTGAGAACGGCTTCCATTCACTTTACTCACTGTGGTCATATCAATGTATAATTGGTAGTTGTACTTTAATTATAAATTTTCTTAATTTTTATGATATCTTATAAAATATATTTAATCTCCTACAAAATCAAATATGTTGTCACATATAAAAAAAACATTCATGTGTTTCTCCGCCAATTTATTTTTTCGTCGAGTTTTTTGCTATTAATTAGAGACAATTATAACAAGGTGTATAACCTTTTATTTATTGTTTTGTCTTTTTGCTATTTGCTATATCGGAAATAGCAATAGGGGTAATTAGTTCCCACACCAGTAGCTCTCTCAATGTGCCCATAATTGTGTCCCAGCACTTATTTTCCCACTATGAACTTTTTCGAGTTTTGTCCTATCTATGGTTAGTTGTTTCAACATGTCCAAACGTCACAGACTTGTATTTTTTCTTTATCTCGCTTGTATGGATGATGGATCCCATAAATCATAATCCCGTTAGACCAAAATAGAAATGGTCAAGGGATAAATTAGTGAAAACTGAAAACTAACACGAGCAAAAATTTGAGAATCAATAGAGTTTTAAAAAACTTAATTGATAATTAATTTATTAGGAAATACTTTTGACATGGCTCCTGGCCTGTGTTCTATTATCTCAACAAAGATATTCACCGCATAACAAATGTCACACTCAGTAAATGATGTAAACCAAAAAATAGTGGCATTTTTTTGGTAATTAAATAGTGTCGGTTTTGCATCATTTGACTATTTCACTTCCAATTACAATTACAACTCATAATGGTTCATAGTATTACTAAATCTTCCTCTTTTTATTGAATAAAATTACTACTACTCCAAGAGGCCACTCTAGTGAAAACAAGAGGGTTTATTTTTGCCTTTCTATTTTAATAATATGGGTTCTTTGCTACTTGCGCAAAACACAATATGTTATTTTCTATATATGTACGAGGTTTTTTCGCCTCTTAACCATAATTCATTACAAGTTAGTGTTATTCGCTATTAGCTCTAACGAATATGTTACATCAGGGAAGAGGAACTGTCCTGCACCACAAAATCTGATAGAATCCTTCATTTTTTGCTAATAAAATGTCGAAAACTTTGATGTTAACACGGACCAATTCGAAGAAAGTAATGACTATCAGTTTCGTGTTAGATGACAGTATAAGCAACAGTCGTGTGACACTTTTGCCAATATGTGATTTCCTCATGCTTAATCTACGTCTCTCTATATTAGATAAAGGAATATGCTTCTTTGATGTTGACCAAACGACTACACCAATTCCATCAGAAACAACAGGTCAGAAACAACAGGAAAGTGGATTTGAGTTTATAGCTATAGTACAAGTTTCTTAGAGACATTGTCTATTATTTATACCCTTTGTGACAAAGCTTTACAGATCAGTTTCAAGCGTTACTGTGCACAAAAACTTAAAGGAAATCGAGTATTTCTAACTTAAAAACCTGGAAAAGTTCAAAAATCATAATCAAATAAAACGGATTCACGAGGCATTAATTTTCAGTGTTCTGCCTCTCTTATGTACTTCATGCCTGTTGCCGACTTGCCATTAGTCTTTTATTGTGGTCCGAAATAGTTCGAAATGGATGTTTTTAAGATGGCATCGAGTTGTGTTAAGTATTTGGCATTTATGTTCAAGGAATAAAGCCAGATAAGTTTTCGGCAAATTATATAATTCGGTGCGACGAAAGTGTAACAGGTTTCCATCGATTCATGCCCGTGCTTCGTGTGGTCAAAGCTTTGTAGTAAGATTCATCAATGAAACAAGATAAGCCCCATTCATTAGCAACATAAAGAGTGTTCGAAAACGAGGTCATAGAAAATTAGTGTTGTCAGGTGTATGCATCTACGTTAGAAGTTTATATACCCTTCTAAGCCCTCGTATGCTACTTTATCCATCTACTTTCAGTAGTTGCAAATTAGTCCTAAAACTGAATCATCATACATTCAACTTAGCAGAGTGAAGGACAATCCTTTCTTTCCTTGATTTGGTTTTAGAACTGGAAACTTTGAACACAAGAGCAGCTCCTTCCAAGACTGGGCTAATGTAACTTTTTGCACGTTAAAAGCTAGGCCTTCTTCGTGATGGAAGTACTTTAGATCTTCGTTTTGATCTTCAGCTCTATCGTGATCACCTAACCTTGTAGCAGGAGCACTTAACCTGTTTCATTATGCATTCACTTAAACTCTCACCATTCAGTAGCTATGCTGCACAATTTCAGTTTATGTAGATAATAACGTAGTTATATAAGAGTGCTGAAAACTCGTGGTATCCTTAAATACGGCATGCACTGTCCATGCATTTAGTTGAACTAACCAGTTTCAACAATTATGGAATCGACGTAAATTTTCTCAAGATCAGGATAGCCAACAGGCTAGGCTGAGAAAACATGCACTTTCAGGAGACTAGTTTAGAAATTAGAACCTCTCTGTTAATTCCCGTAAATGGACTTATTAAGGAGAGAAGGGAAGACCGGCCTCCTTCATATAGTATCGTCCAAAACAGTTCTCAGGCGATGTGGAACACATTTAAATAGACAATGTTCATTTGATGATTAATGTAGTATCAGATCTATGCTCTCGTATTCCTTAGCAATCACGAGAAAGTAGCAAATCATTCACTCATCATAAGTACTTCTGCAGCAATAAGATTAAGGCCATTCTAATGTATTCCTTTACACTTATTCATTTGAGGCATGACAATATTGCGAAAGACGAGAAAAGCAAGAGCCAAAATCACCAGAGAGCTGACTTCGTTGTCTTTTTGTTTTCTTAGGGAAAGACAGCAATAAGGATCCACAAATTATCGTATAATTAAACTAGTTGGTAACTTGGCTGCATAAAAATCGTGTGTAATGCTGTATAAACCGCTCGATATGAACAATAATATAGATATGAAAACCATAATAGATGATGATGTACTTACAATTGGCATTTGCCAGAGTCAGCTGGTCGGTTATTGCTCGATTTATGTTGGGCTGCAGCATGGTCAATCCTTAAATGCTGGATAAAATGAAGCTGCAGTTTCAAATCAAAGTCTGAAATAACACTCTGCAATATTAATCCTCGAATCACTAAGCATGAGTTTAGATAACGATACAACAACAGCAACCAAGCCCATAAACACAATTAATTCCATACGACTTATTTAGATAATAATGCAGCCATAAATTTTTCACTTTCACCAGGTTCTTCAACCATCAACATGAGTCCAAATACTAAGATGCAAATTTCTAAAGCACATATATTTTTTAATGAAAAGGAAACTGAGACATGGAACAAGAAACAGACCTGATCACCATCTCCAATCCCATAATTCTTAATGCAAGCTTTCTCATTGATTAGCATTTGGCCTCCATAACATAAACAAAAGTGGCTCCACACAAGTGGCCTGTTTAAGTTTAACAAACAAGTCAGAATCACTTCACTTCTTAATATCTCAAAAATACCAACTGCAAAAAGACTCCCAAACAAAGCATATGACATTTTACACTTGTAATTTTCCCATTTGAAAAAAATAAAGAACACATTTTTATCTTCATAAATCAAAACATACCATAAGTTTTTTCCTTCATTGTTCTCTGACAAGGTGAATTGCTCCTCCATAGCTAATTTAAGCTTTGCCAGCGTGGCATTTCTTGCCACATGAAAACCTGCAAAAAAAATCATTATTGTTTTCTCAAATTAAATTATCCAAAATTTGAAAGATAAAACATATAATATTTTATATTTATTAACTAAAAGAAGAGCCGTCCAGTTTGAGAACAGAGAGCTTGAGCAGCTGCTGCAGAGGAAGCTTTTGGTACTTCAAACTCTTGCGGTAAAATAAAAATGGGATTAAAACTTTGGAAGGTCGATTTTTTTGGTTTTCGTTTATGCGCAAAATCTTCACCATTCAGTTCAATTCCAATGAATGTTGTTCTACTGTTGTGTGTGTATGTTTTTGAAAAAGGTGACCGTTATATTTTTAATTAATACATAGGGGTATGTTTGGCAGGCGTGCTTTGAAAATCTCCAGGTTAGACAGGATCTGACCGTATCCACTATCCAGTACATAAATAGAGAAAATATTTTTATTTTTTTTGAATAGGCCATAATGCATTTATTTAAATGACAATAACAATTTTAGTACAAGGAATAACAACGCGTTACTGAAGTAGAAATATCGAACAGTAAAAGTGGTTGCATCTATGTGGGTCACTCGTTCCAAACTTGTCTCATCGATACTTGGTATCGGTCGGGTCTTCATTTAAGTCTTTCTGTGGTCGACTGTGATAAAGCTCCCAATTTTGTTAAGAAATTCGTTGTCTAATTGATTTATCTACAGCAAAATTGACCAATTACTCTTTCAAAGCTAGTCAATCTGGTCTGAATCTCCTGAAATAGAGTCGCTAGATGCGCTGGATGATCCTGTGTCCTAGAAATACAATTAAGCATGAACATGGAGTTTGTGGCTACAATCAAATGAGTAATCTGCATGGACTGTGCCAGAATGAGTCTATCCCGAAGTGCCCAAAATTATGCTTGGTTATTTGATGTATGACCAACTGATGTTGAAAACGCTGCTAGGAAGTTCCCTTCTGAATCTCGAATAATACCTCCTATACCTGCAAGACTTGGGTTACCATAGGCCGAGCCATCCACATTAAGTAGGGGTTTATAATGAATGAATTAGACTTTCACGAAACACCACCTTTGCCTTCTTGAAACCATGTGGATTTAGTGTTTTCAAAATCGACAGGTTAAATCACTGGTGGTGGCCAGTTCGAAAAGGAGGTTTAGAACCGAGTTTTTTATAAGTCGGTTGAGCCGCTTAAAACCAACAAAAAATCGGTCGGTAAAATTGCAATTTTCCAGCCAATTGACCTAAACCACTTTTGGTGTTATGTATACGTATTATTATATATGTTACATAATTAAGATGAACTTCTATTGTATTACAATCATTACATTCTGTAGAAATACGTCTTTTGTTTTTTTTCCTTTCAAAAACTTTATAAATTACAGTATATGATCATGCATATTTTCTAAAAATATAATTTTCTAAAAATTATTTTAATTGTGCATTATATGCGAAACTCTTTTTTTATAAGTAATTTCAATTTTGCTTAATCTATACCACACTTGTATTTATATAAAAATTGTTGAACCAATTAGTTGAATTCTTTTATTTGAAAACTATATATATAGTGACTAGAATGTAATATGAAATCAAATTACATATTAATTCATAATTCTTAATTTAGTTATATGATTAATGTTGGGCTAACTTATTCATACTTTTTTTTTCTTAATAATAAATATGAACACAATTCAATGAAATATATATAGGTATAATTCTTATAATTATTAATATCATACTGGTTGGGCCAATGTTTCAACCAATTGAACCACTAAAACTAGTAACCAATTGTCCGGTCAAGTTTCGAAAACCCATATTTCTTCAACTCCTTTCTTTCTTCTTCCACGACGGGTGACAAATCTAGAGTTTGTGTGTTTATCAAAGATGTGGGAAATCAAGGAGAGTGAAACTGGCTCAAGTTTGATCTAGCCAGGGTTTGTGTGTGTTTCAAAGATGGATATGGTATGTTTTTTTTTTTTTCTTCTCCCGATCAATTTTTGGTTAGTTTTCAGCGCTTGACTCCACTATCCTCACCTTTCGGCCCAAACGAGCAGCGCTAGCCGGTGTTGCTGCTGATCAACGCATGAACTGGGTAGACGGGACAGATCTGGTTTAGTTTTAAAAACATAGCTTGTGTATATATGATCTCAATTTTTTTCTTCTATGAGCAAATTCGGAACCAGTAGCGCATACAAAAGGGTATTAGAGTTACAATATCTAATAAAAACTATCAAACGAAAATGATGCACCTTATGGACACATTAATCAACGCTACTTGGTAGCTTTAAATTTTTTTTTTTTTGGAACCAAGCAGTTTTTAAGTTCTTTTTAACTAAAGCTTTTGGTAAGATTTCGAACACTTCATCATTACTTGAACACATACTGCTCGCAAGTCGCAACACCCTCGTTGGTCTCATTTCATCCTTGATGTATTAATCTAATTTCCTTGTAGAAAATAGATTACAAAAACTATTTGCTATTTCATATACTCCGAGCCTTTCACTGGACTAGAATCACAAAACACACAAATGGTTTGTATTTTTTGGATTCTCTCTTCATCTCATTTTTTTTTCTTCCTAAAATGGCTGATTTCGATTATTTTGGTTTTTCTTTTATGATATTTATAAAGACGTAAATTATATGCGAGGAGTATATCTTATAATATTGATATCAGATTCTTGTCACAAAAAGAAAATAAAAGCCACAATCAAAGAAAAACATATGTCTCTGATTTTCTCATTAAATTTTTGAGCTAATGGCAAATTCATACCGCGAATTGTAAGGTTTTTGCGGATTACACCGCAAATTGTAATTGCAAGCAAAATACACCATGAATTGTACATTTTTTGCAACTTACACCACAATGTGTGTTTATATATATTTTTTGAGGTTATTTTCGACATTTCAAATTTTATGCAATTTAAATTTGCAATTCTCGTTGCCCAAAAGAAACATTTTTTACTTCTGCAAAAAGTTTTGTCAAAATATTACATTTTTAAATCAAATTTCTTAATAGAAAAAAGGCAAAAAAAAAAAAAACAAAAAGAAAAAAAACAGCAAATCATAAAAGAAAACAGCAAAGCGGAAAAAGAAAAAAAGAAAACAGCAAATCGGAAAAGGAAAAATGTATTCAGCCTCCCCTTATCTCTTTCAGTTCAGCTCTATCCAAGTTCCAGTTCAATTCCGGCTTGTTGAAGCGCCGTTCAGGCGACTATCATGCGCCTGTTTCCATTTCAGGTGAGAATTTATCATTGAAATCGAAACCCTAAACCGAAAATCGATCCTTAAATCGCGAGTATAGAGGAATTGAATCTCTAAATCGCCGGGAAGAAGAAGAACGCCTGCAAATTGAGGATTTTAAAAAAAAAAGAACAAAATTGAAAACCGTAAATGATGAAAATGGAGAAAAGTAATTCTGAAAACTGAAGCTTGCAATGGTGCCTGAATCCGGCTGAAGAGTCGCCTGAAAATGGACCATCAATGAAGCGAAACTCAGGTCGTGATGGGGCAGTGTTCGATCCTTTCCTTTTTTTCTTAATTTGCTGTGTTATTTTTTTGTTTCTATTTTCTAAAAAATCTGATTTAAAAATGTAATTTATTTGACAAACTTTTGCTGAAGTAAAACAACACGTTTTTTGGGCAGTGAAAAAGCAACTTTAAGTTGTATAAAATTGGGAAATGTCGAAAATACCCTAAAAATACCTACAAACACACTCTATGGTGTAAGTTGCAAAAAAATTACAATTTATAGTGTATTATGCTTGCAATTACAATTTGTGGTGTAATCCACAAAAATCTTACAATTCGCGGTATGAATTTGCCATTAGCTCTTAAATTTTTCAACGATTTTAAATTACGGAGAATGAGATTATGACCTGAATTGGCCACTCCCCACACTATTACGTGTTTGAATCGTTGCCGACGTAACTCCCATAAGTCTTTTGAAGACGAGATTGAGTTTGTATTTATTTATTGTTACTCTCAAAAACCAAATATATTTTTGCAATTTACACTTTATCATTTGTTTGTATATGCATAAATGCATTTAGATCATAAATCTTTAAAGAAATAATTTATATATGTGAAAAATCTCATCACGAAAAGTCAGTGTAATAATTATTTTAGCTTCAAATCATGGAAAATAAAGTCTGTACTTTTTTTTTTTTTTTTAATTTCACCTTCAAATTATGGAAAACATCAATCGGGCCAATCGTGATGTATATTCCAGCCAGCAACAATCCAAAGTGTCCACATGTTCAGGCCCAACTAGCCCAAAGTCGGTCACGTTGTAGACCGCCATCGTCCATTCACAGACCAACTATAAATACCTCAGGCCTGCTTCCACACCCACATTTTTCGATCTCTTCTCAACTGAGAGAGAGAGAACCAGATTTTCCCTCTCACTATAAACCCCTAACTCTCACTCCAAACCCTATCAAAATATCTCAAATTCATCTCTACACATCATTTTCAATATCTCAATTGATCGTACTCGAAGATTCTCGTTGCTAGGGTTTTTGATTCCGTTTGAAACATGTACAACAGCGGTCAGGATATGTGGAACAACAACAACATCAACAATCCGGCGCCACCAGGTACGGGCGGTGGCGCCGGAGCTATGCCACCGCCGATGATTGCTCCTCCCGGAACTAGCGGCGTTCCTCCTCCCGTGCCGCCTCCGTCTCTGACGCCTTCGTACACCGTCGTGCCGACCGAATCTCAGCTGGACGAAAGGGCGAGGAAGTGGATGCAGCTCAATTCGAAGAGGTATGGCGATAAGAGGAAGTTTGGATTCGTCGAGGCGCAGAAGGAGGATATGCCTCCGGAACACGTGAGGAAGATTATTAGGTATGTATTTGAAATCGCTGATAATTTTGTTAATATGTTTGTTGTTTAGTTGTTTTATTGAAAGTTGTTATTTCTTATTGAGCCTGTACTTTGAAATGTGCTCATGTTTTGTAGTCTTATTAGGTTTTTCATATTGATGATAATTGGTTCTTGGTGTAATCTTAGTATGAGCTTTGTAGTTCTGGTTTTCGTTTGCCTTTTTTGATGTGAGAAGCTAGCGGAAGGTAGGTCTATATATTTTCTTGGTGCAGAAGCCGCGGCCTTAGCTCTGAGATGTTGTTATAAGCAGTTCTTGTTAGGAAGAATAAACAGTGACCTAGCATTGGATTCTCTAGAGATCTTGTTGCATGTCTGGTTAATGCATTTTCTGGTTAGTGGAGCTTCCTTAACTTGCTGTTGTGTTCTAAGTCAACCTTGGCTGTTATATCTTAGTATGTTGTCCTGGCTTCTGAGTCCTAGTCCATGCCTTCTTTGAAGCATTCACCCTTCGTACTGGATTCTTATTGCCTGAAGTATTCATGTTGTTCGTGGGTCACACGACATGCTTGGGGTCGTCAACTTGACATTTTTGTCGGATCATAACGATTTGAAGATACTGGATCCAAGAATGCTGATATTCTGGTGGTTAACTGTTTTGAAATTGTGCGACTCACTACTGTTATTTGGGTGACTTTTAGGCGATGCAAGGAATGTAGAACGCTATATGAAACAATAGAGTAGTACTCAAATAATTTGCTCATAAAATTCCCAGAAATATCTTTTTGGTTGTGCTGTTTATATATTTTGTCCAAATGATACAAGTGGAGACCGTTTCAGTCAACTGCGTGTAGTAATTGTATAACTATTGGGTTTCTCTTTATATTTTATTGTTCATAATTGTTGAAACTTCAAGATACGCCCTACCGGTGTTTCTATATTTCTTCTGCATCCTTAATCTGAATAATTCATCCTCTGACATTTATGTTCCTCTATCAAATTACGTGAGGTGCCACCTTCAATTGAATGGTCAGTGGTTACCAGTGACAGAACTTCATGGGAGACATATATTAGCGAGATAATAACTAATTAGTTTATCGGTGTCTGCTTTCCGATACAGAAATATTACCCTTAATTTAGTGGTTTCATGTTGGTTTGTTCAGCTTGCTTTTTCCCCTGCATCTAATTGTAATCTTTTTAGATAAATATATGGTTTTAGTTATGTACTTACGGGTATTCTTTTTTTGATTAGGGACCATGGTGACATGTCATCTAAGAAATATCGCCACGATAAGCGTGTCTATTTAGGAGCACTGAAGTTTGTCCCACATGCTGTATACAAACTTCTTGAGAATATGCCCATGCCTTGGGAGCAGGTACATGTGTTTTTTGATAACCGAATTTTCTCTTGAGTGATTGTTATGGCATTTTGAGCCCTTCTGATATCCTTTTATTTTGTGTATCTAGGTTCGTGAAGTGAAGGTTCTCTACCACATCACTGGAGCTATTACATTTGTAAATGAAATACCATGGGTTGTGGAACCAATATATTTAGCCCAGGTACTTTTTTCCACTATCTATATCCCTCTTTGTTTACTCCCTATTTTCGGTTAACAACATAGTATCTTTGGCCCTACGCGTCTCTTACTCCTAATGTTAGCCTAGAGAATTAATTTCAGATTTGTTCTAATATCTTTTTGCAGTGGGGTACCATGTGGATTATGATGAGAAGGGAGAAGAGAGATCGGAGACATTTCAAAAGAATGCGTTTTCCCCCTTTTGACGATGAAGAGCCTCCACTTGATTATGCTGACAATCTCTTAGATGTCGATCCATTGGAACCAATTCAGTTGGAAATGGATGAGGAAGAAGATTCAGCGGTTTACACTTGGTTCTATGACCATAAACCCCTTGTCAAAACAAAGCTTATTAATGGGCCCAGTTACCGGAAGTGGCATCTATCACTTCCAATAATGGCGACACTTCATCGTCTGGCTGGACAGTTGCTCTCTGATTTGATTGATCGCAATTATTTTTACCTTTTTGACATGGAGTCATTCTTCACGGCTAAAGCTCTGAACATGTGCATACCTGGTACGTTGAGTACTGGATCTGGTTTTCTATTGTCTTCATGACCATCATTTTTTACCTAATATATGTGCATGTAAGAATGGCTATGTATAGTCATATTTAGCTTCTAGTATGTTTGTGCATTAGTGACCACCTGTAATTTCTCCATTTTTGCGTAGGGTTTTGCTATTCGTGCATTTATAATTGAATGATATTGTTTGGCTGAGTAAGACAATGTGTTACCTTTGTCTTGCTGTTCTTTGAATATTTTCTAAGAAAACTCCGCTTTTGCAGGGGGCCCTAAGTTCGAACCTTTATATCGTGACATGGAGAAAGGAGATGAAGATTGGAATGAGTTTAATGACATTAACAAACTTATAATCCGATCACCTTTGAGGACAGAGTACAGGGTTGCCTTCGCTCACCTGTACAATAATAGACCCAGGAAAGTAAAGCTTAGTATCTACCACACTTCAATGGTGATGTACATAAAAACGGAGGATCCTGATTTGCCTGCATTCTATTATGATCCCTTAATTCATCCCATAACAAGCACAAATAAAGATAGGCGCGATAAGAAGAACTTGGATGAAGACGAAGATGATGATTTTACGTTGCCCGAGGATGTTGGACCAGTACTCACCAGCACGCCTCTGTACACTGACACGACTGCTGCAGGTATATCTCTTTTGTTTGCACCACGTCCTTTTAACATGCGCTCTGGTCGGATGAGGCGTGCGGAAGATATCCCTCTCGTTTCTGAGTGGTTCAAAGAACACTGGTAAGAAATACTCTGTGCTTTCTCATTTAATTATGAGGATATCAATTTTGCTGATGTATTAGTTTGACTTATTTGCACATTGTTGCTTCCTTTGCAGTCCTCCATCATACCCTGTCAAAGTCCGAGTCAGTTACCAAAAACTTTTGAAATGCTTCGTCTTAAATGAGCTGCATCACCGGCCTCCTAAGGCACAAAAGAAAAAGCACCTTTTTAGGTCGCTCCAGGCTACGAAGTTCTTTCAAACTACTGAACTTGATTGGGCTGAAGCTGGCCTCCAAGTTTGTAAACAAGGGTACAATATGTTGAATCTATTGATCCATAGGAAAAACTTGAACTACCTTCACCTTGACTACAATTTCAATTTAAAGCCTGTGAAGACCCTTACCACTAAGGAACGTAAGAAATCACGGTTCGGCAATGCCTTTCATCTTTGTCGTGAAATTCTGCGTCTGACAAAGCTTGTAGTTGACGCAAATATCCAGTTCCGATTGGGAAATGTTGATGCATTTCAGTTGGCTGATGGTTTGCAATATATTTTTTCACATGTTGGCCAGTTAACGGGTATGTATCGCTACAAATACAGGCTTATGCGGCAGATTCGGATGTGCAAAGACTTGAAGCATTTGATATATTACAGATTTAACACTGGGCCTGTTGGGAAAGGTCCTGGATGTGGTTTTTGGGCACCTATGTGGAGGGTATGGTTGTTTTTTCTTCGTGGCATAGTGCCTCTTCTGGAAAGATGGTTGGGGAATTTGCTTGCTAGACAATTTGAGGGACGTCATTCCAAAGGAGTGGCTAAAACCGTGACAAAGCAGCGTGTTGAAAGCCACTTCGATTTGGAGCTTCGTGCTGCTGTGATGCATGATGTCCTGGATGCAATGCCAGGTCAGCTTTAGTATTTTTGTTTTCCCCCTCTGTTTCTCCTCCGAGTCGCAGTATTTAAGTTATCTTTTGGCAATATTAATAATAACAATATTCACTCTGCAGAGGGAATCAAGCAAAACAAGGCGAGGACTATCTTGCAGCATTTAAGTGAAGCCTGGCGTTGCTGGAAGGCTAATATTCCTTGGAAGGTATTTCAGCTGTTCAAACTTTTTCGTTTGTGATTGACTATGAACATGCTTAATTTCTTTTGATATTGTATTAATATTTAATTCTAACATATACATTTGGGCATGATAGGTACCTGGTTTGCCTGTTCCGATTGAGAACATGATACTTCGTTATGTTAAATCAAAAGCTGATTGGTGGACCAATGTTGCTCATTACAATCGGGAACGTATTAGAAGAGGAGCAACAGTTGACAAGACTGTTTGCCGGAAGAATCTTGGAAGATTAACCCGTCTTTGGTTGAAGGCAGAACAGGTATACAGCCTACTCCCTTGTCACTTGAAATCATTAGAATTGTAACTAACATTCTTTCCTTGAGTGCTCATTCATTGTAGGTTGATCTATTTTCCTAAGGCTTCTCTTCACTCTTGCAGGAACGACAACACAACTATTTGAAAGACGGTCCATATGTCACCCCAGAAGAAGCAGTGGCCATATATACGACAACCGTGCACTGGTTGGAGTCGAGGAAATTTTCTCCCATCCCATTTCCGCCATTGTCTTACAAGCATGATACTAAGCTTCTCATTCTGGCTCTAGAAAGACTCAAGGAATCATACAGTGTGGCTGTTCGGTTAAACCAGTTACAAAGAGAAGAACTGGGTTTGATTGAACAGGCTTATGATAATCCACACGAGGCTTTGTCACGAATAAAGCGTCATTTGCTTACCCAGCGTTCCTTCAAGGAAGTAAGTAGCAGAAGTGTTTCCTTTGTCATTACATTCACGAAAGATTTAGTGCGTCAAATCAACTAAAGGATACATGCATAAATGTTCTCCTGTGAAAAAATTGATTGTCTGCTAGTGTACTTCTATTCTCATTTTCTTTGAAAATTAATGTATGTTATGCTAAAAATGGGCACTATGCAGGTTGGCATTGAGTTCATGGATTTGTATAGCTATCTTATTCCTGTTTACGAGATAGAACCACTTGAAAAGATCACTGATGCATATCTGGACCAATATTTGTGGTATGAGGGTGATAAGCGCCACCTCTTCCCAAATTGGATTAAGCCTGCAGATTCAGAGCCACCGCCATTGTTGGTTTACAAATGGTGTCAGGGCATAAACAATTTGCAAAACGTATGGGATACCAGTGAAGGGCAGTGTGTGGTGATGCTCCAGACAAAATTTGAGAAGTTTTTTGAAAAGATTGATTTAACCATGCTCAACAGGTATTTGTCACAAGTATATTTCCTCGTTCTTTTGATTAATAGATGGGTTGTTTTTGTTTTGTATGTTTTTTACTAATTTAATATTACACGTTGACAGGCTTCTTCGTCTGGTTCTTGATCATAATATTGCTGATTATGTCACTGCAAAGAATAACGTTGTTTTGTCATATAAAGATATGAGCCATACAAACTCTTATGGGCTCATACGTGGTCTTCAGTTTGCTTCATTCGTAGTTCAGTACTATGGACTGGTTCTGGACCTTCTGCTTCTTGGTCTCACCCGAGCTAGTGAAATTGCCGGTCCACCACAGATGCCTAATGAATTCATTACCTATCACGATACAAGAGTTGAAACTCGACACCCGATTCGCCTGTACTCTAGATACATTGACAGGGTGCATATATTGTTCCGGTTTACACACGAAGAGGCTCGGGACCTTATCCAACGGTACCTTACTGAGCATCCCGATCCCAACAATGAAAATATGGTTGGTTATAACAACAAAAAGTGCTGGCCAAGAGATGCCAGGATGCGACTGATGAAACATGATGGTACGTATCTTCTTCGCTTGATCATATTTCAAACAAGGTTGATTTTGTAGTAAGTGGTGGATTCACTTACCATTTAATTTGGTTTCTAATTGGTTTTGTTGATTGCATTCCAGTCAATCTTGGTAGAAGTGTTTTTTGGGATATGAAGAACCGTCTCCCCAGAAGCATTACCACACTTGAGTGGGAGAATGGCTTTGTATCAGTCTACAGCAAAGACAATCCAAACTTGCTGTTCAGCATGTGTGTACTCTCTCATTCACGTTTACTGCTTTGTTGCTTAAGTTATATGTTTGTAGAACTGCCAGTATTACGTGGTGAATAACTAACTACTTATATATCTATAGGTGTGGTTTTGAAATTCGGATACTGCCCAAAATAAGGATGACTCAAGAGGCTTTCAGCAATACAAAAGATGGAGTCTGGAATCTGCAGAACGAGCAAACCAAGGAACGCACTGCTGTTGCTTTCTTACGTGTAGATGATGAACATATGAAAGTCTTCGAGAATCGGGTCAGACAGATCCTCATGTCCTCGGGTTCAACAACGTTTACAAAGATCGTCAACAAATGGAATACAGCTCTTATAGGTATTGCTGCAGAAATGATTCTGTCACCTAATGTTTGTCCTGATTTTAGACTGTTGTCTGTTGGGTTTTCTTGTTGGTGAACTCTTTGGTTTCTTTATGCAGGTCTGATGACATACTTCCGTGAAGCCACCGTGCACACGCAAGAATTGTTGGATCTGCTGGTAAAATGTGAGAATAAGATACAGACTCGTATAAAGATAGGGTTGAACTCGAAGATGCCTAGCAGGTAATATACTTTCTTAAATTTCCATATTCCATATTTTTTCTGCTCTTTATTTGGATTTATAATAACCGAAACTTGTTCTGCTGTTAGATTCCCTCCTGTCATCTTTTACACACCAAAGGAAATTGGAGGACTTGGAATGTTGTCAATGGGCCACATATTGATTCCTCAGAGTGATCTTCGGTACAGCAAACAGACAGATGTTGGTGTAACTCATTTCAGGAGTGGAATGAGTCATGAAGAGGACCAGTTGATCCCAAATCTGTATCGATACATACAGGTATGTGCAATTGCTCTTGGTTTGCTTGTATGAGTTCCTTGTTCCATTGTTCGTGTATATTATTCATCTTTACATCCTATATCTGATTTTGCCTACTCATTCGCAGCCGTGGGAGAGTGAGTTTATTGATTCGCAGCGTGTTTGGGCTGAATATGCGTTGAAGAGACAGGAAGCTCAGGCACAAAATAGGCGATTAACATTGGAAGATTTGGAGGTAAGCTTTACAATTATTTTACTTTTGGATTTTTTTTTTAGTCTGTTACAGCTATACATTAGCTACCGTTTTTAGTTATAAAAGAAAAGATACTACAAGTTAGTCGCCCTCCCAATGAAGTGAGGGAAACAAAATGTAATTGGGAGTGAGGCTGGTTTGGTGGTTATGTAGGCCTATCATTTGTTTCATGTATAATTTTGGTGGAGTATTATCATTATTTAGTACTTAGCATAATCTTTTCTTTAGAAATTGCATACTTATATCTTCCTGTTTGATGTTCAGGATTCGTGGGATAGGGGGATACCTCGTATCAATACTCTGTTTCAGAAGGACCGCCATACCCTTGCATATGATAAAGGCTGGCGAGTGAGAACAGATTTTAAGCAGTATCAGGTTCTTAAACAAAATCCTTTCTGGTGGACACACCAGAGGCATGATGGGAAATTGTGGAACTTGAACAATTATCGAACCGATGTCATTCAAGCTTTGGGAGGAGTTGAAGGAATTCTTGAACATACCCTGTTTAAGGGAACATAGTAAGTGTTTCTGTCTTTATGGTATTTGAACTACTACAACTGTTCCTGTCTGCCGCCTACAGACAGGGATGGTAGTTTTCTTCTTTCACATTTCCTAATAAGTATTGATGGTGTTGTGTTTTTTGAATTTTTTTATTGATCTAAAATGATGTTTGATTTTCAGTTTTCCTACATGGGAGGGTCTATTTTGGGAGAAGGCTTCAGGTTTTGAGGAATCCATGAAGTATAAGAAATTAACTAATGCACAAAGATCTGGGCTCAACCAAATTCCAAATCGGCGGTTTACTCTTTGGTGGTCACCTACTATAAACAGAGCAAATGTGTATGTTGGTTTCCAAGTGCAGCTGGATCTGACTGGAATTTTTATGCATGGAAAGATACCAACACTGAAGATATCTTTGATTCAAATATTCCGTGCACATTTGTGGCAGAAGATACACGAGAGTGTGGTTATGGATCTTTGCCAGGTTTTGGATCAGGAGCTGGATGCCTTGGAAATTGAGACTGTCCAGAAAGAAACCATACATCCTAGGAAGAGTTATAAAATGAACAGCTCCTGTGCTGACATTCTCCTCTTTGCTGCACATAGATGGCCCATGTCAAAGCCCAGTCTCGTCGCCGAGTCTAAGGATGTATTTGACCAGAAGGCTAGTAACAAATACTGGATAGATGTGCAGCTTCGCTGGGGTGATTATGATTCTCATGATATTGAACGGTACACTAGAGCAAAGTTCATGGATTACACGACGGACAATATGTCCATCTATCCATCACCAACTGGTATGTTGCTATGCAATGTACATACATAGTATGGTTAGTGATTGTATTCAATTTAGCTGAACAGTATATACTTTCTGCAGGGGTTATGATTGGTCTTGATCTTGCTTATAACTTGCATTCTGCATTTGGAAATTGGTTCCCGGGCTCAAAGCCGTTGCTTGCACAGGCCATGAACAAGATAATGAAGGTACACCGCATTCTTTTTCTGGATACAATTATTTAAATGATATCTCTTGGTTGTTTCCTTGTACTGCTCCCCCCCAAAAAAAAGAAGAAGGAAAAGCCTTACGTGAGTTTGTTGTTCCTGGGCAGTCTAATCCCGCATTGTACGTTTTAAGAGAGCGAATCAGGAAGGGGCTGCAGTTGTATTCCTCAGAACCCACGGAGCCTTATTTATCATCTCAGAACTATGGGGAGATATTCAGCAATCAGATAATTTGGTTTGTTGATGACACAAATGTCTATCGTGTCACAATACACAAAACCTTTGAAGGAAACCTCACAACCAAACCGATAAATGGTGCCATTTTCATATTCAACCCAAGAACTGGTCAATTGTTCCTGAAGGTTCGTCTTTGTGGCCTTACGACTTTTTTCTAGTTTTGGTTTGCTAGATGTGATCCAGGCAAGTTCTCAAGCGCTCTTTATGTTGCAGGTCATTCATACAAGTGTATGGGCTGGGCAGAAGCGTCTTGGTCAGCTGGCCAAGTGGAAAACTGCTGAGGAAGTGGCTGCTCTAGTGCGTTCATTACCTGTTGAAGAACAGCCAAAGCAAATCATTGTGACAAGGAAAGGAATGTTGGACCCACTAGAGGTTCACTTGCTTGATTTCCCAAATATTGTGATCAAGGGAAGCGAACTTCAGTTGCCATTCCAGGCTTGCTTGAAGATTGAAAAATTCGGTGATCTAATATTGAAGGCCACAGAACCACAGATGGTTTTGTTCAACATATATGATGATTGGTTGAAGAGTATCTCGTCCTACACAGCATTCTCGAGGCTGATACTGATTTTGCGAGCTCTCCATGTCAACAATGAGAAGGCTAAAATGTTGCTGAAGCCTGACAAGACCATTGTCACCGAGCCACATCACATCTGGCCTTCACTGACTGATGAACAGTGGATGAAGGTGAGGTTCCACCCATGCTTATTCTTGAAATAGGGAGTTCTATATTTTCTACTTGTAAAAGATAACTTGTACCGAACGTTACATTTCTAAGCTGCTACCTTGTCTTATGACCCGTGCAGGTTGAAGTTGCCCTGAGAGATCTTATACTCTCTGACTATGCCAAGAAGAATAACGTGAACACATCAGCGCTAACCCAATCCGAGATCCGTGATATAATACTTGGAGCTGAGATCACTCCACCTTCTCAACAACGGCAACAAATTGCTGAAATTGAGAAACAGGTAAAAACCACTCAACCCTTTCTTTCCCAAACGTAACTTATTGACTTCTTATTTCTTTGGCTTTCACAATGTTAGTAACGTTATGGACTACTTATTTTCCCTTTCAGGCAAAGGAGGCTAGTCAGCTTACAGCAGTCACCACCAGGACTACAAATGTGCATGGAGATGAGTTGATAGTTACCACTACAAGTCCTTATGAGCAAGCAGCATTTGGTTCGAAAACCGACTGGCGTGTTAGAGCAATATCTGCTACTAATCTTCATCTTCGGGTTAACCACATATATGTGAACTCCGAAGACATTAAGGTACCCCCCTTTTCACTTTAAAGTTGGCAACGCTATTCTTAACAATGTTTACTAATTATGATTCGTCTTGTTTAATTATGCAGGAAACGGGATATACATACATTATGCCCAAGAATATCTTGAAAAAGTTTATTTGCATAGCTGACCTGCGAACTCAAATTGCTGGATACCTTTATGGAATAAGCCCTCCAGATAATCCTCAGGTGAAGGAGATTCGTTGCATTGCCATGCCACCTCAGTGGGGAACTCATCAGCAGGTTCACATTCCATCAGCTATTCCTGGTCATAATTTTCTGAATGATTTGGAACCTCTTGGATGGCTGCATACGCAACCTAATGAGCTTCCTCAGCTGTCGCCTCAGGTTTGTACTTATATGTTTCATTACACTCCCGTTTCTCTTATCTACTATGTCTCTTTACACTCTCTCTTAACACGAGTTTTCCTAATTATAGGATCTAGTCGCGCATGCTCGGACTTTGTCAAATAATTCTCAGTGGGATGGAGAGAAGTCCATAATTCTGACCTGCAGTTTCACCCCGGGTTCCTGCTCTTTGACTGCGTATAAGCTAACTCCATCGGGATATGAATGGGGAAAGAGCAATAGTGATGTTGCAAGTAATCCCCATGGTTACCTGCCAACTTACTATGAAAAAGTCCAGATGCTCCTCAGTGATCGATTTCTTGGTTTCTACATGGTAATGTTTTATTTTCACCCTTTTGTTAGTATTACTATAGATGCATCTTCCTTTGTGGCTTTATGGTCATTTCTCTATATTATTCTATGATTCATATATATTCAAATAGTAGGGGAAATCTTATAGCTAAACTAAAACTATAATTATCGTATTATTTTTCTCATGGTTTGTCGTTGCAATTTGGTTTTTGCAGATACCAGATAACGGCCCATGGAACTACAACTTTATGGGTGTAAAGCACACGGTGAGCATGAGCTATGGATTGAAGCTTGGGCCACCTCGTGAGTACTATCACGAGGAGCATCGACCGACGCATTTCCTGGAGTTCAGCAATCTGGAGGAAGGTGAATCTGCTGAAGGTGATAGGGAAGACACATTCACTTAGAATCCCGCTAGCAATAGACTTGTTTGTGCTTGGAATTGTTGTTACTAATGTACTATTGGATGTTGTGAAAATTATCCCGTGATGTAAATATGAGCTTTATAGTGATAATACTAGTTTACTAACCTCCACGTCTCGAGGGTTGTATGAAGATCAATCTTCTCATTTCAGTAATCTTTATGCTACAGCATCTGATTTTGTTTTGCTGAAATTTGTCTCTGTTGGTTTTTATATGTTGACTATATTCTATGATAACATGTTTATTGTTGCACTTTTTCGAATTTTCCCCATGGGGGATCAAATCGTTTTTTGTTGGCTGTGGCAAGAGTACATGAAAAGCAGCAGTAAGACATTCGAAGGAACAAATTTGTTGAATATGGAAATGAAGCTATTAAAGGTCAAACTATATAGTACCCGCCAAGTCAAATTAGAATTACAAACTAATTCCTTAAGCTTAAAGCTTTAAAGGTCATAAATGGGTTTTTGGCAATTTACCTTCCTATGTTATGTGAAATTGGCCTCCCTGTGGATAATAAATAGGCGATGTGAAATTGGCCTCCCTGTGAAAAATAAATAGGCAATTACCTCTGTGATTTTAAAAATTGGCGCACCACCTCCTGTAATTTTTTATGTGTATTTTTTATACTTAATGATCAAAATACCCTTGTTATTTCTAATTTTTTTTTCTATAATGTTGAATTTGATTATAACATTTCTTTAAAAGATTATAAGTAAAAGTATGAAAAATATTATAAACCATACATATTATGAAATCATAACTTATTTTTAAATTTTGTTTTTAATTTTTGCATTTTTTAACAAAGTCAAAGTATTAAGCGAAAATTTACATATTTTTGAGAAATAAAGGGTATAATTGTCTTTTTAAGCCTAAAAAACTATTTTCACTTTCAAAATTGAGCAAGTGAGCTACATCTCCCTATATAAGGAAGAAATTTGCCAATTCTTGAAATCACATAGGAGTAATTTGCCTATTTATTTTTGACAGGGAGGTAATTCGCAAATTAACATAACACATGGAGGTAAATTGCCAAATCCTATATCATAAATATTTGAGGTATTAATATCTCTGATTTTTGGTCGGTATTAGATTTCCGTTGAGCTCGGAACAACTATGAAGACACAATTCACAATTCAAAACATCACAAACATTAAAGGGAGTGTGCTTGTGGTATTTTTCAAACTTCAAGAGTAGTTCATATAATTTCATAATAAGGTGTCATTAGATCAGTTTCACAGGGGAACAGTATGTTCCTAAAATTTAACATCATTCAGTTTCGGTACGAAATACAGTTGAAAATCTATGAAATGTTGCTAGCAGATGGAGAAAAAAGCCCTTCCAACTAGTTCCAACACGCTAAAATGGTGTAAAATATCTGAGCAATCGATCCACATGTATGCCTGTTTTTAGAGATTCGAAAAATATACAGCACAAACTAGAATTCGAACAACCCAAACATAAAAAATAACCCAGTATAGACACAACAGACACGATCATATTCGATCAAACAAAAATCATTCTTGCTCCCTCAATCAACACGGAAGACTCCCAATTTCATTAGCCAAGACAACCAAATAATGAGAAAACTGCTCTCCACCATTTCTATAGCTCAAGGTTTGACACTCTCAATTTCTTTTTCGGGCTCCTCATTTGAAGAAATCTCAGAGCTGTCCTTTGCACCTGAATCCGCATCAATGGCGCCGGTAAACATTTCATGATTTTCCAACGCCGCACACTTCTCTTTATCACCTTTCAGCAGTTCAATCACTTCAAGAATTGTCGGTCTCTTCTCTGGTTGACTATGCGCACAGATTAGTCCAACAAGCACAACTCTTTTCAACTCTTCTTCGACGTACTTCCCATTTAACCTTTGATCCGCAAGTTCATCAAACTTTCTTTCACAAGCCAGAGGCAGAGCCCAGTCAGTGATCGTGCGCTTCACAGTCGAACTGAGTTTCTCTAAAGGTTTCTTGCCACTGGCTAACTCAAGCAAAAGAATGCCAAAACTATAAATATCACAGCTCTCGGATGCTTTTCCTAGCATGGCATATTCCGGGGCAAGGTAGCCGAGAGTGCCCTTAACTCGAGTGGTTACATGTGTTGCACCGTCGGGAATGAACTTTGCAAATCCAAAATCAGCAACTTGAGCTTTGAAGTCGCTGTCTAGCAAAACGTTGCTGGCTTTAATATCTCTGTGGATTATGTGAGGAGTCGCTTGCAGGTGTAGATATCTGGAACATAAGAGATAATTACAATTATGCCCTTAGGTTGGGTCTAACTACAGAAACTTCCTCTACTGTTCGAATAGTTACAGTAACACCAATTGAAAGTTGAAAGAACATCACAGATAAGATTCTCTTGAAGTTCAAATAGTTACAAAGACACCTTTTGAAGTTTTGAAAGACATTACACATAAACCCCTTATCTTTAAGTGTTTCCAAAGCTTCAGGGCTCATAGATATGAAAAAAACAAGAGTTTAGTTAGTTCAATAACGGGAGGAAATAGAAAGGATGTGGAAGTGTATCGAATACTTACGCTATGCCCTCAGCGGCTCCAATGGCAATGCTCATACGCCTGGTCCAGTCGAGATGACATTCAGCAGAATGTTGACCGTGCAAGTGAGATAGTAAGCTGAGATTAGTCATGTAATCATAGACAATGAGACGCTCTTGCCCTTCGGCACAATAGCCACGTAGAGTCAGCAGATTCTTGTGGCGCACACGAGCAAGTATCTCGACTTCAACGGAGAACTCCATCTCCGCTTTGTTGCTCCATGATTTTAACCTTTTGACAGCTATCTGCAGAAGTACACATGAGAAAGAAACTGGCATATGTAATGTACAAGTAAATCATGTTCTCTGTGAGTAATATGTACTTCAATCATGAAAGACTTAAGCCTTGCAGATTACTCAACGGGGGAGAAATGTCAAAGGTCAGCTGAGAAGCGAGTGCTGAAGGTAAATTGCAAGTAATGATATTGATGTTGTGAACTGAGATGATCAACGGGGAACAACTAAATTCTCATTTACTTCTAGGTATTTCAACAATTTGCAAATCATAACTAGAGTATCTCTATGAAATCCTTGGCCCTGGAGCTTTTTATGCATCCCTCCAAGTGTAGTTATAGGTTCTTCAATAGAGTCGGAGGGAAAAAGCAGATAGAAGCATTTGCTCAGATCATAAAGGTGATAAATCAAAAAGCAACAAAATAGTCAAAAAATTTAAGGGTTTCACAATTTCAGAAATGCTTCACACCTAAGTTTCTCACTGCACTGGGAGACAAAGTTCAAATGTAAATTTCGACATTATAACAGATGTTACCTAAGGACAATACCTGGTTATCCATGAAAATGTAAATAAACCAAAAAATTGCACGCTTCATTCCGATGTCTCTCGAAATGTTGCAAGGATCTAAATAGTACTTATTGCACTTTTTCGTCTCCAAAACCTTCAATACAGGCATGCTCTGGTTTTCTAAATAAGCATCTATAAAGCAAACTTGATAGCACGTAAATGCCTTTATTAACTTTGTATCTCATTGCATTAGATCAGCCTCTACAAGAAGCAATATCATCGAAGCGACCAACTCCAGACATAAGGCCTCAAGGTTTCATATAATCCATGCCAATATCATAGACGAGAGGACAAGTAAATCAGATACTGAGGGGCTATTTCTGCGGACTTGTGGCAGAGATAAAAATGAATACTTGGTCTATAAGTATGAGAGATCATCATTTTACTACTGCAATACATTCAGGGGAAGTCAAAACTATTAGCAAGAACCAGACACAGTTTTTATGATGCATCAACTTTACGAACTCAACCTACTCTTCACAGCCTAACACGTATTCCTCCAATAAAACAAGAACATTCCACTGCACAAATTTCTAATTTCTTTCACGTCTCACTCACTGTTTTAGTAGAGTAGGTTAAAGATAGAACCAATCGAATACAACATACCAAAAGCTACACAAATCCAATTAGAAGCCCTGCAAACTTACTTGAGAACCATCCCAGAGCTGACCCCAATAAACACTCCCAAAACCACCTTCTCCAAGCTTGTTATCGTAGTTAAAATTATTTGTAGCCAATTGCAACTCCTTTAGAGAAAAAATCCTCCATGTTGCCTCCTTTTTCCCTTGACTTTTCCTGTTTAATTCAAACCTTCACTTTAGGTAACTACATTTACAAAATGTGCAGTTAACTTCATAGGAAAGCAAAACAATGTTCATTCACCAAACTCCACTAATATATATTATATTAACTTGATACCACTACAAAGCTTATAGAAAAAGAAAAACTTCAGTTTTTATTTTTCAACTCTATCATGGAACTTCTGCATAACCAATCAATAAAACAGTAGGTCTGCCCTAAATTGAGATAGTTCATAACTAACAAACAACTCATAACAACTACAAATCACTACTACTTTCAACAAATTCAAAGAACAAAACAACCAACAGAAACAAAGCATAAACCAAAAGAATAAAAGCACATACCGATCTGGACCCTTAACACAACAAAACATAGAGCGAAAATCCATATCTTTCAACACACCACCAAGCAAAAAAAATCCTTCTTTCTGCAAATTTTCCACAACCACAATTTATCTATTCTTAGCCATCAAACAAACAAACAAACCCTTTCGTGTTCAACAAATTCCCATCAAGAAAACCAAAACCCACCACTTTAAAAACCTTTTATTTTCAAATGTCCAAACCTACCAACTTTCAAAATTTCAAAAACAAGAGGAGTTTGGCTAGAAAAATGGAAACTTTAAATTTGAACAGAAATCTGATGATTGATTAAAGGGTATCAGAGCACTGTGGGTGAAAACAGAAAAGAACAAAGCTTTTTGAGGATTTTGATATTATTAATTAATTTATGAAATGTGAAGTGATTGGATATTGGTTTTGCAGAGGTGGGAATATTTGGTTTATGTTTATGACAGTGGTGCGAGTGGGTCATTTGTTTGTGTGTTTGTGTGAAGCTTTTGACTTTATTTTAATCTGGGACTTTGTTTGCATGTGTGTTGAGTTGCTGTCGTTGGAAATATTTTCAATTTTTAGTATCTGGTGTGACGAGTAAATAAATGACCGTTTTATTTCACTGTTTTTGGTATAAAATATTTGTTTTGCCTCACATTCTTAAAAGCAAAGAGTATTTATTTGTGTGTTTTTAATTTGGTCTAATGGATTTTAATTTACGTGCATTAATGGAATCATTGTTCACTAGCTTTTTGGTAATAAAGCTTGTTATCATGGGTCCGGATTATATTATTTCTAAAGTGTGTTTCAACCTGTTTCATGTTTAGAAAATATTGTGAGCTTTTCGATATGCAAACAATTTTTTCTTTAATTTTTGTTACCACCCCTCAGCCCCCCCCCCCCCCCCCCCACCACACCAAAAAAAAGGAGAACAGCAAAAATGATAATGATAGGATATTAATCATAAGATTTTACTGATATTGGCAAGTTGTTAAAATTTAAAAATGTGTATCATGCCTAACAAATTATTTCTTCGTCTATAAGATTTGCGGACATGTATACAATAATACAATTGCATATGGGTTGACGGGTTAACAAATATGAAGTTAAGAATAAATAATAGGAAAAATTGCAGCAAACCCCCAATCTATGTGGGGATTTGCAATGTGCCATAAAGCTATCGATTTGTGCGATATGCCCCATAATCTATTGATTTTTGTGTGGTTTGCTCCCTTAACTATTGAGCAATCGTTCATTTTGTGATGATATCCCTCAATGAGTTTTCGAAATCACGCACCAATTTATCTTTCTGGTTTGTTAATTATATAAAACCACCCCTTGTAGTTTCATAAAACTCTCTCTAAATCACGTTTTATAAAAAGAACATTTTGTGCAAAGCTTAATGAAACTAGAAGGTGGGTTTTCCACAATTAACAATTATAGGGGGGCTCCGTACAAAATTTCAAAACTATTAGAGAGTTTTTGAGGGATATCAACACAAAATGAATGGTTGCTCAATAGTTCCGGGAGTAAATCGCACAAAAATCACAAGGTTAGGGTGCATATCTCACATTTTCACAATGCAAAAGCACTCATAGATTAGGCCGTTTACCACAATTTCCCCTAAATAATATTAGGCTGTTCTTGTATTATTTGACATAGACAATATAAAAGATTGTACAATATTAATTACACTGTTCTTATCTATCTTATGAGAGAAAATTTGTCGCAATACATCCAAGAAGTAGAGTTTTTTTTTTTTTTTGACAAGAGAAGTAGAGAAAAATGTAGGAAATGAAAAGTAACACTTTGATTGAATCTTTAAAATAAATGACAGAAAGCATCTTCTCCAAATGAAGAAAAAAATAATTAATTACTTGAAATCATACGATTTGTAAAGATGGAAACGCTTAACTTAAATGAAGTTATTAATAGGTCAAAGATGAAGATGGTAATACACAATTTGTAAAATATTGAGAACGTGTACGCTAAATTTAAATGAAGTTATTAAAAGGTCAAAGATGAAGATGGTAATACACAATTTGTAAAGTATTGAGAACGTGTAAAAGACGAATTTGGAATGAGTTTACCGGTAGAAATATCTAAAGTTGCAAAAATATATCTAGTTAAAAGAATGCTAGTGTGCTTAAAGCTTAATCTTATTTGAAAATTACCATAAAACTTATATTAATAAAATAAACCATCATAATTCTCAAACGATTATTTCAAGAAAGAAAGAAAAAAAGATTCAACATTACACTGAACGGACTAATTCATCTTCAAATTGAAGATGTATTTTCTAATGAAGAAAAACAAAAGCAAGCATTTTAATTATGCAAAATAATAAAATTTGTAACACTAGAAATACACCAACTTAAATCTTATTTATATTTTTATCGTGAAGTAACCAGATTATGAAACGTTTTATTGCACTCTGAAGTATGAATTATACAGTGTGCATTGCAAGTACTAAAATTGACTGAACCTGACTTGATTGATTACCATATCCTCTGTTCAAATTCTTTTTTTACTATATCCATGTATGTGTTGATTGAATACATTAATTAAAATTTAATCAATTGATTTTGCTCTGCAGGTAAAGATTCCCTTTTGTCAAACAGTAGTTGAACTTATTTCGAGATTACGCAACTTCAATGAAACAATTAGGATTTAAAGGGAGAGAGGTTGATTCTTGTACATATATTATTTCTCTACCAATGTGAGACAAATTTCGATACATCCGCTCACATGTAAAATAAAATAAACATCGAATCATATCATGTGAAAAATACACAAATACATTAACAACTTGGAAATAAGATATATATATATAAAATTAGGAATTATAAGGCTTTCTAGACTATCCTAAAAACTCAAAAGGCATTCTTAAGAGAAAAATGATATATTATTTATATAAGATCTGAAATCAAAATAATCTTCAAGAGGATGTGCAAATTTAAACACTTTTCACCCTTGTGACTGACGTCTTGAAATAATCAAAATATGGTGTAGTTGGCTGATATTACATTACTTTTTGTTGGATTTTATCAGGCGTAAATTATTTTAATTCATGAGTTAGTTATTTTATTTTCTAGTCTTGTATTTTAGTTTTACAAAATAAATGGTACAGCGACAAGCTGATGATGACACACATAATTTTAATGAGAAATTAAAGACAAGTTATTGGTTGAATAAGACCGAACGTACCTAACACCATTTTATTTTCAAACGTGGGCCAAGAATAATCAATCTAAATGATATTAAGTTTGAAGATCTCTTCATACAAATAAAGCTGTAAATTTCAAATAAAAATGTCTTATTTGTTCAGAATGTTATAATCAATCTAACTGACAAAACAACGCTTTCTGTTGATTGTATATACATTATCGGTGGAAATTCTTATTAGAGAGAGAGAGTGAAAAGACTACCCAATAAATATGTATAAAGATGAAGAAACTCACGTCTTAAGACGTGAGGAGCACCCTAACTAATTGGTGATAACTGCAAATAATTAATTATTCAAATTAAAACTCATATTTTTTATATATTTAGAAAAGCTAATGGAAGTCTTCATTCCGGATATTGAAAAACAAGCTATATACATATAATTTTATAGATGCTTACCCCACAAAAGAAAAGGAAAACGAAAAAGAAAAAAGAGAGATTGTGTATGAAAGATAAAATGCACACCATTCTACAATAAAATTTAAAATGCATAAAACAGATTAGAGGACCATAGTCCCATTGTGAAGATTTTTGAGGTGCAAATTAAAATACGAGTAATTATGGGAATTGAAAGAATTGCCCTGTCATTTATTATTAACCATTTTCGTCAACAAAGCGTTATTATTTGTGGGGAGATCTTAACTTGATTTTGTAAGATACAGGTGTCCTGTCGAGATTTCTACACCTCAAAAGTCCTGAGACCCCATTGAAATTTATCATCAATCGGCTCATCTAATTCGTAGTGGCTGTTCATGCTCATGAGAATCATATACTTTTACATGTTCCCTCCAAAAGTATAAAAATATTTCAGTTTTTTATTATGTAAAAACCAAATATAAACATATTTTTCATATCCATTGCAACAATAACTTGTACAAAATTTTCAAACATGTTGATTTTTTTTTTAAATTATTAAAGATATTCAATATTTAATTTACTGGAACGTACACTGGAATCAAAGCTTAATCCATGTTAAAAATAAGTATTATATGTTGATTGTTGACCACCGTGTTATGCAATTGTCGTTATTTAACATCCACGGGCTACTAGGCATTCTTTCGGTGAGTTGTTTAATGGCATGCAGAGCATAATTTAAGATAATAATTATTTGAATTAGATCGAGAAATAGAAAAATATCGACCTTTCAATTTAAAAGCTCTTCTTTGCTTACACGTTTACTTACCACGTACAATTAAAAGAGGATTACATCTACAACCCCTATCTATTATTCTAGTAATTAATAAAATAAACACTCCATATAACACTATATACGCACGCCCTAAACTTGAAAACATACTGGTCGATCTATAATATTTTTAAAATTTCAAGGATTATCATATCTGAACCCCAAAAGGCCTGAATGTTGTGCTTTATAAACATTCAAAGGTCGTTTATACAATTATTCGAAAGACAAGAATTTTTCAATATTAGACCAAAACTCCAAGAGGTATCTATATAACACTATAACATCAACATAAGTACTAATAAGCTATGTGTCTCATGTTCAAGTTCAAATGAAATTGGCAAATTGGTGATGACATTACATTTCCCTCATTACAAAATAGACTCACAATATTCAAAGAAGTATTCACAATTCATCATCTAATCATCACAAAAAAATCAACTACCTACATAACTAAGTACACAGTCACACCTTCAACAAGCCTGTCCTCACTAATTGTTCAATAAATCCTAACTCACATCCCTCACAACAACAACAACACAAACAAGAAAATTGAACTTAACCCAACCATTTTGTCAAAAATTGATTTTTTCTGAAACAAAACACCTGAATCAGCCCCTGATTTCAACATATCTCCATCATGTACTGCTGAAACATGTTGCACTGACACTTTCGGCCCAAGCTCACACTGTCCAATTCCAGCATCAGACAATGTGTCCAAATCATCTCCAAGCCCACTTTTTGCATCATAACAAAGTCCTAAATTGTTATGAAGCCTCAACTTTTTTCTCATCCTCCAAATAATCTCTAGTTTAAACGGAACTCGCCCCGACAGCCTGTTATTCTCCAGCCTGAGCTCGCTTATATCGTTCAAGTTAACGAAACTCCCTGGAATCGTGCCGTTCAACTGATTCCCATCGAGATGGAGAACCCGCAAGTTTTTTAACCGGCCTAGCGATTCTGGAATCGACCCTTCTAAGTTCATGTTCGATAATCCAAGAATCATCAGATTATTCAATCCTTTGAACATATTCTCTGGAATTGAAGCAGATTGTAAATAATTTCCATTGAGAATCAAAGCTTGAATTGATTTTAGATTTTCCAGAGAATCAGGGAGTGGACCTGATAGAGTATTGTAACTTAAATCTAATAGAATAAGATTTTCCAGGGCGTTCAGTTTTGGTAAAGGACCTGTTAAACGATTTCTGCTCAAATCTATTTTCAACAGGGAATTGGAGCTCAAAAGATTGACAGGAATAAAACCCGTCAGGTGATTTTGGTTTAAATCCAGGACATTTAATCCTGGAAAAGAAATGTTAGGAATTGAACCTGAAAATCTATTAACACTCAAATCCAACGACCTTAACCCCCTGATTCTCCCCAAAGAAACAGGAATCGAGCCGTTGAGATTGTTTCGATGAAGATCCAGGACGGTTAGTCGTGTCAGGTTCCCTATTTCTTTCGGGATTTCCCCGTGGTGACCATTTTCTCTAAGCACCAATGTTTGTAGCGTCGAACCTAGCTGTCCGAGAAACGAAGGAATTGGTTGCGGATTGTTAGTTAAACATCGGTAAAAGAACAGCGTTCGGAGGTGTGGGAGCTTGACAATAGAAGGAGAAATGTAGGAACGTGGCGCATCGCAAGTAGGGAATGCTGTGTCGTCCGACAATGCCCCAAAGGAAAGTGAGACAACATGGAAGACATTGTCTTTATCGGGCATACACTCGATTCCATGCCAACGTCCGCGGCAAACGTCGGGAATGTCGGTGACCCAATCATTTCCGGTGGCTTTCATGATATCGTATATCGCTTCTTGTTCCTTTGGATCGGTTCGTGATCGGTCGTTTGATTTTGATACTTGTGATTGTGGACCGTCGACTAGGGCGGAGGGCGAGCCCGAATCGGACATGATCACGGTGAATGCCGCGCCTAAATGAGCGTTCTTTAGTAGTAGTAGTAGAAGGAATGTAGTGAATTGAGATAGAAGAAATGTCATTTTTTTTGTTCGAGGGGTGAGAATTTGAGTTGTTGAAAGATTTTGGGGTCGGAAAAGTATATATAGTTGAGGTGTTTTTATGATAGTTATGGGGGGTGGGTGAGTGTGGGGTGAGGCAATTAAAGTGGGTGTAATTATGAATTCACGAGATTGGGAGGAGTTGGAATAAATGGGATTTGAGCATTTATGTTCATCACGGAGTTCAGCACTTGTAATGGTTACATAGTATGTATGTACTATGTGGTCCATGCTATAGGCATAAAATGCAAAACAGATTGGTGAGTTTTGGCGTCAGCATTGAGTTTCTCTTTTAGTTTTGTTTGTTGGTG
Source organism: Misopates orontium (assembly GCA_946800315.1). Lineage (NCBI taxonomy): Eukaryota > Viridiplantae > Streptophyta > Magnoliopsida > Lamiales > Plantaginaceae > Misopates > Misopates orontium. Next base: position 20,180,924 of record OX326952.1, on the reverse strand, counting down.
TGTTATTTAATGGCGCAATTGTTTTAGTTATTGATTATATTCTGCACGGTGCGCCTAAGTTTTGTCTTGCCATAAACATATAATGACATTATTGTGGAGATAGAACACGGATATTACTAGGGTTGAACGCAAATGATTTTCCGCAGGGAGTAACGCTAAACTTACAGACCGACGGCAAGATTTGGACTTACAGTCGGTCTGTAATGTTAAATTATTAATTAATAAACTAATATTAATAGTTTAATAAGCTATAATGCACCGACACTTCGAAAAACCACAGGTGATCGTGTCCGACACGTGTCGGGCACCGACACGACACCGACATCCCTTCAACACGTGTCAGTCTTGTCACATGGTGCGTCTTAATTAAAATAAAAAGAAATTAAAAGGGATACCGTGTCAGACACGTTTAACTAATTTTTTTGGACACATTTTGGAATACCTTTCATAATCTCAACAACATATGTTAGGGGGATCGATGATATGGGATGTGGCGGATTATGCAATTGACTCCTTAGATGATGCCGACATTATAAAAATTGTAAATCTCACTTGATGAATCGAAAATTGCTTATTTGAGTATTGTGTAACACTTTGATTAATTTGTACAATTACCTATGTTTGTGTTATTTGAAACTGAGACTTGAATTTCAATGACTACTTTATTTGGACTTAATATTAGTTGGTTGTACAGTTTTGAATTCAGAAATATTTGGTTTGTATTTGTAATAGGACTTACGAATGTTATTTGTTCGTATTTTGACAATGTTATATATTTTTAATATAAAAAATATAGACATGATATCTTCGTGTCGTGTCTTTTAATTTTCAAAAAACGTGTGTCGTTGTGTCTGTATTTTATCGTGTCCGTGTCCGTGCATCATAGCTAATAAGTAATAAGCAACTGGCATTAGGAAAAACTAAAATTGTCTTTCCCTCATTTATTTTAGAAATTTGGAAGCAACATTCCTAAATTCAGTCTTTAGGTTTATTATGGATCAATCAGCATTGGACCGTGTCCATTAGCTGACCCATGAAGTATCTATAAATACCTTCGAAAAGATCATATGTACTTTTGACTTTTCTCTCTCTACACTTTTACAGATTTAAGCATCGTAATGGTCTTAGCTGGAGACCATCCGACAAGCTTACGTGTCGGAAATACCCATCACTCATTTTACAAGTACTTTCAGATTTCGGACTTAATTCTCTACAACATATAGTTTTGGCCCATAAGGTTAACTCAGATCAGCCCAGCCCAAGTCAACTGTGAACTTTAGAATAGCCCAACAAACCTCATCAAAACGAACGTAGTATTATTACATTGTAGCCCACTCCAATGGCTTTGCTCTACAACCTCATCCACCTAGCACCACCGCCGGTTCCCGCCATAAACCCCACCGCTAAAGTCGCCATCTTTAGCGCCCCACCGCTTTTTGTGGGCCCCCCACCTCTCTTTTTCGCCGTAAAATCCACGTCAGCTCGTCAAGGACCACCTCAGAAATACGTATATCCCGATCCTATCCCTCAATTTGCAGCTGCTGTAAGTCGAATAGTTAACAAAGATTGCAACTTTTTAAGTTAAATATTAGTCTATTATAATATGGTTAATTAAATACGTGTGTTTTTTTGTTTGTTTAATACAGGAGACAGAGAAGTTTAAAGGTGAGTTAGTGAAGAAACTGTCTAAAGAAAAAGACACATTTGGGAATGATCTGCAAACTGTTGTTGATGTCTGTGCAGAGGTAATTTTTCTTTTATTGTTTCCATTGTGAAATCTTATTTGGGTTATTATGGACATGAATAACTTATATAGTTTTATATTTCTGTGTGATTTTGTATGAAGTAATTTCAGTTTCTCTGCATAAGTGAACGATTATGTCGCCTCGAATATTGAATATGCTAATTAGAATTGCTGAGGCATTAATAGATAGATATTGAACTTGAGTATTATTCATATTCCAGTGTTATTCCTTTTGTTGTCTATACTCATATTGTTCTTGCATGAAAGGTTGAGTTAATTGTTTTGGCAACTTGCAAGTCACATGTTTTAGGGGTGGTCAAGTACTGGTTATGCGAGTTTTACCTTGAACCCACTTTGGTTCCAGTTAAAGAAAACGATATTACACATATGACCTCAAGGCTTCGCAAGTAACTAGTGTCTGACTGCATCGACTATGTATTAGAGTCTACATTTTGTTTAGAGCCCACCCAAGACAAATGATAGGTTTGCCACCTATTATATGATGAGACTGAAATTCATTGCGGCCCACACGCGAGAGGACGTGTTGAGATTATCCAATATGGTTTGAGATGAATACGGACTTCTATACACTAGCAAACTCCGCTCCTTGCCTTAATAAGGCCTTTTAGGTGGACAAATTAATGTATTCAAGTTTGTACTTGGTATTAGAGTCTACCAAAAAAACCAATGATGAGTTTGCGACCTACCAATGTAGTAAGGACTATGTTCGTATCAGCCATGAGGGGGCGTTTCAAATTGTCTGTGGAACGAATCTGATATTTTGTGTATTAACAAATTTTCTCTCTCCCTTGATAACGTCTCTTAAGAGGATCGGGTAAAGAGATCCAAAGTCTTACAATATCTGGGTGTGAGAAAGTGTAAATTATTCTAGTCGTGGAGTTTCATCGTTTGACCTATGTGAGCTGTTGTTTGAGTTACGTTCAGTATTCGTTGTGTTTGTGTGACGTAGGCAGAGAAATCTTTTCAATTGTAAGTTTGTAACTAGCTGCTAGTTTCATTCCATGAAACCTAAAATTTACTTTGAACAATGTTTCAAAGTCTTTCAGCAAGTTTCTTAATTACTAATATTGTAATCTTATGAACTTAGGTCGTCAAAAGTTTATTATTGAAAAGTTGGGCCACTTGAAAAGTATGTAAATAAAATGCTTTGGGCTTAAAAAGGATATTAATAATTTTCTTAAGCTGTAAATAGTCAATAACTTAGAGTCCATAAACCACATTAGATTAGTACCCATTATTAAACATTCTTTATTGTATAAGGATTATTTTTATCTTAATCTTTTATTATATGGGTCATTTTCTTTTCAAAGTTTCGGCTGTTTAGGAACAAGTATATCCTTCACTGTTCCGTTATCTGGAATTGTTGTCTGAATTCATCAATCTCTTGCTCAATGAAATAGTATTTTATCGAATAGAACTCTATTATATCATTATTTAACTTGTAAAAATTTGTCTCCGCACCCATAGAGTATGAAGTTCTACAATAATTATGATTTAGTAGTTACTATATCATATAATATCATTTCTTTAAGCAAGAGATTGAGATTCAAAGAACAATTCAAAACATGAAATGAAGAGGTGGCTTGTGCGGCGTCGAAAGTTTGGAGAAGAGAGTAATTTGTATGTAAAAAAAATCCTAATCTTTATATAATATAGAATATTCGGTAACGAGTATTAATCTAATGAGGCTTATGAGCTTTGTATTATGCTTTTAAACCTATAAAAAGAATTTGTATCACTTTTAAGCCTAAATAGTTTACATAAATAATTTTAATATGCCCAATTTCTAATTGAAAAGTACAAAAGTTTTAAGAACCTAAATTACACTATTAGCAGTAAAAAAGTTTTCGAATTAGGTTAAAGATGTTAAAGTAAATAAATGTCCGGGTATTACAAAACCAACCGTAGATATTATTCTCTCTGTAGGCGAGGTTTTTTTTCCTAGTTATCTAAAGGTGTATACTGTAAACCTCTTTGTAAGCAGGGCTGAGAGTACCCCCAATCCCTTCCAAAGTTATACTAATTATATCTAAAGCTCAAAATTTTCGAATGTTAAGTACATTGCTTGAAGCACCAGTTGAAAGAAGTGGTCAAATGGTTTTGTAATTAAATAGAAAATCATTTAAAAGCGCTCATCGGATGTGCTGCTTGTTCTTGGGATTATTTTTTTTTGCCGATGATTGCTACGAAGCCGAGAGTGGTTAGGGTTGTTTCTGACAAGGTTTGGCTGTTTCCGCCGTGGTTTGGGTTGTTTTAGGCATAGCTTGGGTTGTTTCTGCTATTGTTTGAGCTAAATGTTGTTTCCGCCTGGTTTTTGAGGAGGAGATAACCTGATTTCTAAGTATGCTTATAGAGACCGGAATAACACTTGGGTCGAGTCTTCTCTAAGGAAGCTTGAATCTAAGAAGGCTTGCTTTACTTCATATTTCGTATCGTCTTTCAATATGCATAAGACATGCAAAAGAATTTATGTCCACTAGTTATTAGTATTCTCGATCAAGGTAATTTTGCTGATTGTTTATAGACCCATCGTCTGTGGAAGTTATTGTTATTGATTATTATTAGAGGAAAGGAATGAATTCCACAATTCGGATATAGAAAATGTTATCTAATATTTAGTGATCCTTTAGTTAAAATATCAGGATCTACATCTAACCCCAAGTTATGGTCTATTTATAGAATTTTTTTCTAAGGTTTGAATAATACAGAGACACCCTTGAAGCTTTAATACACTTAAAAAAATAGGAGTCTATATGAATTGTTTCTTAAATTTCAGGGAGTCTCTGCAAGTAATCAAACAACATATGGTTTTTATTAATATAATTTTATGGAGTATTTCTGTGATTAATTAAACAGGTGGAGAAGTTCTGTAACTAGATTAAATGTAATTATCCCTAATACTGCAAATTTGGTTATGTGGAAAAATATAGTGTGCACCTGCTGAAGGCAAATATGTGTGTTTTCCCTTTCATAAGTTGGTAGTCTTGTGCTGAGTGTTATACACGACGGATCTGTAAATGAAAAGCCTGTTTTTGTATCAAGTTTTTGTGGTTATTGTGTGTGATTTCATTAGGTTGATGTTCCTTTCATATCCATGGACCGTTGGAAGTTTCTGGTTGTCTTCGTCCGCGGTCCCTCAGCCAGAAGTTTGTGTTAATATGAACAAGTGTTCACCACCAGACAAGCATACTCACATGCATCATAATCTCTCTCTTTCAGATACTCTTGACATGTTTATCTTAAATAGTTCATTTTTTGTAACTCATTCTGCTGGTTCACAGAGACAGTAAAATAGTTTCAATCCTTTTATGTCATTTGTTCTTATACGAAAAGTATTCATGCACCGACTCTACTAAGACATTCATATTTCCTAAACAGGCAGATAGAATTATCAAACAGCTAGATATATTTGTCTTTTTCTGTGCTGGAAAAAGACTTATATGTAGGGTGGCCTTGACTTAATAAAATATTTTTGAGTGAAAATTGATCGTCTAATATGTTTTTGTCTTAGCAATTACATACTGAGTTATTTGTAATGATATCCGCTGAGGTTTTGTGAAACTACAAAAATCTCCCTTACTATTAGATTCTTTTTTTTGTTACTTGATAAACTTCTTGAAACTTAAAAGCCATGTAAATCTAGGGAGTTTCTCTGTAAAGTTTTCCAAATTTCAAAGGGATATTTCTGTCTTCGCCAACGTCTCGAAAAGGCCTGTCTACAATGTTTTGTTTGAAAGAGAGGTCATGTAACTTATACAGATTGTGGGGGATATTTCTGTAACTATCTCTTTACTTTCTGACATCAGGTATTCAGTGATTTCTTGCATAAAGAGTATGGAGGACCTGGAACACTATTAATCGAGCCTTTCACAGACATGATGATAACCCTCAAGGAGAAAAATCTTCCCGGCGCACCATTGGCTGCTCGAGCTTCGTTATTATGGGCTCAAAATCACGTTGACCAGGACTGGGAAAATTGGAACTCTTAACTCACAAAAATGATGAACCATTTATTGTTTATACACATCAGTATATTCAATCAGCAAGCACTCACAGGAAGAAGAGTTGTAATATCATAATTGTTATGTAAAACTGTTTCGGTGAAGAAAGAGTACTTTGCTGCTCTGTGCTATTAGCTATACAAAGGAATTATATCACTCGAACATCTTCTCAAGTTCAAGATTTTGTAATCGATGGTGGTGCCGAAGTTATCTGACCAGCTTGCTTGGCCAACTGTAAGCTTCCGGTTCCAGACTCGGAAATACTTTGTAAAGATGGGCGCCACGACATGGACCTTCGTGCTGGAATATTTGTCGATCCTGATCTATGCCGGCCTCTGTCAAGTCTCATGCCCTGAAATTACCAATTCATTGGTTAGAATCCTTGAATAAGAGACATTTGAATTGCACTGAGCTTTAGCTAGTTGTATTTCACTGAAAATATGATTTAACTTTTTGATCTTGAAAAACCAGACAAATCTTCACATGTTATTGTATTGAAAGTGTTCTAATAGTGCATAAAATTTTTGTGCAATTCCTTTTCTCTTCTAGCAGGTGAAAGAATAATCTGAATAATATAAGATCTCTGTGCAACTCCCTTTTCTTTTCTAGCAGCGAATGCGATTCGTATTCTTTATTTATATTTCCACTTGACAAAATCTTATCTTTCTTAATAAACTTTGAATAATTGCAAAGACTTCTCTTGATCTTTGAGAAAATTTACAAATAGACCCCAGATAGAGGACGTTCTCGTAATTAGATCAATCTTTTGAGGAGCATATGTAATTATCCTAAAATGCAGAACAAGATGAAATTTTGAAAAATCAAACTAGCCAAAGATCAATGATCACCTGATCATTCTTCTCCTCCGCAAACTTCCCATGCTCAATCTCAGAACCGGTACTCCTCCGTCGACCCACCGGCAAATCTTCGCCCGACTCCGACTCGCTTCTCTTCATCTTAGCATGCTTCTTAGCTCTCAGCACCTTCATAACCTCTGCAACAAACAAACAAACAAAAAAAAAAGCTCAAAACTTTCAACACAAAATGATCACAAGAACACAAACACAATCTGAAATCCCACGAATAGACGCAAAAAAACACGAACCTTGAGTCGTTACAAGACGATAGGCCCTGCCAAGAACCAGAGTATCAGTTGGCCTGAGAAGCTTGACTCTGGTGAACCTCACCGTCTTTTTATCGTCGGAGTTGTCCTCTTGATCGTCGCCGGAGATTGGTAAAGGGATTATGAGTGAGACGTAGTGTCCGGGGTTCATTTTCATGACTTCAGTTGCTGTTATTGGCCAGTACATGCGTTCCAGTTTGCCGTTGGGATGTTGTATGACTAGTGCTGCTGCATCAACTGCTTGACAATTTCCCATTTTTCTTTTTTCTCTTTTGGATATATACTTCAGTTTTAATTGTTGAAAATGGAAGTTTTAGTTGTGTTGGGAATGTTTTGTGAAGAAGAGGGAATTGATTATGAGAGAGAGATGAGGAGAAGAAATAATATAAGGGAATGAAGTGGTTACAAACAAGAAGCAAATTAAATTAATAGGGGGGGTGTGGGTGACAAATCAATGGTCCCTTTGTAAAGGTGATTTTGGAAGAAAAAAAATACAAGGGTAAACAAGCAATAACTCCGACTTATTGCTTGTTTGCAATTTGCACCTTAACTTAAAAAAGATTGTATCTTTCCAATCATCCTTCAAGAGGAGGTGCGAATGGGCTTCTCAGTCGTTGGTTAACTGTTTAATTTGGACATGTTTTTGCGTGTTTTTCGTCCGTCAGATTTTGCTTCAGGGATCAGGTTGTACATTTTTGAATAAGTTGATGTGTTAATTGTAATTTTTTAAAAAGATTGGTATATATTGCGAAACATCTTATAATTTGAGAGGTTTGATGCATTTTACCCCAAAATAATTATTTTTACTATTCTATATAAGTACTGAATATATGTGATAAAAAAGAGGCAAAACGTCTTCTATGTTGTACATATGGTCTTAGGAAAAAAATGTGAGCAAAAGAAAGGCAACTGCCATAGAAGCGGAAAAAATGAGGAGAGGTTATTACTTGTTTGTATCATTTAATTTTTCCTATTTTTCTTTTATCATTTAAACACACAAATTAGTTTTTTCAACCTTCTGTTTTTTTTTTTTTTTTTTTTTCTTTTATTACGCACAACACGTAAGAATGTTTTTTGCTCTTAGCTCTTTTGCAAAGGATTACCCACCCATTTACACTTTGTGCCTCCTTGATGGGTAAAATATGTCTCATTCAAGATCTTTTCTCAAGTGATCTTACAACTTAGATAGTTGAGATTCCAGCTACTGCATATTTGTCGATGTTTTCTTTTGTATTGTCGATTTCCGAGATATGAGATTTATAATGGTGCTTCTTCACATTTTCTGCCATGAAAATATGTGGCATGCGTTCGTTCTACAAAGATGCGACAATGTCCCATCTCATAATAAATGAAAATACAACAAATAAAGTATATTAGCATACCATAGTGGTACATTGCTCTTTTCTGATATGACATTGAGAATAGGTAGGCTGTCCAAATAATAATAATGGCATTCAAACTACTGATTATCACACGCGGGTTTTGCTTAATATTCGGAATCATTCATCGGTATGCAATTTTTTTATTATGTTATAAGATTGTATTGTCTTTTCATTAATTTCAAGTACACGGTACACCTTTTGGCGAATTATTCGAGTTTGAATAGTTACATGAATTTCTCTTGAAGTTTACACATAGACAATTTAAACAAAGACAATACTCTCCTAAAGTTAGAAAGTTATTACAGATAGACCCCAATTTCTTGCATAATTTTGACGTTTTAGGATTTAGGAATGTCTCTGTAATTGTTCAAAATAATTGAAGAGATATTTATATGATTAAGATACACCTCAAATTAAAGGCGAATATAGCCGGCAACGATTTTGTTGGTCATTTTGGTGAGACCTCCACATGACGACCCGTCAGAGGTGGTGATCTTGAACGGTCAAACATGGAATTATGGAGATCATGATAGTTTTATGATACTTTATTGACTGTTTAATAATATAAGTATTTCTTTCAACAAATTGCTTATTATTTTGTGCTCTTAATTTAATATTATTGATGGCGTTATGCCGTTATCCCACTTCGCATCATTCCATTTTATTGTTAAAAAACATAAAATAAATGACTCTCATGAAGCGGAAATATTTAATGCAACGAACTTATTTTTGGTCTATAGGCAGTAGGGAACCCGGAATCATTGCGTCACACTCTTAGCTAGTTGAATCCATGAAAAAACTATTTAATTTGTATAGTTAATTGTTGGAAGATATATTCAAAAAAACATGACAAATAGAAACATTGTGATTGTACTTAAGTAAGAATTGATATATTCAAAAAAGCATGACAAATAGAAACATTTTGATATATTCAAAAAAGCATGACAAATTAGTCTTTTCCTTAATTTATATATTCATATGTACGTGTTAGCAATTTACATCTTGTTTTTTTAAGAAAAAGGTTATTCCTTAAGTTTCTTTGATGCATTAATTATAATCCTCAAGTACGAATTATTTTATCGGTGTTTATCCTACAGTTCTTTAAAGAAAAAATCAATTTACCACTAAAAAAATATAGTGTGAGGGAAAATTAAAACCTAAAAAATTACTTATTTGACGACTTAATCAATTATCAAAGATTAATTAAAAGTTTAACTTAAGGAGAAATATATATGTTATATATAAAAAAGATCAACGAACTACATTAATAAGTTATGAAAAGATTAACACTAAACTCGTAGAGAAATGTAAATTACTAATTATCAAAGATAAAAGATAACGATTTGCAATTAACATTGAAAGACTTTTCCATTTCATATTAAAGTTGACAGTTTCTGTAATGTAGTGTACTATATATGTAAAGTATAAATCAATACATAAAATGGCATTTTCCTAAACTATATAAGACAGGTACCACATGCCACACAAACTTTTCTTCCATGCCCACCTTATATGGTTCCTTCCCTTATCTGCCCGTCAACCTCTTAAATGTGGTCTTAGCCACTTGGCATTATATAACTCTGTGCTTATTTTACAAATATTGTCAGAATATAAAAGAGGAGTAAAAGAAATAATATGTCTGATAACATATTACAGACAAATTTATATGAATTCTCACTGCTCAACTTTGGAGTCACTTCCACATTTGTTTGTAACCGGCCAAATTAAATTTTGGTTGTTTTGTAAGCTCCAAGAAAATTGATTGTATACATATCTCGGGTAAGTAAAATACTAAGTCAACTTTCATGTGCAAGGTTTTTTTTTTTTTTAATTAACATAATTAATATTATTTTAAATGAGTTTAATTAGTCAATTTATTGGTTAAAAAAAATTTAGCTACCCTAATGGAGCAACACAAATAACTATCGCTACTATATGAAAAGTAACCAATATATATCCACAAGAATTATATAACTCGTCTTTTAATTGTTTACTTTGTCCTTTAAATTCTTCTTACGATATAGCTTAAAGCCTTAAACATTAATGTCAAATCTGCCACAAGCTATAAAGTGGCATCTCTTACCACTTAGATTTCTGCGAAGATGCACGAATAAAATAGGTAAAGCAAAATTAAGAAGTTTCACTTTAGAAAGATGCTCCAATCAAACACTTCTTTTATGTGTATGTCATTGAATTATAAGCATAATTATAAAAAACTAATATCGTTAACAGTTTAAAATGTAATTAGTTGCATCTAGTTAACTAATAAGGCATATATGCTTACGTCGTAAAAAATATTATTTGTAGACAGTGCTATTAAACTTTAAAGATTGTCTATAATTATTCAATGCTCAAGAGTGTTTACACTATTCGTAATTATTGAATAGAGGATATTTTCATGCATGATTAGATCACATTTTAAGAAGCGTAGATGTAAGTATCCTTATTAATTAATTATATTATGGGGAATAATATGAACAGGTGCGAACCAAGTCAACATATCCTAAGCAATCGCTACTTCCAAAACTGGAGATATCGTTACGGCAAAGCAAAATCCCGACTTAATAGGGTAAATGATAACTTGTCATAATTTTTGTCTTTTGTGCAAAAGGTTTTTCGGATGAACGCTATTACAGCAGTTACACTAATTGCAGACTTTATTACTAATTAAATTTCCTACTCAAAGCTTCAGTTACAAATTTGCATGGTACCATGATGTGCAGCCATGAAACAAAGTTCCGATTCTCTGGTATGTTTTGCTCGGCTAGATATTAGAAACGTTTAATATCTTTTTGGGAGCTTTTCAACATGTTTCGAAAATTTCATAAAAATTGTAGTTGTGATGTAATTAAAAACAAACTTCTTCTAGGTTTCATTTTGATAAATCCAAAAACTATAAGAATTCGATAGTTCTTGAGGAAACACTTGAAAATTTTGATATATGTGTACAACCGATTACGTTAGTATTACAAGTAGATTTTGTTACGTAGTATTTTTAGTTCATTTTATTTTTCGATTCTTAATCTTGTGTGAAAACAAATTAGTGAATTCTACAATATCATAAAAAATTTCGCACATACTTGTAACATGGTATACAAATTGCAGTTTATCATCCTCCTAGACGATGATTATTGATTAAATAAATTTTATACTTCTGTACAATAGTTTTAATTAATTTAGTTATAGCTATTGTAAACGACGATACCTAGTGAAACAAAACTAGCAAACAGTTCTAGTTGAGTCATTTACCGCATCAAGAACCCCTAAATCTTGTTCAAGATCATTGACTTATGTAAATCAGAATCTGGAAACCCCAGGTTTGACGAAATATTCAGCAATCAATGACTCACACATGTCTAACATCTAATTAACTGCGAGTATATGTAAGCCATGTGCCATGTCCCAAAAAATTAAATGACGAAAATGACTATTTCTTGTTCAAACATGACCTAAGGGGTGGGGACTACAAAATGACCATATAAAGTAGAAAAAATCATATATATATATATATATCTAATAAATGCTGAGAGGCTCAGTTTTCTAATGTTGGGACAGCTTTTAAGTGGGGAAAATTTGACATTGTATAATAATTTGTTTATTGGTTTGTACTAAGTAGGGCAACTACATTGTTAGGAATGCCTTGTTTGTTTGTGGAATTAAAATATATTCTATTTTTCTTCTTTACAGTTCTTAACCTAACATATATATGAGCTTGAGGGAATCTGATGTGTTTTAAATATCTTTCATTACATTCTTTCTCAATAATAGGAAGCATAAGTAACATTAGTTCAATGTATCTTAAAGAATGTCCAAAGGAAAGAAAACAACTTCAAAGTCTTTGTGTAGATACAAGACAAATACAGGAAAGAAATGAGGAGAAGTTGCATTATAACTTTGGATGTCTAGTTTACCAATTTAATTGTGAGGTATCTCTTATTATATAATCTTGAACTAGAGTAGATCAGCTAATAATTAGAGACGAGAATAAATGACTCTCATATTTAAGTAAAAAAAATGAAAATTATTTTTAGGTCAAATATCACAAATAAGATAGAATAATTTTACTATAAAAGTATATGAATTACAACTTTCAAATTTTTACCAAATCAAAGTAAAATTTCACAGCTATCTATTTTACTCTAGCTCACAAGAGTAACTCACTAAAACACAAAAAATTATATATATGTAGCTGCTTAAGAAACAGCTTAAGGGGTGATTGTTTCTTGGAGACTAGTCCCTATATATTGGAAAAATCTTGCGCGAGGGACTCGGTCTCTCCCTAATCACACAAACTATCGATCAGTTAACTATCCCCGAAGACTTGATTCGTAAATCATATCTTTACATCATTTTTTTGTGATAAGTATCTTTACACCATTTCTCTTGCACTTTCTTATTGCTTGTGTTTCTTCAAGGCTACACGAGGATCTACACATAATAGACTTATCAACATTAATATTCTTCATCATAATACCAGCTATATGTTGTTCATATATAGTTGAATCTTACATATATTAACAGTATATCTTTAGAATGTCGAGTCTTCGTTTATGAAACAAAATTAGAAACTTTGATTTTATTTTGGGTATATTACGAGAATTGCAATTTTTATCTTTCCTAACTGTGAAATTCTTCCATCATTCCCAAAATGTTTCACCCAAAAGTAATTTGGAGTTTTCAATTGAAATCTTTTGTCATATATTCTCGTTGCAAAGTACTATTGACAACGTTTTCTATCTATTCAAAGTTAACTTTATAATAAGTTATATTAGAGTCCTAACTCATATATTCAAGATCTCATAAGACATTATTTCGTGTTTTCAGTAACAGTGTATAGTTATTCGTGATAGTTATACTGGCGGAAAGATTTGAGATAGCGAAATGCAATGGGAGCTATTTTTTGCCCTTAAAGTTGAAGATAAAAGTTATCTTATAAAAGATGGTTGGCTTGCGGCTTTGAGTGATTAAAATTTGACGAAGTAGCAAATTAATATCTCACACTAGCCAATTGAATGAGTAATAAGAGAATATCATTGTTCTTGCATGCCAAGATATTCGGAAACATCGTGAGCTATTTAATATTTAGTCATCATTATTCATAGTGTGGTAATTTTTTTCTTAAAAAGTAATGGATTAACTTGTAGAAGATGAAAACAAAGCGTTCACAACGTGTACAGTGGCATCCCTTTTTTTATCTCGATCGGGTTGAAGATTGGAGGCAAGCCTCTTCAATTAGAGTAATATAAATATAAATTAATCTTTGTGAAACAATATACATGTGGAGCTAAGATATGTTGAAATCTCGAAGGTTTCAACAAAATAAAAGAATTAATTGACAAAAACATTAGAACGTGAAAATGGTTCGAGCGGTGGTTTAATTATTTAATCAATTTGTTATAATTAAAGACTTGTGTTTCTTGTTTGATAATGTAATAAAAAATTAATGTTGGCTGTAAGAATGTCACCGCGACAACTAACTCTAATATCGTTTTAGCGTGAGTGTGTGTGTGTGTGTATTTTATGACAAACCTTAAAGCCTAGAATTAATTAAGTCGTCTAAAAACTGAAAGACGTTTCAAAGAACTTTTCAGTTTTTGAAATGCCCGATTTAAACAAAATCTTCGGACATATATATATACACACACACACACTTTTACTTTCTTTAGTTTTTGTAACGCCCGAGATTTGCTTGAACGTTCCATCTCTCATGTTTTCTCATCTTTTTCTTATTTTTGGTCTACCACTATAGTTTTTTTTTTTAATGATGATAGCCTGTTTATCTTTACCATTACATGTCTCTGTCATCGTGTAAATCTTGCCGCACGCACGTAAGTAATGCTACCCTGGCCAACAGGCAACAACAACACATTGTTCACTACCTTTCATGTTGAAAGCACAATCCACTACTAAAATATGTACACAGAAGGGGTAATTTTTATGGGACAATCCAACACCCTTTTTGTACCCTCTTGACCATTCAAATCGACAAATTATTGACAAGACAAATTGCATGGAAAAAAGATCAAGTGCATGAACGATCAAAAAGCCTTCACTTTATTCCCCCTTTTTACTATGCACGCTATAATTGTGAGCTTTCAGTCTCATGCAAACGTTAGCAAAAGAGACTTAGTCCCTGGATCAAAATTATTGGTAATTAGGCAGGAACATGTAAGAGAAATCGACGTATCAGCAGATGACACGTTGTTTGACGTGGTTTTCTTGCCTCCTAAATGAAGAGGATTATCTCGTGCTAATTTGAATGGTTGCCTGAATATATGCAGACAATAAAGAATGATAATCGTACGTAATAGACTTATTGGCTTCTAATATATACATTTCTATGCGTAATGTCATTTCGATCTTTTTGAAATGGTTGTTGGCCGTGTAATATAACATTACCTTTTGGCAATAATGTTAGTTCAACTAGCAGATTAAAAACAGAATGCCTTCATTTGTTGGACGGGTGTTTGAATTCTAATATTTGTAATACCAAGCGTCAAATCTCTTATAGTATACCACCTTATGTTAGACTTTTGTACCTTCTCTTTTTCCTTTTGCAACTTCCCTCCTCATCTATTGACTGGTAAAAAGAATTTGGCAGAAAATTGAATTTTGCCGGACTTTGAAACGTGAAAATGAGGGTTTATTACGATTTAACCTCAAATTCAATAAAATGCCTTCTTTTTTTACTTCAGTTTTTCTTATATATTTTTAATTTTCAAACCTATATTCTGATAATTAAAATAGGGTTTAAAAGTTAAGAAAATGTACAAAAAATCAGAGGAAAGAGGGTATTTATTGGGATTGAGTTAAATCATGATGAACCCCACATTCATATTTTAAATTCCGGAAAAAATCCCTCCGAAAATTTGATCAGAGGGTACATGGAAAAGTTGGAAAAAAGAAAGATAGAATGTAAAGTAGAGAAAATATAATACACGAGGTTTGACGGTTTTATCCTACTTTTAATGAGTGATATCGAAGTCAAATATAAGTGTTTATGGAGAACAATGGTATGTTTAATTATGCTCAATCGTTTAGTCTTATTTCATATTTCGTTTTATATTCTTTTTTCTAAAGAGCATTGAGCAATTTCCAAGTTCAGTGTAAATCTTCATTCAGAATTATTGTGAAGTAAATCCAATTATCTCACCAACCAGACGAATCTATATATACATTATTTGATCTTGAATCTCTAGATTGTAATTTTCTTTTTCTTTTTTTTTGAAATGCTTGAATCTCTAGATTTTGAGATATTGCTCGCTGTCAAAGATATGACATAGGACAAATGAAATAACTTATTTTATAAGTTTCGTGAAGGATAAGATTGCATTTTACTCGTATCTAGATTATGATTTGAGCATATTGGTCTTGGTCCATGTATTAGTGGTCAAACTCACGAGGACCCGGGTTCGTGTCCAATTTTCTTTGTTTAAGCATAACAATATACACAATTTTCACAAAAGAACAAGACAATTTGCGAAAAAAAATATTGATTATTGCTGGCATGTTTCTGCTGCAATAGGCAAATGAGGTCAATAAACGAAAAGATAAACACCATCTTGAAAAAAATAATAATTGAAGTTTGGTTGTTATTGCGGGGTGCTATGAATGTCAAATCAAATACAGATAATTGGACCATTATTGCAAGAAACATAGGCCCTGGTATCGTTTCCGTTTCCGTTTCATTTTTGTGGTCTAATAAATTGTACATAGAGTATCCACGTTCAAATAGTGTATAATTGCTAAAGGACATACGTCCAATAGGGCAAAGACAAGGGCAACTCATGCAAGGAAAATTGTTAGGCAGGTTCCACTCGCTCGTGCAACACAAACGACACGTGTTCTTATAAATTGGAGAATTCTAAGTTAATCATGATTTTACAGGTCCATTATTCTTGTGACTTGTGAGATATCGAGATTTTTGGAATATAATTATTATGCATTAAATAGCCACTTGAGATGTCTCAAAACTTACTATATGCATGTCTATTTTGTTTATGAAATACTAGTACATCTACCTTAATTTTGTGGGAATATCATGGGATTTCTTGTAGTCATTGACTCAACTATGGTGGCAATGATTGCAATATATGTACAATGACTTATGGAAAATTAATGAATCAAATGACAATAAAAAGAGTAGATAAGAGCTACCAGATTATGAAAATAACTCATGAAAGTAAAATCCCATTGCAAAGTTAATTAGTGGGTTATACTGGTATTGAGATACTTTTCCTATGGGCCTTTAGCCCATCTTATATGTACATAAGAGAAAGTATATCACTGGTGTAATTTGGCATCAGGAGTGAAGTTCTAGATTACATTTTACCCCAGAACCAACCTCTAGCAGTCTCCATTTGGATAGAAGAAAATTAAAGGAAGATGAAGTAAAAAGATCCAGAAACTGATTTTTAAAGAGGATTTTAAGTATGTATAACAAGAAACAAGAACAAAGTGAAAACTGACTCTTATTCAAGACTGTAATGTTTAGAACAAAAAAAAAAAAAAAACCATAGAGCTAACATAATGTGGAAAATTAGTATGTAGAATCCACAGTTAGTCATGGTGGAAACTAAACTAGAACATACAGAACACACTGGATCTCAAGGTTTTAACATTCAACTTCTCAACCTACACTGATGGAAAGAATTTGTTGAGATTTAGAGGCAAAGAGTAGAACTCTTCACTCCTCGTGTCGGTTTTGTAAGACCGGAATTTGTCCCACCAATGCATGCCCCTATCCTTTCTTGACGTGCTGTCTTTGGGAGGCAGTGAGACATCCAAAATAAATGCCGAAACTCCAGCAACAAACGGTTCAGACGAGAAAGGAACGTTGATCATGTCATTGAACTGATAAAATAACAAAAAAGAATTACAAAAACATGGAAATGTTGAAAGGATATGATGCTTAAGTTGAGATTGCAATATATTTAGGCCTGGAAATGGAAAAATAATTTCAAGCAATTGTTGTATGATGACATGGTGCGTATATCACTATTTTTAAACGCGGTATTTCTTAAATTCTAGGACACGAAAAATTCCCAACCACCTCATCCCACTGTGCATTAACAGCAATAAGTGATTTGGTTACACCACATCATCATATAATGATCGCACAAAATAATTACACGTGGAAATGAGTTGAGGGCTTACCCATCTTGCATTGGTGTGAACAGGGCCAAAGCCTTTGTTGGCCTGGTACTCATTAAAGTATTGTGGTACAGAGAAGCCCATGAAGATGGAGAATGCTAGAACGAACTTTGTTCTAAAGCTGTTGATGTTGCAAAACTGCAAAAAACTGAGGCCTCCAGCTCCTGATCATGTATATGGAAGATGAACTATTGAATTTATTTAAGCTGAACTAGAACGAAAGTTGGAAATGCAGCACGATTGAATGAAACGTACCAACATAAGCAAACAGAATGCAGTACAAAGCAGCGACGATTGGTGCAGGGATTGAAGCAAAGACAGCTCCGAATTTTGCTGGTGTTTGTAACTTTTGTAAGTATTCAAAAGAAACAGAGGAAATTTGTGGATTTATGTTGCAACGAGGAACAGATAAACGATATATGGATAGAAAACTTGCCTAGTATAGAGAAGAATATCATAAAACCAGCAGATATTTGTATCACCCTTCGGCTCCCAACACGCGTCAACCCCAGCAATCCAGCATTTTCACTGTTCGAAGAGACTGTTAAAGATGTTCTTCATCCAAAAACAGTGTGAAAGTTACTGACAACAGAGAGATATCTTACACAGAAACTGAAGATCCATTTCCAGTTCCAAAAATCCCCGAGAGCAGTATGCCAACACCCTTCAGTATATAGCGAAGATAATAAAATCCGATCAAACATAATGAACTTCAAAATATATAAACACAGGAAATAACATCTTCTGTGGCTGTTATAATTAATCATGAACAGGAAAATGCAATAGCTTTCTGAAGTAAAAGCTAAAATCCGTAAATTATGGTTTAGTAGAGATTGTTAATGAGGCAAAGAAAATAAACGGAAACATCAAGCCCATTTACCTGCCAACCAACGCCACGGCTAAGAATAGACGGTGGCAAAGGAGTTGCACTTGCATATCTTGACACCGCTATGAAAGCACCAGTGGACTGCCAACGTAGACCGAGAAAAAAGGATAAGATGATTATACCATAAGAAAATAATCATTGCTAAAAGGCTGATGTTGAAGGTGGAAACAGGAAAAGTTGAGTTCAAGAAACTTTTAATGATTTATTAAATAATAATTATTTATTTGTTTCTTAAATTTGACATGAAGCTTATGTACCTCAACAAGAGCTACTAAAGAAGTTGCCATCATGGCGAATGATTCTCCAGCATGGAAAGTAGGAGCTCCCCATTGAAATGGATATGGGACTCTGATCCTGTAAAAGAGTTTACTTAGAAAGTTAGCATGGTAAAGCCTGTAGTAAAATGCCACCGACATCAAATCTCAACTTCAGAAGATATTAAGTGGCATTTAGAATGTCTCAATAGGATGACTACAAGTGGCTAACTCTGAGAACATAATGTTGTGAATAGCCATTGCCTCTTGTAGTTTTGCAAAGTAATATGAACTTGGTGAAAGAAATAAAGTTTGATTTTTAGGAAACAAGGGTTACCAGGGAGCAGCGTATATGATCCCAGCCCGGTCAGTTCTGCAGCTAGTTTGAGTCGTTTCTGCAGCGTGTTTATATGCTCCACCAACTGTGAGTAAGTGAGCATAAATCCACACTATGACCACGGTGAATAATACAGAAAAACGGTCAAGGACGTTCTTTCCGCCTTTCATGACATGAGGTAAGTACTGCAAACGGCACAGAAAAAGTATAAGTTAGGTCTCAAGTTAAATCAAAGTAACAAAACATTTTCCCGTAAAGTATATCCCAAAATAAGAAGTAAAATATTGTCGAATTTGAGGAAGCATGTCCAATATAATGATGTAAAAGTCCATTAGTCATATTACTACACAATTATAAGATATAATAAGAAGATATGTGTTTGGACTTCACCTGTGAAAAGATCACAAGTAAGATAAGCTGTGGCAGTCCAATCTCGACACACTTCGCGAGCTACAAAAATAGACAACAGCAAAGAGTTCACGTTAGAAAAAGGATAAAGTTACTAGTGGACAGAAATTTCCTACAAACACTTATTTTCCTGTTTCTAAAAGAAATGTAAATGCTACCAGAGGAAAGCCGAACTCGTATAGGCCAAATCCTGTGAGAACCACCAATGGCACTGTAGAAAGAGGGCTCATGAACCTGAAATTTTGAAACAAAACAACTCCACCGGTAAATTCAAGTTCTAGAAATGAAACCATGCAATTTGACGCCACGTATTTACTTCTTTTTCTTAATTTCTTTTCCTATTATATGTTCTTGTTTCACCAAACTCTTCTACTGTATATGTAAGCCTACTTAACCTGGTCACGTTTCGCCAGAGGCCACTGAACCCAACGATAATCTGAAGGCTGGAACCTACAATCATTGCTCCCTGAATTCCTCTCATGGTCCTCCTGAATTTCTGTACAAATGAGGATTGTAGGCATGATGAAGTTAACTAATATGCCTCGATGTAGATTTAGAAATTATGTGAAAACGGCTTATTTATCACCTCTCGGGGCTCCAAAATATCGCTATATCGACCAGCCAAGACAATCGACAAAGTCGCGGGAATAAAAGTGTAAGAGCCTCCAATCACAGCCGGTAGTCGAGTCCCAAACAACGACTGAGTGAGTGTATTCAAACCAGCAACAAACTGTAGCGTCTGAATCATTAGAGCTTTATCTTCCTACGAACAAATTTCGTTACGGTAAGCCGTGAATTTCTCATATTCATTGAGAATCAATTCCTCGAAAACTATCAAAAAACTAAACTATTAGTTAAATCCTTACTCTTGTTCCTCCCATTTGGGGAATCAGATAGGAGGGTATGAGGACTGTTGTACCAAGCATCACAATGTAGTGCTGGAACCCAAGCAGTATGGCCTCAGCTACATAACATTATTTTCATTTCATTAAGCAGATACACCAAAAGAAACAAAAAATGCAAAAACACATAAAAGCAAAAGGTATAAATCAACATTCAAAAAGCAGAACAAACAGAACATCACAGGGGACTAACATAGTAAACTATCTAATGAGTTATTATATGAAAAACACACAAAACTAAGGTACTTAATCACAAAACATTTAAGTACAAACAACATAAACATAACAAAGATGTAAGAAAAAAGAAGAGAACTCACGCCAAGGAGGTGGACTTGTGATGCAGTAAGAAACACCAGGGAGTTGATCTTTAACTGGATGTGGCAATTCACCTTGTTTTGCTTGTGGTGCAGGTGCTCCACCAGCTCCTGACATTATTATTTCTCCTCCTTTTTCTTCTCAAAATCACTTAAAATTTTAATAAACACCCCCTTTATATTTACCCAAATTGACAAAAACCCAGTACTCACAACACTTAAAGAACTTGTAATTCCACAAGAACTACTAAAACCCACAAGCTATCTCAGCTAAAAATATGATCTTTTTGCACTATAATGGAAATAAAAACAGACCATGCAAAGCTTACTTCAGTTAGGAAAATAATACTATTTTTTCAACAATCTCAATGATGAAAAAGTGAAGAATACTTCTCAAGTATGTAATGTTTTACAGCACAAAAGGACTAAAACCCTTGTCAACAAAATGTAAAGTGAATGTGAATATGGGGTCTCAAAGAAGCTTATTTTGAGTACTAAAGAGAGAAAAAGCAGCAAAATGAGAATGAAATCAAAATATAAATTAAAGGGAATCTGTTTTATATTCTCTCTCACTTTTGCATGGATTTTTGAAGAAATAATGTTATACAACTTTCGAGTGGCGGTTCTCGAGCATTTTTAGCTTTGTTCTTCTCTCACGTAAAAGATAAAGGTTGTAAGCATCTGCCAACTTTTTGTAATCTCTATTATTATTTATTATTACAGAGACATTATTCGATTTGATCAACATGTTTAAGATATTCGTGTGTTGCAAAAGAAAAGGGTACATTTGTGCTTATCCGTAGTTGGTCATATATAGTACGTACGTATTATTATGTGTTGGGGTTAAGTTTCAAGATTTTAAAATAATTAAATGAAAATAACACCAAATTAATTTTGTAACTCCTTTTACAAATGACCATAGTTAGATAGCATAAAATCATCTTCATATTTGTGTATTACTGGGCAAACGACAAAGTCGGTTCTTTAGTTTTCTGTGATCGTTGCTATGGTAGGAGATGCTGGCTTGACCAATTGAGTTTTATCTTGGGACAATGATCAACGACTTTTCTTTAGGAATAGTATTAAGTGGTGTGACTCTTTTACAAGCCAACCGCTTAGTTATTATTCTATGTAATATATTTACTTTAGTTTATGTCATTCTTACAATGTTAGTTTATAGTTGTTTGTCTTTTCATTTGTATTATGTTGATTTATGAAATTCGACGACATTATGCAGCCATGTTGCTGATTTGTGCCAGGCTCACTAGCTGCGTTAATGCAGATTATTTAGGACCTGAACTATCAGACAACATTCTTGATGCAAATTCTTTTCTTATGAATATAACAGTTGAACTCGACGTGCTAACAAATCATAGCTATTTAGAAGCTATCACCAAAAGTGCTAAGACTCTAGGGATAGTTATATCGGGATTGCCTAAAACTTTATCTAAACACAAATATCATCTACAATGTTTGAACAAATTTTCAAAGACAAACATAATCATGAAGTTTCAAGAGATAGAAAAGTAATAGAGGTATATTTTTAGTTTTTCCAAATTTTGTAGGAGGGTTTTAGAAATATGTTCTAATAAAGGTACATATATTATTTTTCAATTTTTGAAGGAGTATACTTATGCAAGTTAATCCGCAATGCTTTCTCAAATTTCAAAGGTGTTAATGTAGTTATTAAACTTAGTGAGATTTTCTCGTAATCATCAAGGGGAGTAAATAGTCCCTTAAATGGCCCTTGTAACTTCTATTGTAAATATTCTTGGGTAGAAAATTAGAAACCATAGAAAGCAAGGACTAGAACCCTCTAAAAATAAACCCATATACTAGGCCAGAATTAGGTTCTCAGAGCACTCGATAGACCTTACTTCACACTTGAGGGGATCAGAGGGCTGTCACAATTTGTCCTGACAAAGTACAACAGTAAAAAATGGAAACGTGGCACGCTGTGATTGATCCACAAGCTGTTGTACTATAAAGTGACTGTTTGAAACGTTTGACAGTCCCACTTTAGAACAGCTGTACATGCAGCACCAAAATATAATTACACGTTAATTAGACATTTATTGTTTAGGTTTCTGATAGAGAAACTTGCCATTCTAATTTCTATGATGAAGAATCTTTTCGATTTAAAGCTCAAATCTTTTGGTGAAAATGTTGAGAAGAAAATTCTGGAGTATCCATTAGTAGAAGATTGGGTTTGTAACGTTTGTATATAGGCTGATATTAATGGTCAATCTTAAGTCGATCAGATTCAGACGTGCTTTAGCATTGAAATTGTAGGATGGAGTTTAATTTAAAAACTTTAAATCACTAAATAGAAACTTGGATTTCTGAAAGCTTGAAAAAATTAAATGTGTGACACTTCGAAATTCTCGAGTGCTCACTTTACTTATACTAGTATGTATATATCCACCACCAATCCTTAACAAGAAATATTATTTATTATTACAATCAAGAAAATACTGGAGTAATAAAGCTCTTTCGTAGTGTGAATATGACATAGATACCACCAATTTTTTTTTTTTTTGAAAACGAACAATATACTTTCATGTTTGTTTATTCTCAAATGTTGTTTCGGTAATAAATCAAATTTTAGAAGAGGTGTATGTAATTAAGCAAACCTCAAGGGAGTAGGTCTTGATAAAGTTCACTCCTCCGATTGAAGCGTAAATGAAACACAACTCCTTAGCATGGTCCAGCTCCAGCAGAATCATTATTGATATTCTTAATTAGTCTTGGAGAAAGGATAAGCAAATAGAAACTCTTACATATATATAGACTCCACATTTTTTTGAGTATAGATTCCACGGACCACAAATTTAAAACATGGGAATCACAGCTGAGAACTTGAGGTAATTGTGCATGTATATAGCTGCATTATGGAAAAAAGTTGGCAACTTTCTATGTTTCAAATTTGAGAACTTGAGACAGTTGTGCCGAATTTAGCTACATCGTGGTATTAAGTCAGAAGTTAGACATTAACACGAAAAAATTGCACATTTTCATATATAAGCTGGTCAACATTATTCGGTGACGGACAATAAGTACATTCAAGAAACATTTGTATATATGTTGTAGAGATCAGGAAAGATATTAGGTGCAACGGATGCGCGATGAGGTAGTGCAACCAATTCAATTATGATTACATATACATATTGGAATGAGATGTTGAGAAGTTACAACCATATCATTTAAGAAATTCCAATGTTTGAGTTGTACCACATCGTCACTAAACCTCAGCGATACATAAAATAATTCTCTAGAGAAATTAAAGGCTAGTGCAATCAGCTTCCAAATTATCTCAAGATTGGCATAAATGTTGCACTATTTCTAACACATAATAAGAGTCAAATTCCTCAAGTAACCATTAGCTGGGTTAAATTAAGTTAATGAAATAGTAAGACTATGAGATCAAACATTTTCCTTAATTACCCAAAATCAAGATTTGATCAGATTTTTCCCGTCACATGGATGTTACCTGGCAGCACAAATAGCTATTGGACCAGGCATACTTTTGGTTAATATGATACACAAATGCTCATTAAAAACTGGTGGTTGAGTTACCCTTGTGTTTAGTTCGAGCAAGATCAACGATTTTATTTAATTTGTACGACTAATATCTACATCGACAAAGTGGCTTGTTATATCGGCGTTTGCAGAGCTTTGACTTTAATGCATTAAAAACTAATACAAAGCAATTGAATTCTTCAAGCCATCATCAAGAACTAGAGAGAGACACTTCCTTTCTATCTCATCATGCACCATTCCCTTTCTCTTCTTACCAAAAAAAAAAAAAAAAGTCATAACTTCTGTATCATGAGAAAGAAAAAAAAAAAAAGCAGCAAATAATGAACAACCCCCCCCCCCCCAAAAAAAAAAAAATCACACATTGTATAACCCACACATGTAAGTTTCAGTTTGCAAAATTTAGTACCATAAGACTTCATTATTTGTGGCAGTTATATATACTGTCTCATTATGTTTGGTTATTATATTCAGGTTCAAGCTATCATATCTGGTTTTCAAACTGGATCACCATGTTTCATATCCCATTCTGATTCATTCAAGTAAGACTTGCGGATCTAAATGTTAGTATATATGTCTAAATGTTATGTCGTGTACGTAGTACTAAAAAAAATGTTGTGTAGTATTCTGATGTTTAGGTACATGCATGGAATGAAAATCAAATTATAATTTGAAATCGGTTTATGTGCATGTAAATTTATATTTCCTGGAGATTATGATAATTCTGTTACACTTTATTAATGTGTATATAATAATTTCGTGTATGTATTCGGTTCAGAATGCCTAGCTTTTGAAGGGTTCTTGATTTTGGTGAGCTAATGAAAACAAATTAAGAGATCTTCAGTATTGTTAAAAATTTGCAGTTCAGGTTGTGTTATTGTGCCATAACATAATATTGGTTCCAATCCCAGTGCTGAAATTTAGTTTTTGAAAATATTAAGTACAGGGATTGGAACTTGGAATAAGAAATCAGATAACATAACGATTTGGGCTGGGCCTCTCTTTTTGAGCCCGGGCTTGATTCTTTTTGGGCCAAGTCTTTAGACTGCTAAACATAAGGGCATGTGCTACGGTATGTTATTGCACTATAAACTGCCTTGATAAAATCATTCTAAACTGCCCACTTAAACATTCCAAACATTTTCGGTAAATATATTTTCTTGTCATCATTAGCTAATGATTCTTTAGTTAAACAATTTTGGCATCAAAGTCTCACATGCAGATAAAGGTTAATTTTGTATGCATTTGTGAATGCAATCAAGAAATATAAACTATCGGTAGATGGTTATATTATCAGTTAGCTTTTAGAAACTTAACAAAGAAATTTAGATGCTTGAAGTTGTGGTTATTTTATATAAATGGGGTATCCAAGGCATCTAGATTGTTAAAGGATATTTACGTAAAGTTGATTATCAAAATATTTTAGGAGTAGGCAAAGCATCATAATTTATATGATGATCGAGAAATTAAAGTTGTATTTCATAAGGAATATTAGCATCTATAGTGTAGTTATATCATTGTGAACTAAGGTGACTTTTGGTGTAAGGCTGTAGTGTGTAATATGTTGTTTGTTTGAAATGCAAGTATATTAGAATTTGATACGGTCCTACTTATAAGGGGTATGAAACTCGATGTGGAAGACTTAGCCTTTCTTTAGTTCCGGATGAATAGGAAACCTGACACTCTCGTTATCTCATCTCTATTCTTTCTGCACAATTTTGCTCTAAAGAATGGACAAGTTTTGAATTCGAGTTAGTTCCATAATTCTTGTAACTATAATTTGATAGATTCCAACTTATTTGCATTTCAATCAACCTTTACACTAAATGATAAGTTGAACTGCATAATCCCTTTCAATTTACTCGTCTCTTGGTGGCATGGATGCAGAGGGTTTTGGAATATAAGACAAAACAATATAAGTTGACCTGCATAATCCATATTTTTAGTACAACTGTTCACTCGGTTGGATTATGTTGTCTAAGTATGGCTCCATTAATACAACGGTGGAGTAGTCGGATTTCACGACCTGCCAAATTAGTGTTTCCTTATTCTCCATTTCCTTTACTATACTTAATGTGTAATTTTGCGTATTATCTGAGCAATCGGGATAAGAGGTCTCATGATTGGAATACAACAAAAGAGTCTCCAAAAATGATATCAGACGATTCCGTAAATATTGCATATATTGTAAATTTGTTTAATTTCTTTGGATACAATGTGTCTTGGTAGACCAAGAAGTACATTTGTAGAAGGCTAGCGATATTGCCAGTGCGAATTTTGTTTCTACCAAAGCAAATTATATAACTAGACAATTATACCCCTTACTTAATTAAGAATCCTCCACTAATTATGACCAGTAATGACGATAATTTTAATCCACTGATTGGGTTTCTTTAATTTATAGATTTTTCTTCTTTTGGATTTTCCTCCAATAAGTCAACTTCTAAATATGAAAAATACATCGCTATTATTTTTTAGTCACAAAATTGCCTTTTAAATCTTATTCTATAAATTTGTTCAATTATCATTATGGAAACCGGTGTAATATAATATTACTATGATAAACTCCTAATTAATTTACGTGAGTGTACAGTGTGCACTGATTTTTCTTTTTATTTTTAGTCACACATTTTTTAAATTGATGGAAGCGAAGCAATACTGCTGTAGTACAAAAATATATAAATGAAAAGTATTCTATATTACTTTATCAAACTAAAAAATGAAAGATGTTACCCATTGTCTCAAAAGAATCTTGAATATAGAATTCTTAACTTTTTTTAGTAATTAGTAGGTTAAAACACCTCAACTTTAATATGTTAAACCATGAACATAGACATAGTAAAAAAAATTTAGATATGATAAATAAATACAAAGGTGAGTTAATTATGTGTTATAGATTTATAATGTTTAAAATTATATAGGAGATAAATAATAACATAGAATATACAACTACGTAGTTACTAATTAGTAATACCAAAGTTTAATTCGTACTTTACACAAATGATTTTTAATTTTATATTCGTTATTTCAAATTAACTCATGTACCATAAAATAGCCCCTCAAAACAATTTATCTTCAATATTTTTGAAGCACCTTTTGGTAGAATAAATAAAAACTAATTTAATTATAAGTTTCAGAATTAATTGAGATAGCATGGAAAGATCTATTGATTGAAAACAAAAAGGAAAGACAACTAATTGATAGGTTATTAAGTCTTGATTCCAAAATTAAGAAGGTTAAAATCGTCTCACAATTATATTTGCTTTGGCAAAAACAATATGTGCTTTGGCAATATCGCCGCCAATGCTCACCTGATGGAAGCACTAAGCATAGCTACTGCTTGAGAACCATCTCATTTAAAGTGCATTGCCAAGAAACCATTTCCGTGTATAACTAAAGACAAATATTAGAATAAGATTAGCAAAAATATTACCAAAAAAATCAGTGAAAATAAACTTAAAATATAAGAAAGTTTAGACTAAAAACAAACTTACAAAAAATATGATGCTTAAAAACTAAGGTAGTGTCAAATGTAAAAAATTAGGAGCGTGTCGGATTCATGAAATTTTTGTTGTCGGTGCTTCACCACCGACGAATGCAATATTTGTTTTGTTTTGTTTTCTCATCTCTCAACTCTTTCATTATACCATTCAAGCCCAATATGAACGTAATAATTCACAGAGCTAAGTGTTGTGTCGTGGCTAATGCATTAATAATAGTACTATATGCTCCTAATCTTGTCTTTAACACAAGATTCAGTACAACCATGGTACGAGCATTAGCCATTGCTCCATCATTAAACTCTCCATAATATTACATTCTTATTACGTCTGCATATGAACGAGTTTAGGAATGATCGAGATAAGAAAAATATTTCATTAATTGGTGGTGGGGCGTCAACAAACAAATATTTCGTGAAATTAGCATACTCCAAATTACTTTCCATTTAACACTACTTGCGTTTATAAGCATCTAATTTTGACAAGCTTCTTTTTTAGTCTAAACTTTCTTATCCTTTAATTTTATCTCCATTGGTTCCTTGAATATATTTTTACTGATCCTGGTGTAATATTTTTCTTTAACTATTACATGAAGTTGATTACTTGGCAATGCAGTCTTTAAAAAATAATGTTGGGATGATTCTCAAACAGTAGTCTGCTTAGTCCTTCTGACCAGTTACTTTCTTAGGCTACCAAGGCACCTTCTGACCAGTTAGCATTTTTTTTTCTTTGTGAATTTCAAACTATGGATCATGTTTATCCTCTCCATTGGAAGGAATATTAATTAGTTGTAAAGCGCCTTGAGGAATTACGAGGAATTGTTGTTGCTGAGTTTATATTCGGTACACAACAGCTTCTCAACGCTCATGTCCATTACAATAATGGATTTATGAGCAAGTGAGTAGGATAATATTTAATTATTTTCTATCAGATACTGTTGGTAATGGTAAAATGGATGTATTTTAGAATTATGTAATGTATTGTCTAAATGGTTAATGTCAAACGAGAAATTTATCTATTGCCTTCTTGGTTGAGTTTGTAAGACTTTGAAAAACAATTAAATGAGGACATCAAAATTAGTTTTTCCCGACGGGGCATCACCAAGTTACTTCACTGCTTATTTAAAATTTATCAACTTTGTTGATCTTATTCTATAAAATTTATCACTAGTATTCCTTGTTGGATGACATCTTTCATGGAATATTCAAAGATCGGTCAAAGTTGATGGAAATGTCACATTTCGAAATGTTCTTTATTGCATGGTCTCTTTGATAGAACATTTCATTAAAAGTTGACGAAAAGTTGGTCGGAGGACAAACTTACAATTTGAATAAGTTGAGGGGTGCAAGTTTCTCTTTCAAAACGATAGGGTCAACTTAATGAGATGGGGTCAGGTTTATTAATGTTATTGGGAAGGTCAGATTTTTAAAATGTTATTTCTAATATACCCCGCCTTTTCTACTCTTTAGTCATCACTAATTAAAGTATTTCTTTTAGGATAATGGCTTAAAATTGCCCTTCTGTGCTAGCACGTTTTCTTCGCTTAACACCAACGTATATCCAATATATTCCTTCCTACTTTTTATAGTTTGTTATGGTTTTCTGAGTACCCTTTGGTTTTGAAGGTTTCATCACAAAAGGAAGAGGAAACTCTGATTCAGTAAACAATATAAGACATTGCATTTCTTTCTACTCTTACTGCAAAATGTTGTACTAATAAACTAAAGATGATACGCCACGTGTAATGATTATGAGAAATAAAGTGGTTGAAGGGGTAATTATGCGCGATCATTGCACTGCTATATTAAGATGTAATGATTATATCTACGTCCAATACATAACGTCTTGCTACAAACTCTTCAACTATTCCTTGAATAATTTCAAACACACCTCCTAATACATCAAAAACATGTAAACATACAGTAAGCGTTTGTAACGTTTTAACAACTCCGGGACCTTTATAATCATTCAAACACAATTATTTGTTATACTATTTCACATTTGAAGGGCTGTTCTCATGCAATTATTCAAACAATATTTATCTAGGTCAACCCTCGGGTTGTGTAGACATAATGTACTTACTCCTAAAATAAATTAACCCAAGTCTTAAAACTTTCTCAAATCCGTGAAACTAATGATGAGTCCCACCAATAAAAAGAGTCAAAAAGAGCAAAAAAGGTGGCAAGTTTCAGCAGGCCTGCACACCAACTGCACTCTCCAAAAAACTCACCACAAATGGTTGCAAATTAGTTGGCAACAAAAAAAAACTTATAATGGGATTCTCGAGATCACATTGACTCAATCACCCCACAAAAACTTCTGCTTTTTATATATGTCTATGCACTAATAACATTTGTCTCTTCAATTCATTAGTTCACAACAAACAAATCCAAGTTCAAAAAAGTAGCCAAAGAAGCAGAAGAAAAACAAAAAAGATGTGATGTAATGGGAACAACAACAACATCACATAATCTGTTCAAACTCAAAGAGCAAAGGCTTTACATTTTCTTTAAAAAATTGTTGCCTTATAGCTTGTATGCTCTTGTCCCTTTAGCCCTCATTCACTTTTGTCTCTCTCCTGTTTCTTTCTCCACAATTCACAAATCTCCTTCAACAAATCGCATCACCATTCTCTCTCCTCCTTCTTCACAAGGTATGTCAACTTGGCTATTTTCAAGATTCTATTTTTTTATTTTGTACAACACATCAAGATTTTAATATTTTTTTTTGTTCTTTGCAGAAGTTTTTAGAGAAAATGTTGCATGTGACTACAGCAATGGTGAATGGGTACCAAACAACTCAGCCCCTCTGTACAATGGCTCCAATTGCAGCACAATAAAACCAGGACAAAACTGTGAGGCGTTCGGTAGGCCCGACAAGGACTATCTCCACTGGAGATGGAAGCCAAAAAGATGCAAACTTTCCAGGTTCCGACCAACACTTTTCCTTAAACTCCTCAAAAACAAACACATTGCTTTTGTCGGAGATTCAATGGCAAGAAACCAATTCGAATCACTAATCTGCATGGTCTCATCTGTCTCAAAACCGGAGCTTTATTACACAAATGGAGATGACAATAAATTCAGAAAATGGTATATTCCTAATTATAATATCAATATTTCAGTTTATTGGTCACCTTTTCTTGTTAAAGGGGTTGAAAAAAATTCTGAGCAGAATTTTAATAAATTGTACTTGGATGTTGTTGATGAGAGATGGGGTTCAGATTTGAGTCATGTGGACATTCTTGTTGTGTCAGTGGGCCATTGGTTCTTACATCCTGCAATGTTTTATTACAAAGATTTGGTACTAGGTTGTCATTACACTCCAAACTGTACGGAGGTTGGATTTTATGATGCTTTTAGTAAGGCATTAAAGACTACATTTGAGACTATAGTACAAAGAAGAGGGTCTAATGGGAGTGGATTTAAATTTAAATTTAATGTGTTTTTGACCACATTTTCACCTGCACATTTTGAAGGGGAGTGGGATAAGTTTGGGGCATGTTCCAAGACTCAACCTTTTAAGGGTAGTGAGGTAAATTTGGGTGGGATGGATGGTGAAATGAGGAGAATTGGAGTGGAAGAAGTGGAAAAGATTAAGTTAGGGGCTGAGGGATTTGGTCATGGTGTGAGATTTGAGGCTTTGGATATTACTAAGTTGGCATTGTTGAGGCCAGATGGGCATCCTGGGCCATACATGAATCCGTTTCCGTTTGCCAATGGGATCGCGACACGTGTGCAGAATGATTGTGTGCATTGGTGTTTGCCTGGACCAATTGATACTTGGAATGAGATTTTGTTGGATGTGATTAAGAAATGGGGAGGTGGATACAGGGGTAAAAAATGATAAAGCAATTGTACATTTTATAATTTGTGGTGTGCCTTTTGGGTACTAATTGTGTCTTAAAGAATTGGATAGTTACTTGTGCATCTTTTAAGTTTTGAATAGTGACAGAGGCAATTAATCATGAAGTTTTAAAGTATATTAAAATGTATGAGATCTATTTGCAATGTTTTAAATTTATGAGGGTGTCTTTATAATTATTCAATCTTCAAGATAGTATATATGTAATATTTTCTTAACTTTCAAAAGTGTTACTATGTGTATTTTATGTAAACAAGAAAAATCTGTGTAATTTGACCAGATATCAAAAGTGTAGCTGCATTTATTATTTTATAGCTATAGGAATTCCTCTAAAATTTTTGTGACACTTGCACACGAAGATTATAGTAGGCACGATCTGGGTTTTAAGGCTCTGACCTTAATAAACAAAACACATGCAGAGTTACACACTGAAAAGTTCCGTGGTTAATTTCTCTTTAGCTTGTAAAGGGATTTTTTTCTTCATCATCTTGGTTGAGTCAATAAGAATGTGGATTTCATGATCCTTAAACTTAAAACTTTAATGACAATTGCTATGAAGATTACTACATAAATTAGTAATAATAGTGACGGAGATATATTTATTACTTGATGATGATGTTGGCTACATTTTTGTTTGAAAGACCTTTTTCGATGAACGTGCCATACTGCCATCCCGTATGATTTTATTGTCCTGTTTTTGATGTAAAATATTTTCATATTGAAAAGCCATTGCTTGTAGTTACTTAAGTTCTCTTTCTCTTAAAACTTTTTTTTTTGATAAGTACTTGAAACTGGATTAAGATTCAAATGAAAATCTGATTTATGGTCCCCCTTTCTTTTCTCTCTCTGCGTGTGTACTATCAACCAACAAAAACGGGACTTTTTATAGCATTGTAAACCAGGCCTAAGTAACAATGAAAATAGCATTACACTTTGTTTTAGTTTATTTTTGGGTAACATAGCAATAAGAAATTAATAAATACATTTCAAAAAGACAAAATACTATAAGATTCTTAAGTAATAAATAGTAAAAATTTCATGATGTTACCACAATGGCAATTTCGTTCAAACTTTATGTGCCAAATGATGCGTGGCATCCTCTATTACCATTAGTTTATGCCGTATTTGTTCGATACATGAGAAATAGCTGTTTAGCATGTCGCACCATGAAAATAAGATTATTTGGCACATTGCATCCCGTAATTATAAGTTTAGCATAATACACAGTAGAAATGTAATATGGTGCATCCTCAAGGTTGAAAATGGCAAAATTGTCATTGCAAGATATTTTTAAACAACTACAAGTAATTTAGATTTAATTTATTCAGTGACATTATTAATAAAAGTCTTAAAGTAAGTATTTTATGTATAACATCAAATAGTTTGAAACAATATAATTCAGTTTTAGTACATTACTTAATTTTTTCATGAAAATTATTTTCGAAAGAAAAAAAATTAACTTGACTACTTCAAGTACGAAATGTCATTTTTAATAATTTTAGTATATTATATTTAACTTGTTTATGACTTTAGAGTTAAAATTGATTTTTAAGCACACCTTAAAAGTGAAAATGAAGGTAAATGATAAAACCACAAGAATGCGTCACATAAGCACTTTAAATATAAGAAAAGTAAAAAAATACCAGAAATACTCTCCACGTAAATGAACTAAATCACTCAATACCAAAAAAATGTAATTATGGAGTGCACTTTGCCAAAATTGATCATTTTCAGAGTTCCATATGCTAAATTTATAATTACAGAATACAATGTGTCAAAATGACTTATTTTCGGGGTGCAACATGCTAAACACCCGAAGAAATTTATATACATGATCGTGACTATCTTTACCTTTCACCCATTGCATACAAATATAAATTCAACCAAAAAAAAGTTGACACTGAAAATATAAGTTGCAATGGCATATTATAGAAACATCTACGAGCTTAATCTATCTCATAAATTCATCATATTATCGTAGCTGCTGGTGCTGCGCAACGAGAATAACCACAATACCAATCACCAATAAGTTTGTAGTGCCAATTAATTGGAATATATATTGGTTTGTTGCTGCACTGAGAATATAACCACAATACCAATTACCAATAAATTTGTAGTCCCCATCATTTTTGTAATACATTTTATAAAATCAAACGACAGTTACATTGAGTCTATTCTTTGAATTCTCTTATGAGTTTTTGACCCAAAAAAAATATATAAAGAGAAATAGGCAAAGAACTGTGACAAAAAAAAAAAGGCAAAAAATCCTCATGTTTTTTGTATAAGTCAAAAATAGAAAAAAAACTAACATGTGAAATAAATACCCATAAATTCGCCATGTGTGTACAAAAAAAAAAGGTCGTTGTTTGCCTATTTTGAAATTAGAAGGGTGTTTTTAAACAACTTATGCAAAACTGATGGGATTCTTTCCAAAAGGATTTTCTTTTTGCAAAACACACAAAAGATACAAGGATGATTTCAATCTCTTGTTTTTTTTTTTTTTCATCATTTTATTTCTTTTTCACGTAAATAGCTAGGGTTCTTTTAGTTTGTTTTCTAGTAGCCCTTTTTCATTTTTTTTTGTTTATCATTTCAATTAAGCAAAGTGTTGTTAATTAATACTTTGGCTCCCACTTTTTTTGGTATTACCTATCTAAGTTTTATTCGTTTCTCCTTGTTCACCCTTAATAAAAAACTGTATATATTGTTCAAATTTCTCTAGCCGACGAGCAAACTAGGGAAATATCTATTCTACGCTACACTGCATTAAACTTAAACTTCTCCTCACATGTATGTGAACTCTACACATGTGGGACCTACACACGTGTGAGTAGACGTTGCACTATATTGTAGTGTAGGATATGACGTTCCTGACAAACTACATGAAATTGAAAATATGCATGAAATTTTGAGTAAAAAGCGTCGGGACTCTTGAGGTATATCTCGATCAATAATTTACCTAAAAAAACTAAATTATCACCCCACTTTTGAAAATGTGTGTGAATTGCATTTTTGGTCAACAATTCGTCTAATTTTAAAGAAATCTTTTGGAAGATTCCGTTTAGTGGCTCAAGCTATAATAGTAATGGTCCCTTCAGTTAGCTGATTGAATTTTTAGTCAAGTCAAAAGGGGAAGAAATATAGTGCTTATTCTACATCATTTTCTTTAAATTTGGAATCCCGCAAGAGTCGAGCAATTTAGGGGCAACCCCTCTCGATCTGAATGAAGAAAAGAAAAGGAAAATTTGTTAACAAGCTTGATAAAAGAAGACAACAATGGCGTACAAGCTCTCGAAAAACCTTTCGAGGGGTGTGCGTATTGCCCCGTCGTGAATTGCTCATGACAAACGAAAACACTTTTGGGCTTATGACGTGCAAAGCACGGAATAACATCTTTCAAGTAATATGTCGTGCAAAATAGAAGAAATCTTGACCACAGGGTAATCCAATCCGCACATATTTTGAAAGGCTGAGTTGTTAATTTTCCATTTGTTTAGGTAATAAGTTGCCCGAGGCATTTTACCCTTTTGAAGATGATAGTGCCTCACACTAAAATCCATTAGAAAGGTAAAAGGAGTTGCACTAAAAAAACTATAATAATTGGTCATTATTATAAAATTTTATCTAACAAAAGATAAGACAAGTGTTACTATAATCTTGAAACATTAAGCTATAGTTAGTTCACCATGCCAAATGTGATTTCATTTAACCAACACTCACAACTAAACACTATCTTTCTACTTCTCAATCATCAATCATATCTCTCTCACTCCCTCAATGGCAACAACAGCTTCACTCTCCAATATCTCCCTAAATCCCCAACACCACCCCCACCCCCACCTCCGCCACCCCCACCCCCACCACCCCCCTTTCCTCAACTTCCCAAAACAAACCCACCATTTAAACTTCTCTCTCTCCGCCTCACACTCACCCTCTTCATCTCCCTCATCATCAGCCCTGCAAAAAACAGGCCGCTTTTTAACCGAACAAGACCTGCAAAAGCTCCAATCTTTAGACAACTTTAACTACCACCAAGAATTGGAATCTGGGTTCCTCTGGATTCGCTTGATGAGGGACGAGGAAATGGACATGACTGTGAGCTTGTTGTCCGAGTCTTTTGCTGAGTCGATGATGATGGCTAATGGGTATGTGAAACTGATGGAGTTCTTGGTGAAAAACTATCTTGTCGAGAGGAGGGAGAAGATGCCTCACAATGCTACGCTTCTTGGGATTTATAGGGAGAAGGGCGAGGAGGATTTTGAGCTGGCGGGTACTGTGGAGTTGACTTTTGATGGGGAGGGTGCTAATGCCAATCCTCCGACCCCCGTTCCGCCGAGGAACGCGCCGTATATTTGTAACATGGCTGTTAGGAAGCCCTTGAGGAGGTAGTTAATCTTGATTTGTGATGTGCGGTTTTGATTTACTGTGTTTGTTTCTTGATGTGGCGGAGCTAATGTTGAGGTTGCAAGTTAGTTTTTGTGTGTGTGTGTGTAATAGATAGACTATGCTTGTTTTTTGACAGAGATGGTTGTGATGGAGTGGACTTTATGCTATTCATCATATGCTTAAAATGCGCAATTATGCAAAATTGTGTTCGTATTTCCGAAGGAGAATTAGCTTGTAGTGTAAAGATGAAAACTTTGAGTTGAGGGTCAGGGTAGGGAATCAATCAAGTCCTTGTACGAGATTGGACAAACTCTAATACGAACTTCATTGAAAGATGTTTTGGATATGTAATATGCATGATGTTTGAATCAGCTGAAGACATTTGCATAAATATTGCATCGACTAAGAAAAAAGAATTTGTATTATTAGACTCATGTGTCCTTTAGTAAACTACTTCTTCTCCAACCGCCGCCAGTTTTCCTTGATTTCCTCTCCAATCATGAACTTTAACCCACCTCCGACCAGATATAGCTTCATATTGTATTGTTAAGTTAAGTCAGGAAGAGAAAAAGATACTGTTTCTGTTGCATACATTACGGGCTGCACTGGTTTATCATGATAACCATATGTCTTTTAGTTTCATGTTGTCAGTCACATGGTCAATTGTTAATCCTGTGTTATCTGAGTTTTCGTATGGAAAAATAATCTTTCAGGAGAGGCATTGGCTGGCATCTTCTAAAAGCCGGTGAGGAACTTATTACGCAAATGAGTTCCGCAAACGAGGTCTATCTGCATTGCAGAATTATTGATGAAGGTCCATTCAACATGTATACAAAATCAGGCTATGACGTTATCAAAACAGACAGCATCTTGACCTTATTGACATTGCAGAGGCGTAGGCACTTGATGCGTAAATACCTTCCTGTGTCTGAGAATCCTTCTGGAATGGATATTTCTAATGACGAGCTTAGTTGAACAGCTTTAAACGAGTTTTTGAGGTGAAGAGCATGCACTTGCATCTAGCTTAGCATGTTGTTGCAATTTTACCTTCCCACTGTATTCAATCTTGTACATTACACATGATCAAGATACAAAGTATAACTTCTTCTTGAGTTCTGGTGTCTTGACCATGGAAGTCCTTTTATAAAGTGTTTGAAGAAAGCTGATGAACTACATAATAGTTTCCTCTTTACTTTTCAATATTTTTATGCTTTCATCGTACATTAATCAATTAATTATACTGCCTAGTGAAATTCATGGTCTGAAGATTGTGTTTAAAGGTATACCGGTCTTTATGGCCTCAACTTTTTTGGAACATATGTTTGAATATATAATTACTGGCTTTGCTTGAATGTCTATTCTTGGGGTTTGTTAATTTCATCCTAACTTATTGTTCATTGTGATTCGTAGGTATTTTGAACTTTATGAGATTCACTTGTTTTTGCTACACGTTGGCGCAAAACACATAGATCAGTATCTTTTTAAAAGCCTTTTGGTATTTTAGGATAGCTAATGGTATTTTATAATATTGTAGATATGTATATTGGCAGATGCATGTTAACTAAACAGTCTGAGCTCCTTGCAGATTTTTTTTTTAGTAAAACGTTGGCTTTATTAACTCTTGTTTCCTGAGCTCATGTGACTCTCCATTCAGGATAAATTTGTTAATTGTGAATAACCCAGAGAATAAATAATTTCTCTCCCTGACTCTTTATCAAATGAAAGAAGGTATCTTTCTACTTCCCCTTGGTATTTGTTTGGCTTAAAGCAATGTGGAAGTTTCGTGGTAGTTGAATGAAAGTGCAGAATGTCCCTGATTGTATCAATGTTAAGATGAGTAGTATGTGTTTTCCTCATGAACTTGATTAATATTTGACTGACTGTTTAATACCCCATAAATAATGCATTTTAATACATTATATGACACCGACAGACGTAAAGTACTGAAATTTGTGGCTCAATAATGTTGTATTCACAAAAAAATTAACGACACAACCGTAATTCAGTGTAAAGTGACAATAGTAAGAATTGGCTAGTGCCCAACAGCACTCTCAATCTTTAGTTATATTGTTTTTTTTTAGTACTTGTAAATTACTTCGGAATTCGAATAGTACACTGTTCTATATCACATGAATATCTCTGAAAGCTGAGGTGGTAATACTTTATCCTATCTTGATTTTTTCTTTTTTTTTTTTTTTTTTTAATAAGTTTTTTGAAGCTTGCCGTAAGATCGAGAAGCTCCATACTTAGATGTAGGATGCCTGATTCTGTTTGAACAGAACCAATCTTAGTAGTTTCAGATCATTCTGAGCGTATGCCTTGTCATCCCCAGTCCTCTAGAATTGGTGTAGAGAATCAGTTGGAGTTCCTTTATGCATTCTAACATTGGTGGCCTCTCTCGACTGTCTGCTTGGACACAGCGTGATGCTAGATTTGCAAACATTCCTATTGATTCCATGGTGTACGAACTCCGTGGCATTTCTGGATCAATGATTCTTTTCAATTTCTTCTTGTCATTCAGTATATGCCTAACCTGAAGAGTTTCATTGCACTCATTAACATTTTCTGATGAAAACTATTAGGATTTTAATGGGAAAAAACGATTTTAATGGAAAACCGCACTTTTCTTGTTACCTGTAGTACTAAGTTTTGATCATTTGGTCCTTGGTTCAGGTCCACTGCTCTCCTTCCAGTCAAAAGCTCGAGTAGAACGACTCCAAATGCATAGACGTCGCTTTGTAAAGTGAGTTTCCCTGTCTGTTTCCAAGGTAGATAGATCCCTTCCTCAGTCCCTCTTGCCATTTGATCAATTGGAAATAGAATTAGAGCATCTTGTTTTTTTAGTTTTTTTTAAAGATAAAATTACAAAAAAATAGCTCGAGGCAAGTCGTGTCTTAGTCCTTTATAAGCTATATAATGTCAAAGTTGTATTGAACTCCAAAAGATGTGTAAGATGTTGAGAAAGTTCATTCATCAGATATGTGCTAAAGCAAAAATTGCAAGAGAAATTGCAATAAAATATAAATTACTTGTTGATCCATGGTTACTTGTTGTTCAAAACTTGTGTTACTGCTTTGAACGTCTCATAGAACAACTGACCATTCTAGCTGAATTTTGGTAATATCAGGTTAAACCGCAAGTCGGCTAAGTTAACAGTAGTGTGCAATAACTGGGAAAACTTCTCTTCCTTGTAGACTAATACCGATAACTATATATCTAATTTTCTCCTGTGTTACTTCCTAACGTGCCATCTTATAACTTCCTAAGTATATGATTAACATAAACTTCATTCTTGTCTTTTATGTTTAATATTCACTCATTTTATTGTTGTCTAGTTACTTCAAATTGGTAAATAAGATCTCATTATTCTTTGAAGCATGTGAGTTGTGACTATATATTATATAAGAAGTTAATGATTTCTAGCAATTGAAATGCTTCTAATTCTTTCCTTGGAGTCCAAGATAGTTTCTTTTTTCTTTCTTGTACTACATTTGCAACATCTGCGATTGTTAGAACTACCAAGGCTGAGTAACACCAACAAAAGTTAAACAACATAACGAATCTGATACTCCTCCACATGGACATTCTAGCTATTTTTTTATCAGAGAAAGAACCATACCAAGGTATACTCTGGATCAAAGTAGCCGAAAGTACCTAGCACTCTTGCCGTCATACAAATTTCCTGCCCCTCCGGCATTAACTTTGCTAGTCCAAAGTCTGATATCTGTTCACGTTATAAAAGCATCTTCATATCCATGCAGAAATTTCAGGAAAATCTATAGTAGTTTGAAAGATGTACATTTTTACCTTTGCTTCAAAGTTATCATCAAGAAGAATATTTGTAGATTTGAAGTCTCTATGAATAATCGGAATTCCAACAGCAGAACTCGAATGAAGGTAGGCAAGTCCTCTTGCTGCTCCAAGTGCCACTTTAAGCCTCAAAGACCAATCCATCTTTACCTCTTCAATTCCTAAACTCCAAGGTGGGACAATTAGGTATTAAAAAGATTTTGAATATATATCAACGTCTAATAGACTAACCATTTAAGTGATCTTGAAGGTTCCCTTTATGCAAATATTCATATACCAGAAACCTGTGCTTCCCATCTGCACAGTATCCTATTAAGTTTACAAGATTAGGATGGTCCAATCTGCTCAAAATATCGACTTCCACCCTAAACTCTCGCTCCCCTTCTGCTTCTTTAAACGTAGGTAGCTCCATCTTCTTTATTGCTACAATCTGTTGATCATAATTTATTCATGAAACAGGACAAAGTCATTAAGATACAAGCGTGAATATATTTGAACAGAATTCTTTTATAGTTGTGTAGGCAATAAAAGTTTGAAACTGCAACCATTAAACGACATGGTTTGGTAGATAAAAGGGATTGAAGTAAACCTTCATGATTCGGATTTGACAATGATCTTTGGAATTAGAAGAAATACATGTTAGAACGTACCTCTCCAGAGCGCAGAGTGCCTTTATATACTCTACCAAATCCTCCCTTCCCAAGAAAATTTCCATCGCTAAAAGAAGACGTCGCCTCTTCCATTTCCCTAAGTGTATAAACTGCTGATGCATTTCGTTTTTTTGCTGGTAGATTCCTATATTCGATTTGCCAACACTCAGCTGGTTTGTATATCCCTGAAAACCAAATTATTATTTTCTATTTAGATACCAGAGTAGGGATGAACATGTAGTGTGAGAGCATCAGATTGAGAAGTATGAGAAAGAAGAGGAAACACACAAGGATTGATCTGATCCTCAGACTTGCTCCTCCGACGCTTGTTCCATGCAGATACTAATCCAAACGGCATTTTTGCTCCTTTTTCTTCGAACCAGAACGCTTATATTTACAACATACAGATTAGAGGGTATAAACAAAGTACTGGTTTTTGTCCCAGAAGATACTCTTGCAGTAGGAATGTCTCATGTACTCTTTGTAGTATAAGAAAATAAACCAATATTAGAAGTAGTATAGTATGATAGTTATAGCATAACAAAGGTTGTTAAGTAGTATAAGAATCCTCAGAGGAGTACGTACAAAGCAAAAAGAGAAGTTATGTTAGTGAAATACTCTATCTTTCAACTACCAGGATCTATCACTTAAAGAAAAAGAAAAAGGAACAGAAGAAAGAAAGAAAAAAGAGGTTGTATTACTTGCTTACCTTTAAATAAGAATCATTGATTAAATTTTTTATTTGTTTGTATCTAGAACGTGGAAA
Organism: Misopates orontium; assembly: GCA_946800315.1. NCBI lineage: Eukaryota > Viridiplantae > Streptophyta > Magnoliopsida > Lamiales > Plantaginaceae > Misopates > Misopates orontium. The sequence goes on along the minus strand of OX326952.1, from coordinate 20,139,886 downwards.
CATTGCCATGTTAATTTTAATCAAAATGAAACTAAAACTCTTCTATATTTTTATTTTATTTATATGTCCTTGCACTATCCATCTTTATAATGTTCTTTTTTGAAAATTTTCAAAGATTTTAAATCTTTGGACTGTGATGGCAACTGCTGGCGTGGTGGGGCATATGGGACTATATCTGAAAAGGAAAGACAAGCTGCCACTCCTTGTTACAACGTTCTCCTGTTTGAAATATTGGAATGTAGAACCAAATATGGTTGAGGGGTGATTTTCATTGGGTGTTTTTAAATCATTTCATCATGTTTGGTGCTTTTAGTACGTCTTCACTGATTCTTACATTGTTGTCTTGGAAAAAAATGTTATGGAAAATTACTATACCCAATTTTCATGCAGTTATACGTTAGGGAAAATTACGCTACACCCCCCTCAAGTTTGATCTAATTAGGGACACATATTTCGATTCTTACGCGAACACCCTTTAAAGTAAAGAAGAAAAAGAAACCATTAAACTGATAGACTCCTTTGATGTTCTCGAATGATTAAATAGATATTCCTGAAGTTCGAAATAATTACAGATCGACTCCGTAGTTTATACTTTTTCGAAAATATTGGGAGTGTTTTGTATTTGTTCAAACAGTAAATGATGTTCCAATCAATAAAGTACAGTATCCTTGTCTTTTCTTTTTTTTTTTTATTATAAAAAAATAGTATTCTTATTTTTTTTCTTGTAAGAAAAGTTGCGGGTTACGTCAAATTCAGGTAGTTGAGCTCATAGATAAAAGTTTTTTTCATCTTTTTCTCGAAAAATATCGAAACATCTTTATTATTGGCTATGCGGATTACGAAGCATATAATATTTTCTACGTCTATTGTAACAACAATTTTTATGAACTTTTCGAAAGAAATCTAAATTTTTTTTGAAACATTGCAAAAAATTTAATATTTGCCGCACCGAAATATGGACTGGAAAGGAAACTTATTTCCTTGCAAATAATGGGATTTAACTATTCCTGGTTTTCAGTAGAAAATTCATGTAAGTACCCACCTTAGCAAATTAAATGGAACATAAAGAAGAAGTTCAACTTGCCATGTGTTCAATTGATTTTCTAAATTTTCGATGATAACCAGAAAAAGAACAAGCAATTGCGGAACCGTGACATTATAAATCTGAAATTGGATTTTATGAGAAAGAATAACGAAAATAAAACATCTATATAATCTTATGGTTCGTATTTGTCAGTCAAACTGTGGAACTAAAACGCAAAGAATTGCACAGTGGAATACTTTTAACAAAACAAATGTGATTAAGGCTTAAGTAACTCGATCGATATGCAATTATCAAAAAAGAAAAAAAAAAATACTGATATATTTAATTAGGAAGTAGGCTTTTGTTTTAACGTATTGGGCCGGATGATTAAACAATTGAAAGCAATTTCATGGGCCGATCGTATTCGTACGGGCTTTACTCAGTTCTCTCCGGGGGTGGCATTAACTTTTCTTCCTTTTGTTTTTCTCTTTCGTTTCTGTTGTCCTTTTGGGGTAGCAGCTTAATCCCTTCCTTCTTTTTTTTTTTTTTTTTTTTTTTCTTTTCTTTCTATTTTCAATTTCTCTAACAAAGAAATAGATGATGGTTATTGTTCATTTGATAGGTTTTAAATACTCACAAAAATTAAGTTTTTTTTTTTGTGAAAAATATCAAATTATTCTAGTAGAAATTGTTATGGAAGCTTGAAAGAGAGACTTATAAGATCTTTTCTATATAACATGATATATATGCTATATAATTTTTTTAATAGTTTAGATGTTTGGTGAATATTAGATGAATAAAGTAATATATGCTTAAAGTTGGCATGTCGGTGTAGTAGTCTAGTAGGAAAACGAAAAACTTGAAGTCAAAGACTAAGCAATCTAATACTTCTATAAATTTGTATTTAAAGTACACTTTTAAGTATTATAGTCATCTTGATTTCTACCACTACGAGTAAAGAGTTTGATTGAAATTCTTGAATTATTGAAATTCTCCAATAGTGATTTCAACTTTCTATTTAATGTTATGATGCTTGTAGTTTGAATAGAACAATATACATTTCTCATTTTACTTTACATGTTTGATATTTTAGTTGTTAGCATTTATTTTTATTTAATTTTACTTAAGTTATTAGTAGCCAACGTAAAGAAAATCCTGATTCTGCCCCCGGTCATGGTGGTTGGATGGAAATAAACCGTGCCGATGGTAATATAAAAAAAAAATGAAATACCTTGAGACAAATGATTAAAGTCGTAAATTTTTTGGGCAACTCCAAACTGTTGTACAAGTTTGAGATGGTTTTGTAAATATGTTTGTTATAGAAGAATATTATGAATTGTACTTGAGTTTCTAGAGTTATGTTTATTTCTAAGAAGTATGTAGAAACTCATTTTATACATGTTAGATCATACTAATTCATATCGTACATTAAAGAATATAATATAAATAAGTAAAGAGTTTACTTGTATAAAACGTCAATTAAATAGAAACTTCCACCGACTCATAATTGAACAAATATTTGTAATATTTCAAATACCAGGTAAAATATTAAAATATATTAAGATGATAAAATACTAATCTGCCTCATTGTCATTTCAAATAGTGTTCCTTCATCAACCTATATGAATTTAACATCGAATTTCTTCAATGCATTGTCGAATTCGCCCATTCTTTCGACTTCAACTTTACATTTGTAGTACTCCGTCGCCTTCTTCACAATCTTTGACGTGATGTTAAGAAGTGGAAAGAGATCCTTCAATATCTGAGATTTTGTAGCAACCACCTTATCGACCTCCAAAATTTCATTGTGAGAGCACTGGAGCTTGATTCTATCTTCAGAAAATATTGTTACTTTTCTCTTCTTCTTCTTCTTTTCTTTTTTTTTTTCTTTTTTTTTTTGTGAGATCTAGATTTTCTCTTTTTTTGTGTGAATCTCGGACTCAGAAGGAGAGAGAGAGTGAAAGCCATTTACAAGGGAAAAGTTTGTTATCACCACTCAAATGTGCTCAATGTTGAATGAATACTAACTTCCCAGTTTTAAACTACTGACTCGCAGTTTATATTTTTCAAAATGTACGCTAGAAGATCTTAAGGCTTTTGATGTACAACATTATGACAGTCTGTACGAGTTCACAATTTCTTCGGGAGGGTAATTCTTTCCACATAGAAATGTCACATTCTCTAGACCATAAACATTGCAGAAATTTCCACTAAGCACTGTATATACGAAACCCGTGAACCTTTCTATTTCAGCATCATTTCTAGCCGTGTAGTTACAAAAATCTAAATGTCGCAGATGCTATGAAGAATGTTCTGCCACATTGTCGATAGGACTGAGGCTCTGAATACCTCTTCTATTGGCAAAAAGATCAAGATGTTTGCCCAAACCTGCTCACTGAGGTCTTCAATAGAAATCACGTCCCTAGATTTTTTTTAGAATGATAAGTATCTGGGTTTTGCACTCTAAAGTCAATAATCAACCAAAGAAAAGAGAACAAATAATATGTCATTTGGTTAACGCATTTATTAGATTTTAAGCAAAATATAGTAAAGTTGATTGGCTCACATGGTTGCTGCCCAACAACAAAGAACATCTTACTAATTAATATTTAAACTCCAGTTGGCTATGTATAAACCTAATTGTAACCAGCATAAAAACACAAGTAGACCAAAGAAATTCAGAAGATTATATAGGACATTCCATCGGGAGGAGAAACAATATCTCAAAATAATCCATTAAGCATAGTCAGGAAAATATATGAAGTAAATGAAGCAAGCAAGCATAAAATGATTTCGCAATTAAAAAGCAGTTAATCCATCATTTTCAGTAAAACTCCTATTCATGTTTCAAGACAAATAGTATGTACATCTCACTCTTCAATTCCACAACTTTATGAGGCATAATAACTAACATCCTATAACTAACTCGACAACGTCACTCAATGGCATATTGGCATACCATAATTTTAAAAGAAACAACAATGAAACTAACAAGAAACCACCTTCAGAAACTATATCGGAAGCGACATTAATACCAAGTATTTAACAAAACATAATAGCACTGGAGTTAAAGCTAAGAAATTGAATTTTATCATTAAAAATCGACTCAACTACATAAACTATAAATAGAATGTTCATAAAACCTGAGGCGGGTGCCGGAGAAGAAAGGTTGTAGCCCTCTGTGTCGTGTATCTGGAGAAGATGAAAAAAGATGTAACAATTTACTCGAATTTGTTCATGGCTTTTATTGGACTGATCATGTGCAAAATATTAAAGGACCTTTACGTACCCTCCCCGAGTTTTTCTTTGTAGAATGTTTCAATTTAACGTCATTCAATGGCATTGGCATACCATAATTTTAAAAGAAACAACAATGAAACTAACAAGAAACCACCTTCAGAAACTATATCGGAAGCGACATTAATACCAAGTATTTAACAAAACATAATAGCACTGGAGTTAAAGCTAAGAAATTGAATTTTATCATTAAAAATCGACTCAACTACATAAACTATAAATAGAATGTTCATAAAACCTGAGGCGGGTGCCGGAGAAGAAAGGTTGTAGCCCTCTGTGTCGTGTATCTGGAGAAGATGAAAAAAGATGTAACAATTTACTCGAATTTGTTCATGGCTTTTATTGGACTGATCATGTGCAAAATATTAAAGGACCTTTATGTACCCTCCCCGAGTTTTTCTTTGTGGAATGTTTCAATTTAACGTCATTCAATGGCATTGGCATACCATAATTTTAAAAGAAACAACAATGAAACTAACAAGAAACCACCTTCTAAAACTATATCGGAAGCGACATTAATACCAAATATTTAACAAAACGTAATAGCACTAGAGTTAAAACTAAGAAATTAAATTTTATCATTAAAAATCGACTCAACTACATAAACTATAAATAGAATGTTCATAAAACCTGAGGTGGGTGCTGGAGAAGAAAGGTTGTAGCCCTCTGTATCGGGTATCTGGAGAAGATGAAAAAAGATGTAACAATTTACTCGAATTTGTTCATGGCTTTTATTGGACTGATCATGTGCAAAATATTAAAGGACCTTTACATACCCTCCCCGACTTTTTCTTTGTGGAATGTTTCAATTTAACGTCATTCAATGGCATTGGCATACCATAATTTTAAAAGAAACAATGAAACTAACAAGAAACCACCTCCTGAAACTATATCGGAAGCGACATTAATACCAAATATTTAACAAAACGTAATAGCACTGGAGTTAAAGCTAAGAAATTGAATTTTATCATTAAAAATCGACTCAACTACATAAACTATGAATAGAATGTTCGTAAAACTTGAGGCGGGTGCTGGAGAAGAAAGGTTGTAGCCCTCTGTATCGGGTATCTAGAGAAGATGAAAAAAGATGTAACAATTTACTCGAATTTGTTCATGGCTTTTATTGGAGTAATCATGTGCAAAATATCAAAGGACCTTTACGTACCCTCCCTGACTTTTTCTTTGTGAAATGTTTCAATTTAACGTCATTCAATGGCATTGGCATACCATAATTTTAAAAGAAACAACAATGAAACTAACAAGAAACCACCTTCTGAAACTATTTCGGAAGTGACATTAATACCAAATATTTAACAAAACGTAATAGCACTGGAGTTAAAGCTAAGAAATTGAATTTTATCATTAAAAATCGACTCAACTACATAAACCATAAATAGAATGTTCATAAAACCTGAGGCGGGTGCTGGAGAAGAAAGGTTGTAGCCCTCTGTATCGGGTATCTAGAGAAGATGAAAAAAGATGTAACAATTTATTCGAACTTGTTCATGGCTTTTGTTGGACTGATCATGTGCAAAATATTAAAGGACCTTTACATACCCTCCCCTACTTTTTCTTTGTGGAATGTTTCAATTTAACGTCATTAGATGGCATTGGCATACCATAATTTTAAAGAACCAACAATGAAACTAACAAGAAACCAACTTCTGAAACTATATTGGAAGCGACATTAACACCAAATATTTAACAAAACGTAATAGCACTGGAGTTAAAGCTAAGAAATTGAATTTTATCATTAAAAATCGACTCGACTACATAAACTATAAATAGAATGTTCATAAAACCTGAGGCGGGTGCTGGAGAAGAAAGGTTGTAGCCCTCTGTATCGGGTATCTGGAGAAGATGAAAAAAGATGTAACAATTTACTCGAATTTGTTCATGGCTTTTATTGGACTGATCATGTGCAAAATATTAAAGGACCTTTACGTACTCTCCCCGACTTTTTCTTTGTGGAATGTTTCAATTTAACGTCATTCAATGACATTGGCATACCATAATTTTGAAAGAAACAACAATGAAACTAACAAGAAACCACCTTCAAAAACTATATCGGAAGCGACATTAATACCAAATATTTAACAAAACGTAATAGCACTAGAGTTAAAGCTAAGAAACTGAATTTTATCATTAAAATTCGACTCAACTACATAAATTATGAATAGAATGTTCATAAAACCTGAGGCGGGTGCTGGAGAAGAAAGGTTGTAGCCCTTTGTATCGTGTATCTGGAGAAGATGAAAAAAGATGTAACAATTTACTCGAATTTGTTCATGGCTTTTATTGGACTGATCATGTGCAAAATATTAAAGGACCTTTACGTACCCTCCCCGACTCTTTCTTTGTGGAATGTTTCAGTTTATTGCATGCATGCCAACATATGCAATAGTTGCATCTTCTAAATTTTGACTTCTTGAGGTTAAAGTCACCGAACTGAGTTCCACTCTTCTTTCTTTACCCTTTCGACTAAGGAGAGATCCTAAAGGCGGTTAAGAGCATTGGCGGTATGAAAGCTCTGGGCCCTCATGACCTAAATGCCCATTTCTACCAAAAATACTGGCATGATGTTGCCCTATCAATCATCAAGTATATTGATGATTTTTTCACATCAATGTCCCTGCAGCCGCACCTTAATGATACCTCCATCATTCTCATTCCAAAATGCTCCAACCCAACCCTGGTTACTCAGTTTTGCCCTATAAGTCTATGCAATGTCATCTATAAAACTATAGGTAGAATTTTGGTTGGACGTATATGTATGACCGCATCTCAATAGTTTGATCTCTCTTTTTCAAAATGCTTTTGTCCCAGGCCGCCAAATCACTAATAACATCCTTTTGACGCATGAGCTCCTATATACACTCCCATCTAAAATGAGTGATAAAAAAAGGACGTATGGCACTAAAACTAGATTTAGAGAAGTCCTATGACAATCTCATCTGGGAATTCCTCTACCACGCGCTAAATGCCTTTCAATTACCACATCCCTTTATTCGACTCATTAACTTCGGTAACCTTTACTGTCATGGCAAACGGCCAACGGTCTGCACCGTGGCAACCAATCAAAGGGTCACTATCCCCACATCTGTTCATCCACTTGACCACCCAGTCCACTCAGAACCAACCATTTAATTATGAGGGAAAAGTTTGTTATCACCACTCAAATGTGCTCAAGTTTGAATGAATACTAACTTTCCAATTTTAAACTATTGACTCGGAGTTTAGATTTTTCAAAATGTACGCTTTATACACGTTTGTATCAATCGTGTTACTGTAACATATAAATTTCTTAAGATTAACAAACTATAATTAATGCACAAACATAGTCCATAGATAGTATCGATATTATTTCATGGGCTAATTGCAGCAAACCCCCCAACCTATGGGGTGTGTAGCATGCACTTTGTCTCCTAACCTATGAAAATGTGCAAATTGCCCCCCAACTTATTGATTTTTGTGTGATTTACCCCTTAGTGTCAAATTTGATGGACAAGAACTTAGACACATGTCCAAAATGAACGGTTGATCAACAAATCAAGGGGCAAATCGCACAAAAATAATAGGTTGGGGGCATTTCACACATTTTCATATGTTAGGGGGCAAAGTGTTACATGCCCCAATGATCGGGGAGTTCGCTGCAATTAACCCTTATTTCAAAATTTATTGATCCTCCTGAATGGATCCGTGGTCTTACACGTAACATATGTTAGTCTATCAATTATATTTTTTTATCCTTGCCTTTAGTTACATTATCCATAATCATATTATGAACTAAGCGCTTAGATCAAGATAAGTATTTACATAGTATAACAAAAAGAATCGTATTAGAAAAATATTGTTACTATTGAACTAGTCATTTTAATAAATGACTAAAAGAATTATAAAGATAATTGGCGATATTCATCAGGCTACGCAGACATTTCAAAATAACATTTAAATATGTCATTTTTGGCATAATCATTCAAAATAACATTTAAATATTTAAATATCGTATTCTCTTGTTTTTTAATTTCGTCTTTAAACGTCGTAATGCTATATCTATTTTTGTTTGTAAATTATAACAATGGCATAACGTTTGATACATATCGAATACAGTACTCTTGGAACACTCATCGAATACGTGTTCAATGTGCCACATAACGTATATTATAATTAAAATAAAATAAAATTACCAATACCAACTTCTATTGATGATTGTCCAATCATTTCCGACATATTGTAGACTCATATTGTATTTTGAAATTTAATATTAGAATAAAGAAAACTATAAACAGTGACGGAGTACAATATTTATATACTAGATATTGAGACAACTTTCCCACCTTATTTTTTTTCTTCAATGTTCCTTTACATTAATTAGAAACAACACCAAAGATTTATTTTTATAAATTTTTTTAAATATAGGCCAACTAGTAACTCTACATGGTACACTTAAATTTAAAATTATTACTCTAGTATCTTACAAATATATACACATATTCAATATGCCGCATTGTATCATGGTATTTTCAAAAAATTATTGTAGCCTTGTCTGTATTCATGCTACATAATATCAAACATAGTATCAATAAATGATTCCTATTTCTAATATAACATTCTTAGTTTCTTTTTTTTTTTTTATGTATTTTACAGAAATCACTTTGAACATATTTTTTCCTTTTCGCTAAGTTTTGTTGAATTCAAACAGTAACCCCCAACAAGAAACTTTGGATTCTCTCGTAAAGAATAAATGGAGGTCATTAAATGTTGCACGTCCCGACTCATTGACACATATGCAATACATGTCAAAAGGAAGTACCAAATGTCAAAAAGGGCAGAACAAAATGTGCCTATAAATGTACAATTTTTGCTATGCTCACAAACCATCAATTTTCATTAAAACAAACGAAGTGGATTCTTAGGTTTTTATATACAATTAGCAATAATGGCATCGAAGCTTGAAGTGGAAGTTGAGATTAAATCTGATGCAGGAAAAGTTTGGGAGAGTATTAGAGAATCCACTACACTTTTTCCCAAAGTTTTCCCTGATCAGTACCAAAGCATTGAGGTGCTCGAAGGCGATGGAAAATCTGTGGGCTCTGTTCGTTTGGTCAAGTACCCACCAGGTATCTTTACATATATGAAATAGTTTAATCATATAATATAAATTTATGTATTTACTTAATTAATTTTAGGACCGGAGTTAGAAATTGGATAGAATTTTCCAATGAAGAATTCTGTTTAATTTTTTTCGAAAATATAAAACAAATTGACCATATGCAATATTTGGACAGATTAAGAGGACATTCGAGCATGCATGTCAATTTGACGTCTTTTGTTTTTTTGGGTTGGCAATGCATATCTATGTACAAAATAATCGAGCGCTATCAACTTTTTTTCGAGTCAAAATGATTAATGGAATAGCACATCAACTTTTTGTGTCAATAGTATCACTCTATACGCGGCTATCAATTTTTTTTTTTGTTTAATTTTTACTACAACTGCCTATGTTTCAAAGCGTCTCTTCCTATGAGTCATGATTAATGGAATAAGCACATCAACTTTTTGTGTCAATAGTATCACTCTATACGCGGCTATCAATTTTTTTTGTTTAATTTTTACTACAACTGCCTATGTTTCAAAGCGTCTCTTCCTATGAGTCATGTGTGTCATACATTATAACAGATTTAAAGTCTAAAAACTCTTATATTGTTTTATGACCTGTAAAATTCAGCTCGTAGTCGTAGTTGATGATATTATATTAAGGCTACACATTTGTCTCAAAAGTTTTATGACGATAATTTTAAAAGTATTTAAAAAATTATGATACTTTTATGACGAGCATTTGAGATTTGGAAGTACTGATCAGTGATCATTACGAGTTGTGATATCATCATTTGACCGATCATGCTCTGTAGTTGTTAAGCTTTGTTAATCTATGCTCTTTTTGGTTTATAAAATGAAAATATACTATTCTTCTTTTTGTTTCTTTGAGTTTTCATTTCATTATTCCATTAGACATCATATAGTAAACTATAAATAGTGCCCAAAGATATTTAGGCTGAGAATTATTTTTGACATATCACACAAGCCAACAAATTGCTTTTTTCCATAGGCTTGATACGACTTAATTATGAAAATCATGGGCCATATTAGATAGAAAAATGAGAATTTGAGCCAAATCAGTCTAGTCTTATGTTGAATGAACAAATAACAACATAAGTTAAATTGTAATAATAATTTTTTGTTGAGCAACCTCTAATTTTTTCCATGGACTTAGTATATATATACTAGTAATAATTTGGTTATTAATTTATTAATGCAGGACTGTCTCCGATTTCATCCCAAAAAGAGAAGATCGAAGCAGTGGACGAAGAGAACAAAACAGCGAGTTACAGTGTGATAGATGGAGACGTGTTGAAATACTACAAAAACTTCAAGGCTAGTCTCACTGTGAGCCCAAAGGCCGATGGGAGTTTGGTGAAATGGTCGTGTGCATTTGACAAGGCAAGTGAACAAGTCCCAAATCCTGACTTCATGAAGGATTTTGCGGTCAAGAATTTCCAGGATTTGGATGCTTATCTTAACAAGTAGCTTGCCTATGAATTAGCAGTTATATATAATTTACTAAATAAATAAAGGGCACTGTTGAAGTTATGCATGGCTGATGTGTTAATTGCCATGTATTAAGTTGGTAATAAGATGTGTTTTTCATATGGAATAAAATACATCGTTAAAATAGTTTTCATGATTTGCACGTCGCTTAATCTTGCAATATCATAGTACATACTTGATACTTCTACATCTGCGTGTGAAACGAGTAGGATTATTAAACGATCATTTAGATACTTGTTTGAGCTCATGTTTCTTTAATTATAACAAATTTCAAGTTTGAAACCTGTATCATTCAGCTCATAGAAAATATTCTAATCACCTTGTTCAAGTTAAAGCTACACATTTATTTAAAAAAAAAATTATGACGATTATGTTTAAAGTATTCAAAAAATGATATGAAATGCATTTTATAATATGTATATATATATATATATATATATATATATATATATATATATATATATATATATATATATATATAGTCTATGTATATATATAGTCTATGTATAACGTCGATGTAGACTTAGCATAGTTAAAGAAACTTCTGGTAAAAATGAAAGTTGTTAACAAAAGCTGGATATAACGATATTTGATTTATAGTGGTAATCGCTTTTCGCATCTTTATATTATGGTCACTTATCAACTATGAATTACGATGCACGAACACATAAATACGAACGTATAATGGTGACATGAATATTTAAAAATAACAAGACACGACACACTATAATGCATCCATACTTTTACATAAAATATATTGAATATAATTAAAATCTTAAAAGATGATATTTGTAAGTCTAATTCTTAATTAGATAGGACGAAGAAACATTATTGTTCTTAAATATTTTTAAATCAAGAAATAATAAAAAGTAAATGAAACTATAATTTAGAAGAAGTTATAGAAACAAATTCATATATTTCAAAAGTGGTAGAAATTAAATAACAAATAATCAACTTTAGTTAGTTTGTCAATCGATCGAGAGGACAACGAGCAGAAAGCTTAAAGCGCGAAACTGAAATGATAAAAATATTTTTTATACTTCTGTTAGTTGTTAAATTCTTAAGAAAGTGATAGTTCCTTTTATATTTTGAAAATATTCCGTTGTAACGTTTTTTATTAAAATGATAATACTTTAACTACAAAATAATCAAAAAATTATAAAAGTATATTCAAACGTGTTGAACACAACCTTCAAACATGTCGTAATTAATTTTTATTTATTTAGGTAGAATGGTTGAAGAGCTCCACTTTCATGGGTTCTTTGAGACAAATCTGAAATCAAAACAACTAAGGAGTAGAGTCGATTATTCCACTGTTAGTGGGTCGTCACATTTTGAATTATCCGGCTTCAATGAGAACGAATCCGACTACCTTGATGGCGAGAGCATGGATGAAACGTGCCTCAAAGAACTCGAGAGGACTCCAGAAAAAGAGGCTCATTTAAGAGTCTGTCCAGTTGACCGACGTCCCAAGGTTCTTAACTCCAGTGAAATACATGAGTCGACTAAGTTGAATAAGAAAACCCTCAAACTCCATTTGGGCCTGAAAGCCCACTTCAGATCATGGGTCACGTTGAAGGCATGGGCTCTAAACATGTCTAAGCTCCATTTCAACATAATGTTATTGGTGAGATGCTCATTAGCAGTGCACCCAAGGACACCACTTTCAACGACCCTAGTGTGATATTTACCAAGTATGGAAGAATAGAATTTGCAAAAGAATCGACACCTAAAGTAATTCCCAAGATTTCTCCATTCTTAATGAGAATCTCCCACGTCGTTGAAGCCCTTTGTATTGCAAACAATTGATGCACATGACGAGGAGAAAAACGAACCACCAACTCGTCTAGCACTCTCCCATATTCTAAAAAGTAGGCTATGAGCTTCCGGTGGAACCCCCGGATGTCAACTTTCTTAACCTTGAATTGCAAGCAACTCGGCAAACTAGCCACCATAACCTTGAACCACTGGCATCCCCCGGTAACCTCCAAAAGCTGGTAAGAAAAGGCAAGACGTGGTAAATATACTAAGACCTAATTTTTTTTTTTTAAAAAAGTAAATAAACTTTACCTCTTCAAAAACGAGCGTCGACAGATTAGACATCCTATTCAACAGTTTGGCCAAAATTTTACATCATTCGTTACTCGTGCCGCCTACCACCAAGCACGTCAAGTTTGGGAATGTCTTAGGCAGTGCAGTACGCCCGAGATGCAGAGCCTTCAAAACATGCGACATGATTAAATTAAACACTAATAGAATATAATGATATTATTCCTTCAATCGTAAAGAAAGCATTAAATTAAACAACAAAAGTAAGATAAAACAAATTACCCTCAGCCCATCGCAAGATAGATATAGGAAATCAATGCTTTTGCAATTCCTAACAAGGGTGGCTACGCTACTAGAACCATCTTCATATAGTGGATGAGCTTCCAAGTAATCAATGCAAACCGAGAGCAGGTGGGTCACGTCGCGTGTCTTAAATTTTGGAAAACCGCTTCCCCTTGTATGCAAATTTTTCGAGTCTTGGACTTCGATCATTATGGTTGAATTATAATAACAAAGAATATCTTCTATGAAATGATTCGAAACAAGAGGATGCTTGACGACAAACTCGTTTATATATGGAAAGAAACAAGGAACAAGCTTCAATTCACCAAGTACTGGAAATGTTCAATCAATTGGGGATTTATCAAATCACCCTGCAATGTTAACTACAACGTTAGTTTTTTCATGTTGGGTAAGCTGTTGAAATCATCTGGAAAAATCAAACCGTTGTGCTCTTCAATCTCTAGTTCCTCTAGAGTTAAGCAACGGTCTAGGGTCTCAAATAAAGGCATTGGTTCGCGGAAGAAGATCTTAATACTTTTGATGTTCAACCTTATGACAGTATGTACGAAGTTCACAATTGCTTCGGGAGGGTAATTCTTTTCACATAGAAATGTCACATTCTCTAGACCAGAAACATTGCAGAAATTTCCCACTAATATTTCTCCATTCTTAATGAGAACCTCGCACGCTGCTGAAGCCCTTTGCATTGCAGAAAACTGATGCACATGATGAGGAGAAAGACGAACCACCAACTCCTCTAGCACTCTCTCGTATTCTAAAAGGTAGGGTATAAGCTTTCGGTGGAATCCCCAGATGTCAACTTTCTTAAACTTGAATTCTGAGCAACTCGGCAAACTAGCCACCATAGCCTTGAACCACTGCCATCCCCTCGTGACCTCCTAAATCTAGTAACAAAAAGACAAGACGTGGTAAATATGCTAAGACCTAATATATTTATAAAAAAAGTAAATAAACTTTACCTCTTAAAAAACGAACGTCGACAGATTAGGCATTCTATTCAACAGTTTGGCCAAAATTTTCCATCATTCGTTACTCGTGCCGCCTACAACCAAGCACGTCAAGTTCAGGAATGTCTTAGGCAGTGCAGCACGCCCGAGATGTAGAACCTTCAAAACATGCGACATGGTTAAATTAAACACTTATAGAATATAATGCTACTATTCTTTAATCGTAAAGAAAGCATTAAATTAAACAACAAAAGTAAGATAAGACAAATTACCCTCAGCCCATCGCATAGGAAATCAATGCTTTTGCATTTCCTTACAAGGGTGGCTACGCTACTAGAACCATCTTCATCTAGTGGATTAGCTTCCAAGTAATCAATGCAAACCGAGAGACGGTAGGTCACGTCGCATGTCTTAAATTTTGGAAAGTCGTTCCCCCATGTATGCGAATTCTTCAAGTCTTGGACGTCGATTATGATGGTGGAATTATAATAAAAAAGAATATCTTCTATGAAATGCTTCGAAACAAGAGGATGATTGACGACAAACTCGTTTGAATATGGAAAGAAAAAAGGAACAAGCTTCAATTCACCAAGTCTGGACAATGTTCAATCAATTGGGGATTTATCAAATCACCCTGCAATGTTAACTACAAAGTTAGTTTTTTCATGTTGGGTAAGCTGTTGAAATCATCTGGAAGAATCAAATCGTGTGCTCTTTAATCTCTAGTTCCTCTAAAGTTAAGCAACGGTCTAGGGTCTCAAATAATGGCATTAATTCGCGGAAGAAGATCTTAACACTTCTGATGTTCAACCTTATGACAGACTGTACAAAGTTCACAATTGCTTCGGAAGGGTAATTCTTTTCACATAGAAATGTCACCTTCTCTAGACCAGAAACATTGCAAAAATTTCCCACTAATATTTCTCCATTCTTAATGAGAACCTCGCACGCTGCTGAAGCCCTTTGTATTGCAAACAATTGATGGACATGATGAGGAGAAAAACGAACCACCAACTCCTCTAGCACTCTCCCATATTCTAAAAAGTAAGCTATGAGCTTCCGGTGGAACCCCCGGATGTCAACTTTCTTAACCTTGAATTGCAAGCAACTCCGCAAACTAGCCACCATAACCTTGAACCACTGGTATCCCCTGGTGACCTCCAAAAGCTGGTAAGAAAAGGGAAGACGTGGTAAATATACTAATACCTAATATATATTTTTTTTTAAAAAGTAAATAACTTTACCCCTTCAAAAACGAGCGTCGACAGATTAGACATCCTATTCAACAGTTTGGCCAAAATTTTACATCATTCGTTACTCGTGCCGCCTACCACCAAGCACGTCAAGTTTGGGAATGTCTTAGGCAGTGCAGTACGCCCGAGATGCAGGGCCTTCAAAACATGCGACATGATTAAATTAAACACTAATAGAATATAATAATATTATTCCTTCAATCGTAAAGAAAGCATTAAATTAAACAACAAAAGTAAGATAAAACAAATTACCCTCAGCCCATCGCAAGATAGATATAGGAAATCAATGCTTTTGCAATTCCTAACAAGGGTGGCTACGTTACTAGAACCATCTTCATATAGTGGATGAGCTTCCAAGTAATCAATGCAAACCGAGAGCAGGTGGGTCACGTCGCGTGTCTTAAATTATCGAAAACCGCTTCCCCTTGTATGCAAATTTTTCGAGTCTTGGACGTCGATCATTATGGTTGAATTATAATAAAAAAGAATATCTTCTATGAAATGATTCGAAACAAGAGGATGCTTGACGACAAACTCGTTTATATATGGAAAGGAACAAGGAACAAGCTTCAATTCACCAAGTACTGGACAATGTTCAATCAATTGGTGATTTATCAAATCACCCTGCAATGTTAACTACAACGTTAGTTTTTTCATGTTGGGTAAGCTGTTGAAATCATCTGGAAAAATCAAACCGTTGTGCTCTTCAATCTCTAGTTCCTCTAGAGTTAAGCAACGGTCTAGGGTCTCAAATATAGGCATTGGTTCGCGGAAGAAGATCTTAATACTTTTGATGTTCAACATTATGACAGTATGTACGAAGTTCACGATTGCTTCGGGAGGGTAATTTTTTTCACATAGAAATGTCACATTCTCTAGACCAGAAACATTGCAGAAAATTTCCACTAATATTTCTCCATTCTTAATGAGAACCTCGCACGCTGCTAAAGCCCTTTGCATTGCAGAAAACTGATGCACATGATGAGGAGAACAACGAACCACCAACTCCTCTAGCACTCTCTCGTATTCTAAAAGGTAGGGTATAAGCTTTCAGTGGAACCCCCCAGATGTCAACTTTCTTAAACTTGAATTCTGAGCAACTCGGCAAACTAGCCACTGTAGCTTTGAACCACTGCCATCCCCTCGTGACCTCCTAAATCTAGTAACAAAAAGACAAGGCGTGGTAAATATGCTAAGACCTAATATATTTATAAAAAAAGTAAATAAACTTTACCTCTTAAAAAACGAGCGTCGACAGATTAGGCATTCTATTCAACAGTTTGGCAAAAATTTTCCATCCTTCGTTACTCGTGCCGCCTACAACCAAGCACGTCAAGTTCAGGAATGTCTTAGGCAGTGCAGCACGCCCGAGATGTAGAACCTTCAAAACATGCGACATGGTTAAATTAAACACTTATAGAATATAATGCTACTATTCTTCAATCGTAAAGAAAGCATTAAATTAAACAACAAAAGTAAGATAAGACAAATTACCCTCAGCCCATCGCATAGGAAATCAATGCTTTTGCATTTCCTTACAAGGGTGGCTACGCTACTAGAACCATCTTCATCTAGTGGATTAGCTTCCAAGTAATCAATGCAAACCGAGAGACGGTAGGTCACGTCGCATGTCTTAAATTTTGGAAAGTCGTTCCCCCATGTATGCGAATTCTTCAAGTCTTGGACGTCGATTATGATGGTGGAATTATAATAAAAAAGAATATCTTCTATGAAATGCTTCGAAACAAGAGGATGATTGACGACAAACTCGTTTGAATATGGAAAGAAAAAAGCAACAAGCTTCAATTCACCAAGTACTGGACAATGTTCAATCAATTGGGGATTTATCAAATCACCCTGCAATGTTAACTACAAAGTTAGTTTTTTCATGTTGGGTAAGCTGTTGAAATCATCTGGAAAAATCAAACCGTTGTGCTCTTCAATCTCTAGTTCCTCTAGAGTTAAGCAACGGTCTAGGTTCTCAAATAAAGGCATTGGTTCGCGGAAGAAGATCTTAATACTTTTGATGTTCAACCTTATGACAGTATGTACGAATTTCACAATTGCTTCGGGAGGGTAATTCTTTTCACATAGAAATGTCACATTTTCTAGACCAGAAATATTGCAGAGATTTCCACTAAGATTTTTCCATTCTTAATGAGAATCTTCCACGTCGTTAAAGCCCTTTGTATTGCAAACAATTGATGGACATGACGAGGAGAAAAACGAACCACCAACTCGTCTAGCACTCTCCCATATTCTAAAAAGTAAGCTATGAGCTTCCAGTGGAACCCCCGGATGTCAACTTTCTTAACCTTGAATTGCAAGCAACTCCGCAAACTAGCCACCATAGCGTTGAACCACTGGCATCCCTGGTGACCTCCAAAAGCTGGTAAGAAAAGGGAAGACGTGGTAAATATACTAAGACCTAATATATATTTTTTTTTAAAAAGTAAATAACTTTACCCCTTCAAAAACGGGCGTCGACAGATTAGATATCCTATTCAACAGTTTGGCCAAAATTTTACATCATTCGTTACTCGTGCCGCCTACCACCAAGCACGTCAAGTTTGGGAATGTCTTAGGCAGTGCAGTATGCCCGAGATGCAGGGCCTTCAAAACATGCGACATGATTAAATTAAACACTAATAGAATATAATAATATTATTCCTTCAATCGTAAAGAAAGCATTAAATTAAACAACAAAAGTAAGATAAAACAAATTACCCTCAGCCCATCGCAAGATAGATATAGGAAATCAATGCTTTTGCAATTCCTAACAAGGGTGGCTACGTTACTAGAACCATCTTCATATAGTGGATGAGCTTCCAAGTAATCAATGCAAACCGAGAGCAGGTAGGTCACGTCGCGTGTCTTAAATTTTGGAAAACCGCTTCCCCTTGTATGCAAATTTTTCGAGTCTTGGACGTCGATCATTATGGTTGAATTATAATAAAAAAGAATATCTTCTATGAAATGATTCGAAACAAGAGGATGCTTGACGACAAACTCGTTTACATATGGAAAGGAACAAGGAACAAGCTTCAATTCACCAAGTACTGGACAATGTTCAATCAATTGGGGATTTATCAAATCACCCTGCAATGTTAACTACAACGTTAGTTTTTTCATGTTGGGTAAGCTGTTGAAATCCTCTGGAAGAATCAAACCGTTGTGCTCTTTAATCTCTAGTTCCTCTAGAGTTAAGCAACGGTGTAGGATCTCAAATAATGACATTAATTCGCGGAAGAAGATCTTAAGACTTCTCATGTTCAACCTTATGACAGTCTGTACGAAGTTCACAAATGCTTTGGGAGGGTAATTCTTTTCACATAGAAATGTAACCTTCTCTAGACAAGAAATATTGCAGAGATTTCCCCTAAGATTTCTCCATCCTTAATTAGATCCTCGCACGTTGGTGAAGCCATTTGCATTGCAGACAACTGATGCACATGATGAGGAGAACAACGAACCACCAACTCCTCTAGCACTCTCTTGTATTCTAAAAGGTAGGGTATAAGCTTCCGGTGGAACCCCTGATGTCAACTTTCTTAAACTTGAATTCCGAGCAACTCGACAAACTAGCCACCATACCCTTGAACCACTTGCATCCCCTAGTGACCTCCAAAAACTGGTAAGAAAAGGCAAGACGTGGTAAATATGCTAAGACCTAATATATTTTTTTTTTAAAAAAGTATATAAACTTTACCTCTTCAAAAACGAGCATCGACAGATTAGGCATCCTATTCAACAGTTTAGCCAAAATTTTACATCCTTCGTTAATCGTGCCGCCTACCACCAAGCACGTCAAGTTTGGGAATGTCTTAGGCAGTGAGCACGCCCGAGATGCAGAACCTTCAAAACATGCGACATGGTTAAATTAAACACAATAGAATATAATGGTATTATTTTCAATCGTAAAGAAAGCATTAAATTAAACAACAAAAGTAAGATAAAACGAATTACCCTCAGCCCATCGCAAGATAGATATAGGAAATCAATGCTTTTGCACTTCCTAACAAGCGTGGCTAGGCTACTAGAACTATCTTCATCCAGTGGATTAATTTTCATGTAATCAATGTACACCGAGTGCAGGTAGGTCACGTCGCGGGTCTTAAATTCTGGAAAGCCGCTCCCTCTTGTATGCGAATTCTTTGAATCTTGGGACGTCGATCATGATGGTGGAATTATAATAAAAAAGAATATCATCTATCAAAATCTTCAAAACAAGATGATGCTTGATGACAAGCTCGTTTACATATGGAAATGAACAACGAACAAGCTTCAATATACCAAGTACTGGACAATATTTAATCAATTAGGGATTTATCAAATCACCATGCAATGTTAACGACAACGTCAGTTTCTTCATGTTGGGTAAGCTATTGAAACCATCTGGAAGAATCAAACCGCTGTGCTCTTCAATCTCTAGTTCTTCTAGAGTTAAGCAACGGTCTAGGGTCTCAAATAAAGGCATTGGTTTGCGGAAGAAAAATCTTAAGGCTTCTTATGTTCAACCTTATGACAGTCTGTACGAAGTTCACAATTGCTTCGGGAGGGTAAATCTTTTTTCACATAGAAATGCCACCTTCTCTAGACCAGAAACATTACAAAAACTTCCACTAAGATTTCTCCATTCTTAATGAGAACCTTGCACGCCGTTGAAGCTCTTTGCATTACAGACAACTAATGCACATGACGAGGAGAACAACGAACCACCAACTCCTATAGCACTCTCTCGTATTCTAAAAAGTAGGCTATGAGATTCCGATGGAACCCCCGGATGTCAACTTTCTTAAAGTTGAATTCCGAGCAACTCGGCAACTAGCCACCAAAGCCTTGAATCAATGTCATCCCCTCGTAACCTCCAAAAATTGGCAAGAAAAGGCAAGACGTGGTAAGTATGCCAACACCTAATAATTTTAAACAAAAAAAAAATTACATCTTAAAAAATGAGCGTCGACAGATTAGGCATCATATTCAACAATTTGACCAAATTTTTCCATCCTTCGTTACTCGTGCCGCCTACCTCCAAGCACGTCAAGTTCGGGAATGTCCTAGGCAGTGCAGCAAGCCTGAGATGTAGAACTTTCAAACATGCGACATGGTTAAATTGAACACTATCAAAATATAATGCTATTATTCTTCAATCGTAAAGAAAGCATTAAATTATACAACAAAAGTAAGATAAAACAAATTGCCCTCAACCCGGCGCCAAATTGATATAGGCGGTCAATGCTTTTGCATTTCCTAACAAGCTTGGCTAGACTACTAGAACCATCTACATCCAGTGGATTAATTTCCAAGTAATCAATGCAAACTGAGAGCAGGTAGGTCACGTCGCAGGTCTTAAATTTTGGAAAGTCGCTCCCCCTTGTATGCGAATTCTTCTAGTCTTGGGACGTCGATCATGATGGTGGAATTATAGTAAAAAAGAATATCTTCAATGAAATGCTTCGAAACAAGAGGATGCTTGATGAAAACTCGTTTACATATGGAAAGGAATAAGGAAGACACTTCAATTCACCAAGTACTGGACAATATTCAATCAATTGGAGATTTATCAAATCACCCTGCAATGTTAACTACAACGTTAGTTTTTTCATGTTGGGTAAGCTGTTGAAATCATATGGAAGAATCAAACCGTTGTGCTCTTCAATCTCTAGTTCCTCTAGAGTTAAGCAACGGTCTAGGGTCTCAAATAAAGGCATTGGTTCGCGGAAGAAGATCTTAAGGATTATGATGTTCAACCTTATGTCAGTCTGTACAAAGTTCACAATTGATTCGGGAGGGTAATTCTTTTCACATAGAAATGTCACATTCTCTAGACCAGAAACATTGCAAAAATTTCTACTGAGATTTCTCTATTTCAATGAGAACCTTGCACGCCGCTGAAGCCCTTTGCATTGCAAACAACTGAGGGAGATGACGAGGAGAACAACGAACCACCAACTCCTCTAGCACTCTCTCTTATTCTAAAAAGTAGGTTATGATGACCTTCCGGTGGAACCCATGGATGTCAACTTTCTTAAACTTTAATTCCTAGCAACTCAGCACACTAGCCACCATAGCCTTGAACTACTGGCATTCCCTCGTGACTTCCAAACGCTAGTAAGAAAATGCAAGATGTGGTAAATATTCCAACACTTAATATATTTAAATGAAAAAAGTGAATAGATTTTACCTATTCAAAAACGAGCGTCGACATATTAGGCCTCATATTCAACAGTTTAGCCAAATTTTTTCATTCTTTGTTTCTTGTGCGGCCTACCCCCAAGTAGGTCAAGTTTGGGAATGTCCTGAGGAGTCCAACACGACCAAGATGCTCAGCCTCCACAACATGCGACATGATTCACTTAAACATAAATGGAATATAATGCTAGTATTCTTCAATTGTAAAGAAAGCCTCAAATTAAACAAAAAAAGTAAGATAAAACAAATTACCCTCAGCCCATCGCCAGATAGATATAGGTGATCAATGCTTTTGCATTTTCTAACAAGCTTGATCAGACGTCTACAACCATCTTCATCCAGTGGATTAATTTCCAAGTAATCAATGCAAATCGAGAGCAGGTAGGTCACGTCGCGGGTCTTAAATTCTGGAAAGTCACTCCCCCTTATATGCAAATTCTTTGAGTCTTGGGGCGTCGATCATGGTGGTGGAATTATAATAAAAAAGAATATCATTTATGACAAACTTCGAAACAAGAGGATGCTTGATGGCAAGTTCGTTTACATATGGAAAGGAACAATGAACAAGCTTCAAGTCACCAAGTACATGACAATTACAATTAGAGATTTATCAAATCACTCTGCAATGTTAACGACAGTGTAAGTTTTTTCACGTTGGGTAAGCTGTTGAAACTATTTGGCCAACCTCCCTATGGGCAAGAGTTGTCAAAGCCAAATACTACCTTGATTTCCATCTCCTATTGGCTCGTGCAAGACCAAATAACATTTGGGGATAGAAATGATTGTGTCTATACACCAAAGATAAACACCTCCACCTGTTGGGACGTGGCATTTGGGCAGTTACTTAATTTCTGGTTCAACAAGTAGCTTGGTAATTTCAAAATATCTGAGTACACCCGACACATTCCCCAACATCTTCTTTCACTTAATGTGGCAGACATCATCCACTCGGTCAATCGCTCATGGGAGTTAACACCATCTCTTCAGTATCTAACAGCCCACATAGAACTCGTAATACATTGCACCCCTATACCTCATTTGAACCAACATGACCACTTTTCTTAGGCCAGGTCCAAAAACATAGAGTTCTTAGTTTCTTCTGCATACGACATGCTAACCTAAAGGCAGTCGAATAGCATTATCCCAACTCTTATATGGACAACTATCCAAAAGCTACCCATTAATCCTCGCATCAAAGCGTTCTTCAGGCTACTCTCTCACGACAGATTGCCAACCAAGCAGTTCTTGTTGATCAGACGTGTCCTTTCTAGTCCCATTTGTCCCATGTGCTTACGAGAGACGAAGACACCTATCCGTCTTCTTTTCGAGTGCACCACCACCCAACCAATCATCCAAGCCCTACTACCTAATGTATCGACTGAACCAACACCTGGTACATCTCTGATCCCTACCACCGTATTTTAAATGCAGGTGGCATGTCCTAGCCTAGAGAATTTGGTATGCTAGGAACAACTATGTCTTCAACCACCTTTTGTTTAACATGACCGCTATTCGCCACTCATACCATTATCAACTCAACAACAATCATGTTTACCCTACTCAACCACATCCCATATCCCACTCTGTACGATATACCCACGTCCTCAAGTGGACCCTACCACCTTAGGATTTTGCACAACTAAACGTGGACGATTCATTCTTTGGTAACCCAGGTCCGACAGGCATAGTCGGCATTATTAGGGATACCACCGGAGATTTCATGGCAGCATTTGATGCATCAACGGGATACTCAACCACGACCAAGTGAAGATCTGGGCATTGAGAGAGGGACTTAATTTGGCTTAGCACATGCGTATTACACACCTTATTGATGCTACTGATTCGTTATAGATGTTGAATTATCTTGACAAGACTCAAGAGCACCCAGCTCATCTCATAGGTCTTATACTGGATATTTCAGACCCATCTTACTAGCTTCACTTCAGTAGTGGCCACATTTTGCTACTGGGAGACAAACCAACCGGCGGATGCTTTAGCCAAATTTGGGGCCACAGTAGCCCAGATACATCTGTTTACAGCACATGGGAAACATGTCCCGAGTGGCTGCGACCATTTTTAATATTCAATGTGTCTTCGTTTGTTTCACGCATTTCCAGATCATCTTTTCCTTGTACTAAGACATTTACCTTACGTTAAATAAATGACATCACTGTCTTGTTAAAAAAAAAAGTTGACCTGATTTATTGCCGTCAGGGGGAAAATTGCATCAGTGTAGTAATAAGTCCCACCTTTCATATCTTCTTCTTGAATGCTAGGATATTGTGATCCATAAAGTTCCATAGAAAGAAAAAAAGAAAGACGTCGTACAATCAGTACTAAATAATTCAGTATATATAACTAAATGATTCCTATTTCATTCACATTTTTAGTTTTCTTTTCCCTTGTATTTTACAGAAAATACTTTTAACATATTTTTTCCTTTTCGCTAACTTTTGTTGAATGCAAACAGTAACCCCCAACAAGAAACTTTGGATTCTCTCATTAAATGTTGCACATCCCGACTCATTGACACATATGCAATACATGTCAAAAGAAAGTAGTATATCTGTATATGTCAAAAAAGAAAAAGAAAAAGTCAGATCTAAGAAAATGTGCCTATATATAAATGTACAATCTTTTCTATGCTCACAAACCATCAATTTTCATTAAAACAAACAAAGTGAATTCGGATGTTTTCAAATACAATAAATTAGCTAGCAATTAATATGGCCTCGAAGCTTGAAGTGGAAGTTAAGATTAAATCTGATGCTGGAAAAGTTTTCCATCTGATTAAACCATCGCACAGATTTTACTTGTCATGCTTTGTTGAGCTATATATGCTCTTTTGGTTTATAAAATGAAAATATAATTTTCTTCTTCTTGTTTCTTTGAATTTTCATTATTCTATTAGTAAATAGTGCCCAAGATATTTAGGTTGAGAATTATTTTGACATGTGACACAAGCCAACAAACTATTTGCTACTTTCGTAGGCTTTATATGACTTATGAAAATTATCATGGGCCACATATAATTATATATAT
The DNA here is from genome assembly GCA_946800315.1 of Misopates orontium. Lineage (NCBI taxonomy): Eukaryota > Viridiplantae > Streptophyta > Magnoliopsida > Lamiales > Plantaginaceae > Misopates > Misopates orontium. The sequence continues at coordinate 20,115,170 of OX326952.1, read as the reverse complement.
TACATAGAAAAACGAGAGTTTTAGAGAAATCAGTCCAGTCTTGTATTGAATGAACAAATAATATCACACCCCTAACTGTCTCTTTGTATTTCGGAGCCCACAATAGCCGGTGCACCAAAAAGAAAAGAACCGATCCAAAAAATTTCAGCCCAGCCATTTGATTGTCGGAAATTCGGGTCGGTACTGAAGTTAGGTATTTGAGTTTGTTAGAAGATGATCATGCAATTCGTGTGCATGGCCATGGAATTATTATGGTTATCTAGTCACTTATTCTCTCTGCAATTCATTCTGTTTACAGATTTCTTCAAGTACCGCTACAAAAAGATACTAAACACAGTGTAAATTAGTTAACAAATACATATATCCCAAACCTCTCTCTCAAAACCCTAATTACATGGAGCCCTCTACTGCTGCATTGCTGCCCAACTCCAGGTCTGATTCTTATTTTTTATTTTGTTTGTTATATGGATGGAACCATGTGATTTAATCTTGTCGTTTTTGCTCAATTAGAGATTAATTCTCACAAATTATTTGATTATTAGTGTGTATATTGGATCATGGATGGAATCATGTAAAAATTCAAATATTTTATGAGTTATTAGCAGTAATAAAATAACACGGATCAAGTTTCCGCTTAGTGATTCATTCGGTTACAATTTTTCATTCTATCAATTAATATGATGCTAATATTTCTCATCAATGAAGCTCGCGAATATGCGTGAAAAACTTGCCAAAGTACGTGGCAGAAGACCGCCTCAGAGACTTCTTCTCCCAGAAAGGCGAAGTTATGGAGGCCAAGCTTATGCGCACCAAGTAATTAATCTCCTAATTTTTTTTGTATTTTAAAGATATTGGTATTGTCATTTTTAGTTAGAGGACTGAATATGAAGCCCTTGGTGCAGGGATGGGAAAAGCAGGCAGTTTGGATTTGTGGGATTTAGGACCGAGCATGAAGCAGAGGCCGCCTTGAAGTACTTCGACAAGTCTTTCATGGACGCTTGCAGAATTACTTGTGAGGTTTGTGTTTATTACTTTGTTGCTTATGATCACATATTTAATTACGTTTCAAGCTTCTAAATCAGTTTAAGACTAAACATTGAGATTACAATAAACTTCCTGAGAAATAAAGATTATCTGGAATGCCGTAGTGTGCACCTGTCATATTGTACGTGAGATAGTTTGTGACTAGTAATAACTATTTTTATGGAGCCAGATTGCTCGGAAGATTGGAGATGCAGATATCCCACGGCCTTGGAGTAGGTACTCATTAAAGAAAAATGAGGATTTATCTGAATTAGAGAAAAGAGAAACTGGTCTAAGTGCTTCTAGAGCTGAAGCCTCAGAAGCGAAGAGCAAGAAGATCAAGACCAGTAAGAAAGCTGATGACAATAGTGATCCACAATTTCACGAGTTCCTTCAAGTCATGCAGCATCGTAGTAAGTCGAAATTGTGGGCGAACGGTACGGTCTCAGCTCCCTCCCTCGAGCAAAATGTGGATTCAAACAATAAGTTCTGGATGGCAAAATTGTGTGGAGCAAAATTAGAAAGGGAGAATTTTGAGCTCGAGGAACATAAGGAAGAAGGAATTGAATATTTCAAGTACCAAGCGGCAGATAAATCAAACATTTTGGTTCACAATGAAGCTCTGTCTGATATGGATTACTATAACAGCAAAATTAATAAAGCATGGTCAGACTCGGAAAGTAGTATCGAAGAAGGTCGTGTCGTGGGAAGTGACCATAATGATGAAGATGATGGTAGGGATTGCAGCATAAATTCTCAGGAGAAGAACTACCATGGTCATGTTATTGATATGCTTGAAGCCAATGTTATAAAAGGAGAGGTTGAAGATGGAAATATTGACATGGCTGATCCCTCATCAAGTCGAGATGAGAAGGAAATTCTGGAATCTGGTCGTCTCTTCATTGAAAATCTTCCTTACGCTGCAACGTATGTGCCATAATCTATCATTTCTGATGGTAAAAAGAGAAACTTTATCCCAATGCGGGTCTCAGTTTTGTTTACATATGTGAACACACACACACAATGACTGTCCTTCTGCCATTTGTTTACTATGGTTTTTGTTTTTCTTATGTACACAGTGCCGAGGAGCTAGAAGCTCGTTTTACTAAATATGGCAGGATCTCTCAGGTCCATATAGTTGTTGATAAAGATACAAAACACTCTAAGGGAATTGCTTATGTTCTCTTTGCTCAGCCAGAATCTGCTAGTAGGTAATATTTGCAGAGCTAGTGGCTTAAAATTGTAAAATTCTCAATTTGCTTCTATACTAGACGTGCTTCAACTAACATTTTTATGCATTGTTGCTGTTACTGATCGTGTTTATATATGTGATTTGAAGAATTCAATTCCTGATGAGTGTTCAAGATCCATATCATCATAATTAGATCTTGTTTAAGTTTCAGCCCTAGATCTACTACACTTATACCTCGTTTACATCCAAAATGCTACTACTCATAAAGTATCATACATATTCTAATACATAAATTTTATTTACTGAGATACGTTATTCTTCATTTCCAGTTCAATTGTCTGCACGTGTTTCCCTCAAAATATTAGTACCCTGAATCTTGATAGAAATTACTAATATTAGTTATTGTTGATGTATTGATATTCATTCATGCCAAAAAGTTTTTGACTTTATTTTAAACGCTATCATGATCATATCTGTTTATATGTGATTAAATTTCTACTATCATCACAAGTTCTTTTCTGATGGGATTTCAATTTGCTCTTTCCCCAGTGCATTAAAAGAGATGGACAATTCAGGTTTCCAGGGAAGAATATTGCATGTCAAGCCTGCCGAACCAAAAAATCTGCCCGATAAACAAGAGTGCGGTCTCATATATTCACAATTTTAACTATTCTGTTGCGTAATGGGAATAAGAAGTTTATCTTCATGTTGTTTAGCAGGAACAATAACTCTAGAAAACAGTTTCTGAAAACATTCAAGCAGAAGCGGAATGAGGAAAGGAAGTCATCTGAAGCTAGTGGAAGTACACAATCATGGAATAGCTTATTTACGCACCCTGATACTGTAAGTTAGAAAGCTGTATATGAGCTTGACTTATGTTTTTAGTCGCCAAATTCGTGATGCCATGAACTTATCAGCGGGCTTGACGCTATCAAGAAAAAGAAGAACCACTGCCTCGGAGCCGAATAGAATAACTTAGTCAACTAGGAACTTCTGAATATCTTCCTACACTTTATTAGTTTAACTTTGATACCTAGAACACAGTTCTCAATAGTACGATCAGGTTATTCATGCTTAAAATACAGTGATGGTGGAATTAATAAGTATACAATGGTCAAAGCTCTCTTTTTGTAAAGCTGCATACTTTCATCCAAATGTTTAAGCATCCTCTAACTTCTGATTTTCTTGTCCAATCATATTTTAGGTTGTTGAAAATATTACACGAAAATATGGTGTTAGTAAAGCTGAATTTCGAAATAGAGAGTCAAACGATCTCGCCGTGCGAGTTGCTTTAGCGGAGACTCAAGTGATTGCTGAGACAAAAAAAGCTCTTGCAAGTTCTGGAGTTAATATTGCCTCATTAGAGGGACTTGCTGCTAGCAAAACCGGTAGTGTGGAAAGAAGCGATCACGTTATACTAGTGAAGAATTTGCCTTATGGTTCATCTAAGAGTGAACTAGTTGATATGTTTGGAAAATTTGGAAGTTTAGACAAAGTCATCTTACCTCCTACTAAGACTTTGGCTGTGGTAAGAATTTTTCTTCTCTTCCTTCTTTTTATTATTTGAATTTGTGTTCCCCGTTTTTCTGATTTGTCCAGTTCATACAACATTTGCTTTGGATAAATTCTATATAATCCAGGGTTAGCGCCTTTAAATTTTAGTAGATGTTCAATTGAGTTCAAATGTGTTAGTGTATGGTTAAAAGAGACTTTTTTTAAGCATGATTTCAAACTGCAAGATGAAACTTTGTACACTTTCTGAGCTGGGACTGGCTGCTAGACAAGTAAAATTAAGGAACAGGACTGAATATTGGGTAAATTACAATGTAAATATACTTTTGGAAAAGTGTTTATTATCTGTGTCTCAATCTCTAATGCATATGTATACTGTAAATGATGGATTCAGATTGTATACACTGTAGACCAATACTTAAGCTAGTTATGATATGAAAATAATTTTATTTAATTTCTTTATTCCAGCCATGTTGTACATTGAGCATTTCTATTAAGTTGTAGTGTTAAATAAGCTTTTTGCATTTACTACTAGACAAATAATACAAAATAATGTGGATATATTATTAAAGAACAATTAAATGATTAAATTTGGAGAAGACAGAGTAATAATAGAATTATGTTTTCGGTTTTTGACGAGTTTGTTGGAGTCTTTGGGGTTTTTAGGAATCTGAGTTCTTAAGCAATTTCACCTTTTTAAATGAAATGAGAGGATTCAGATGTAAGTAAGATACTATCTATTTTGGTGAATAATGACTTAATGTGTTGAGCTCAAAATTGAAGGATGTATTTGGTTGAATTAATTAAGATATAATGTGTATTATCTTGAGTGTAAAGATACAGTACTAATTGTGATAAGGGATAAAGTCACTGGACTAAAAGAAATTGTAATTTGGCCCATATTATCTTCAATAATCATGTGTAGTGTTGTTGATGAATGATACTTATTAATATAATTTATTCCTTTTTACGACGGGAAAGTATGTCATACATGTCGTAAACTTTGAAAAGCTCTTGATAGAATATTTGCGATGTTGAAGAGCACCTGGTGATTGTTGAATTGTTTTTGGCTCTCTGCTCGTTATAATTCACCTTTTCCTCTCATGATGCTCAGGTTGTATTCCTAGATCCTAAAGAGGCACTTGCAGCTTTCCTTCGTCTATTATACAGAAATTACAAGTAAGTTGGTTTAGAAGTTCAATTTTACTATAAGTTGCTAATGACTCTTTGCCATTTTAGTTGGATGTGTATTGTTGCTTGGCAGATTTTGTTTGTTCTGAGGTTAATTAATAATTGCTTGTCACTTTTACCATAGAGGACGCTGCTGTACTTGGAATGGGCACCTAAAAATATTCTCACCTCGATTGCGGTAGTTAACGATGGTGTAGTTGCTGACAAACTTGGTGTCAACAAAGCTCTACTAGAGCAGCAAGTTGAAGTAAATGAGGCAGATATTGACCCTGATCGAATTCAGGTTATTTCTTCATTATACTTATACCTTTTTTGTTATATACTTGTGTGCTCCTCATGAAATAGTGAGGCATGCTTAGTAGCTCTAATTTGGCTATGGAAGATTGTCAAATTCTTTACTGCCTTCCACAAGGTTAAAGTTCAACATACATATTCGTTTTTTAGGGTACAAACTCTGTAAAGTTAGAAATTGGTGAACCTCCTCCCCACTCCTTAGAAAATGGTGTTCTGATCATGCTTGGGCACTGTAAGTTATTTTTTATCGAGCAGAATCAACCTTTATTGCTTTACAAAAGGGAACAAACTTTCTTGTGCAGGTTGATTTTCTGTTTTGATGGTACAAATTTGCTCCAAAGTTGGTTATTATTACCCTCAACAAAAACTATGTTATCATAATGGAAAAGGGAAAAAAAATCCTTATCTTTCGTCCCGAAGTATGGGCATGAAGCATTGATGTGTACATTATTCCTTGTGCTTTTAGTTGTTTAAAACTGTTATATTTTCGGACATTCAATCTTTTGTCACGTTCTTTGCTGCAGTCACGTCAGATATATGTCAAGAACCTCAACTTTAGTACGTCGGAAGAGGCTGTCAAAAAGCATTTCGCGGTGCACATGAAGGGAGGAAAGTTACTAAGTGTCAGGGTATTGTTTTTTGTCTCTACCTGCTTGCAGCATATCAACCTGGTCACACTAGTACAGCATTTACTGCATCTGATTATGTCGTTTCCTTACTATGTTTTAGGTGATGAAGCATCAAAAGAATGGGAAGAATGTTTCGATGGGTTTTTGTTTTATAGAGTTTGATTCTTTTGATACAGCTTTGAGTGTTTGCAAAGACCTACAGGTATTATGATCATGTCTGCCAATTTTGGGTATATATCCTTTTCTTATGTGTTTTTGTTTCTGTCTCGGGTCTCTAACCTTTTAATATTGGACTGCCTCAGGGAACAGTTTTAGATGAGCATCCCCTCGTATTGGAACTTTGAAATGCCAAAAAGGATGAAGTATTGCCCAAAAAGATAGACCGGGACAGGAGTTCAACAAAATTAATTGTCAGGAGTGTAGCTTTTGAGGCAACAGAAAAGGATCTTAGACAATTATTTAGTCCATTTGGGCAGGTAAAGAACTCTTCCATTTTCTCAAAAACTAGACGGAAACTCTTATTTCACAATAACGACCTATGTTTTTCGTACGAAATGTTGTGTAGATAAAGAGGTTAAGAATACCAATGAGATTCAGGAAGCATAGAGGTTTTGGTTTTGTGGAGTATGCGACGAAGCAAGAAGCTGGGAATGCCCTTCAAGCTCTTTCTAATACTCATCTTTATGGTCGTCACTTGGTATGCGTGGTTTTGTTGATAATAAATATGAGATGATTACTTTACATTCCTTGAGGTTTAGCCTAACTATAGAAACATCAGTTAGTATCCGTTGCTTATTGAATAACTACAAAAGTACTCCTTGAAATTTAAAAATTGTTTTAAGGTCCGAATTATGCCACTGACCTTCTGAAGTTTGAAAATGTAGTGGTTAAGATCTTTTTCTTTTCCTTCATGTTTTTGCAGCTTCATAGCTGTTATAAGTATTCAAGCCATAGGGAATGTTCTTTTAATTGCATCAAGCCTCCTCAGCATTATAAATGTAATATCCAAAGCATAAGTTTTTTGGTTATTACTCCTTGTTGAGTTTGTGGCTTGCTGGCTTTGCAGGTTCTGGAGGGAGCCAAAGAAGGCGAGAGCGTAGAGGAATTGCGAGCTAGAACGGCTGCTCACTTCACGGATTCCACTAATAAGTTATTATCTAACAAAAGAAAGCGCATGACCGTATTTGGATGAAGGCATGGACCAAAGTTTCTAAATGTTTCTTAGTAAAGTATTGCAATGTTTTCATTTTTGATTGTATAGAGATGAAACATATAAATATTTTCAAGTCAATTGCAACATCTATTTCTACAGTTTTTTCAAGTTATATTGAAAAGATCTTGAACCATTGCAAAAGTTTTTAATATTTAGCAGATGGAAACGCACACTGAAAAAGAAAACTTCGATCCATGGATGAATGAAACGTCAAGTTTCAATGAATTGCAGACTTGGAGTTTATTTATGTAAGACTAAGTTTTGTATGAATCTTGTCTCGATTCGTTCTTTTATGTTTTTCTAGAGATGGAGTACCTATCCATATATCTTGGAGATTGATGAGTTAAACAAAATTAACACGAAAATTCAAGTTATTAATTTTCCTGGTCTAATTATGGAATCAAATGTTCTGTTCTTGTCCTGTTTTTCCCCCCTGTTTTTGTCCTGTTTCATGTCTCTTTTCATTTTATTTTTTTATCTAATCAGCTGTTTGGTTGTACAGAGTTCTGATGGTGATATCATATATAGTCTTCTGTATATTATCTCACAAACAGCCAGCTTTTGATCATCCACAGTTTAAAGGAAGAAAACCATTGATATTATTAAAACACCATAAATTTTATATTACTTACTAGTTACTAACTATTGTTTGACTGGTAGTCTGGTTCAACGAGGCAACACGCATATTTTTTGTTGCATTTATTGTTCCAAGTATGCATATCTATGTACAAAATAACCGATCACCGATTTTGTATTTTAAGGGGGGCTCTTGAAGAGTTTTGAAAATATGAGAAGATTTTGTGCATGCTTGAAAGCACGAGGGAGTTTAAACATTACTGCAAGTTTTTCAAAAGACAAGAAATTTTTGAGCATTTTCTTTTTAAGAATTTTTTTGAGAATTTACTCAAAATCGATTTTCTAAAGCATAGTTCTATTCTTTTTTTTTTTTTTTTGTTAAATTAAGCATTCAAAACCAATTTTTAAAGCACAGTTTTACTCGAAATTGATTTCCTAAAGAATATGGCACGTTCAATCGTTTATGTAAAATTATTCCATCATTTACGATGATCATGACTCCTTATGTTCGGATATGTCCCTTTCGATTTGTTGGATCCAACTTCGGCTTGGGTGTGCATGGGGTACCACCGGGCAGCAGAGGGCTTGCCGTTGGACCTCATGTCCCCATGGTCTATTCCCTCTTAGTCATAGCGGGAGGTCGTTGTGTCTTTGTTGGATCGTAGATATCCACATGTACCATGACATGTGTTATTGATTGTAGGATCGTGTCTTACATGAGGAGATAAGGCCAGTTTGTAGAGACGATAAGGTTGGGCTGCATCTACAAAAATACGTGGACCTCGTCATCATAAGTGACTAAAATTTCAGTAAAAGTTGTCTTTCAAAAACTACTGTTTAGTTAAAGTGATCTATCAAAGATCAATGTTTGAGTTAAAGTAATTCACCAAAGATTAAAGTTTCAGTTAAAGTCATTTTTGTCAAAAACTAACATTTCGGTTAAAGTTGTTTTGGTCAGAAGTTAACGTTTCAGTTAAAGTGATTTCTGTCAAAAAGCTAATGTTTCCGTAAAAGTTAACATTGAAGACATCTTGGTTAAACCCCTATTTATACTCTCTTTCAACAAGATGCATGACATCAAGATGAGCATGCTTGATACTCATGGACATCATGAGAAGGACTCTGAAATAATAAACTATAAACAAATTTCCGCTTTTAGTGTATCTTCATCTTCTGGTTAAGTTAGTTAACGTTCAGCTTTCCGTTTATAGAAATATCCTCTTGTTAGTTTGTTAGAGGAAAATCTATAAGATTGAGCTAAGGCAGAACTTAATAATCATTTATTAAGTATTGGTTTCCACATACAGAGATGATAATTTTCTCCCCAATTTTTAAGCTTGAAATTTGTCTTCTTTAAAAACGAACTATATTTCATCTTCTTCAATAATTAATACTTTTCAAGCAACGTACGGGGATAAAATGAAACTAAAGCTACACAACTTTGTAAACTTCGTAGCCATAATTTTTCAAAGCACTTTGAAAATTATAATATTAGATGCATGATATAGTTATAGTTACAAGTACATATACATACATATATCTATATATATATATATACATAATAATTGTGACTATTTTAAGGTCTCATTATATATATATACACTGTATAGTTAAAAATCTTCTGGTAAATATGAAATTTGATCACTAAAGAAGCTGGAAAAATTCTATATGCTTGTGGCAACCACTCACCGCACCTTTAGATATTGCTCACTTATCATATACTAATACAACATTCCAAATTAAGAGCAACAAAAAAAGGGGAATATATAAAGAAAGAAAAAAACGATTTACTTAGCCACAATAGTACTTCAGTACTCTTTGTACAACTTGTTGAATACGAAGTACACGTCCAAAATACACTACAAAGACACGATCTCTGAACATTATCGATCGTTCCATACATTACTACAACATTTCACACATAAGCAATTACGCGTACGACGTAGTTTTGAGGCGGGGAAGGTCCTAAAAAAAGACCCTCCAAATTCTATGTACAAATGACTCTTCTAGCTAGTGAACGCTTTATTCACTATTCCATTAATTCAACAATTATGCACATAGGAACCTTCCAATAATTTTCTACAAAATCATCATCATATATCAATAATTTGACTTTTTTTCACACTAGGGATTCTTCATCAACTTCTTGCAATAGAGGGACCTTTGTTTCATCTGATGAAGAAGAAGTAATCTTATTATTATTATTATTATTATTATTATTGCCAGCTTGATTTGTTTTTTGTGTCTCTTCGTCTTTGATTTGTCCCCATAACGAGGTGTAGTAGCCCACGCCACAGATGAATGCCGCCATCATGCTACGTACACACAAGTTAAACAGTAATATCAGAACTGGATATATCATAACAATCACTAATAAGTAACACATGCAAGAACAGTATTTTCATTGTTAGTAGGGACCCATTTTTAATGCGTAATATGCACCTTTGTTTTGTTTTGGTTTGCTCACTTGATGTGGTCACTCGTCACAACCAAAAAATAGTCAACAAATATAATTTAAGGCAACTTTTTCTTAATCAATCTTAATATGACACGAGGAAGTTGTCTGAATATTGAAAAGCCTGATCTAAGTGTAGCTTAAGAGTATGATGACATAAATATGGGATCATGACACCTACACCCTTTAAGAGGTTTTGTTTAAGTAAAAAAAAAAGTGTATATATATTGTTTGAATAATTACTTGAACACCTACTACTGAAATTAAAAAAAGAAATTATATCTATGCCTATTTGAAGTTTGAATAATTACATAATACCCCCATAAAGTGTGAGTTTTTTTTACAGATATATAAACCACTTAATTTTACATATTTATTTTCGTTCCAAATGTGTCTTTGTAATTAGTCAAACTGCAGGAGATGTTTCTATTATTAGATTAAACCACAAGGAGTGTTTTATCTAATTATCTTATATATTTGTATGATTTTCAAATGTCTCATTCAGATATTATTTATTATATGTGAAGTATGAAAAAAATTAAACAAGACTAAGAAGAAAATTTACCTTCCATAATGAAAAGTATCGGCAAAGAGCAAACTACCGAAGGTGCTTGCATATGGAATCCCAAAGGGCTTAAATATAGGCACGAAATAAGGTCCTTTTATTCTAGAGCACCACATCTGAATATTGGTCCGGATCAGACTACTGAAAATCGCCTGCCACACAATAAAATTAATATAATCAGCTTGATTTAAGTATCAAAATAATTTATTTAATTTTCTAGAACTATAATGATTTTTTATCTAAATAATTTGGTAATTAATGAAATTATAAAATCATAATCTTACTGTTAAAACGATGATAAGGAGCTCAAAATTAAGGTCCAGTGTCCAAGCACTAAGATCTCTTTCCAAATATAGAGCAAGTGCAGCTGACTGAATTGTCCCAAACAAGCTATAAAATGCGATTACTTTCATCACTTGTGAACATATTTTCAAAGTTCCAACCTGACACCAAAAAGACAAAATGAATCAAGACTCAAATTACAATTTATGATTAAAAACTTGTGTAAGTTGTTAAAGAAAAGAAATAAAATTGGTACAAGTTTTATATAGTGTACCTGAAAAAGATTCCAAATGGTTAGAGTAACTGAAGAAGCTGCAAATAAAATGCATCCAAGAACCCAATTTTGGTGTGGTGACATGAAGACTAAAAGTCGCGGCGTCGCCGAGGCTGAGAGTGACGGAGATGAGTGGTTTTTGACGGTGGGGCCTTTGTAAAGAATGAGTATAATTGCTCCGGCGAAAGATATTAATGTGCCAATTATTCTTGCTTGGCTACCTGAGCTTGTCCAACTAATTTTTGTAGTCCTGAGAAATTAATTTTTAAGTGTTGTTAATTAATTGCCACAAAAATTAAAATAGATGTGTTGGTTTATAAAAGAAATCCTCTATATGGTATATGTTGAGATGACGAAGGAAGCACCTACATGTATATTTGAACGTCCAAACATTAACTAATCTATACGTGTCCACTTTTTTACGATCTAGTTAATGAGATGAGGTCAATTAATGTAACTCTATTGCATTTAATACTATTAATCAACATCAATGAACTATATATATGGATGTGATGCTACTTTTCTTCACACAATAAAGGCGATGCTACTTTACATAGTTCAGTTTTACCATATATTGTTTTTCTTATATGGCCAATCACGTAAAACTAATCATTAATAATCTTTTATTTTCTCAAATATTATAACACAAGTTATCCAACTAATTACAGAAATCTTTTGGATATAAATTTTGTTGTTTCATTAAACATCAGTCGAGTTAAGAAATACTTATAAATTTGTTTTTAACATTTCCGACCCGTTTGCATCTAAAAGTTGAAAGATATTTTTGCTGATCTCATATTTATGACTTTAGTCCTTATAGATGAATTATTCAAATTGCAGGCCCAACAAAGATACCTCTAGATACCACTAGTTCCGATGTGGCCCACACACATGGAGATCTAATTGATTCCTGGCTTGTGGCACCAACAATCTCTTAGGATTTCCAACTAATCTATCAATATAGCTCTCTAATACTTCATTTCTTACCAACCACAAATTTCTCCCATTTGTTAGCCGAATTATTTAAAATTTCAAAATAAATCAAGTGGAGCACATGAATTATTTTGATCAAAATAAAGAGTCTTAATTAATGAAGTAATGATCAATTAAACAAATTATGAAAACTAATTAAGATTCAGAATTATACCTGAGAATGATTCCCAAAATGAAAGACAACGCAGGAATCTGGTTGGCCATGCCACATGCAACAATAGGAGAACTGTAACTCAGACCAACAAATGCAAGGTTCTGCGCTATAGTCACCCTACAAATTAATATCATCAAGTTCTTTTAAGTAAAATTAATAATCCATTAAACCCTCTTCAAATACTTATTTACAGATGAAACTAACCCTATGAGACCAAGGATGAAGACTCTCAACAGAAAAGGAAATCTCAATACTGGCTCATCTGATCTGAAACAAAACAAAAAAAAAGAGAAAAAAAAAACATTAGTATTCTTCAAGCTCAAGTTCAATATATATGTTACATAATAAATGACATGAGTATCCATGTATTGTCCTTCCATGCATGTAATATTTGTTGCAAATATGCAAAGTAAATAGAGATTACATTTTTTTTTTCCTTAAGTTACAATTTTTTGGGTATTGTCATATGTATGTATGTTTAAGGTTTAGAAACATACCTATCCCTATGATAAAAGTAGGAATAAGGGAGTAGTATGATTGTTGAAAGAGCATTTGTGTACACAACAAACACATATGGACTCATCCCTCGAGCCATGGCAGTGCTAGCCATTATAGTGAGTACAATAATGGCACCCTCCACCATCACCATGGCGGCGCTTGGTAAATATTCGCCAATCGCCGCCTTTACTCCGCCGCCGCCACCCATGTTTTTTCTAGTTATATGTCTCTCTTTAATTTGTTTTTCTTGATTAATTGACCCTCTCCCTCTTTCCGGCAGTCTCTTTATAATCAGGCTCAATGTAATTTTTCAAATTTATTATTAAAATGTTGTGCTTACTATATTCAAATAAAGAGGGAGAGAGAAGAAAAATGGAGGGTAACCTTTCATGCATGTGTGAAGCTACTTAGAGGGGAATTAGCTACTCGGGTGGTGTCCCATTGATAGTTGGGGAAGGCGATATATCATAAATATTAATGTTTGTCTATTATATAACTTTATGTTATATATCACATAACACGAGGTGAATTACTAGTCCAAAATTCATGTTTGAACATTTTCAAAAAGATAATATTTTATACTGGTTAATTATATATGGACATTCAAGAAAATTGTTGAAAATAATAAAATACCAACTTCTTGCTTATATTATGGTTTTAAAAGGCTCTTATATATAACTTGTACTTAAGTCTAAGAATAAAATTTGTCCCAATAATCATTTTTTCGTCCTGGCCTATATATTTAATGCTCAAGAATTGCTTCTTTCAATATTCAATTTTTCTCCTTTTAGCAACATTATCCTCGTCATAATAATTATAAAATTATGTGAGTCATATGACATATATATTTTCCTAATTTTTCCTAACACTATTAGGGAGAACATATTTGTAATTTTTTAAAAACGTGTGAAGTTATTACGTTTGATTCAACCAATATAATATATGTACCGTCTCCGTGGAAATCTTTAATCCTGACGTGTTATCATATCATTTGTCCCTTATGGACTATCAAAAAACTTAAATTAAACTAATATTGTGTTAGATGATCCTATAACCTCTACTCATTAAGTTTACTATTTGGGTTTTACTCTTCGTGGTTCATATTAATTAAGGGCCTACAAAGAAAGATATTCAATCATTTCTCGCGGGACCCTCTAATTACGTATGCTTCACAAAATTCCAACTCGCAAAGATGGATTTTTTCAGTACGTATCTTTTAATGCATTCTAAGGTGACAAGGTTAATTAGTGACGCTTATTAAATTATACTAATTAATTCTTGATACTGTAATTAACTGTCTTTTTGATTTGCATCAGCAGAATTATGTGCTTGGGATCTTTATGGTCAAGACAATTAGCGTTCGTGCGTCATGCGCGGCGATCACGTCTTTGGAAATTAGTAAAAGGCTGTGTTCGAGAAACAAAATAAAATAAAAAGGCTTAGTTACTGTACCTACGTGGATTTTTGTCAACTAATTTGCTGATCTAAGCCATTGGTCTCATTTGATATTATTTGATTAGTGTAATGACATAAGTTATGATATAAGTTCATGACCCAATTGCCCTCCCACGGGTCATTTTTGCTTATTTTGAACATATAAATAATTTATCAATCCTATATTTATTATATCATCAATATTTAAGGATGAAGATAAGAGAAACTTTGGATGTTTTCTGTATAAGCTTTTATGTAAACATGAATTCACCCCAACGAGCGACTTAAATTAGGTTTTAGTAGCTGTCGTTGAATAATGCTAAATCACTGTTATGTTATTCATATTAGTCACATTAATTATTCCCTACAAAATTAAAGATATTAAATAACCCCGTCTATTTTTAGAAAGTAGCACAACCTCTCGATACCTCCTAATTATTCAATTTAATTTTATCTACGAAGACCTCCATTAATGTAAATATTCAATTGGATTAGAAGTGTTTTTCGCTGTAACATGATAGTCTTTGAATCCTTCAAAAATTGTCTCAATATGCACACTGACATAATATAAATATATTTTGACGAAGTTGCTAACTTATTTTCAGAAAATAAGTTGATTTCCTTTCAACCATCACATAGAAGTTAGATGCATAATTCGCTGTATTTAAAACAACTGGAAAACTATTCCCATTTACCTATTTCAAATGTATCTTTTAATGGGCTCAAATCCGTAAAATACAAACATGTTACTCAGATACTTAAAACTGAAATCTGGTGGGTTGTTGAGATCTGCTAATAGAAGATACTTGGAATTAATTGGAATATTGGAATGTGAATTATGAGATACTAAACTATCAAGATCAAATTCCATTGACAGTCATATGCTAAGATATTTTCTAGTTGATAGTATCTCATAATTCACATTCCAATAATTCCAAGTATCTTCTATTAGCAGTTCTCAACAACCCATGAATTCAGCATAATTCACAATCACAATAATATCAAATATATACCCTGGTGATTCTCAACCATGATGCTCCACGCTTATCTCTATAAATAATAATATATGTGCAACAACATTACCATCATCTCCTATGTTCTGCTATTAAAAAAGTGAAACTATATGTGCATGCAAAGTGTATGTATAGCTCTACCCTTGAGCATTGTAAAGAACACATGAGGATTATCAGGGGCCTGTTGAAACTGAACCATATCCTATTTGATGTGGTTTTAGGCAATAACATTAAAAAAATTTAAAGGAGGGTCATGCATCCCATGTTCACACATCTCTTTTTTGACTTCTTTGATCCTGCAGTTATAAGTTATAACACCTCCTCAGCATATTTCCAAATATAACAAGAAAACACAGGCTGTTCAATACTACATTTTCAAATCAGATTCAACGAACATCGTCTCCAAAAATGTACATGTTTTTTTTTTTTTTTTCTCGCGTGCATGAGTTTGAACTTGTACACGCATGACAGAGACAGACAGAGAGATTATGATTTTGACAAAGAGAAAAATACTGAAAAAAAAAATAGAATTATGACTTATGAGAAGCCATGTACATTTTGTTTATTTGAAAGGATAGCAAGATACGGTCAAATATGTCTTCTCCTGCACAGAGGCGTCGGATGTTTTCAGCATAAGCTTTCAATAGGTGTGAATGTTGACCTTTACAAGAAAGGGGCAGAAAAACAAAATGGTGCTTCAATCTCCATACGGGAGCTCCTTTGTTCTATAGTTTCTATACAGTTAATCTTGGTCTCCTACAAAATATCAGATCAAAAGAAAATAAGAACTTATGATCGTAGGTTCAAAAATTATATTGATGTAAATAGGAATAAGAAAACGGCGAAAAATTTCTATAATAATGTCCATACTCCTATCAGGTATTCATTGTGTCATAAACTTCATTACTCCTTTAATATTTTTAGTTAGGATCTCACTTCATTAATGAATTATGTCAACACAACTTCCACAAACAGGAAAACTCAAAGGTACATTATGCTAGCACAATACTTGGAAATTTTAGCGAATTGAGACTACTTCTCTGCATTTGACTTGACAACGTCTATGCACTCAAACATATCCAGTAAGGACATTGTATTTAAGAACTCCTATGAAAGTATAATAAAATAAAATGGAAATAAAAATACAATATCAGAAAGTGATGTATGATGCTAAAAAGTCACATCTATGATAGAAAAGGGCGGATATTTGTCACTTTCTCAGGCATATGTTTCAAAAAAGATATAATTACCACTTTACGTGAATGAGCTACCATAATATGTCAATGGGATAGGTTCTCCCTGTGGAGTTAAGAGTGTTCTCTCGTATTATAGTATATTGAGGCTTCAGTTGATATGTACGTGATACATGTCGTAAGCTAAACAGCAGATGGTCCTTTTTTAAGATTTATCTTAAATTATTCATATGCCCTTAAGTAAGGTGCATTTGGAGAACTCAGCAAACATGAGATATATGTACATACAAGAGGTTAAAACTGCTAAGGCTACCTTCTTTTCCTATAAGGTTTCAACAATATTTGGTTTCTTGCTAGATCACTGCTATAATATATAATCTAACCATCCGCATTGTTAAAGCTTTGTAAGAGCAATATGACAGCAAGTATTCTTCAATTAGGGTAGAGACTCTACCCTCACACCAAATCATTAACAGATGAGAATCCTTCCCCATTCTCGGGTCATGCAAGATCAATCCTCATTATGACATAAACACAACAGTTCAGAGTTATGGCTTAAGTTTTAGGGATAATTACATTTATACCCCTTAAGGTTCGGCCTAATTATAGAATCATCATGATAATTACCTCAACACCCTTTGACATTGAAAGAACATGAAAATAGGCCGGTTTAGGTTAGAATACTTACATAAACACCCCCTTAAAGCCTAAAACACATTACAAATGGACCCTTATATTTACATGTTTTTGAAGCTTCAGAAACTGTCTCTGTAATTATTCACATAGTAGATGAGCTTTATGTAATTAGACGAAATCTCATCTCAGGGAGTATTGATGTCATCATCCATAGATTCTATATCTTGCTAACTATTGTCTGACAGGTTCAACGAGGCATTATACAGATTTCTGTGTTGACTTCCGACTTATTGAACACATTATTAGTTTGACATATTACCCTTCTGACTTATGAGACAAATACCTTAATATATTCAAACGCAAAATGAAAAGGTGAGACTTTTATTCTGTGTATGGTTTGATGTACAGTCAAATACAAATGTGGAACACACAAAGCCGAACTCACTTCTATGTTAAAATAAGGATTCGCACAGCCCACAGTCAGATAATTATTTTGAAAATGGGGGAAGCTCCACAGCCCAGAGAAGGGCTGCCGTCCATTTCCACTGTATCATAGCTATCGCAACTCATTCAACCAGAACCCCAAAAAGTGATCTTTCTAATATGAAACTCATAAGACTTACATGCAGCATCTTTGCCTACTATTATTTCATCAATGATCACCACTTCTTTTTAAGTTTTTTCTATGCACAACTATTGCAATTTGCTTATTCTTGTCTTCATATACTAAACACCACTTCCCACAACACGACTATTATTACCTCTTCAGGCCTTTAAACTAGAATGATGAATTCTACTAATTTGTTTGTCACGATAAGTAAAATTCACTAAAAATTATCAATTATTTATGCATTTCAATAAAGGGATGATTTACATAAGCCTCCTTTAATGGCTGGGTAAACTATAGGCACGCCCCCTTCAAAGTACACTTACGTCCATTGCGCAAACTTAACAATGTTTGTGAAACGATGATGTTTCCCTCACATAATTTAGTTATGGAACATCGAAAAAGAATTACACCTATTGCCTCTAGTGATTGAGTGAATTAGAGGGAGAAAAAAATTATGTAGGAGAATAACATTTACCTTACTGCACCAATTTTTCGATTTTCACTACTTAATGTTTCATTTATTTTCTAGTTTTTCAAGACATAAAATACTTTCGAAATTCTGATTACAAATGACATGATATTAAACAAGTACGTCGTACATGGATATGCATCAAAGCCAGGTGCATAATTTTACCTTTTCCAAAATGTATTATAGAAATTTAAATTTTCTTAATTTGCTAACTTACTTTTTTTAGTTATCATTAAATTTTAATGCTGGTGTTCCACTTCTTTTTGAAACTAGGTGTTATAAGTATATATAGTCATGTCCTGCAACTTTTAAATCCTTTCTCTACACTAAATTGTGCCTAAGTCGTCATATCTGCAGTACTTAATATCTCGAATATGAATGATTACAGAAGTTTGAGAATAAGATTTTTATACATGACAACCAAAAATGTATGGAAAAAGTTGATAGTGAGAAAAAATAGTATTAGTATAGTTAAAAGCCTTCAAAGTTTTCCATAATTAATTAACACTTGAATGACGTCATCACCTCCTTTATAAAGGTTAACGGGTAGGACAAAATTGTAACTCATGAAAGGAGCCCAAAACAAATGAGCATTTATCTAAAGCACCCAATCATGAGAAGGGGGGGGGGGGGGGGTGTAACAACCCTTTAATCATATAATCTGCCCATGCTATGCGAATGTGTTTCCAAAAGGACTTCTTTATAAATTAGAAACTTAACAAAAAGAAAACGCACAAACCTTTGTTATGCAGTTGACAGCATGCTCTGTTCTTAGTGCCCGAAACTTCCACCAGTTCATTCTTGAATTGTCAAAAGGGGGGACGTACTACTGACTGAATCAGAAATTTCCGTTACATTGTTCTCAGTGACCTTGACTTCTTTTGCCTTTCCCCACATCACCGAATAGAACCCAATGACAATAATAACCGAACCCATCAAACTGCAAAAAGTTTAAAGAGAAATAGACATAGTTATTATATCACGAGAGGTGGCAAGTGGCAACATCATTTTCCAAACAAGAAACACCAAAGAAAGAGAATGTATTCTACCTTCCAAGATAAAGAATATCCCCCAAAAAGATAATACCCAGTGCAGCTGCAATTACGATGCCTAGTGGATGAAACATGGCAACAAAAAGAGGGCCCTTTCTGTGCAGACACCATGTAGATACACCCACTTGAAATGCAGAACCAAAAACTCCCTGAGAAAAGAAATATTCCAAATGAAATATATAAAGACACAGCGCCTCAGCAAATTAAGAAAGCTCCTTTGACACAATGTACAATGTAAGGGACTTTTATATACTTCCATAGAGTGAGCTATATAACTACGACGAAACTAATGATCCTACTTGACTGCAAGAGGGAAAGAGCAGTTTATATTTAGTGAAGTGGAAGAAAACTATTAACTGACGAGATAATGAAAGCTTACTGGAAAACCATGAATCTCTTTTAAGATAGAAGGAGCTCGGTCCATCGATTCATCAATTCACTATGAGAGTAGGACATGGCTAATCAAGTATTAAGTAATAAAGCAAACAATCAAAACTTCAATCACAATAATTGGGGGTTGACCATATGAACCTAGTAAGAATCACGCCGAGTCAAAGAAATAATGTTCTCTCTACTCATTTCTGTCGAGACGACGACTTAATTTAGTTCTCTGACGATCATATTGTTCTAATTAAGAAATAAATGACTAGGAAAATATACTTCACCGCTTCGCATAAAACATTTCCTAAGAATTAGTTGCAACACGACGAATTGAAAAATATTGCCTTTTGCGTTATACACAGCTAATGTGATCACCTACCGAGTACAGAACTGCAATCAGTCTGATATTAGGTTGCAATGCCCAAGCACTCAGGTCTCTATCAACTATAAGAGAGACCACTGTGGACAGTATGGCAGCAAAGAAGCAGTAAAAGAAGACTATAATCAGCTCGGATGGGTACCTCTTAAGAATCGTCGCCTGCAAAAGATGTATTCATAATTTAATTTGTAAATTTATTGGGAAACGGTCTTACGCTACAGAAAAAAAGGTTATGTCTTTGGTTATCTCGTTCTCACCAATTATTTTTCTCTCTTTTATTTACCATCACTAAAAAGTGGTACCTGTACAATTATGAAACCTGAGGCCATTGCACAGTCTAGGGCAAGGAATAATCCGCCGATTATCCAGCTTGATTGTGATGCATAAATATAAGGATAGTGTAGCTCTGATGCTGGTCCGGAAATTAGAATTTCAGGACCTTGGTAGAGTGTTACCATAAAAGCACCAGCAATTGACACTACTGTTCCAGTTACTTTTGCCAGAAAACTTGAACTCCTACAAGCTAGCATTTCCATCCTAATAACCATCCATCTCAAATTTAAGCAAGTTTAAATCCTTAATACCATCTCAAATTTAAGCAAGTTTAAATCCTCAATACAGACATTTTGATTCCATAAACATCGCATAGTCTGATAATCAGAGGAAGTGGTTAAATGATAAAATTGCAAATTTTTCTGTTTACAATCAAAAGGAAAATACTATATCAACGAACAAACTGAAGAAATAATATGTAATTTGCAAACAGATGGCATAAAGATGTAAGTTTATTGTCATTCGAAAACACACACCAAATAAGTTG
Organism: Misopates orontium; assembly: GCA_946800315.1. Lineage (NCBI taxonomy): Eukaryota > Viridiplantae > Streptophyta > Magnoliopsida > Lamiales > Plantaginaceae > Misopates > Misopates orontium. The sequence continues at coordinate 20,094,332 of OX326952.1, read as the reverse complement.
TGAAAGTCGACGAAGACTACTAGCTTAAAATAATTATCATTCATCTAGGAAGTAGAAACAGAGAAAGCAATAATAAGGCGCAGGGAGAAGAAAGAATTTGCCATTAATAGTATAGCAGAAGTCCAAAAATTACGGACTCTACTCAAATACAAAGCCCAATGATTCCGCTTCAGATGCTAACCACAAGAATATGGATCTTGAGATTTAATCAGGAGGCACTGAGAGGAAAAATTACGGAGCACCAGGCATCATTCTTAAAGTTAAGTCATCAGTAATACTTCTGTGCATGCCTAATGTGTATTAGCATAGTTAGTTACTATTTTTTAAGACATTCTGTTTGACATTCCTACTATTCCATATAGAATGATAAAAAATATTAATATATGAATTATGAAGCTTACAGGAAGTACTAAAAAATGAAGATGCACAATTGTGCTATTCTTGACAAACATCTCGATTGAACCAAACTACATGTTATTGCTGAGGTAAATTAAGCTACCAAAGGACGGGATGTTAAGCAGGACGTAACATTATAAGCTTTATTTTCAGTCTTGACGATTGATATTTTTCTCGTTTTCAGTATATATCAACTGTTAGCAAACGATCAAATGAATCATAACCCTGTTTGGATAGGTTACTTTATCTACTTTCTCTCTTCTTCTTTTTTTCGATGAGCAAGTTACTTTATCTACGACCGCGTGCAGACTTTCTTTCTCACAGAAGCTATAGCAAAGTCTTCTCATTAATTAAAACTATTCATAATTCATAAATTGAAGCCTCTTAAAGCATATCCTAAATGCAATCTTTCACCATTAAGATTTCCCGCTAGTGCAAAGCAACAAATGGAAGAAATTAGACCTTAGTAACCTACAGGAGAACCCTTAAATTAATGAAGTTCCGTTTAGCTCTCGTCATATTCCAAACTGCATGATACACCAACGGCCATGATCATCCATAATGTTACGAAGAAAAGCGACAGAAATGATTAATAGGAGCCCAACAAATTGTAGATGAATAGAACACCTGAATATAATGGCAAGTATAAAAGTGAATCCCGGAATAAGATTAAGCATTGCTGAGGCAAATGCAGCATTAGTGTAGTTTATTCCAGTATATCCAGTCAGCTGAGCTAAACACCTGCAACAAAATGAGTTCAAAAGAAACCGAAAACGACAAACTTATTAGTATATTACTCATACCCTTAGAAACCTACCAGTATCCAAAAATGCGAAATTATCAATAGAAACACTCTTAAGTTGTCCAAATTGAGACCTTTACATTCATAAAAATCTAATCTTTTTTTTTTTTTTAATTATGCTTCATATAAAAACAGAGTGAAGCAACATACCCAAGAACACCCAACGAGAAAAACCCACAAAGCAGCAATAAATTGAGGGGAGGCCTGTTTGATGACCTGCAAATATAGTCAAAAAAACACAATCAAATCACTACAAAAAATCTTTTTCTCAAATCAATATTACAAAATTAAGTGATACCTGTGAATAAGAAGAGACAAAGGGAGGAGAATAAACGAGGCAAGAGCATTGGAATATGCAACAAAAGTGAAGTTGGTCATGCCACTCGCCATTGCTTTTTTGCTGATTATGATCAAACCCACTTGAGCTGTTGTGGCCAGTATCATGCCCACATACGGCGTCGTTGCATTCTCCAGCAACCTCATTTTTTTTGTTTACTTCGATGAATCTGGACTGAGAAGTGTGCTGCTGTTTGGTTCTTGATTCTTGTGTTTATTGAAAGGGAATCTGAAGTGGGTCGACATTATTATTGGGTGCGTGTGCAATTTTTCTTTCTTAATCAAAACAAATCGTGATATTCGTGAAAGCTAAATTTTACCATTTTCTTTTCCCATTTATGGATATTATTGGATATTTTCTAAGTAGTTTATAACGTGTGCTCCTATCCATCAGAACTAAGAAAAATATGTAGTTATGATATAAGATGCGAAATAAAAAAAAAATTGTTTATTACATTTTAGATTTTATTTATATTTGAAGTGTCATATTTGATAATAAGTGGACCACATGAAAAAGATGACCGCCAATCAACTTTGGTCATGTGCAAATTGACTCTAACTAGAGTCAAATTGATCTTAGGCACGAATCGATTAATTCGATCATGGTCATTGATTAAGTAACATAAGCTACAAATTTTTATTTCAAACTATCGGTGGCGAACCTCAAGTTCGATCAACTTTTCAAGTATATGTGCTACAAATCACGCAGCTTAGAGTGACCCTGTATTATTAGTCGAAATCTCAGAGCTAATCATGTATACAAACCGTATTGTGTATGGAACAGAGTGTGTCATCTTCACTTAACTAGTGAAAGAGATCAATCAATCAATCGAATGTGTTTCTATTTGAGTGTGCTCTGCTTATATTCGATCTTGCTCTAATAGATAATGACGTTTTTTTCATTACTTTATTGTGGTGGGACGGCCCAACTTAGTTCTGTAGTGTGAGTGCAGTTAACCCAAAATTAAATTGAAATAGGATTTTGAGGAGATATGTATCAGTCTAACCTGGAGTATTAAGTTAGCCAAGTACTTCCTTTTATATTGTTTTTTCCATTTTTATATACAAGTACTTCCTTTTTTTTTTTTTACAAATTAAATGTGAAGATACTTGTTAGATGAAGTTCGGGATTTTGTAAAAAATCGGTCCTATAACTAGTTCAAGTATCAATTTTGGTTATTTAATAAAAATATATTCAGTTTTTGTCTTACAACTTGTCATCAACCTAATTCAAGTTAAGGTAAATTGCTCAATTTGTGGATTTTTTATTCTACTCCAAAAAGTCTGGAATAATAATACCTACACTTCCTAAGACTGCGAATCTTTTGGTTTTGCTCCAAATTTTTAAATTTGAAGTATGAAAATATCTTAAGGTTAAATGTTTGTTTTTTCTCAAAATTTTAGGACATAGGTGTAACTATTAAAAAAATTTAGGGCAGAATAAAAAATATTCTCAAAATTGAGGATTCATAAGCAATTTACCATGACTTAATTTTGTATCGGTGGCACATTCTTATTTTTTTTTTCTATGCAAGCCTTTTAATTGAAGGGCCACAATGATTATTAGACAAGTTATATGTATGTTTAAAACCTTCTCGTCAACGTTTAATGGAACTAATAGAATTCTCAAATTTGTTCACAAATTAAACATTTGTAGCTTGCAACAACCATGATCATGAACGGTAAGCTTGCTTGCTGAATCTAAGTTGAACTAATGTCTAGGACAGATACAGTGTCTCATCCTCTTGACCTCTTTCATTCACCGATATTGATGTTTCAAATGGGATTAAGTACTTCTTAAAACTTAAAATTCAACAGACTGGCTTTCAAGTTAAAACTCCCCCAATATTCTGTACCCGGACATGTTATTGCACTACATTCAGCTGCAACTTTCACCATGTCCCTTTACATGCACATCATTCAAACTCTTGAACTATGCACTTGCTACTATTCCATCCTCAGGATCAGTGTAGTTTTGCAACAAAGGCACTTTGTTGTCACCATTATTTCTCTTCGCTCTCTCCTCGTTCTTCTTCGATTCTTTAGCTTTACCCCACATCACGGAGTAAAAGCCAGCCACCACAACTATAGATCCTAATAAACTGCAAAAACATAAAAGATAGATAATATTAATATCATTACACATGTTTCATTTTATGTTAAAGAGCAAGAATAAGATGAAACATAATCTTTTCGAAAGTTATATATGTTAATTTCGACTTACGTTCCAAGATAGAATGTCTCTCCCAAGAGTAGAATACCCATTGCGATCGCCAGAACTACACCCAAAGGATGGAAAATGGATGCAAAAAGAGGTCCCTTTCTTCTTACACACCACATTATGATGCTTACTTGGAAAACATTGCCAAATAGGGCCTGCATCATAATCAATAATTTGCACAAATAACTCATCATCATCAAAACTAGTAATGTGAAAATTCAAGAAAAACTGTACTTAAAAGTGTAAGTTTTGTGCTTACCGAGTATATAACAGGGAACAACCTCGTCTTGGAATTCAAGCTCCAAGCGCTAAGGTCTTTTTCGACGATCAAAGAAGTGGAAGCTGATAAAATAGAAATGAAGCAGCTATAGAAACACATAAGAATCAGCTCCGTTGGGCATTTCTTCAGAACTAGAGCCTGCGGGACAAAATTTAACAAACAACAATTAATATATAGTCACGAATCATAGTAACCATGTGATGCATCAACCTTTAATTCAAATTTAATTAAACTCCAAAACAAGTAACAAAAAAGAAATCTAGCATCAAGCCCCCATGTGTTTTCCTAAATGGACATTAGTCACATAAACATTACCCATGTGATATAAAATTAGTACAATTACTCATGTGCAAAATTAGGATCTTGTTAGAAACCGAGAGTGTGAATGAGTTTTCATGTTCAAAAAAGATACCTATATTATTTCTAGTATATATATACACAAATCTTTTGTTACTATGCTATGAAATAAAAAAAAAAATCTAAAACGAATCATAAATTACGATTTTATTAAAAAAATATGATATTTTACTTTTGTAATTTGAATATAAAAAACAATAAGAAAATGATAAAATTAAACCCTAAAAACACAAAAGGTATCTTGGTCATCCACATAGTAAATAACTAAATATACAAAAAACAAATAGGGGATACTTTTGAAATCTTGGGCAGGTAATTTGCCTGGTATATTTTTTTTGAGATAATTTATATATTTGACACAACATGAGAGGGTTATTTACTTATATGCCATTACGTAGTAGATGTACGTACATATATGTCTAAACTTTATGTTTAATTAATAAGAATTGACCTGTGCAATAATGAATATTGAAGACATCACGCAGTCGATAGCAAGAAGCAATCCTCCAAAAACCCAAGTAGATGAACTTGTTAGAGAGTCAAAAGGGCTGTGTGAACTTTGGGCAACTCTCAAAATAGCTGGGCCTTGATAGAGAGTTACGATGAGAGCGCCAATTATTGATACTATTGTCCCAATAGATTTAGCCACGGTTGTTGAACTTTTGATGTTAAACTTTTCCATCCTAAAATCACAAATAATACATTAGTTTTGAGTCAACTAGTACTGCTTATATCTCTACTTAATTGCAACACTCAATCAACCTTTTTTTTAGATTATTATATAACCAAGAAATGGTAGCAATTCCGATCAGAATACGTAACTTTAAAATTACTAAGCAAATAGGAGTTCTATTTTTTTTCGGAAATTCGAGGGGTATCTATGTCCTTATTTAAATTTTAGGAATTGATTGATCTTGTAATATTTTTGAATTTTAAGGATTAGTTTTGTAATTATTCAATTAAACGAAACTTTAGGGGTGTAAATGCAATACCCAGACAAAAGTAGGATATTTTTTGTAATTAGACAAAACTTTAGGGGTGTAAATGCTATGCAAAGGAGACGTGTTGAAACCTGAGTAGGACAGCCAAGACGAAGGTGAAACCTGGAATGAGATTAAGGAGTGACGTAGAAAGTGATGCGGATGCATATTTGATTCCAGCATATCCCAATATTTGCACCAAGAACCTACAAAAATAACCTGTCAGGCACGTCCCCTATATTTTATTCTCATATATATATTATATACTGTTTCATCAAAAAACATGTAGAATAATTACCAATTCTATCTCTAATTGGCTAAAAGCCAGTGTTATTTTAATTGGCAAAAAAGATCTTGTATTTTTCGGTACTGTCCACATTTCTGTTCGGGGTCATAAAGCACTTTAAGCCTATTTCCCCAAAATCCACAAAATTGATACATCAGATTGAAGGAAACAAAAATGCAATAGGGGTTATTGCCAATTTTATTAGAATACAGGACCGTTAATGTCAATTTTATAAAAACACGGGGGCTTCTTTGCCAATTTATTAAAACTCAAGGGTTATTTTGCCAGTTTTAGAACGTATGGAGCATTAAGAAAGAAATGAAGTGCAAAATTGTCCAAAATAACTGCAAATCAAGAGGAAAGTCCCATATTAAATCCGAGCTGTTCAAAAGTCAAAGAATTTTGCGATCTATCGAATGACACATGGGGTTTTTTGCCAATTAAAATAACAAAGTGGTTTTTTCGCCAAATTAAAAATAACGAGGGTAGTTTTTGCTATTACGGCAAAACAGCCCCCATAAAAGCAAGTAGTTCCAATCATGATCCAAAAAAAGAAGGTCAAGACTAAAGGATATATAGATATGTCTAATACATTAGATTGCATAAAGATTGATCATACGTACCCTATAAAACCAAGCAAGAAAAACCCACAAAGGAATGTGAAGAAAAGTGGAGGACGTGCTGATCTACAAGAAATAAGGAAGTAGTAGACAAAAAGTTAGTCAATATTGAGATAAATGTGAATATTAGAGGAGAAGACAAATTAAGTGTACCTGTAAATGAGAAATGAAACTGGAATTAGAATAAGTGAAGCTAATGCATTTGAATAAAATGCAAATGTGAAAGTTGTCATCCCATTTGACATGGCTATTTTTCCTGCCATCATTAATCCCACCTGTGCAAATTGCACTATTATCATTCCCACATATGGAACTAAGCTCTCCATTAATCTCTCTCTCTCTCTCTCTCTCTGATGGTGCACTTATATATATACACAAAAACTTCGTACAACAAACAGATTTGTGCTCTGAATTAAGATTAACAACTGAATTAAAAAACACTAAATGTGGATTTATATATATCTTGTGTAGTACATATGATCCTTCGTTCGAGGTGGCCCACGTGATTTGGTTTAGAAAATGAAGATATTGTCTCGGCAAATCCAAGACTTTCAACTAGTGGTTAACTTGTTGTACAATCAGAATATATAATAAAATTTAATGTAACATCTGATAATGAGTTCCACAAAGCTAACAAGTCATTATCCATTAATATTTTTTCTGAAAATTATGTTCCAACAATTTTCAGCGACATATTACATTGTTTAGTGCTAATAATTACGTTGAATAGCACTATGTGGTCCTTAATTTATAATAAATAACATAATATGGCGTGTATTAGTATCAGAAAAGTCCTTCGTACAATTTTAAACATTATAAACTGCAATTGTAATTGACATTTTCGGAGAAAGTTCCTGAAATTTTCGTAGAAATATCAGAAGATGATGTAGGAGATGAGGGCACACGAAACATTTTATATATATATATATATATATAGATAGATAGATAATATAAATCTTGAATTATTAATATTTTGTTGTGCTTCTAAATAACTTAGAATGCACCAATGATTTTGGTCCCACGGGATTGTTTATGAATCGGACTTGGTCTCGTGCGTGTTGTCTTTTTTAAATCATACAGTCCAATTTCTTCGGAGGCATTATCACTTTTCGTCGAACTTATTAGTTCTAGCGGAAAATTTCTATATTATCTTTTCAAAGTTGGAGGAAATGGAAGTCACGCTTCCTCTATCTCACTATCTTTTTTTTTTTTTTTTTTTTTTTAACCTTTTAAGATTTATATTTTTGTGTTTTTATAAGCATAAAGTAAAATAAACCACTTTGTCTCTCAGGAGAAATTATTACAAGCTCAAGTGTGTCTCTCACGTCACGAGGAGTTAGTACACGCCCAAGTGCGTCTCTCTGGATGAACTATTACATGCAATTGTTGCAGATAACCTGCTCCATCTAATTTGATTATTAGTGTAAATACACGATTGAGATGGTTGTTATTGCATCACATTACTAAGTTAAATGAAAGAAATTCATCTCTCACGGTCGACCTATTAACACTCACTATGACTCAAATTGGAACTCAAGCACGATTTATCAATTAAAAGTTAAAACAAATGGAAGCAATTTGCTTTTAACAATTGAGACAAATTAGGCCCACAAAAGAGGTACCTTTCAAATTAAGTTTCGATAGAATAGATGACCTATAATACAACTTCCACATCAGAAATATTATTAATTAAATAGAACTTGGATAATTATTTGATCATCTGCGTTTAATTACACTTGAAGGCCTGTGATTTTTCATATTCAATTTCATCCTATATCCACATTATTTACTCTTTAGTCTTTATTTACTTGCAGCATATGTATTTACAGATATCCTAAACAGCTTCTTCAGTGTTCTCTTGCAACAATGGAGCTTCAAAGTTTGAAGCGTCTGCGACACTGTTTTTCTCCCCTTCGTTAGCCTTTCCCCAGATCACGGCATAAAAACCGACAGTCAATACCATTGCGCCAATCAAACTGAATAAAAATACAAATACTTAGCAGTTTATAGAACCATTATCAGATTAGTCTTCCAAAATATTTTATGTTTAGCCGAAATGCCAAATGTACCTCCCAAGGTAGAGAACTTCATTCATGAAAATGACACCGATGGCAACGGCAATGACAACTGTTAACGGCTTAAACAGGGAAACGAAGAAGGGGCCTGCTTTCCAAATGCACCAAGCAGTCACATAGAGTCTGTATGCTATATTGATGATAGCCTGCCCAAAATTGTGCAAGTTAGGAAATCAAGTCGTAAAATAATAACTACATCTACACCTTCTGAGGTTTGGTCTAATTATCAAAAAAAAATTCAAGCTTCAGAGGTCTATGCGTAAAGTTTATCAAACTTTAGAGGATGTCCCCGTACTTCTTCAAATAGTAGAGAGCCTAGCTGGAATGTTTCAAGGGGTGTTTTTATAACCATTCAAAACGCAACGATCTTTCTATTGTTAGTCCAAACCACACAGGGTGTAACTTTACTATCCAAATTTTTTATTGACGATTGGTGTTATAGTCACAGCATTTCCTTACCGAATACAAAATAGCAACTAATCCAATATTTGTTTCAATTCTCCAAGCAGTTGAATCTCTTTCAGCAACCAGAGCAACCACCGAAGATTGAATCGTGACAAAAAAGCAGTAAAAAGCAACAACAGCCATCTCTGCCGGGTACATCTTCAGTATGGAGGCCTATCATGTTATCAAGAAAAACATAAAAGAGTTACATTACATCTCTGCTTTTTCCATGTCATCTTACGATATTTAGTTTGTCAAATCTGAATCAAAACCTGTAATATGCACCACGATGCAGTTAGAAATGAGGCGCAAGCTAGCAAGAGTCCTCCAAGAACCCAATTTTGCGCAGGTGGCAAGTAGAGTCGTGTAAGAGATCCAGCAGTTAATGGAGAATTAAGGAGAGCCGGTCCGTTATAGAAAGTCACGATAAATGCTCCTGAGATTGAAACTAAAGTACCCACGGATTTAGCAATGGTACTTAGTCTTCTCCAATTTACTTCTTCCATCCTAAGACAATCTATTTTGAATCAGGGGAGCCCAAGTAGGAAGTATAAAGTTTATAGCAACATTGCACAAGTGTTTAAATCTTGTCTGTATCTTTTACGACAGAGCTCAAAATGGAAACCATGAAGTATTCTAAAACATGGTGCAGTCTTTACATGGGCATCCATATATGTTGTCATGCAGACATTAGGTGTGTTATGGATTTCTTTTCACTATTTCAGCTTATTGTTCAATCAAGGCTCAAGCACACGACACGCAAGTTTTAAGCAATTGGCGAAAGCTAGTAGAATAAGCCTGTCTCTGTCAATTAACTTGAACAATGAAATTAGTGCAGGAAGAGTCTAACCTGAAAATGATGGCAAGGATGTATGTGAATGCCGGCACAAGAATCAGCATGGCTGTACTAAGCGTTGGAGAGCTATAGCTTATGCCAGCATAACTACCAATCTCTGCAAAACATCTATCACGAAAAAAACATAAGCTTCATTAGCACTGTTACCCAGCAACTAGAGGGAAAACTGAAGTTCATTCAAAATTTGAGGCCTTACTTTCACAACGTTCAGTCAAAGAAGGAAAAAGTTTTCGCTGTGCCTTGGTATTGTTTTATTCACGAAAGAACACAAAATAAATTCGAAATTGCGAACAATATCCACTATGAAGTATTGAAGCATACTCCAAAACAATGAAATAGTTGAAGTTTGCGAAGAATAGAGCCAAATTTTCTTTACTATAGTCTATAGACAACTTAGATGCAGTATCTTAGGTAATTGCGATCATATGAAGTTAATAGTGACCTTTGTCCAACAAATTATTTTCTATTTTATGTTTCCAATTTGAGAATTATGGAGTTTCTCAATAAGTCTCATTCTATAAAACATCAAGTGCTCTGATAAAAAAACTGATTAACGAATATAATTTGCAAGGCTCCATCCAAACAACATAACGTAATGGGGTCCAAGTGTAGTGCATATAATGCAGAATAGAACAAGCCAGCCAAGAAATCAACACTCAATCCCAAAAACACAGCAACTCTCCATAAAATCGGAGGCCACAACATAAAACACACAACAATCTCGAACCCAATTCAATAACACAAACAAATAAACTAACATGCAGGCTGTAAATCTTTTTTCTTACGTCAGACTCATGATATTTTCATAAGTGGCTGACAGTGGGAATGGAACTCATGACTTATTCTTTGCATGAGCTCTGATACCAGATTGAATTGTCGTCCCATCTAAAAAGGTCAAACTTGTAAGAAGAGAATTGACATTCATTAATTAATTATATATATTCTCGAGCAACAACAAATACTGCAACTCTCCATAAAGTTGCAGGAAGAATACCAAAATTACAAAATCTCAAGCCCAATTCAACAAACAACAAATAAAACAAACCAACATAAAAAAAAAAAACAAAAACTAAATTACTTGCACTAACCCAAAAGAAGCAAGCAAGAAAACTCTCCACACAACAGGGAACGATAAAGGAGGCAGCTTTGACCTGCCCACAACCAAAAACACCCCAAATTAGTCAAAAACTCAAACAACATCTATCAAAAAAACAAATAAAACATGGTACCTGTGGAAGAAAAAAGCAGTAGGGAAAAGAACAACAGTCGCCAAAGCATTTGAATAAACGGATAAAACATAAATGCTGGTGCCTTTAGAAATAGCTTGTTTGCTTATTATTGCATTAACAGCTAAAGCTACCATTGCTGACACCATGCCAATAAAGGGCAACGAGCTCTCAATCCATGCCCGCTGCATTTTCTTTTTTTTTTTTTTTTATTGGAACAATAAAAATTTTCTGCAGAAATTTGGGTTGTTTTGAACTTTTGAGAGCTGCCCTTTGAATAATTTGCAGAAAAGATTCAAAGTTGGTGAGTGAAAGATGAAACAAGTTGGTGGTTTGATATTCGATTTTTAAGAGCAGTTGGTATTGTTTTTGATTATTCAATACTAGTATGTCCAAATTCTTTTCATCTACTTTCTTGTTTGTCAAAAGTAGTCCAATATTTTAAAGTTTTATAGTAAATGATATGCCTAGTTTAGTTATCTGTTGATGATAATGATGATATTAAATAAAAAGTGACATCAATCTTCAATAAAAAATTTAAAGTTTTATAGTAAATGATATGCCTAATTTAGTTAACTGGTGGATAATGAAAATATTCAATAAAAAGTGACACTATAGAGTATAGACATCAATCTTCATAATTTTTTTTAAAGTTTTATAGCAAATGACATGCCTAATTTAGTTATCGGTTGGTGATAATGATAATATTAAATAACAAGTGACCCTATAGAGTATAGACATCAATCTTCATATATATATATATATATATATATATATATATATATATATATACATACTACCACCGTGTGCACGCGGGGACCGCGTGCATTGTGTTGTTCGATATAAGAAATTTTAATTTTAACGCGTGATGTACCATATTTCGGTATCGCTACGTCATAATATTCGATATCATATCATGAGCGTATTTAGGAATATTATGCCATGACAGCACCATTATTTTTTGATGCAAAATTACAATTTAAGGCAAAACTTAAAATTAGGCCCATGCAGGCCCAATTTAGAGTTATTCAGGGCCCAAGTTTACTTATAATTCTACTTAGACTAGACTTCTAGCTAAGGAAGGACTCTAAGTAGTATATAAAGGGGAATAGAACTTATAATCCTACTTGGAGTGGAGTTCTATCTAAGGAAGGACTCTAAGTAGTATATAAAGGAGTCACATTCATTATTCTATGGGGGTTTTTTTGGAGAGGTGAATCCCGAGCTGGATTTTGACTAATGCATTCGAGCTATCAATTCAAGTCCGAATTCAATGAATCTTATATGCCTGGAAATCCTCTCAAGTCTAGTTTCCAGATCAACAAGCGGATTGAGATTCCGAGGTCTATAGAAGGAGATATAGCAAAAACGGTGAGGCTGCCCAAAGCTGGAGAATAAGTCGAAAGTCAAGAGCCTGGAGCTGGATTTCGACAAGTTGTTTCGACCTATGAATTCAACTCTGAATTCAACGAGTCTTATATGCATGGAAAGCCTCGGAAGTCTAGTTTCCAAATCAAAAAGCGGATCTACATTCCGATGTCTACACAAGGAGATATAACAAAAACCGTGAGACTGCGCAAAGCTGAAAAATAGGTCGGAATTCGACCTATTTGGTCCTCATTCGAGCTATTTGGCCCAGTTCGAGCTATTTTAAAGTCATTCGAGCTATTGGACCTGATTTGAGCTGTTTCAAAGTCATTTGAGCTATTGGACCCGATTTGAGCTGTTTCAAGGCCATTCGAGCTACTTTCTTGCAGGTCATTCGAGCTATTTGGCAAAGGTCATTCGAGCTATTCCATAAGAGTCCTAGTTTGACTTATTCAACTCATAGTCCTACTTGGAGTGCACTTCTTGCTGAATAAGGACTTTTATGCCTATATAAAGGGATCTCATTCCTCATTCTAAGGTACGTTTTACATTATCCTAAGCTCTAAGTTCGAGTTATATAAGTCGACCTCGACCTATTCTTCAAGCTCATTCGAGTTGTTCATCAATAGCTCGAGTTCGATCTATTTTGGCTCTCATTCGAGTTGTTTTGTTCTATTTCATTCGACTTGTTTGATTCAGTTCATTTGGCTTGTTTGGCCATTCTCATTCGACTTATAGCTCTCAGTTCATTCGACCTATTTTAGCCAGTTCATTCGACTTGTTGCCTTGCTCAACAAGATCTCATATTCTAACCCGTCTGACTTGAGCGTCGGAGTGCCTTCTCCGGAGAAGGCACCGCCTTAGTTCACGTTTGGTGTTGAGTGCAGGTTCCGAACTCAAAAGCTGCTTGAGCATCTAGGAGAAACTGAAGCAGTCTGACGTGGAGTGTTGCAGAGTGGACACGTATCCAGACGAAAATACCCCACATCAGCGAGTAAATTTTTACATACTTATTAATACCATGCAAAGTAAAAATAACATCGTGTTGTAGCAATGTAGTACAATAAATCAGTTGATGGAAATAGTTATAAACTCAATAAAAGCATAAAATACTTATGTTGTAGCCAAAAAAAAAAAAAAAAAAGACCAACATTAATAATCCATAAATTAACAGGTACATGATGTATCAAAAATGGGCTTGTAATTAGTAAATTAGGTAGGGTTGATGTACTCTATTGCCAAAGAATCCATGGTTTTTTAAAAGCTGTAAAAAGAGGTAGTTTGTGGAGAAAAAAGGAAGAAGAAATAAGAAGATAAAGAAGTTTAAAATTTTGAATTTGTTTAATTAGAAAAGAGGTGGTGAACGTGATACTCTGTATTCGAATCTATCTGCCTAAATTTTAGGAGGTGGTTTTGGATGATGGTTATAAATATTTGGGTAGTTAAAAGAACCGTGTTGTGGTGTGCTAAAATAATAACAATATTAGGCTCTTAGAAACTAAACTTGGATGATTAACAAATTTGAAAAACATTTTATTTGTACAACAACTTCCATTTTGTTATATATATATATATATATATATATATATATATATATATATATATATATATATATAATTGGACCGTGGAATTGTATAGGATAATAATATATAAATTTTGTTTAATATAAGGATATATTAATAGAAATGAAGCATTTGCAAATTCTCCAACAAAATTGGTATTTGTAAACTCATAAAAAGTTAAATACTTAATTTGATTAATTTAACTGAAGCATTTTAAAATAATAGGTTAGTAAGCATGAGTCACAATAGTACTATACTACTATGTTTAAGTCAAAAATGATTACAATCTAGAAATTTGATCATATACATGCTTTTAGCTTGTGGACTTGTGACTTAGAATCTAATAGAAATACAATTGAGGGATAAAAACATTAAACCCCCTATATTTTATCCCTGTTGCACTTTGCCCCTTATCCTTTTATTTTTGACAACTTGTCCCATGTATTATGGATAAATAAGCACTTTGCCCTCTGGGTCGTTTTTTCACCATTGGATTTGAACACGTGTCAGGATATTTTGCCGTTGGATTTGGAATCAGGGGACAAAGTGCTTATTTATCCATAGTTCAGGGGGCAAGTTGCCAAAAATAAAAAGATGGGGGACAACGTGCAATCAGAAGTATAGTATATGGGGTTTAACGCTTTTATCCCTACAATTTATGTACATCTAATTTTGAAGAAGAGACTGCTAAAATTTAGATACATGTTTAGAAGAAAGAAAAATATCTGAAAGATTTCTTTTCGTGTAACTACTTCTAGATAACATGACAGCAATCCCAACTATATAATAAATTACCACAAAGAATTCAGTTGTGTCATAAAACTATGGGATTTTTGTTTAAATATTTTAAGAAATCGGAGGTTGCTGGTGTCCAAGACCCAATTATACAGATTGCTGGTGTCAGCGTATTGGGCCAGACACTATACTAAACTGGGCTGTACAAGGCCCATAAACTGGGCCAGACTCTTGATCATACTTTTTTCCGAGTAGAAGTCGATGTAGTGATGTAATTGCGTCTTACTCATTCAATTATTTGGCGAGTTATGGTTTATTCGAAGAAATATCTTTGAGAGATTTTATATATGTTTTATACAACAAGATCTAGAAATCTAAATCCAAAGGGGCTCATATATAAACCCTTATTTCAAAACTACTTGACTTTACATAATGCATAAAAGGAAAAAAATAATGAAACTTTTAGAAAAGTAACATAGTATTAGCGTCAATATGCATATATCCATAACACAATGGTTCCACTCTATACTTTTTGTCATGATCAATAGTTTCAGAATCATAATGTTGGATAATGAAGTTAACGTATAAATTACGAGAAAGGCAGGATATGAAAAACCATTTGCCTGCAGATAACAAGGCGTTTAATGAATAATAAAATCAAATCGTAGCGTATATCGAGGATACACACTCACGGACAAAGTTGGCATGATTTTATTCGTCTAGCCCATTTTTTCCAATAATCCTAAAACCGGACTCCTCCAAATTATATTTCCTATTAAGGAGTATTGCCTGATTGCAAAGGCTTTTGGCAAGTAATAAAATATTGTATTATATATGATTTTGGCAGTTATATATAAAGTATAAATAGCAATGATAGACAAGTATAGACACATGATATTATTAACTCTCGAAGATAAATTAGCATGAGCCGTTTCACGATAAACCTACTAATAACCTAAAAGCACTCTTTACATTCCCTTTAAAGTTTAAAGGGTGGTATAACGGAACCAAGCGGATCCGTACTATATATATACATATATATATATATACATATATATATATATATATATATATATATATATATATATATATATATGTCTAATTACAAAGGCATATAGCTAGTTATAAAATCTCACATTTTCTTTTTTAAAAATGTGCTACATACACAAACCGACTACTTTAGTTGCCTAACTGAAGAAGCATGCTTTTGAACTTTGAACCACAAATTAGCGTGGCTCAAAATAAAAATAAAAAAGCCCTAAAGGTATATTTTTAGTCATGTGACATTTAATTCCAATAAGTGATGGAACATTACTGGTTTTGTATCTAAGCAAAGGCACAATCATGTTTCCATAAGAAAACAGCAAGAATTTACCAACCATTAGGAACTTCTTAGATGAGCTTTTTCAAATTGGGCCTTATCCATCACAGTCTATAAAGTTAAATGTGTTTCCACTTAAAAACGGAAAATATTGTGCTGGATTGCACCAAGTGAACTGAGCTGTTTAACATGGAAAATAAAATAAAAATTAATGGTTAAAATCTCCAAGCATAATGCAATATAAATATGCATATATCCTTTCCTGCTTTATCTCCATGCAACGAGGAATTACGCAGGGAATATAATTATAAATTAATATAAAACTAGCTAGGAAAATAAAATAGGGAGTATTGACGTCTACACCCCTTAAGGTATCTTAACTTGAAAAACTTTTATGATGTCTAATTAATTTAGGAGACACCCCTAAAATCTAAAAAAAAGGAAAAATAGAGACCGGTGATGTTTTTCAACATTTAGAGGTGTTCCTTACATTATTCAAACTTTAGACGAGTCCTGTTATAATACTTTAAAAAATAATAATCAGGGGTTTCACTATTATTATTTAAATAACAGAGAATGCTTAATAATCAAATGATCTTTCAGAAACGTAAAGATAATTACCTGAAAATAAATACTTTTTTTTTTTTTTTTTATCTTTTGTGGTCAAAGAGTGAACAAAGAGCATCATAGAGTGAGTATAACCATGCTCCCATGTGCAATCTCTTCTGTAAAGAGAAGATTCAAACACCCAAAGTACAGATGTAACTAGTAGACGTTGAAGTGACATTGTTGGGGTCATCTTAAGTATGCAAAAAATGAAAACCTTTGGGATTTGACATGGTTGGTTGTTAGGGGGAATATGCAAGAACCTTTTCATTATTAAAACCACTTCACCTTTTTTTGAGTCGTTCAATACAAAGTCATATATCTTCCTCATCTCAAACCCTACCATAAAAACATAAAAATAACAATTATTATGTTGTCGTAAATAATTTTATGTATAAATTCCTAACTCGATTTTTTTTTTCCATTCTGAATTAATACAAAACAATACATTAATGAGAGAAATTATGAATATGCAACATATAAAGCAAAAAATCTTATTTTAATTTAAAATAAGTACAATTTTATATAGATTGTGTTAATTTTGAAGCAAAGATTATTGATCGGTAAAGCCTGAAACATTGTTGCAAATTTGATCATCCTCAAATTATTTTTTTTGTAGCTCGTGTGAAAGAAAAGGAGTGGGGGCACATTTCTTCAGGATTGATCCAATATTATCTTTATATCTTAATAAACCCCACATATATCTCAGTCATGCTTTTCAATCACAGAGAGGTTAGATGCCTATTCCATCTCTGCATGATTGTGAGTCATTTTCAATAACTCTGTTCCCTAAAGAAACTTTCATCATCAAAAGTCCCACCCCAACACCAACGTCACGCTTAAAAAATTTGTACACCACTTTCAATGGCTAATTCTCGTGAGAGAGTTTCAAAAGATGAATCAAGACTTCATTGATCAAATCACGGAAAATGTACACCTAATAATTAATACTTAGTGTCATAAATTTAGAGAATATTTTTGGATAATGAAATGAAACGGAGTGTTTTGGTACGATGTTTAAGCTATATTAAAGAATAGGCTAGATGTTCAAGTCCTCTTAAGTGTGCGAGTGGATGCATGCATATATGAGTTACGTATAAAAAACAATATTATGTGCAACTTCAAAATAAAACTAAAGAATTTTTCATTAGCTAGCGATCAAGTCTTGATTTAAAGAAGTTGAGTTGCTTTTAAGGTGACAACGTAGTAATCATGATTAAGGAATGTTTTGTGCAGGGAAAAAGTAGAGCAAAATTAAAAAAGGGCCTTAATCATATGATTCTTGCTTTCAAATCTAATCATGCCCGTACACATTGATTTTGCGTCCAATTACACGAGGGTTCTGCGGCTTCTGCCTAAATAGAACTAATCGAAAGGAAACAAATGATTGGAAAACAATTAGTATGCAAAACATGGGGAGATTTCAGGTTATGAGTCACCTAATTAATTATTATTTCTCTTCACATCGTCATATATAGCATCTTAAATCTTCTGTATCAAAATGTTGTATTAACTTTCGTACTACAACTTAATTTATATAATGTGTAATAAATACAGAATAAATATTTAGATACTTATTTCTCTAAACACACATCCCCGTTTGTATCTTAAGTTGAGAAGTAGGGTCGGATCTATTAACTTATAGCTTTTAATTTTATTTTTGACACTGCCGGGGAGAACGATTATCAAAAATCTTCTCTACAAACAATTTAAATTAACTTTTAAACTTTTTGAAGTAGAAAAACACATCCAAAGATTTACACTGAATATGACGGTGAAACGTAAACTTTTGGTGCTGTTGTATAGTATGCAACAATATAATGTGAAGCAACGCGTTATGCAATAATTGGTATAAGATAGAAAATTCAGCAGCAATAACTTCACGTGATACCTTCAAGAATTTTTGGCTACTTGAATAAGATAAGCTAGAAACAGCAATAATTTTTGTTGGTCCTGAAATGATGACTTTGGTCAAATTCCTAAAGAATTTTACTAAAAGGGTCTCTTTAAATACTATATTTCGATAAGTTGATGGATATTAATCTTTGGTTTTACGTAAAAGTAATTAAATTTGATTAAGAGAATAAGACTTTTAATAAATAAATAAAAACTGAATATCAGTTTATGAGGTACAAAAGGTACGTACACACTTAGCTCTTTGTGGTGATAGCTAGCAAACTAGATTTTGTGGCTCGACATGCATGGCATCCAGCTCTTTCATCACTGGCCTTCAAACTTTTCTTTTATTCCTTTGACAATATTTCACTCCAGGCATAACAAAAGTCTTCCACTATCCCAACTATTGCATCTTAATTAGTGCCATACAACTTTATTCCATTTCCCTCACCTACATCCTTTCCTTTTTGTTTTGATAGTGTTATTGAATTTTGTATGAAATTAAATGTAATTATTAAATATAGGCATATATTTTTATTTAGAGTTTGGCCAGTTTTCTATCTAGTTTCAAGATTTTAGAACACTATGCATATGCTTTATTTAAAGTTTGAATAGTTGTCTATCCAACATTCCTAAAAGTTTCAAGGTTTTGAAACACAAAGATATAGGTTTTAGTGATTGTTCTTAAGCATAAATGATACGTTCTTCTTATTTTTTAGAATTATAAATTAGAGTCATTTAGCTATTTATTTTTCATAGGAGTATTTATCAATTAAACTTAAAGTAGGGTTAACCGTCCGTATCTTAATTTTAAAAAAACTTGAAGCCTTTTTTATTATTTACCGTACGTCTCTAGCACCCCTAACTTTTATTTATTAACTAGCAGTAAACTTCATTGTATGAACACATCGTTTAAAATTCTGAAATATATACCTAGTATATATAATATAATGTATACACATCTATATACATTATTATATCTCAGGCTAGTTGTGTTTTTGCAGACAGCGGGAGGAAGGCATAGATAAGCATATCCGTGGAAGGCCGCCAGCATGATTTATATTATTGCGAGATATTAGATAGATTTACAGAGTCGTATTGGGAACTGTTGAATTTATTTAATATCTGCAATATTGTTAGCCCTTTGGGAAATTCTAATTTATCACCCCAAGAAAACACTGAAATTTATATTCATGCATGAAGATCACCATTTCCTAGTGAAATACCCTTCGAACCTGTAATAGACATGCGCGTAGCAACATGTTTTTGACATCATAAATTTTACGGATTTTGTGCCCAAAGTTAATTTCTGCATTAAAATATCCAACAAACATTCTTGTAAATATTCTATAAATTATATACAATAAATAAGTACCAATGATCAATTTAATTTTGCTCGAAGAATGCATTACTTTCTTTGAGTTTCGAGGGGGAAAAAAAAATGAATTCGGCTAATTAATTAGTCAACAAATGTATCCCTTGTATCCATGCATGTATCAATTTAACTTGATCTTTTTTTCAATTCAAATGAGAAAAACCATTTCAATTTCTACACTCTATATTTCTATCTGACCAAAATTTTTAACTATTTAGAATAACTAATCCGTATAAATATATAGGAATATATCCTTTTAGTATGAATTCTTCTGGTAGACATTTGTGCATGCGATGTAGGTCCTAATGTTATGCATGGTTATTCTATTTTACTCCACACACACACACGTACATATCAAATTGTAGTTACATGTAGTCGGAACTGACTACTGAGGGTGGAAAATCTGCCTTATACTTATAAATGTCACCACTTTCATGTGGGGTTTTTCTTTTTTCTTTTTTCTTTCATGCGTTTTATATTATTTGACTTATCTCTCATAATTATTAGTTCCTGTATTAGCTTGTTACTCCTTTTCATGTTCTAGTACCATTAACATTAATTTACAAAATTTAAGCATGCCCGCGCAGGCCATATCTATTTAGAGTTCTCTTAATGAAAAAACTAATTCTTACAATTCAAGGAACGCTCATCAAATATATAGTTCAAGAAATCAAGACCTAGTTCAGTACAACTAACATCAAATAATATAGTGTCCATTTTCTGGTAAAACAGTAAAAATGAGATAGCTTCCCCTTACACGCTTAAAATTTCATATCCTTTTGTACAAAAGAACATAGTCCAATTTTAAGGTCTCATGCTGTGATTGGTAAGTTCTGATCCAACAAACTTTAATTTCCCTTTAATAAAGTTTGACCGCCTTCTTTCACAGTTCTCTTTCTGGCCTTCAGACTTTTACTCAATTTTTTGCAGTTCCTCTTAAAAATTTGGATATTTAGTAAAACATCAAATCACATGGTAAATTATTTGGTAAAAGTTTACATCTAATAGTATTATGTTCTGAGAGAGTGATCATTGTTATTACGGAAATCATTAAATTAAATTTAGTATCATCATATTTGAAAGTTCAAAGTGGAAAAAATATTTATATAATAATTATATAATTAAAACAAAACTCTAAGGGATAAATAAACATACCTCTAAAAAGTTACGAGGGAAGATTTAATCGTCCCTAATAGTTTTAGAATAAATAATCGGTTCCCCTAAACACTTAACTCTAAGATTAATATTTATCCGATAGTATAGGGTAATTAATTAATGTTAATATTAAAGCAATGTTAGGTGTACATATATCTGTTGATTCAATCATCAGTAGAATATAAAACTAATGCATTCGCAATATGAATTAGGGAGAATTACACAAACACCCCCTGAGGTTTGGGCTAATTACAGGAACACCCCCTCGTGTCTGAGAAATTACGTACACAAACACCCCTTGTGGTTAAATCTCGTTTGGAATTTGTCAGATTTTGTTGAATGTAAATTTACGCCTCTCATTTATCTTATATAATACATGAAAAACAAACCAATTTTTCTAACAAAAATAGAAATAAGTCTCGTTTATCCTGTCCTAGAAAATGAAAAAGTATAAAAAATAATGTGTATTTTTGAAAGATTTTGTAAATTATTTGTCACATCATTTTTGGCGTTAAGATCTAGCACCAGAAGCTTGTTTGTTCCGTTAAAAAAGCCGCTACAAAGGGTGTTTGTGTAATGAGATGCATACTACATGAGGTGTTGGTGTAATTTTTCAAACTTGAGAGGTGTCTTTGTAATTAGCACATACCTCATGGAGTGGTGTGTAATTCTCCATATATATATATATATATATATATATATATATATATATATATATATATATATATATATGTGTGTGTGTGTGTGTGTGTGTGTACATGGATATGAGACTTCAAATTCGGAAAAATTATTTAATTTTAGTTTCTAAATTAAAACAAAATTATTAATATAAATGTATTTTATATATATATATATATATATACACACACACACACACGAATCAAACCTATTTTAATTTTTATTTGGTCGGAGGTTGTTTTCTCATTTTTAAAGATTAGGGGGGCATATTGAGAATTACCTCCTAGTTTGGGGGTTTAATTCATTTAACCCTAATATTAGTTAAAGTTGTGTTCTATATATAATAATGTGTGTACATGGATATGGGACTTCAAATTTGGAAAAATTATTTAATTGCAGTTTCTTAATTAAAACAAAAATTATTGATGGATAAAATACTTCCCCCGAAAAGGTTACGAGAGACAAGACAACTTATTCGCCCCCGATTCTTAATCAGTTTTTTGAAGTTTGTGTTAGGCCGCGATATTGCGAGAGCAATATTTATTCCTGCTATCAATAATTTATGGTGCATGCTGTAAAGAAAACTATTTGTGCAACCATTTATGGTGCATGCTGTAGAGAATATTTTTTTTTCCAGTGCTGATTTCTTCTATAATTTTTTTGAAGAATTTATTGTGGCAAGAACAACAAAGCGCCAGTTTGTACTAAATTTATTATTGATTTTGTAAAGAATCTCTTGTAGCAGTCAAGAGATTTTATATTTACGGTAGAGTTAATTCAGTGTTTATAAATTAGTACTGTTTAATTAGGAAAGTCTATCATTAACAAATT
Source organism: Misopates orontium (assembly GCA_946800315.1). NCBI lineage: Eukaryota > Viridiplantae > Streptophyta > Magnoliopsida > Lamiales > Plantaginaceae > Misopates > Misopates orontium. The sequence continues at coordinate 20,071,926 of OX326952.1, read as the reverse complement.
TATAGACACTTAACTTACATATCTTTTGACTAAGGAGGGCAAATTAAGGAATCTAAAATAACTGCTCTGCAGCAACAAATATTGCTCCGGCAATATTGCCGGCCTTTGTGTTATCAGCAGAAACAGTTTTACCCTGATATTCAAATTTTAATTATTTTCGTAGTCCGTCAAGGAAAGACGACTTGTCCCTGATAAGTCCCCTCCATCTCTGTTTATCACACTAGCTACAACCGTCCATATCTTCTATTGATACGCACATATGCGAGACTAATGGGATTGTAATTAGTATCGTCAAAGAACTAAATTATGTGGTGGACCTTGAAGATTGATCATCACAGAAAGCAATTTAACTGATCGACTTATGAGTGGATCTTGAAGAAGTCTTCCACGGCGTTTCAAATTCATTTTAACTAAACACAATTGATATCACAACCAGATTTTTCAAATTGCATGATTTCTTTTATATATAAACTAGTTGATTTTTTAGGGATTGAATATTTTTCATTTTTTTGTATTGGGAGAAACTTGTGCTCAATTTATACGTTTTCTTTTGTTACCAATTGAAGTTCATAAATCGTGGTATGTTTGATTAAGACACACACACACACACATACATATAGAGAGTAATCATGCATATGAACAACTCAATTTGCAAATTTTTTCTGAATGTTTTGAAAGCCATGGTACAATTAGTGGAGAAAAAATAAGTTTCATGACCCTGCTGTAATTTTCTGATCGTATTCGTCCAGTTGTTCTGGTACGTAGGTGAAACACAGTTTCTGTAATTAATTTTTTTTGTTTGATTTTCTATGTTTTATGAATGAATAATTCATCTTAATAAAAGCGACTGAAATGATGAATACGAAGGAATCAATAGGAATAAGAGGAATTTTTTTTTCAAAAAAACGAAAAAGTTAATTTGAAGATTCTGTTATAAAAAAATGCTCAAATGTTCAGAATATGAAAGATTATTTTCCATGTTATTATACATATAAAATAAGATATTTTTGCTCAATTTTTAAAGATTTTATGATTATTAGCAAGTACGGAAAGGGAAGATGGAGTTGGACAGTTAATGTGAAAAGAGTATATTAGGAAACAATAACTTTTTACTCAGGAATTAGAGATTTTGCTATGTCTATATCATTTGCTACCATAGACATTCATTTTAGCAAACTTAAAAACAAGTGATTTATCTGGACTCCTTCACCTTGCATCTCTTGTTCACCTTATCAAAACCTTCGAGATAAATTTGTATGTTATTTCATCTACACTATTAAATTGTGTCACGTGCATTGGATATAACTCATATACTAAAATAGCTTTCTTCTTTCTATTTTTAAATCTTTTAATTTTTAGCAATCACAATTCACAAGTTGCATAATTTAATCTTCTTCTACATAATTTATTAATAGGAAAACTTCATGTGACACAAAATATGTACGCCATATGTAGCCTAAGATTTGGACAGGTCATTAGAACAAGAAAGAATAGCTGAGTAATTTTCACTAAAGAATTTAGCTTTTGAACAAAAAATTTTAGGTGAAAAAGAAAATGTGAGACAAGTTAACATTGAAAAGGATGGGAAGTGCAGAGATTCCACTTCCTTAATGGGAGAAAGGGATGGGGCATTCTCACACTTTGTTATCTTGACCAAAGATTTCTCTGCCACTCTTCTCTGCCGCACCACCCCAAAAAATTTCAATTTTATCATCATCTGTACATCCATAAAAATCTTAGTGAAAATTTTATCAAACTATTTAAAAATAGACAACTGATAATAAGAACAAAACTCAATATCATTATTCATCACTATCCACCAATAGGGAAACACTTATCTTTTATTTACAACATCAAACATAATCCCTTTGCTTACATCAGTTCTTCAGAATTTGTCCCCAGATTCTTCCATTTTTTCCACTGCTTGTACCATAGTACATTCATGCACTAAACAATATATGTCTCAATGTACAATAATTTCTCGAATGCCAACATAATAATCAAAAAGAAGTCGATTTACTAATAAACTATTTACATAGACCATGTCTACTAAAGATCATACGGTCACAAATGGTTTATATATATACATATATATATTAGAATGCGAAACTATAGTTATTTTATGTATTTAATATTACAATTTTACGATAATCTAACGCGATTGCACTATATATTAACATATATATATATATATATATATAATATGCCAGTTTAATTAAAAGAACGTATGCCACCATTTTGTAATAATAGACATAAAAAAAGCCAGTCTAGAACTTCTATTTTAAATGGTGTACTCACGATAAAAAAAACGAAGGAATATAATAATGGTAGGTTAATAAATATGTTGCTATCGATGAAAATGAAGAATATAAATGCTGGCTGTCCTTTATCTCATGATGATGAAACTTATATCATAAATATTTACTGCCAGTACATAACAGTACATTTTTCTTGTTAATGAACGGTCAAAGACTGTTTAATGGGCTGCCATTGTCAGCCTTGTAGAAATTAATGAAAGCACTCGCAGCATATGTAGCTTTCTTCGGTAATCATGATATTTATTGACACACACACTCACATACACACTCTGAGGTCGAAAGTCTGAACTAACAGACAATGACCTCACTCATTTTTATTTGTTTTCATAATTAAATGATTATGCTTCCTTAATATTGGGCCAGAGCTCTCTCTTATGGTACAAGGAATAATTAGAATTGTCCAAAGTTTAATCAGTGCAAATACATGATAAAAGATACATAATTGAGAAATACATGACACCAAACAAGGGCAAGATTGTCCTATAGAATTCTAGGCTCTACACGACTGACTAATACAGAAAAGCTGTTTACATCACTCATAAACCTATTTATGTCGAATTGTCTTGACATGACACAAGTATGTCGAGCTCATCTAATAGATCTTTTAGCTAGATTCACAACAATCGCAAGTCCCTTTAGTTACTACGAGATCAACCATGCATACAATGGACTTTCTGACCAAATTTGGTGCATATGAACTCCATGTTCGTTGGAAATTCAAACTGTAGTTATCCCACTTGAGAAACATGTTATTTATGGTTGCATTAGTTATTGCACCTTGTTATTTCATCAATAGTAACACGCAATTTACGTTCTCCTTTTCTTATACTAAATCAATTTAATTACATTAATAAATGACTTTTGTCTTATCATAGAATTTTTAAATGGAAAAAGACAAACAAACAAGGGGAAACCAGCAATATAAGGATAAAATACTTTATTTATTATTTAATTTGTTCTAGTGTAACAAAATTAAATTTTTTTCTTTATATTACGTTGGTAATTTTATACTTTCTATAGACTAAAACATATGATAAAATGAATGCACATATTGACACAAAATTGGTGGACTGCCCTGCTGATTCACATTTATATATCGAGTTGCAAGAAAAGAGAAGAATAATACTATACTTATCAAGCATTATATTCTGGTTGATGTTACATATATATTTTGTATTCATGTACTCAAACGTCGCAGAAGTGATCAATATCATGCAGTATGATAAGGATAAAAATAGTAGAAGTTACCAAGCCTGAGAGAAAAGTACAGTTTAGAATTGGACTACTCTCTATTAATCAAAAACTGTACACACGATGCGTCAGTGATTGAGAGTGATGTATAAACTGTTGAAGAGTACAATTTCAGAACAAAACACATATCTCATTCTACTTATATATTATATATTGTTTATATGTACTATAGATGCGTCTTTTTTTTTTTTTTCATTTTCATGGAGTTTTACTTATATCCCATTTAAGGTATTTAATTAAAGCGCCCTTTTATTTTTGCTATTTTTTTTCTCCTACTGTTTTTAATGGAAATTGCATTCATCAGGACTTAGGTGGTGAGAATTTTTGATTGGTCAACAAAAGAAACAGTTTTTATGAGAAGGGGTATGATCACGTGGCTTTTTCTTGATCTAATTTTGCAGCAATTTCAATAGTGTGAAACAAATAGTACCATGTTGATAATGCACTTACACACAACATTGAGTGGCTAGATTATAATGTTAACCCCACACTGAGCTCCCCTTGTTTTGGCAAATAATTAAATTTTGCTGCAAGTGTGGAATACTGAAAGTAGATTCGATTGATTAATGCTAGCCTTTCACAGTGTTGACAATAGTAAATTCTGAAAAAATGTAAGGTACTGAAGTGTCTTTTTCGGTGCCAAGGAACAGTATTCTTGAAGAAACCTTAACTTTGGAAAAGTAGTGAGCAAATTCAAGATGATCTTCTGTAATCCAATTGAGCTTTATAATCAATATATGCAGATGAAATTAAGTTAGGGTTCAGAAAAGAAATACAACGCAAATAAGGACAAAAGATCTTTTGTCCCACTCCATGTCCTATATAATCACTCGTCCTGTATGTAGATTAATAACATATGTCATTATCATAATTATATGCGGCATATGATCGGACGCGAATTGGCATATATAGAAGATACATGCATAATATCTCAAAATTGTTTGGAAGAAGAAAAGGTCTTTGGAGTAGAAAGATCATGGATCAAAGTTTCGATTTCAATGTATGCTTTGGTCTGCTAGATATTGAAACATTTTGTAACTTTTCGAGAGTTTTTTGACATGACTTCGTAGACATTGTGGTTGTAATGAAATTAAAAAATACTTATAAGTTTCGTTCAATAATGTCGAAAACGAAAAAACATTTCAGTTCTTTTCGAAAATTCAAATGTAAATTTTGATCCATTAGAAAGATATGGGGTGTTCAACTATGGAGCCTGAGCTAAGAGGATCTACTCATTAAGTGTGTGGAATTATAAGATTTGGTCCTTGTGATAACTCATAATTGAGTATAGGGGTGGATGAAAAGCATAGGACACAAAATAGGGTAGTTTTGAATGGAGGTTTGAAAAAAGAGGACTGTTGCAAAACTGGACAGAGGAAAAAGTGTGGGGCCTCATGCAATTATTTTGGTGAAAATAAATATGAGAGAGAAAGTACCAGAGAGAGAGAGAGAGTAGTAAGTATAAATGAGAGAGATTTCATTGGTGGTGGTGGCCTTATAAAAAGGGAGAAAGAGATGCTGGAGTTTTACTTCTTTTGAACTTGGTTGCAAGATAGAAAAAGTGTGAGAAGGACTCAAATTTTTTTTTAAAGTGTGAGAAAAAGCAGAAAAAGGCTAAGCTAATTAGTGGCCAATCTAATTAATGGAAGAACAGCTCAACTCTTTGGCTGTCACTCATCTTCTTCAACACACACTCAGAAGCTTGTGCCTTCATGAAAATTCACAATGGGTTTATGCTGTTTTTTGGAGGATTTTGCCAAGAAACTATCCACCCCCCAAGTAACTAATTTTTTTATTTTTTATATACAAATATTACTCTAAAGTTCTTACTCACTATGATACTATGCATTAAAGATATAACTTTTCTTTTCTTTTAAACTTTCATTCTTGTTTTGGTGCTAGGTGGGATAGTCAAGGAGGAGTATATGACAGGTCAAGAGGCAACAGAAGGAACTGGTAATTAATTCTATATTTGGTTTTAGGGTCTAAGTAAATTATTACAAAATGTTACATCTATCATGGTTTCTTATACTTTGTTTTTATTACATCATTAAATTGTGTGTAGGATTTTGGTATGGGAAGATGGTTTTTGCAATTTTGCAGCCTCAACGGCTGAGATTAATAGTGGTGAATGTCCAAGCTCTTCAGTGTATGGGAACTGTGAGTACCAACACTATCAAGGGCTGCAACCCGAGTTGTTCTTTAAAATGTCTCATGAAATCTACAATTATGGTGAAGGGTAAGAGAAAAAATAAATAAATAAATTTATTTAATAATATATACTGTTCATTCCTTTTTGATATCATGTTTCTTAATTTAATGAGTTGGATTTACTTTTTTCCCCTTTATTCTTTTCTTCAGTTTGATTGGGAAAGTAGCAGCTGATCACAGCCACAAATGGATCTACAAAGAACCAAATGATCAAGAAATCAACTTCTTATCTGCATGGCATAACTCAGCTGACTCAGTAAGCAAAAACTTCTTAATTACCTTTAATTAATTATGCACCACTAATGTTTTTATTTTTCTTAACTAATGTTATTATCTCATGGTGACAAACAGCACCCCAGAACTTGGGAAGCTCAGTTCCAGTCTGGTATTAAGGTATTTTTACTCGCATCAAATAATCATCACACTTACTAATATTGAAGATTATGATAAAATGTTATTCCTCTCTTCAAACCTAACCTTTAAGAGGTGTAATTTAATATCAAGGAAAAGGTTATGGATTCAAATTCCACCAACAATATTTTTAAAAAAAATACCACATGTCAAATTAACAAAAAGATTTACAGTCTCCACGTGACAGTGAGAGACGTATTCGAGATTATATATAATACCTGTCAATTCTATCTGCAAGTTTGACCTCTTGAAGAGACTGAAATTCAATACTTGTAGTGCAAATTAACTTGTATATAATAGAGCAACAAAAATTTAATATAAATCATTATGAAAATCATTTCTTTACATATTTGGGGTTTCAAATTGCAGACTATTGCCTTAATTGCGGTTAGAGAAGGTGTTATCCAACTAGGAGCTGTTCACAAGGTTCACACTCTTATCTCCCTCCAAACACACACACACACACACATATAGTAATAGTTAATGTACTCAATCTTAGCAATGTAAGAATATAACTTTGAACTTATATGTTTCATATACAATGAAAAGGTTATTGAGGACCTTAGCTATGTTGTCCTACTGAGAAAGAAGTTGAGCTACATCGAAAGCATTCCGGGAGTATTGCTCCCACATCCATCTTCATCAGCCTACCCTTACAAGCTCGACGCGTATAACGCCGCACCATCTGAAGCTTGGCATTATCAACAGAACTTACTTCAACAAAATGAATATTACGACCATTTCTCTAATCAACATCAACCCATGAAAATAACACCTTCAATGAGCAGCCTGGAAGCCCTCTTATCCAAACTTCCGTCGGTCGTGCCAGCTTCATCATCGGCTCATTTCGAAGACCAGAATAATCAGTACTTGAGAACCGCTGACCTTATGGGATCGGAGAAAGGGGCGAAGGAAGAGATGGAAGAAGAAGATCGCCGCGAGCATTATGGTTATCATCATGATTTGAATGTGAGTAGCAGCAGCATGAACAACAATGGATGTTAGAGTTAAGAAAGGAAAGGTGTAGTTGTTGTTGTTGTTGTTGCTTTGGGTTTTTTTTTGAGGTACTAGCTAAGAATGGTGAGGATTATTGATAAGGTATTTAATTAATGTGTAAAACATGTTTGATGGTGTTGCAGCTTGAGGTTAATAAGGCGGAAAATGTATGAGATTATTATATGTTATTAATTTTTAACTGCAATTTTATGTTAATATGTATCCAGGAATTAATATAGTACAAGTTAGTTGGCTCGTTTTTTTTTTTTTTTTTTGTTTGATCTATTTTCGTTCAATAGTTTTATACTTCATTAGGACTTAATAAACGCATGTTTGTAACTATCATCAGGAACAACAACATTAATTATGTTAATTGTTTTGTAGATATAAATAGAGCACGTACAAAGATATCTGGCTGCTGGGAAATTGAATATCATCTGCATATAAAATTACTTATTTCTCTATTTTGCATAGTTTCCAATACAGTTGCTTGATTTTTGACTACCATAGTCCATAAATAGTAATGTGATTTTGGTAAACTTTGACCATGAAAATAACAGGATTTCCACAAGTGATATTTCCAAAACTGAGAGAAGAATTGACCAATCGAAAGATCGGTTCTAACAATTATTTACAATGCGCAAGACAAATCTACTTATTAATTGTGATAAAATAATAAGTGGAAAAGAACGGCTTAAATGCGTGATATAATTTGTATCTTGATTCCTATACCCAACATATATATTTAAATAAGGAATAGTAGTTGTTTAATTCGAGGCAATACTACGGATTGGTTATATAAACATGCAGCTAGCTTTTATGGTCTATGATTCGTGATCCTTGTTCTTATAATTAGCTGGTAAATTAATATTTTACAAATGATGAGTATTAATGCACTACACAATAATAGATTAGGAAAAGGAGAAAGGTTAGTAGGTTCTCTAATCAGGCAGACAAGCAAATGCTCAATTGCCCTCTAAAAATTTTATAAGTTTTCGTACTTTGCTTTTTAAGCTTGCAACCTTCTTTTCATCTTATACGGAAAGACGTTTATTAGTCAAAATTATGATTATACTTTCCGAGATTTGATGTATTTACAGAAATTTGATGTTCAAAAATGGAAAAGACACTCTTTCTATTTAGAAAACATGAAAGATGTGCCTTGTAAAATAACTTCAAAGTTAAGTGACTGTTTATGTAATCATTCAACCTGTTAAACATCTAAAATATATTTGTAATGCTTTTTCCAAATCTTATATGATGTCATATTAATATTTAACTGATATATTGAACAATTATTGACAAAATGAAGAAAGGCAAAAAGAGAAAGGATGAAACTTGGCATCACTCGTCAACGCCATGACCATATATACACAATACTTGACATGAACTCAACAATATATTAGATAAATGACGAAAGAAATTTCAAGGAGCTAGCTAGGCTTCATCGTGCCATGCAAATGCAATCAATAAATAGTATTTCGACTATTCTTCGACTAAAATAGTTGTGCTAGTTTTTGTGATTTGTGTGTTGACTAAAACCGTGAAATCAAAGAAGGGACTTAATGAATGCTTTTGAGCAGCCGTATAGAGACATTTTTACCGATTTTGGCATGGATTTGATTAGACATCCAGATATTGTAATGAAAAACGGAAAAGAATATAGTCAAAGCCTAGCTCAAAGCTGACAGCAAGAAATATAAAAAGAAAAAAAATACTAATTAAGATGATTAAAATAAACATTTTCAAGTATGATGTTTTGTCTTATATATCAATGAAGAGTTGCGATCTTTTCCAAATTCTATATGCTAAAACCTAAAATTTTTTTTTTTTTGAGGGACTAAAATCTATGATTAAACCGTAGTGTTACTAAGGATATTTTAATGGATCAATGTGAATTACGAACGCTTTTAAGTTAATAATTACAAGGAAAATAATGTTTTTAAGTTGTGTACGAGCTGAATAATAGTTTTGTACTGGCTCCAAAAGATACTCATGAGTATATCAACTAATCATACTCTGGGTCATATTAATTCCCACAAAAAAAAGAACTTTGGGTTATATTCATTAGATTCATTGGCTACAAAAATGCATTTTGCGTACAAGTTGCAAATAGGTCAAACTTAAGGATTTTTAGTACATAAATGAAGAACCCCTCGAAATATTTTTGGATTCTAAACTTCAAACCAGTGGATCAAATTAGGGTAAAACAACTTGAGAAGCCCAACTAAAAAAGTTTGCATTGTATCATCTCTCTAGATATCCTGGAACGAGCAAATTTAGTGGGCTTTTCGGCTTGGTATTGTTAAGTCAAATGAGTCCAACATCACTATGGAAATCATCTTAGGCCCAATACATTGCAGTTGTCCAATATGTGGGACTTGAAGAGGCCCATTAAGCTAAACGAGAGAACAAAATTTGAAACCACGTGAACCGATGATTTTTTTGTTACATTCCTCACTTACCACGTGATTTGTTTACTTCTTCTGGGATAATTACCTAGCACATGATTTAATCTACAACGTGATGGAAATCCAGCAATTTAGGATTATCTAAGCATGATTATTAGTAAATTAATTTGACAATCTTCACATTATTGAACGTCTAAGCTAAATGAATCGTCTAAAAGAATCTCCAAAAGCATGAAAGTATTATACCATCACACAAAAATATCGTTAATTCACCATCCTTGGCGTTTATTTCTCCGAATACAAATGATCGATGGAAGCTTGGTTATCAAGTGATTCTAAATGTACAAAATCTGTTTTTCATTTTCGCTCATATCATTATGAATTTTCTTTCCGAGATCCCTGTTTGGAAAGTGAAGGAGACAAGAGAATGAAAGATAATTATGTTGGTTTAATATTAATGAATCCATCTTATGGAAACATATACTTAAACAATTTGGTCCATGTCTTAAAAAATCATTGAATTCTCACATGGATCGTTTTTAGTGTCTTGGTGACCACAAAATGGTAGGGGACCATAATATATCTTTTTCTTGCTAACCACCTCATGCATGCATAAGTACACATGTTAACTCATTTGGTTAACGCGTTAAAAACTATTTATTTGGCGTGACTTCCAAATTTGTTATTTTATTATTAATTAAACCTTTATCCAATTTTAATGAATAAAAATTTCATAGTTGAAAGAAAACGATACTTCTGATGAGAATTGATTTTGTATCAGTAGAGCCATATATATATATATATATATATCATGAACAAATTGAGTCTCGCCCATTCTTCCTTCCCCTTGATTATAAATTTATTATCAATATTCAATACACCACCACATTTATGTTATGAGCTATATCTCTTATTAAATATTCTTCATGCATTTAAACCACATGTAATTCTTTCCATGTATTCGCAAAAGAGAAGAATGAAAACTTTACAATTAACAAGATGTTCGCTCACTGCTGTTTAAGTCATATATCGTATCATAACAATATAAGTATCACAATTCTTATGACTAATCTGGTTAGTTTCCAAAATTAATATCAGAAATCCGTAGTTCCAGCCGTGGTGCTAGAATATCTATATCCCTTAGTTATAGACTACAGTGATAAATTTAAGGGATAATTACAGCCACACCCCCTGAGGTTTGGTGTAATTACACATACCTCCCCTGTGGTTTGAAAAATTACACATACCTCCCCTGAGGTTTGAAACCTTACACATACCTCCCCTCTACAACTTAAGGGTTGTTTGGGTGTAAGTTATGATAAAATTATGCTTATTATGCTTACAACCCTAAAGTTTGGTATATTTGTAAAAGTAATCCTTGATGTTAGAAAAATTAAAATTAAATACTCCAAATAATTTTAGAAACTACTATATGACTAACCAAAAATATAAAAAGTATTCAAATTATTTTTTAAAATTTAATCTAATCTTAATATTTTTATTATTTTGTAAAAATATTTAATTTCTTGTTTTTTTTGTTTTTTTATTTCTTCATTTTTGTTTTACTTTTAATAATCTCATAAATTTCATTATAGTTCCATATTAAATACTTTTATGCGTGCCCACGGAAATTTCAATTTATCACAGCAAAAAAGAAGCATTTGGTAAAATAATAAATATCTATGCAATCTCCGAAAAAAAGACAAGAAATAGAAAATTCAATTGTAAAAACTCTCATTTTCAATGAAAATTAACAAATATAACAGAGATAATCAAGATTTTCATAACCCATTTTAAAAAATGAAGAATGATGACGAAATTACCAGCAACAGTTACAATAGAATTATCATCCTTGGATCAGACATGGTCATTGGTTTTAGGTAGCAAGTTTTGTTGAACTTTTTGACAAAATAAACAACATAAATGCACTATATTTAGTGAAACCAATTTTCGGTGCTTTATCTTCTTCTATTACTAAAATAGTTGTTAGTTTAAAATTGTAACGAGAAGAAAGGCACAAAGATGAGTAGTTAGTTAAGTTTTGACTGAGATTTACGGGTATTGTTTGAAAGAAAAAAACTAAAAGTTACGTGTTTTGATTCAAAAATATATTTTGGATTAGATTAACTTATTTTTAAATTTAAATTTAAATACTTTTTATATTTGTAGGTAATAATATAATAGTTTATAAAACCTTTTGGAGTATTTAATTTTAATTTTTCTAACATCAAGGGTTACTTTTATAAATATACCAAACTTTAGGGGTGTAAGTATAATAAGCATAATTTTATCATAACTTACACCCAAACAACCCTTAAATTGAAGAGGGGAGGTATGTGTAAGGTTTCAAACCTCAGGGGAGGTATGTGTAATTTGAGCCAGGGGAGGTATGTGTAATTACACCAAACCTCAGGGGGTGTAGCTGTAATTATCCCTAAATTTAACTAGCACCAAACTGTATAAGGTACGTAAATCCATAGGTTGACTTGACGGTACTTTCGTTTAATTATTATATATTAAATGCATATCAACTTTCATGTGCATTTTAATCAGGAAAAAAATTGTTAAATAGTCATGTGCATCCATGTTCACATCACGTGTTTTATTATGTCGTGGATCGTGCGATTGGTTGCACGACTTTAATTAGCATTTAGTTTGGCGCTTAACTTACTCTTTAACTTGGTAATTATATGAAAATAATCTTACACAACTTTCAGAGCGCAGAAATTAAAGCTAGTAAGTAGGTTCACGTGATGGGAATGACATTAACGTCAGTGACATGATATCTGTGAGCTATATTGGGTCCATCTAGTAATTATAAATCTCTGGGATAATTACAGCTACACCCCCTGAGGTTTGGTGTAATTACACATACCACCCCTGAGGTTTGGGATATTACAGAGACCACCCCTGAGGTTTGCTTAAACCTTACAACAAAGTCCCTCTATTGAATTTATGGATAGAGACTTCCAATTTTACCCTTTATCAATTTCAATTAATATTATACAAATTTTGAATGATTTTCTTTATATAAAATAAATATCATTTTTTAAAGTGCACCAAATAACTTTTTAAATACCAAAATAAGAATTATATTGTTGAAAAAAACTGAAAAGTAAAAGTAATTTTTTTTAAAAGAAAGGCACATCTACTTAATTAATCAATTTTTTTAAATTTTATTGTAATTATTTTAAAAAAAACATATATTATTTTTAATGTTTATAAATTATAGTTTATTCCAATAATATTAAAAATTAAAGAGTGCATATGTTTAGAACTTCATCATTCAAAATATGCACAAAAAATGAAACAATAAAGTTTTTTTAATTTGCAAATTGAATGATATTTTGGTATCAAACTTCATTACAAATAAAAGGAAAAGAAAAAAAAGGGGGGAGAGCTCATCAAACCAAAAAGAAAAGAGAAAGATCAATAAGTCTTTTGTAATTAACTTAATCTTTTAGATTTTCAAACAAAATTGATGAAGGGTATTATTGTCTTTTATATGACATAAATTAGTCATAGGGGGTGTCTCTGTAATTTTCCAAACCTCAAGGGAGGTATCTGTAATTACACCAAACTTCGGGGGGTGTAAATGTAATTATCCCTAAATCTTTATACCATCATGTTTTATTTTTCCAATAAAAATGCAGATGAACAAAACATATTTTCAATAATTTACAGAATTTTGTTAAAGCCATTGTACGTAATATTGTTTGTACAAGTATCATTATGAAATGAACTTATTTCTTCGGGGAAATGCTTAACCATCAAAAGGGTACATGTCAAACATGTAATTGACCCAACTATTATCGTATCTTCAGCTACCACTTAGTTTATCTGTGGGGGATAAAGAAAATGTTACATGTCCAAAAGGACAAACTCAGTTAGCTCGACTTGGTGTTTCTTTCTTTATACTTGGAATATGTTTCCTTAATCTAGTGTTATGTACTTATTGTTAAGGTTGAAAAGAATGTGAGTAGTTTATAAGGTTTAATTTCATCTATTTGTCGGCACAAGCTTAGTATTTTTCGTTTACTTAAGTGTTTAAAATTAACTAGTTAACGTTCGATCAAAAAAAAAAAAAAAAACTAGTTAACAGGTCTCCAGTTTCACCGGTCGAATTGATACATATCCTTGTTTTTCTTCTGTGATGCGTTACCATGGTTCTTAACATATGTAAACACATATGGAGTTCATCACTAACGCATATTCTATAACATTTAAGTATTCATACTTCCATATTATAGTACTATGTATCCATGTTCTAATATTTGTATCAGTGCAACATAGCTTAGAGTTTATCATCTCTTGTTTCTTTCGCAAGAAGGAGGTTACTTTTGCCTACTGGGTAGAACCGCATAACATATAATGATTTTAAGCTATTAGCTAGCTTTTTCTATCATACGTAATAAAACAATAGTCATATTAGTACATTTATTAACAACTGGGTATGTGAATCACAGGGATTCTAAATCTAGACACTTACCAATTTACGCATAAATACGACATCAAAATCGTAATTAAGCTGATGGTGCCCCCAAAGAAATGCATTGGTTGGTTTTTCTGATTGTAAGAACATTAATATTCTCGCACGGTATGTGACCGGCCGCATTTGCTATGCCAGACTTGCAAGATTTACCACGCATGTTCGTGCAACGATCACACGATATTATGAGCTCTGAATAAAACAACTAAATAAGCCATACAAATATGTTCCATTCTCTTAGCTGTGACACGTGAATTTGCCACCCATTTTATACAGAGTCATTGCCTCTCTACTTCTAAAAATCTCATTGGACCGCCACAAAACCTAATGATCAATTGCAAATATGTATATAATATATATGTTTTGGGTATGTGTGGGTTATATATTAAAATAAAAATATACACACACCACTTATAATAATTACTTGCATATATTATACACACACATATACGTACATACTTGCAAATTAGAGTGAAATATGTAATTTCTATAATATGAAATCAACGTTCTCTTTTTTTATTTAATTTTTTTATATATGTATATTGTAAGATGGTGATATGGCTATGAAAAAAGCAGTTGGAGTAATGTGAGCACGTGTGATGAAGCAACTGTCAGGATTCGGATATTACGAGGCTGATACTGATGCAACTGAAGCCATGTTCTGAGTTGCCCACACTTGACACTAATGCCACAAAACTACTTATGGTTATGGCAATCGTAATCCTGTGCTGTGATCAAAGAGCTGTCAGACTTGTGTTTTCTTGCCAAAACAAACATAACAAGAAAAACCAAAATCTTTATAATAAATTGACAAATATATATTAACTTTTTATCACTCATCCGGTTCAGTCTTTATACTTAATTTGTTTCGCCCCAAATTTTATAGATCAAACACGCTATTGCTTTTATGATTCACTTTTGAATTTTCTTTTGGGATTTTAGCATCATACCAAAATTAACCATGTGTTGTATACAATAAGCAAAATTCTTTAATAATAAAAAAAAAGAGTGAGAACTCTTATGTATCGCGTGGTGAATTATCCAATTTCACATAACAGTCATGAAATTCTCTTGAAAGAAATTAAAATGACTTTGACTTTTGGCATGTAATAAGTTTATATTGTAACTTCAATTAAATGAAAGAAAAAAGCATAAAAAGGAAGGGCCAAATAAGGCTAAAAAAGAGTCCAAAGTTTGTTAGAATTAGCAAAATCAAATATACCAACAAAAATAAAAAAATGTTTTGCATCTTTCGTAATTTTCTATTAAAGTATTTTAGGATTTTCACACAAAATGCATGAACAAATATTTGAGAATTATTTACTAGTAGCTTATTTCTTTTGATGGAGTTTGTGCCCGGACATGAACGTTTAATCATAAGCTTTTTCTTTTTTAAAAGTTTGCGTTCATCTACAAATGAAACTGTAAATATATAAAAAAAAAAAAGAAAAAGAAAAAAAAAGAAGAAAAAAAACTTTGAACATACCAAATAAAAATTAGTTAAAAAAAATAATAAAAAGTGAATAAATTTCCACCACAAAAACGACAAAAAGCTTTCATTAATTTGAACAGCTCAAGTCATGAAAAAGTCCCGAAACAAACTCTGTCTAATTCCACATGGCCCGTGCCCACACCCTCCCATTACATGAACTCCAATCCTCATCAATTTATACACACCCTCATTCCATTTCTTCTACTACACCACTCTTCACAAATCTATTTTTTCTTCACATTATTTCTTTGGTCACTTAATTTTCACTGAATATTATTAATCACAAATATACATATAATGGGTTGCCAAAGAAGGAAAAATTCACATGGTGCAAAGAGATCACTTAGAAGCAAAAATAGTGGAGCAAAAGTCGATGAGCAGAGGTGTGTTCAAATGAAGGTGAAAAAACTGCAAGAAATTGTACCCGGAGGCCAGGGCACAAAACCAGACCAACTTTTGCTCATAACTGCAGATTATATATTGATGCTGAGGTTGCAAATTAATGTATTGCAAACTCTCACCAAATTATACGTTCCATGATATTTATTTATTTTTATTCCATGCAGCCCTTTTTGATTTGATTATTATATTTGTTATTTTTTAAAAAGAAAACTATATGGGTTTTATATATATAAGTTGATCAGTACTATATGTGACATTTGTCAGAATTTATTTCATAATGATCTTGCTTTGTGCGGTTCAAAAGCTCCATCTTCGTTTGAGTAATATTGGATATGGTTCCTAATTTATTGATGGAATATTTATTTTCCCGTGCGATAGTACTTATTTAGAGATATATATTCATGAGTTTTATTAGCTTTTAAAGTAAGTTGTAAGAAATTATTGTGGAGATGGTTGTTCTATTGTGTACCAGCGTTTTAGTTTCTTCACGGAGGTGCGTTTTGTAGCACGTGTAAGTGTGTAACAATGTAACATTGAGCTTATAAAATAGTGAATAAATCATATTCTGATATTGCAATGCAGCTTGAGAATTATTAACAAGATTAAGAAAAATCATTATAAGAGACAACATGATTGCTGATATATATTCATGTGTTTGTATATATGATCTTAATTTTATGAATTTATAAGATTATTTCCACCTTCTAAATCGAATAATTAATTACATGATATATTAATGAAGGAAAATCAGTTTGATTTGAGATTTGAGAACTGTGTATGCCGTTATTTTTCTCTCTAGCTCTCAAAAGGAGTTTGTCATAAGCAAAACATAAAACAAAAATGAACAACCGGGTGTATCCAGAAGTTTGTTCCTGAGTGAATAAATAATTAAGTTTCTTTTTAAGTACTAAAACACTATGTTAAAAGATAAACTTTACGTTAATAAAAATAAAGTTAAAAATACATAGTATCAATTAATACAAAATTATGTAAAGGTATTTTTTATTAAAATAATGTTATGAAAGGGTTCACATATAACAAAGATTAAATTGAATAACGGAAAAGGTGAGACTTCATGATGAGTGTGATATTATGACTATATTACAAAAGAAAAGAATTGGAGAGATGAACCTATATAAATAAAACTTTTATAATAATATTTAAGTATTTCCTTGAAGTAAATATTTTTGAACTTCGAACAGTTCCTAAATTTTACCTTCTTCTTTGCCCTAGACAGTGAAGTACTATTCGATATATTTTTTTTAAGAAAAATAACTTTGTTGAGGAGTCTGATTGTTGGATGTTGAAGATACTAGGATCTTTCTTAGCTTGAGTTTTGTTGCTAGGTCTCGCTCAAAATTGATTTAGTAAGTTGTACTAATTATAGCCGAGTTTTCTTTTTTTTCTTCCTTTTGCTTTCTTTTATATGCTTACTACACAGTGTGAGCATAGACTGGACTATAATTGGGAGGGCTAGAGCTCTTGCTAGGTTAGGACCGTTTGCTAAATAAATAACGATTACATCTAAATTATAATAGGTATAGATTTGGATATGTCACCTATGATCTAATAAGAAGAATGTTAGATAAGTTCTATTATAATTAGATCTTTGTAAATTATGTAATCTGTTAAAGGTGGGCGAATTATAATATGTCATAAAGTACAGATCATCCATATTACATCCGTGCCTTTATTTGTATATAGTTACCAATTGTTAGAATAGTGATGTAGGTAGCGGAAGCCATATGAAAGATAAGAAATAGACATTCGATCAAAGACTCGTTAATTCACGTAGAATACTGAGAATTTGAGAGTTAAAACTCATTGATTCCTCAAAGTATCGAGATTTCAACAAGCAACATAGAAAATCATGACAAATTTTATTCAATAATCAACTGCCTATATAAAAATTGTCTAAAAGACGACTAGTATATAAAACAAAACTCTAGATACAAAATAATAAAAATTTACAAAAACTCTTGAAATAAATAAGAACTTATAAATCCAGCTGAAAATGTTAAATTGCCGTTTTGACCCCCGAAACATTTGAAACAAATTTTCACTTGGATACTGGTAAAGTTTGTCGAAAACGGACTCTATTAACTTTTTGGTCAAACTTCAATTAATTTTACTTTTTAGCTGTCTTTCAATAGTAAATCTCCATCTTTCTGCGCTGCATCAAATATTGTGTGAAAGTCACATAAAAACTCATAATATGGGACCATTAGAACCTACAAAACGTATTGTTACTTCCATATTCATTTTGTGATTCCTTACAACACTAATTAATATACACGTGAATTGATATATATATATATATATATATATGTTTAACGAAATATAGAAAAGTAATAAAAATAAAGATTAAGGACTCGTGAATCTCGACTCGGACGACCATTAGTTCATCGATTCTAAAAGGGCCAAATAGGATTGTCTTCAATTATCTCCAAGAACAAAGACAAAAGAAAAACAGAAGATACAAAACGAAACAAAAGAAAGGAAATGTCTTAAGAGACCATACGGCCCAGCCCAAGATTAAATTCGCCCATTTCGACAATTAGGCGAATGTAGATTAGACCAATCTTTAAGCCTGAAGCATAAACTTATATTATATGTAACTGCAGAAGAACTAACTGAGAAAAGTTTGAATTGTGATAAAGTGTAACTTCAGAAAAAACAGAAATAGAAAACAAATAACTAAGATGTAAAAAATATTTATAGAAATTGAAAACAACTTATGATATATCATTTTAGATTAATCTGACGGCTTTATGAGCTAGTAAAGCACATATAGGAAACTTTAATTTGATGATAACTACTAACTAGTAACGAGTTAAAGTGATTTATCTTGGCTACGCCAACGTTATTCTTTTTTTTTTCTTTTTTTTTTTCTACTAGAAAAGGTTTTATAATATTCTTACTTCCGCGTTATTTTGGTTTCACTGAATGTTGAAAATATTCGAGAGTCCGACACGCCCAATCACAAGAGACATCAGCGTGATGAAATCAATGGAACAACAACCTTTTCCTTTTATTACATCGATTATTTACCTCTGACACGTGGAAAGATTCCCTAGTGGGATGCCAATTTTTACTGCAAAAGTAAAGACGTTTGCATTACTCTTTTCACCACAACCTTTTTCTTTTTGATGAGAATATTTGTACAATATTCTTTCTAGATGGTTAATTGGTTTTACACTTTTACTCATTTTCATATTGCGCATACATATTTTTTTTTCGTTAATGTAGTTGACTTGTGCATATATCGACCCTAAAGAAAGGGGAGAATTTAGTGCAGACACTTGAAACTTTTCTGATGGGAACAAGTATTAAAATAGAATCCATGAGATGTCATTATTTATAGAGACTTCACGATTTTGAATAATAGTGCAAAAAGCGTTGGGCTCCGTTTTGGTTTCACATACAATAGGGATAAGGAATAAAAGAAAAATAGTGGAAAACTTATTTACCAAGTGTGGGATAGCACACAAATTTCGTGGAGAAAAAAATAATCTAAATCTTCTAGTCGAATTTTCATATTCCCTCCCAAATGTAAAACAATTTAAGGTTTTTACAATTTGCAAACTTTTCACTTCTCTCCCAAGTTCAACACAAAAAGATTCATTAATCTTAAAAAGAATCTTTAATCAAATTTCTCATATTCCCATCATTCAAAATCTATACAAAAAAAAAAAAAAAAAAAAAAGACTTTCTCATATCAATGTTTATTTTCTAAATCTTCTTAAATCTCAAGGTACTAATAAATTTAAGCTGTATTTTTATATTTTATTCTAGCTAGTTTTCATCTTCAATAATGTATCACTATATTTAATTTACATAGAATTTATTTAATATTCTATGTTTGACTTATTTCCAAACAAGGTATCTACAAACAAGGTATCTATAGATTAGATTTTATTTGACAGTATTTTTTTTTAAAAATGTATTAGACAACACTTATAACTTTTAAAATATACAAATGATCAAGCTAGCCTTCTATATTTGTAATTTTCGAGAATTTCAACCCAAAAAAATGAATTTAAGAAAAAATATCATAAAGGAAACTTTAAAACAAAATTACTGGTTTATTCGGTTAAAACATTAACTTTTCATACGATTTTAGCCACATACTTTAAGTTTTAAAGTATAATAATATATTTACAAAATTACATATGTAAGCAAACTAAGTATAACATTTTTCTGAAAAATTAAAACAATGTCAAACCTAAGAAAAAGAGAGAGAAATTTTGTTTTTTTTTATTGAAGCTTTGTAGAAATTTCTATTTTCCTACAATATTTCTTCCTTCTCCCATAGGAGCCTTACAAAATCTAAAATTGTTTAGAAAAATCCATTGCAACATCAATCACTCTTTCTTAAGTGCATTTTGGCTGAGGCTATTAAAAGATGAAAGTCCCATGACATGACATCAAATGTAAAATCCCCCCCCCCCCCCCCCCCCCCCCCCACCCACACATACACCCACCCCCTACAATTGGCCCTAGAATTGACATCATATTTTACCATTTAAACCAACTAAGCTAAAACAGAAACAAATTCCAAAGTTTCAATCTCCAGCACACTGCCACTCCTTTTTTTTTCCTAAAATACTCCTCCAACACAACTCTGCTCCAGCGCCAACATCTTCTCAACCAAGATTTGATTTTTCCTTCTCAATTCAAACTCAATAACCATTTCTTCACACACCCTCAATTCACTTTCTTCAATTCTCATCACAAAAAAAAAATGTTCTCACAAATCTCATCACTCCCCTGATTCAAGAACATCCCCTGTTTCTCAAAAAATGTCTTGGATTCAATCATCATTTGGGACCAAAATCAGCCCCATAATCCTATTCATCATAGTCCTACTAGCTGTTATATTCTTCACTGCAGCTCTTCTCCATTTACTCATCAGATTCCTCCTCAAACAAAGATCTGGACCATCCATTAATCACCCTGAGCTGTCAACTTCTGGTGCTTTCCAAAGACAGCTGCAGCATCTATTCAACCTGCATGACTCTGGCCTAGATCAAGCCTACATTGATGCACTCCCAGTGTTCCATTACAAGGAGATTATGGGTTCAAAAGAGCCCTTTGATTGTGCAGTTTGTTTGTGTGAATTCTCAGAACAGGACAAGCTGAGATTGCTGCCTCAGTGCAGCCATGCTTTTCACATTGATTGCATCGACACGTGGCTGCTGTCAAATTCGTCTTGTCCGTTGTGTAGAGGGGTGATTTTGTCAAGTGGGTTCTCTTTTGAGAACCCAGTTTTTTACTTTGATGATTGTACTAAAGAGAGTGAAGCACCATGTGTGTTGAAAACAGGGGAGGTTGATAATAGTAGTGCTGTTATTAGTGAAAAGAGGGTTTTTTCTGTGAGACTTGGTAAGTTTAAGAGCACTAATTGTTGTGCAAATGTTGATGGTGAAGTTTGTGAGGCTAGCAATAGTAATTTGGATGAGAGGAGGTGTTATTCAATGGGTTCATTTCAGTATGTGGTTGATGATTCAGAGCTGCAAGTGGCATTGTGTCCAAGTAGTAGAAGAGATGGTGAAAATTGTGTGAAGGGGCAAAATGGTAATTTTACTAGTGATGGAGATGCTGCTGTTTGGAAGAAGATTAGTGGAGGGAGTAAAGGTGAAAGCTTTTCTGTTTCAAAGATTTGGTTGTGGTCCAAGAAGAGTAAATTTTCTGGTTCTGCAGATGCTAATTATTCTAACTCTGTTAATGTGAATTTACCTTGAGAGATATTTTTGAGTTTTAGTTGTATGCAAAATGCTAAAGTAATCAGACAAATTATTCATTGATGTTTCTTTTTTATGTTTCAACCTTGTGGTGTGGCTTTTGTTTACACTTTTTCTTTATTGTGCCTTTTTATGCAACTTAAGAGTTAAGGGTGAATGATACCTCTTTTTCACATTCTACTTTATTGTTTTCACAGATGGACAACAAACTTTTTTTTTTCCTTTTATCTTCAATTTAAATTTCTTTTTTTATTTTATTTTAACTCTGCTCTTTTTTGACCATAGTTCCTCAAGATCTCCATCTTTTGTGGCAACATCTTTGCTTTTTTCTGATATGCAAGCCCCACAAACAAATGCTATATTTCCACAAAAAGGTCATCATTAATTGCTGAAATGAGTATTATTGCATCAATTCTCAATTTCCCATGCTTCCATCATTAAGTTGGGAAAAAACTTACATTTTGATCCAACTTCCATTCTTTCTCAACAGTTTCAAAATAATTAAGTTAGATGTATAGTGAAAACTTTTGCTTTTTGGACACATATTCCTAAAAAAACAGATTTTGGCACTTAATTCACTGTGGGATGAAATTGAAGCTGATAGTGGTGGGGCAGTGAAAAGTGAATGGAATGCACTCTTGTATGATGATATGTTGACTTGTTTGAGTAATTGGATTATGAGGTCAGTTGTAGTGTTGTCTCCTAGAGAATTTTCATGTGTATGATGTCTGAAGCTTTGATTATTTGCTATGTACCACAAGTAAAGGCACTGTTTTTGCAGAACTTCTTTATGTTAGGTATGCTTTGTAGGCCTGGTAAACAGTAGTTCCCATTAGGCCCAAAAACTTATGTTCTTTGAACTGTTGTTTTTAGAAATTTGTGATTCATATGTCAAGTATAAGTTTTAACTGTTAATGGTTCACTAAATTAATTTTGGTAATTGTATGAGAACTTAATTATCAATCTATGGTAAAGTGGATGGAGCCATTTACAAAAGATATGCCTTGTCTCAAGCTTGCAGTTTTATTTTTTGGATGAATTCAACCTTAGTGTTGATATACAAACAATATATCACATGTTGTAACAGTTAAAGCTGTCAAATGGTCCAACAATATAGAGAAAGGAGAAGAGATTTAAAGCATTATGGAGCAAATAATTTTAAGCAAACTAAACAGTATTATCTCTACGTCCCACATTCCTTTTCCATACTGTCATTGAAAGGGATACTGTTCAATTGTCATAGATGGAATGAGACAACTGTTTCTTTTTTTAGCAGATGTGTAGACAACTGAATAGTTTTAGCACCACACAAAAATTAATTTGATTCTAGTAAATGAAAATAAAAAAGATTTAGCATGACTAGTAAGGGATTTAATACAAAGATCTTAGTACTTAAGGGTAAAGCATATAAACATAAATGCATAATCTTTCTATGAGCTTAAGTGTTTAGATGAGACGGCAATTCAATACGGTTTTGAAGTGTTTAGAAGAGACGGCAATTCAATAGGGTATCAAAAGCAAATGAAAAATAGGTTTGCTATTTGAACTCCATTATTACCATTGATAAAAAAAATTGTCACGTGTTGGTTTGATAGAAATGGTTACAACATGCATGGTCGGAAAATATATACAAAAATCTAAATGTCTAATGTCTATACAAGTTTAAGTTTCTAGATTAGATGACAATTTAGCACAGTGAAACCATAATTGCAAGTCGACCTTCAAAGTTATTTCTAATCAAATTTGTAAAATCAGCCCAAACCACACCAAACATTAAATGTTGGTAAGATATTGAATCCAAATTTTTAAAACGACACACTAAAAAATGGAAAATATAAATGACAACCAAGGTGTCCATTCAATAATGAATAACTCCACTGAATGACAAGGTATAAATAGCACATGAAGCACCACGAGTGTTTGCAAGGTGGGTACCATAATTTATACATTCAATTTTGGAACGACGCGAAACAGATTGTATCATTTCTGAGTCACACACGTGAACTTATGTGGTCCTCCACCTCAACTTAAGGTCTTACAATTTTGATGGCTTCAATAGTAAGTCCTAGTTCTTCTTTGGATCATACTTAAACAGCAGATAATTAATTATTAGAAATTCTTAATCTATGATCTCTCAAAACTTTCATAGTGGTACTAAAATCCCAAGAATGTTTCCTCCTACAAGTTTGGTGGCTTGAAGTTCGAGACATTGGCACTAATGTTCCAGGTTGATCTAGTATCTGTAGTCTCAACAGCAACATAAAATATATAGCAGAAGAAAGAAAGAATCAGTCACATGTGTTGATACAGTACCATATTTTGCTTCGATCACATCCTGGGACCAGTAATCTTTCAATGGTTAAAAAAAGGTTGGAAACTTCACTTTATTTGAAGGCGATAACAAATGGCACTCTGAATGGAATACTTAACGTTCTATACGATATTAAGATTACAAAAACCGAAAAATCAAAGGCTCAGCTAAAAGGAAATTGACAAATTAACTTCTTCTATATGTGCCCACAAAGGCATAATTTGATTACAAAAGAACTTTTCTTATAAGAATGTACATAATCTACCCTTTTAAGAGAGGAAACTGAGAACCAAAGACAGGCATCTGAATATTAAGGTCGGAAGCCATTCCAACAGCGATTGCCACACACCAGTATCCCCGAAAAACAATAGCAATAAATTTGCGTCTGAAACAGCTAAGGATCTGCTTCGTCATCGGAATTAACATGAAATCATACACAAATGCGCTCATAAACCGCGGGGGAAGTTGTTGATTTGCCCATCCTCCAAAACGTCTTTGCCTTTCGCCTTGTAATTAATCCTTATTCGCATGACCAGGGATTTCTGAAACAAAAGCATATTTCCATGATAAGTATGGAAAAAGATATAAACGTTCGAATAAATTGCACCTCCATAAACATACTGCCGGTAAAGGCAGATAGCCATTATAAGGGATCACATCAAAATGTACATACATAACTTAAAATCACTAAAAACAATTTAAAAATGGCAAGCGGGTGCACCCTAAAAGCCATCACAGTCATGGTTTCTGTTTTGTTTTGTTTTTTTCGTCTCTTTTTTTTTTTTTTTTTTTTTTTGTTTAGGACAGGGTGACAATGCATATACTGTAACTTTTTGCTTAAAATATCCGAATGAGAATGCTGGAGGAAAAAAGAAAAAGTAGATCAGAATCTTATATACTTGAGCAGATGCAAAATCAAAATAAAATACAACGATAAGTCATTTGAGTTTCAAAAACATCAGAAAGACTATATGTACTCATGAACTTGCCTACCTTGCCATGCTGGCTGTTTGAAACTCGTAACTTCTGCGTTATTGATCCATTGCCACTTGCAGGAAGTGTATTGCTGCTAGCTGGATCCAGATGCAGTTGAAGAAACTGAGGAGCAGATAAACAATGTATGTAAGACAGCATGGATTACAGCTGCAAACCCCACAGAGCGGAGAAGATAATGCCAGACATCTTAACATTTTTAGCGACATGGAAGAGGCAGAGCTCCTTAATAAGAAGATAGACTAGAAACAACTAAAAAAGAAGAAAATTCACTCAAAAACCAATGCACGATAAATATTAACCAGCAGCTTTGCAGGCGGCATAATAGCAGCAATTACCAATAAGTTTAGAGGGTCAATTATAACCAATGCCTTCTCATCCTTAATTCAATTAGAGTTAAAACAAATGGGAAATCAAAATACATCCATAGCAAGTAATGGAACTCCTGCACATGCAAGATAACACGCAAAGGGACAATAGCTGAAGACAATGAAAGCACACAAAGACCAAACATCTTCTGGTACCAAAATTAATAAAAAAAAAAAAATCAACTAGATTAAGGTTAAGACGAGTGCGCCCTTATAATTACCTTAGGAACGGCAGCCTGAAATACAAAATTGGAGTAAACATTAGGCGATTTGTTCGAGAATTCAGTCTCAATTATTGTGGTCTGTGGGTTTCCGGGCTCTTTTGAGAAGTTGAAAATAATTTTTAGTGAGCTGCTCTCAAATGCCACAACTGATGGATAGGTTGGGCCATTAGTTTCTGCAACTGAAAACAAGAGTGTCAGAATACCAGGAACAGAGTAGTTCTGTCAAATAGGAAGATAGAATGATGGCTCATACCGGGCACTGGCGGACTGGGTCCAAACCCATCCAACATATCCATCATCCCAGAACTTCCAGCAGGGGAAGAAGTTTTTGCTGAAGGGGCAGAAGGGGAGGCAAAGTTATTTAACATATCCACTGAACTTTTGGCATCTTGACCAGGTGATAACATATCGACGATGGGCGAGCTACTTTGAGCTGGAGGAGTTCCAACTGACAAAAGGTCCAGTAAGACGTCAGTTCCACTCTTCTGTGATTGATTAGATCCTGAAAGAATAAAAGCAAAAACAATTAAGAACTTGTGTCTGCAAATATGAAAGAGTTCTACTGGACAAGTCTGGCAATGAAAACTACAAACCTTGATGAAAGGTAGAGGAGTTATAGCATAGCAGAAATAATCAATAAACTTAACTAAAGATAGGGTCTGGACTCTTCACAGTACTACAAGTAGGCATCCGGGGGGTATTGTATTTACTAAATTCTAGATACGAGGTAATGGTGGCTTGCTTCTATTTAGAGTAGTGGTGAATTAGTTCCAGATCATGAGATAGTGGAGATAGACTCTTACAAGTAATAAGATGATTAATAGTATATTAGTCTTGATCCAGGGATCTTAAACGGATCACAGCAAAAAGAAGTGTGAGGGTTCTAGCCACTATTTTTGTATCTCTGTCCGTATGGCTGGAGAAGGGAAAGACAGGTTAATAATTATAGTCCACCTCCTATGATTTTCAGAAGTTAACTGAAAAAGTAAAAGAGCAGCATCACTTCAGGCTGTTATCTCATGAAGGCTTTGCTACAGTATTGGTCAGAATTCAAAGACAATTGCAAAACATCCCAAGCTAATTAATATTTCAGTTTATTGCACAACAAAAATCAACCTTGTGAAGCAGTTGAAAGATCAACCCCGAGAAGATCCTGAAGGAAATCTCCACCAGAAGAGCTAGGTGCTGGCATGTCATCTGAACTAAGATCCAGTAAATCGGCAAGAGGAGCTGAAGTGGGTTTGGCAACACCATTTGGCATTTTTGGCAGAGTTCCTTGGGAAGTTGAGACAGCAGCCGGCACTGAACCAGCCCTCCTCCCACTATATGTTGCCTCATCGAGTACTGGCATTCTTTCAACCAGTGTAGATCTGGAGAAAACATGCATCAGTCTTAGAACTATGTAAAGAAAGAATCAGAGAATCGCATGAATTTAGAAATCAAAGGCAACAGCCCTGAGTCAATACCTAATTCGCTCATGCCTTTCAATTATAGAATTAAACTCAATGGCTCTCTGCTGCAGCTCAAGCACAATGCTTCCTTTATGATGAAGAACAATATCATTGATTCTCCTGTGATAAATTTGAAATGACAAACAACTTGATAACAGGAGGTGAAAGAGCAAATCTCAATACTCAAAATGATAGGACAACTTCCCACAGTGACAAATGCTTCCCATTTCTTCCTTACGTAAAAATATATCTGAAGATGCTGATTTCGGATCACATACAAGGTATTATATAGGGAATACAGTTTTGTAAAACATATAAAGAAGCGAAGAAAGACACAGAATATCACACACGATATGTGAAGATATATAATAGGTAGTAAGTATGGCCACTGATAATCCAAAGGAAATATCTATACGCACTCCACAATAGAGCTTATCAGATTTTTCTTATGTGTAATGCTAACATACTTCGAACAGGAGGGAAACCGACTTGATAGCTTTAACAAAGCTATCAAACATATTGACCGAGTAGTGAGATCCAAAGAATGGCGTTTACATGCAGTTTCTACGACATCCACGGCATCGGCCTCTGTTACCTGATCAGAAAAGAAAATAAAACCAAGTTGTCAAAGCCTGTGGTCAAGATATGAAAAGTGGCGAAGACCATGCCGCTTCTATCCTGCTCAAAAGCCAAGTCCAGGTCCTAAATTAAGATTAGGCATTTCATATTTCTTGTATCTCTCACAAAGTGTTACATATAGCTATTATCTTCTCTCTACATTTTAAATATTTAGATGAGAGAACCACTTATTAATCAGAGTCCGAACAATAACAGGTCCGGATTTAGATCTCCTAGCTTAGAAGATGTCATGAATTTGAATCTCACCTTCACATATTTATTGAAGAGCTCCAGATTTCAAATAACATTATTGCATACGTAACTACTCTCTACCATCTTAATTTTTCACATGAAGCAGTCATTCAATGATTAAGATAGAACTAAATTGTTAAGTATTGGCATGAACGCAAAGAAAGAGACAAAATTACATGAGGTTGTACCCAACCAAAGAGCTGGGCAGATGGATAAGTAAGAGAATGGCCAGGCTTTAACTTTGGCAGTTGTGGTATCTTATCTATGACGTAAAGGGAGCTATATGACAATGAACCAGAGAAAATAATACATGATAGAAGAGAAAAAATATCTCAATCTTTTCAAGTAAGCACCGGTACTAATTTTCTAGCCTAGAGCTTAAAACAAAGTACATGGAGTTTGTATACTATAAGGCACAATTTATTGACATTTACAAGTATTGCAGCAATTAATACAAATATCTGGTACATTTAATGGTGAAACCTAAAGAACCTTCTAAAACACTCACAATAATTGGATCCTCCATAGCAAGCACTCCAACATTACCAACCAACAACTCGCCATATTCTCCGATGCACCAGACAGCAACTCGAACAAGAGTTTCCTTGTAAACCAATAGAGTAACATTTTTCAACTCACCAACACTCTAACATCTGAAACCCTGAAATCAAAAGTGATCCAAGACTATAATATACCTGTTCACCTGCCGTTTGCACAGCCTTGTACAGCGATCTAACAGTGTAGCCGTGGAGGTCAGAAGCATTAGTAATTACGACGACAAGTGCGTGCCATACTTCATCCTTAACATAATTTCCAGCCTTCAAAGCATATCACAATAATTTATTCTTTCTGAAGTGAGATAAGCAAATAATATATAAACAAATAAAAGAGAATGAGTCTGGTCCAGCTCTTCATTGAGCAGAGACGTAGGAAGATATAGCATAACTATAGATGAACGCATGGTAACAGGATAAAATTGTGGATGGCATTTATGAATGATTAAAAATTTAATAATTAGGTCAACATCAGAAAGTCTCTCAAGCGGCCAGATAGATGTGTGGCGGACATGTAGAGTACATTAAAAAGCTTATAATAATCCACATATTATAAATAGAACTTTGAACAACATACTTTGTTTTAACTTACTGTCAATCAAGTATGCAAAAACAGCAAGTGTCCTTCATCAAAAGAAGCAATTAACATTCTCTCAATCCAAGAACGTTTCAAACTTAATTTTTCTGAAAAGTTAATATCATTTACCAGTATAAGGCCCAGAACCCAATGAAAACAAAGCCTAAAGATGTAAGGTTGAGATAAAATTGGGCCAAGTTCCCAAATTTAGTTTTAGTGAACCTGTGTATTTTGGCACTACGCATCAAAAGCATCATCTACAAGGAGAAGAAATATACAACTTGCATGAACATATAAAGATCATCATTGTAACTCTGTGATCCACAAAGCTAGCCGCTTCCTAATCACAAAGTTCCAAACTGTTTCGCATAAGTCATTTGATTTGTAAACGAGCATGCGCGACTCTAATATTATAAAGGTGTTCCGGTCATTATCACACGTAATTTAAAGACAAATTAGAATGGATGGATTAAGTTTCAGTTTTGATGTATATTTCAACCTACTAAATATTAGAAACTCTTTGCAATTGTTTGGAAGCTTTTCAAAATGTTTCGAGAAACTCATTAAAATAGTTATTGCAATGACCTAAAAGAATAACTTTTTTAGTTTTGTTAACTGAAAATGGAATATTTCTACATTTTCAATTAATAACATACAGATACTCTGATATGTGCCAGAATGATGCTTCTTCTTTCTTAAAGCTTGGAGCAGCATAAAACTTGCAAGATAAACACTGGGCATACAAGAAGATAAGCATGCATAAAATGTCCCCAACTTCATATAATGCTTATATACTTTCCAGTCATCAAAGTGAACCTTGGTTCAACAGGATAAAAAAATGTGTTACCACAAATTCCGAAAATACAGTGCATACCTCTGACAAAACCTTGAGCATTTGATCAATGTACCACATTTTGTCAGGGGAAAACCTGGAGCATCACACAGTAGATAGTATGAGGTTTTAAACTACTGTAGAAAACCAAGCTATTTATACTGTCAGATAAGATTTTTGCATTTGAATGCATACTGTGGAATTGACCATAGCCTAATAGAAAACTGTAAATTAGGTGAATGCATAGCAGTGCTGAAAAAATTTGAACCAAAAAAAAATGAAAAACTGTTTGAGCAACATATTTGGGGAAATGGGTTTCATTTTTTATGTAAATATGAGGCAAATGGAGTTTACTGGTAGTTAAAAAGACACAAAAAAAATCTTAACAATCCTGTGACTGAAACTGTTTCAGCACAAACAAACATCTTGATTTTCAGATTCAATATAGCTATCAACCACTAGGATTTGTTATAGCTAAATTGACGTGACAAATACAACTTTAGAATGTTTCAAACTGTCACTATTACATGCATGACCAAGCACACACATAAATATATCTCAAATCAATGATATTATGGGGATTCTTCGAGAAAGAAAGGGTAATAAAAGCGTACTGATATAACAAAATGAACTCGTCCAACTTACTTCTCTACGATGGAGCAAATTTTGGCGGTGAGGTCTTCCTTAAATTCTGGATCACTTACATGTAGATAGTCAATAAGCTCTTTCGTCAAAGACTTTACATTGCTCTCATTGACCAAAAGGTAAACAAGCTCCAGGGCCCTTTTACGGATTGATGCATCTGAATCCTGGAACCAAAATAAGCATCCATGAGTAGTTACAAACTTCCAATATATTATCCCATAAACCAATGTTATTTTTGCAGGTTGCAGGAAACAACATAAAAGAGAGACTGAATGACTCATATAGCATGGAAATTTGATCATCATCTAGAAATTGGGAACTCAAAAATGATCCATCTGACACAAGAATTGATGGTACTTTTTCTTTATGGCAAGGAAGGGTAGCGGGGTTAAGTTGTCAGTTGCTGGAATAAACAAAAAACCAGAAAAGGCCTCGGCTTATCCTATATAGAACTGAGACGTGTATGGTACCATATTTGCAACAGATGGAACCAAATACATCCAATAGAACTCGAAAAAGCAAATAAAAACCGTATCGCTATTAAGCATTCAAATTAGTATGTAATGAAATGTTACCTTTACACATTCCAAAATGGTTGCGCGATGCCTTTGCACTGCTTGACTATCTAAGGAAATAGCTCTCATCAGCATGTTTAATGCGACATATCTGAAAAAATGAGTTTCAACTTTATTAGACAGAAAAGCATAAGCCAGAAAAATAGAACTGTTAATGAGGAAGTTTGATATTTCTTGAATGTTTTCCAAAAGTTTAAGGTGGAAGAGCAGGGAGGCCATTAGTATTTCATTCTCTTACAGGTGCCTCAGTTGCAGGCGCAATAATTTTCCTTACATGTGAAACTCTTTTCCACAGACAACAGTTTTAAAACAAAAACCTCTCAAGTAATCTGGCTATTTATCTCAAAGAATTATCTGTATTTCAATGATCAAAAGAAATTTAGCCTGTCCATATTTCCATAATTTTGATAATACATGTGAGATCTAGTTCATTTATAACCAAGGGAAGCAAAAAAAAAAAAAAAAAAACTAGTTTTCAAGTTTCTTTTAGGAGCAATGGGCAATTAATAAGTTCGAAAGGCAAATAAGGGACCACAAGAAACAAATTGCCTTTGTGAAAAAGTAACAGTGATGGTCAAAACAAAGGAATGATACCTAATATTGTTGTCACGGCTGGACAAAAATCTTCCCAAAATATTGACAGCAAGCACCCGTAACCCACCATTATCTTCAATGCTCATGATCGTAGCAACACATTCATAGAGGATGGCATTCCCGGCATTTTTGTTCGACTCAGTTTTGGTAGCCACCTAAAATATTAGAAAAATAAAACAGGGGAAAATTTCTTACACGGACACATATCACTTGTAAAGGACTGAATCAAAGATACTTAAGTGCCAGACATCAAAAAAGCGTTGTTTTAATTCACCATTACTGCAAAAAGTTCAGAGAATGGTAATAACCATATCCAGTTCTTTCATTTACATTCCCCAGTTTTCTTCTGTGTGGGATTTACAGGAAATAAATAACCAATTCATATGCCATCTCCAATCACCTGCTTCATGGTTTATCACATAGAAGTGACTCCATTCAGTAAAAGTTATGAAAGATACTTGAATAAGACTAATAAAGATTTGACACAAGTTGCAGTCTGGTAATAAAATTTAGGGTAAAATGCATCAAACCCCCCAACTTATACCCCTTTTTACAAGTTGCCGCCTAACCTATAATTTTTTGCAACTAACCTTCCAACCTATTGAAAAATGAGCAAACTGACCCCTGAAGCCAAATCCAACAGTCAAAAATGTAGAAACAAGGCCAACTCCAAAGGTTGGATTTGGATTCATGGGGCAGTTCGCACATTTCTCAATAGGTTGGGGGTTTAGTAGTAAAAGATAATAGGTTAGGTGGCAACTTGTAAAAGAGGGTATAGGTTGGGGGGTTTAATGAGATTTACCCTAAAATATAAAGTAAATTGAAATTCGTTTCCATGTAGACAAGAATACTTGACTCGAATGCTGATCAACCACATTCACACACATGTACTCTATAAGGCATGCCACTTCCAAGTTTTAAGAACTGAAACCATCTACAATGATCAATGTGATCCATAAGACGAAAAACCCATACAAATATCAAGTCCGCAAGATCTTTTAGTTATATTGAGAACAAGCTAAATAGTCAGGAAACAAGAAAAATATGTGGAACTTCAATATATTTAGAGTTCCAGCAGTAAGCCCTCATCCAGTCCTTCAAGCAAAACACTCGCCATTTGTGATCCATAGACAGATCAAAGCCATTTCTTCCGTTGGGAACAGGTGGTAGAAAAAGTTACAATCTCAGGCAGTAATATATTCGGTCATTAATAGTGAAGAAATAACGTCAATCAAATGCTAACTTGCCTGCGCAAGAATGTCATTCATAGTATCACTAGAGTCGGCATCTCCTCGCCCCAAAACACGCAAAAGCTTGAGCAATCTAATATGAAGAAAAGGGTCTGCAATCCCGGAGATGTCATACTCTGGTGAATATGGACTATTCGCAAGATCCTTTAAAACTTTGACCAAGCTGTCTATGCATTTCTACATCCACATAAAGGTAAAAAAAAAAAAAAAAAAAAGAAGAATCAAATAGTTTTCTGGCAGACATGTCTTTCATTATTTGGCTTCTAAAGATTGCCAGTGGAAATCCAGAAAGTGACAAAATTACCTTTCTGAAATACTCAAGAGCCTCTGTATTGAGCAGACAAATATCTGTACAAAGCTGGACTCCAGTTAACAGAACTCCATGGTGCTTTTCTTTCAGTAAAGAAGCAGCAGGATTTATAAAGTTCTCTGCCAGGTCTGGAACTTTCTTTATTATCCTTATTGTGCATAATGCTGCCTGCATTACTCAAGAGAACATATAATTAAGTTCATGCAATGGAACATTTAAGGGCTCTCGGTTTCTGAGAAAATATAAAGAGAAAGAACTATAGTAGCTGCTAGGTAAAATCTCACTATTTTAATGACTCAAAGCAACGACTTTTTGTTGAAAAAATCACAAAGAAAATTTAAAGTAGATCACGTGACCAGAGTGATATGCTACTAATCAAAATAACAAATGACCATTAGATCCAAAAACCAATTGTGTCGGATATGCTAAAACATAGAAAATTACTCTCATCCTTTGCATCAGATCCCATTAGGCCTAATTTCACTTGTCAAAGAAAACACAGGACAAAGCTCGCAAAATATTCTGAAGTTTGTATACTTATTATCCACCATTTGAGTTATTCCCAAATGATCAGCAAACTCGATCACCACCAGCAGAAAGAAACTTCAGTTTACCAGGCGGCACCCACGTCCCCTATCAACATTAAACCTTTTGGATGGAAAGACTTTCTGACACCCTTGACAAATCCATACAACTAAACTAGGAATGTAATTCACCAAAAAAGAAAAGCCTTTTGAATTAACATAGGTGTTTTTCCTGGAAGTGCTTCTGAACACTTTTATTATAAATTTAAGCTAAACAAACCAACAGGTGCTCAGAGTTGTGTCCAACTGACACTGTTTCCAGGTTTCCATGGCCTTGAAATTTACAATTCCTACCATTACACTAGATTCGTGACTGTAGCCAGCACCAATACCCAAGCCCAAGCACAAGCTTGTATATTTGGTCAGATCTGGTGTAAAAGTATATCATATCCAGAAATAACTACAGGAGTCAAACCACCACACATCCCTTAACAGATGGAGACTAAACACTCTTTTATTTCAGAATTGACAGCTTAAATTCTCATGGTGTGCAAACAATTGCATTACTACATTTTCAATATTAAAACTAGGTCCAGCATTGCAGTTCTTAGTATTACTCACTTGAAGTTCAATAGTGTAAAAACAAGATGCTGACAGTAGATAAAAACAAAATGGAGTAACTTATTGGTGAAGTTAATGCTGGTTTTTTAAACTCAATTATCATTATATAAGAATAACTCTTGATCAGAATTCAAGAAAATTCAGGAAAGCTTACTTTCTTCCTGACATTAGGATCCCTAAACTGAAGTAATCTTTCGACTTCTGGAGCAAGATCACGGGCCATTTCAGCAGAACAGATATTCCCCAAGGCGCAAAGAGCAAGTCCAACAATATATTGGTTGGTGTGATTTAAATCTCTGTGCACACATTAAGGTATTTGAATAAATTCATAAACTATTTAACGCAAATAAATGAAGCATCAGTAACAACTTCACTAAAAAAATCAGATCACAAGAGTTGAACCCTATCTTTCCTATGCTAATTCAATCACTTCTTCATTAGGCAGGTGCAGCCATGCAGAAGTTACAAGTTACAAATACAAAGAACAGAGGTTAGAATTGGTACTGTTTTATTGAGTTGGTAACCAGCATCAAAACTTCCTGTCTTTCATCTAGAAGCAACATAAGGGCCAAATATCCTATTCTCTTCTCCGGAAATCCTGGAGAAGCAATTAAGGTTAAGCATTCCATTTGACCAAAATGAGTTGGGTAACCAAGCATGTGAATGAACATAAGCTTTGCCAGATTGCGATGTCTATAATCTTGGTCGTTTTCACTAATAGCTGCTCTAATAGAAGCGCATTCTTTTCTTACAACAGCACGCTCCTCTGCTGCAGTCTTGCAAGCACGTATAGACCGAATCATGTCCCTGGAAAAAGTTGAACGAATAATATCTTAATCAGCAAAAGAAAAGCGAACAAATAGTATGTCACTTAACTTATGCATTTATTAGATTTTAAGCGAAAAACAGTAAAGCTGCACAGTCAGAAAGATATAATGGATACGATAAAGATGATCGAAGACAGTGGATTTGAACTTGGTTCTTGAGCATCGATGGGTCACACATTCTGCTATACCACCAAAAGAGAGAGGTACATAAACATAGAATCTTAGACAGAATGGGGTGGACTTCTTTGTGAAGCAAAACAAGTTTATATTGATGCTTAGTATATTAATCACTTCGTCCCATAGAAGTGGAGATTGTCAAATACTTTGGCCTTTACTTATGTCATTTGAAGTTTGTGGATGAATTATGCAACCACTTTCAGTTTAGCAGGTAACCGTAAACTCAATATGTGTATCCTTTCTTCTTTAGATTCGAATCTGTAAATAGCCATCTTCTGAAAGGTGGAAGCACATGCATATTGAGTTTACGCATAAAGTCTTGATGTGTTCCTGCTATGCTGAACCACCTTATTGAGTTTAAGTGTTAAGTCTATATGCGTTCCTATTAATGCCGAACCACCTTCAACAAATTGAAAGTGGCTGCATAATCCATCCACAACTTCACATGACTCAGTAAAGGCCAACTTTTATGATAAGATTGTATATTGTGATTGCTGACTTTTTGGTAAAGATTTACGGATCTCAACAAACCACCTCAAGTTGGTCATAAATGTCACAAATATCCAAGTTGTGTAATTGGCATCATTGTTGGCCTTTACCCAGGGCCATGTGAAGTTGTGGATGCATTATACAACAATTTTCAATTCATTCAAGGTGGTTCGGCAATATCAGCGATGTATAAAGACATTATGCTTAAACTCAATAAGCGTATCAGATTCCATTCTATAAGTAGCCATCTTCTGAAAGGAGAAAATGCATCCAAGTATCCCCAAGTCTAGCTCCAATCCTAAATCCTCTTTCGTATTTCTTATACTGGGTTGACGTGTAAGTAAATGAGATGTTGCTAGTGAAAAGGCTAGAGTCATTAGGATAAGGAAAAAAATTGTGTGGTTGTAACAATTTTCTACATAGTGCATTTTCTACTTTGGTTCCCGTGGTTTTTGGCTGTTCCCACTTTAAATCCTTATGTTGTTGTTATTTATTTTTTATTTTGTTTTTGTTCCCACAATGGCAAGATTCTAAGGGAGCATCTTTGGAGGGCTAAATACCCAGCAAACTTTACTATGTTAGCTATGACACAAAGTGAACCTCTTTAAAGTTTGTAACTAATTTGGCGTGTTAACTTTTGAGTTCCTTTTTGTTTAACACAAAAAGACTTTATTTTGCAGTGTTATTCAATGTGATCAAATTATTGATTAAATAACCTTTTTTGTTTAGAACTTCAAATCATGTCAAACTGACTGACCAAAGGGAATAGGAAAACAAATTAATTGAAGGGGATCGGTCATAAAATAACGTTTTAGAATCTATGCCATGCACTTCTTTTCAGGCTCTTGAGGGACACTTTCAACATTTTGCACAAAAATAATGATTAAAAGCAGCAAATAAGCCTGCTTTTGGAAATTCTAGCTGTGAGAACTCTCCTGATGTATATGATAATGGTTGCTGCCCAACAACAAAGAAAATCTTACAAATATTTACACTCCAACAAGAAAGAGGTACGATGTCAGAATGATTTTGGCTATCCACAAACCCAAATGAAATAAGCAAACACAAGTAGACCAAAGAAATTCAAAGAAGATTACATAGGACAGTCCGTCGATAGGTAAAGCAATAACTCAAAATAACGCATTAAGCAGCTTCTCAGCAAAATACGAAATAAATGAAGCAAGCATCAAAAATCCATCATGATCACGCGCAACTAAAAAACATGCCATCCATCATTTTCAGTAAAACATCCAATCACGTGTCGAGAACAATAAGTATATCTCACTCCTCACTTCCACAACTTTACGAGTCACGATAATTAACATCCTATAACTAACTCGATAAAGTCATCCAACGACCATCGGCAAACCATACTCTTAAACGCAGTAATCACCCGGCATTAACGACACTACCATCTAAAACTATATCAACAGCGGCATTACCAAACATTCAATTGCTAAGAAATTGAGCGACTAACGTTTTCAAATTTGCCCAATTTTTCAACATGTGATCATCAAAAGTCGAGTGAAGTACATAAATACCGAATGATTTGAAGTAAAAATGAGAATTACAAACCTGAGGCGGGTGCTGGAGGAGAAAGGGTTCATCATTGTAGCTCGCTGATTTTGTGCACCGGTGATCTGAAGAAGACGAAGAAGAACACAATCGAAGAACAAACGGATCTTGGGATTGAGAACAAAGAAGAAATTTTACGGTTCGATTTGGAAGATGATCGAATTAGTGCGGGGGAAATTGTGTGTGTTGGGTTTGTTAATGGAAAATTGAAAATGAGAATGTGCAAAATTGACAAAAATGGAGAAAAATGGAGGGGGGGTCCACTGCAGCATGGTGCAGGAATAGGGGTGTGCGTTTCGATTAAGTCAAATCGAATCGATCAAACCAGCTAGGATGATTCGATTCTGGTTGTGGGAAAATGAGAATCAAAATCAAATCGTTTGAAACAATTCGATTCGATTTAAATCGAGCTGATTTCGATTCGATTTGATCCGATTTCGACTATGAACTTTTTATTTATTGTATTTAATTTTAAAAAAATTAAGCAATATAGCGCTTCAAATATAAGCGTAAAACTAAAGAAAATATGTATGAAACAGTACTACAAAAATAATGTACACTCTTTAATTCAAGAATCATTGAAAATTCACAATTCAAAAGTGATACTTCTACTCAAGTCAATGCAATTCACAAATTATATAATAATAAATTCAAACATCATTAAATATAAGAGAAATAAGTCACACTTCAAAATTAATAAATATTCAAGATCACATTAAATTCACTATGTTCTATACATATATATATATATATATATATATATTAAAAATAAAATATAGATTCGATCTTCGATTCGATTCGATGATCGACCCCTAAAATTGAAATCAAATCGAAGTGAGTTTCGATTTTTCTGTGACAACCGAAAATCGGATCGAAAATTCAATTCGATATTTAAATCGGATCATTCGATCGATTTGAAACGATTCGATCGATTCGATTATGTTTGCACACCCCTATGCAGGAAGGTGATCTTAGATTATAAGTTTCATTGGCTACATATTTCGATTTTTTTTTTTTTGTACTTTTTTTTTTGGGTTTTGCACGATCATGAATTGATGATTAATCATGATTTGATTCATTTAGCATTTAAATCAGTACTAGTTAGTATATATATCGAGCTAAATATGGCGTTGCTTTTTGAATGAATAGGCCTAATTTGATTGAAATATTCATACTCTATCTGCAAAAAGGAATAGGGATAATTATAGCTACACCCCCTGAGGTTTGGTGTAATTACATATACCTCCCATGTGGTTTGAGAAATTACAATGAGCTCCCCTGAGGTTTGAAACCTTACACAAACCTCCCCTCTAGAATTAAGGCATGTTTGGATATCATTTATGATGTTTATTGTGCTTATTATATTTACATCCTTGAAGTTTGGTATAATTATAAAAATAATCTTTGATTTTTTTAAAAATAAAAATATACTCCAAATAATTCCAGAAACTACTATATTATTGACTAAAAATA
This sequence comes from Misopates orontium, assembly GCA_946800315.1. Lineage (NCBI taxonomy): Eukaryota > Viridiplantae > Streptophyta > Magnoliopsida > Lamiales > Plantaginaceae > Misopates > Misopates orontium. The sequence continues at coordinate 20,032,961 of OX326952.1, read as the reverse complement.
TTAAAAAATATTTAAAAAATATTTAAATTTGAAATTAAATTTCTGTTATTTTTGTTAATTTTCATTGAGAATGCGAGTTTTTGCAATTAAGTTTTCTATTTCTTTTCTAATTTTTTGCATGGAGTTGTTATTTTTTGCAAGTGTTTTTTTTTTTTTTTTTTTTTTTTTGTGTTTGTGTGTGAGTGATAACCTATGTTCTTAAAAACGGACGGGGCGTTCAAACTTGTTTGATCGGTTCAACCACTGAATGAACCATTCTCAAAGAATTCAGGTCAAATAGACCAAAGTTATACAATATTTAAAAATAATTTTGTATTCAGTATATTTTCATGTTATTCACCACAATAGATTTAATATTTAAGAATTAGAAATACTAAATGTATTCTAACAAACAACTTCCATGTTCAAAAAGAGTATTTATATATATAATTAATACAAACATCAAATAATAATTATTATAATTATGAATTTGAATAAATATCTAAAGTCGTACTCTAAAAATAATTGTAAATTAGTGTCCGATTTTCTTCACTAGTATTAAAATAAATCTGGAGAAAATGAAGACACGTTATATATATAATGCATAATTTCAACATTAATTAAGATTTTACATTTCTTGTATTGTCAAGGGACAATGTTGAAGGTATGTTCAACTTTTATCTTTATTAGAGTTTTTTTTTTTTTTTTTCATTTAATTAACTTGACCATCTAGTTCTCTAATCTTGAAGGTATCAATAATAGTTATACATATTTAAATAAAATATTAGGATTAAATTTAAAATATTAATTTAAATATTTTGTATTTTAATTTAGCAAATATAGTAGTTTCTAAAAATATTTAGAGTTATTTTTTTTCCAAACATCAAAGATTGTTTTGTTAATTATGCCAAACTTCAAGGATGTAAATATAATAAGCATTATAATATCACACATGATATCCAAACATGTCCTAAATGGTAGAGTGGAGGTTTGTGTAAGGTTCCAAACCTCAGGGGAGGTCATTGTAATTTTTCAAACCACAGGGGATGTATCTGTAATTACACCAAACCTCAGGGGGTGTAGCTGTAACTATCCCTAAATATAATAAGCATTATAATATCATACATGATATCCAAACATGTCCTAAATGGTAGAGGGGATGTTTGTGTAAGGTTTCAAACCTCAGGGGAGGTCATTGTAATTTCTCAAACCACAGAGGGTGTATCTGTAATTACACCAAACCTCAGGGGGTGTAGCTGTAATTATTCCTATATATATTATGCTGAAGCAATGAATGTATATATTATTCATGCCTTGAAGAAAAACGTGCATTTTAAATTTCGAGCTAGCAAGTCATACATACCTAGTACAACTTGGTCTGCCTAAAAAACAGACTGATCAACTAATAGAAGGAAGATACAGTTTCTTATGCAATGTAATTGTAAAGATTAGACCCCCCCTCATATTTCTCTTTAAAAGGTCTTATTAGAGGGGAGGGGGAATTCACTAATATACAGAAGCCCAGAAGAGTTCTCAAGCAAAGTGGGATATATTTCAAGACGCCCCCTCACGTGTAGGCCGGAATGAGCATCGGATTCTAACACGTAGGTTTTAGGCAAGCCCAACAGTGACTTGGGCAGAAGTGGCTCTGATACCATGTAAAGATTATACCCTCTCATATTTCCCTCTAAAATGCCTTATTAGAGGGAGAAGGGGAACTCACTAATATACAGAAGAGTTCCCAAGCAAAGTAGAATATATTTCAAGAGTAATTAATTAAATTACAAGGATACACTCACTCTTATCCTCTGCTGCGAGTTGCTAGCTTGCCAACCAAAAATTCTGAATGTGTTTGCCATGATCTTACTCTTTCAACAAAGAGTCGATCTGACTATCAGCTCCAAGTAATCATTGTCAGGCATTGAGATTCAAATGGGATTAATGGAACCTCAATTTCCACAAGTCAGCAGAATCCACATGATATCTCATCCTCTTATCAAATGGATTTCTGTACAATTACTAGTAAGTTTTCTGAACATGCATGTCAATACTTGAAAAAATTATCTGCTTCAACACCATGAGAATCGCTAACTAACTGAATTCCATCAAACCGAACAAAGAAACTTTTGCTCTGTAATCAATCCAATACATAACGTTATATTTAACTAACAACTGAAACAAAAAGTCTTTATCTACTCAATAAATCCCACTCGAACACGTGGTCTACACGGCTAACTCCGATTGAAACTAACACAATGAAAATGTGAGAAGTTAAGTATCCACATTTATCTAACACGATTATTTCCCTCTTTCTGTTAACACGATCGTTCAATGTTTCTCATGCAAATACAGCAAAAGGAAACAAGAAAAAACAACTAGATATCGTAATGTAAGTAATCAAGAAGGAAAAATATTTCATAACAATTATCAGATAAAGAAACTGATGAAAAAAGAGTTGCTCATCCACATCATCACACAAATAAAACTGAAACAACAATTGATATCAATGTCTCTTCCCCACGTATAGATAGAACTCATATTGAACAAATCAAAAATTAACCAGAATTCAGCAGAGTCCGGCATATAGAAAGGCAGAACACGAAAGGAGCATAAACTATTCATCAGTTAAGACATAGAAAATTGACGATCAACGAAAAAAGCTATAGACTCAAACCTAACCTAGAAGAGGAAAGACAACAGTAGATAACATCGTGGTACCTAAAATAAACCACGAAAACCAGGGGCGTTAAGCTACAAGAGCCTGATCTTTCTACCAAGTTTTGTTTGTGCAGTTTTAACACTTAATGAAGTCCGGCTGCTGTTTTGCTGACTGGTGAGTGATACTAATTCTTTTACTCCGATAAGTAGCATTGAAAATTCATATCCCCTAGAGGCTGCAGGCATGCGTTTCCATGTTCAGAATGTAAGAATAATATATTTTTCCTACTTTGTAATCAAGTAAATATATATGCTTTGAAATTATGTATCTTGAGAACGCCAAAAACTTGCGCTTTGAGATTCAAACATGGAGAGTCTTCTTTCTCAAGCTTCCGACGATTGAGATTTTCAAAAAACTTTCCTTAGACCCGTCTGGAACGTTCAGATAAACTCCCTGTGAACGACAGCCGAAGCACCTGCTCCCCTCAAATTTGTTGCTTCCTAACCTTGTCCCTCCTTGTAACATTCAACCATGTCCATCATTTCTCTTGCATCAACATCTTCAACTCCTCCAATGACATAGATTGCTTTATTAAGTCCTGATAAAACTCCTCGAAGGTTCTCTTGGGTCGAATCTTTGAGTAGACCTTAAAATATTAATATCATTAAATCCACCAACAGGCGCATAAATTGCACATGCAGTTGTTCTCCACAGAAGCATGGTCATACTTCGCTAGTATCATTGAGGGCGCAGGGATCCAACGTCCAAGATTTTGATCGAGCATATCCATACTCGAGAAACATCTAACCTCAGTCGTCCTTCCACCAACCGCATAAATTTTTCCATTCAAAAAACCACCAGCTAATCTGCATCTTTTGGTCGTCATGGGGGGGGGGGGGGGGGGGGGGACAGTCCACTCATTGTTTCAAATTTGTACTAATTAATCAACTGGACTTCTTGATAAAAAAAAAAAATCAACTGGACTTGAACTAAAAGGAGGTTTCGTCAACTAGCTAGCAAAGAACATTATCAGTAAATTAAGGTAGTCTCACAAGATGCATTTCAATAACAGACATAACACTAAAAAGGATAACACACAAAAATGAAACTAATCATATATATGTGTATGTAGAATGAGACTGGGTTCATTTTGTAGGATATATATTGCTATATATCTTAGTTTTTGGTAAATTTTTATTCTTGCTTCGAAATATTCTCGCTATACAATAAGAAGTATAAGAAATTCAAGATATTTAAATTTAGAATCTGTATTGCGGTATTCTCGCAATATCCAAGAACAAGAAGTAATAATAGAAATTTAAACTTGAGACCAAAACTGTTGTATATTATGATATCTCTCAGTACAGTAAACAGGAATAATTAGAAAAAAGGACTTTAAAGTTTTATAGTTGATATGATCACATAATGCTACTACTTTATTAGACATTATGCTATACAGAATATTGTGCCATGCACAATCAATTTTTGATAATTTATTGTGTTATCCACAACATTTATAAAAATAATCTTTGAAAATCATTAGAAGTTATGAATGTCTGTAATGTTATTGAAACATAATTAAATGCATCAATAATCACTCAGTGATTTTGATTAAGTAACAATGCATCGCCAATGCAAGTTTTAGTCATATATACCTACGTACTGATCCACTTCCTATTTTGATATGCCACAGCCAAAAGACTTTCCCAACTCCAAAACTTCATGAAGGAAAAATCATTAAGTTACAGGCCTAATTAACTACATGCAATTCTCAAAACATAAATATGTAGTTCATTCCAATTAATTCCCAAGTAAAACTGTGGTCTTTAAGCTATAACTATGGATAAATGCTAAGAAGAACTGTACTCTTTAAGCTACGTACAACTAAGCTAAAATCAATCTCTCCAGATAAATCACCTCACCTCTAGTTAATTACATCACCAATTCTATTGATGGCCCATGTGATGCGTTGGTACGGAAGGCGGCTGGCCAGAGAAACCACCTTCTGTCGAGTTACTATAATAGGCAATAGGTGGTGGAGCAAACTGAGAACCGCCACTGGCAGGAGGTCCAACCGGAATAAAACTAGGAGTTGGTGGTGGAGGAGGAACATAAAAAATGTAGTCATCAGCTAAACAGAGCATTTCCATAGTCATCCAGGTTTGCCATGTCCTATATTATTTTTCTACTTTCTAACTTCAACTCCTGAATTGTTTCTTCCAGGGATATTAAAAAAGAGGCTAACAATTATTTACTTTAATTTGTAGATATATAAACAATTTGAGAAGTTAAACCCGTTGAAATCTTCCAATCAACAATATGATGATCTACAAAAGAAGTTGGATATATGCTAGGCCTTTGACATTCAAAAGAAAAAAATACGTGAAGGAGATCGCCTACTTGATTGAGCTTATTCTCCTATTCATAATATGAGCAGAAAAAGAAGCATAAGAAAACAAAATCAGTATAACATTCAAGTTCTAACATCCACTATATATGTATGCTTCACAACAATACACCTGTTCTTGTAGAGCCTCCTGCAAAAGAGTTACAAGATATTCTCTTGAAGATTTAACAACTGTTAGTTGCCCCATGCAGTCCCTTAGTGTATCATGCTGCCCTTCCAGGTCCTTCCTAACGCCACTATGGACAAGCCCCTCTAGATAGTTCCAACAAAAAAGCAAATGAATTGTTTTTCTCCTTATATATATACTTATAGTACCAGATCTTTGAAGATTCATATGTGAATATTAGAAAAAAAAAACAAAAAAACAATGCAGGCAAAATCGAGTTCACAATATTCAAGCATATATCACCTCATTTCATTAGATACAATGAGTCAACATGAGTGAGGGAGCAAATAGTATGACGGATAAATTATGTATATTTGTTGTACTCACCTTTTGTGGCTTCGTCGACTTTCTCTAGAAAACTTATTGAGTATCTACATTTTCTAAAAATAACATCTTCATCGAGTTGATTGCCATAGACAAGTTGAAATCCTGAGACTATCTTGTCTAAAGCTTTTGCACCTGGAGACCTCTGCTAGCCGAGGAGTATAAAACAATAACATATAAGACTTACATGCACAAGAAATTCATTATACAAGCACATAAAATCATTCATTATATAAATGAAGATTACCATTTGAAATTCAGCAGGCCTCTTATTTCTATCAACACTATCTGATTGCTTGATCACTAATCCTTCTTTAAGTATTTTGCTCTTCGAGCCAAATACACTTCGCATCACCCAGATATTGATCTGCACTGAGTTAAAAAGAGATAAAATACACAACTGCGAAGATTTATTGAAGTTGTTTCCAAAGGAAGAAAGCTGCAATCACATTTATTGTCACGGAACTTTTCATGCATGGGAAAACAACATAAAGGTATGAGAAACTAAATAGAAAGGAAATTACTTATGCAGTTCACGAAAATGACAAGCAAAGACAATTTTTTTCTCTTGAGTCTTCTTTTACATGTTTCTTTTTTGTTTCATCTCGGACGACAATTGTATCCAAGTTTAAGATATATTATTGCCATGTAATTTCTTACAAAAGAAAAATGAGGAGGAAGTTGCACGTACCAAGCGTAAAGCAGCATCTCTTTCAGACACCTTTCCATGTTTAATTACATCATGAACTGAATTAGGAAGAACCTTCCAGAACTCCAAAACAAACTCTGCACCTTTTCGCCTACTATTTTGGAGGATATCATTTGCAAGAAAAAGAAAAGCCACGCGCTGCTCACAAGGAGAGCGATGAAATTGTCTACTCCAGAGTTCAACAATTTCCTTTGCTTTATTCATGTGAGAGATACACCATTGACATAGAGCTAATTATGTCAAGGAAAATATAATGGAAAAATGAAGTAATTAGGTTTACTGGTAGTTGATTAGTGCAAGAGAAATGAAACATACTATAACCAACAACGTATATAGCATAAAAACGTCTTTGTATGCAAATGACTGTCCTACTTGGATATAATATCAGGCCATGTCAAGGGGCATATAATTATCAACCGCGACTACAAGAATATAATAAAAGATACAACTTTTTAATGCAGTGTAATTAAATCAGAAGGATACACTCAATTTTTCGCTTAGAGTCGGTGAGTTGTGCTAGCTTGTCAACCAAAAAATCAGAATTAAAAATGTTTTCCATGATCTTTCTCTTTCAGCAAAAAGTCCACTTATAATCAGCTCCTCGATTTTGAATTGAAAGAGAGCACTTCTGCACAACAAGAAAACACAAATTATTTCATGTAGATAACTCTTTAAAGCACAAGTATTAAAATGTGATGCATATTCTAGAATAGTCTATAAAAATCTAGCTTGTATGTTAAGATTGTGGAAAAGACTAGAATAATCTTTACATTACTAAGTAAAGAATATTCTAGGAATAAACCTAGAATATTCCTAGAATAATTCTAGAGAATGTAAAAATATCTAATTAAAATAATCAAGATTAGTAGTATGGAGGAGGATCTAGAATTATCCATCCTCACCTATAAATACCACCTAAAGGTGGAGTTTGTAATCAAGCAAAACATTTGAGAAATACATTCTATTGAAGTTGGAGATAAGTACTCCATTCCAAAACACCACTTTCTATAAACTCTAAAACACTTCCACTTCTACTATCCTATAAACACTAATATCAAACTTCTATATTCTTAATATCAAACTTCTATATTCTAACAAGTGGTATCAGAGCTTGTTCGATCTAGAACGGGCTTAATGGCTTTCTCTCGCATGTCGGAATCAATTCCATTGTTCAATGGCGAAAACTACGACTATTGGAGCATTCGGATGAAGACATGTCTCGAGTCTCATGGTCTTTGGGATTTTGTTGAAAAAGGCATCTCTAATTCTAAACAAGAAGGCTACGAGTCATCCTCAAGTGAGGTAAGTTAAACAAAACTTACGACAAAACATGCAAAAGCTCTTTTTCTTCTTCAACAAGCCGTTGCCGAATCTATCTTTCCAAGAATTAGAAATGCACAAACAGCAAAGCAAGCTTGGGACATCTTAAAGGAGGAGTTCCAAGGCAATGCTAAGGTTAAAACTATTAAATTACAAGGCTTGAGGAGAGATTTAGAGAATCTAAAAATGAAAGACTCGGAGCTAGCCAAAGATTATTGCTCGAAGATCATGGAGATTGTTAACCAAATGAGAGCCTATGGAGATGACATCTCCGATCAAAGAGTTGTCCAGAAGATCTTGATCAGTCTTCCCGAGAAGTATGATCCAATAGTAGCAGCTATTGAAGAATCAAAATATCTCTCAACCATGTCAATACCAGAATTAATGGGCTCCCTACAAGCTCATGAGCAAAGATTGAATAGGCGACACGAAGATTCACTTGAGAGTGCCTTTCAATCAAAGCTCAACGTGAAGAATAAGAAATCAAGAGAAGGAGGAGACTCACGAGGATGGAACAAAGATGAAAACTCAAAGCGTGAGGAGAATAAAGGTGAGTACCCCCCTTGCCGTATATGCAAAAAGACTAATCACTTAGAAAAAGATTGTTACCATCGAGGAAAGCCACAGTGTAGAAATTGTAAGAAGTTCGGGCATGTAGAAAAATATTGCCGATTAAAGAAAAATCATCAGGCCAACTATTCAGAGAATCAAAAGGAGAATGAACACCTCTTCTATGCATGCCAATCCGCAACCGAGAAGAAAGATGAAGATTGGTATATCGACAGCGGATGCAGCAACCATATGGCGTCAAATGAAAGGATATTTTGCGATCTCGATACTTCGATCAAGACTAAAGTTAAGATGGGCAATGGAGAACTGGTGGAGACAAAAGGAAAGGGCACGATCGCCATCGATACAAAGAAAGGTACGCGTTATATTCGAGATGTTCTCCTAGTACCAAGTCTTGATCAAAATTTACTAAGTGTTGGCCAAATGATGGAGAATGGGTACTCTCTACACTTTAAGGGAGGTTCCTGTCTAATTTATGATGAGAAAAATAATATGGAAATTGCCGAAGTGAAAATGGGAAGAAACAGGAATTTTCCTATTCACTGGCAATATCCGAAGCAAAAAGCTATGGTGGCCCAACTTAATGACACAAACTTATGGCATCGAAGATTTGGACACTATAATCTCAACGCCATACGACTACTTCATCAGAAAAATATGATGAGAGATCTTCCCCTGATAAAGGAGAAGGAGAATGTTTGTGAAGGATGTATGCATGGGAAGCAACACCGACAACCATTTCCAACGGAAAAAGCATGGCGTGCTAAACAAATTTTGGAGCTTGTCCACACTGATGTATGCGGCCCAATGCGAACACCTTCCCTCAGTCAAAACAGGTACTTTATCCTCTTTATAGATGATTATACAAGAATGACTTGGGTCTACTTCTTCAAAGAAAAATCAGAAGTTTTTGGAATTTTCAAAAGATTCAAAAACTTTGTTGAAAAACAAAGTGGTCACAAGATTAAAAAGTTGAGAAGTGACAGAGGTACGGAATACAACTCTAAAGAATTTGACAAGTTCTGCGAAGATGAAGGAATGGAGCATCAACTTACAGTCGCCTACACTCCACAACAAAATGGAGTTTCCGAAAGAAAGAATCGAACAGTTATGGAGATGGCACGATCAATGCTCGCTGAAAAAGGATTGCCAAAGAAGTTTTGGGCAGAGGCTGTCTATACATCAGTCTATCTACTCAATAGGTGTCCAACGAAAGCTATTCTCAACAAGACACCAATCGAAGCTTGGTCTGGAAAGAAGCCTTCAGCCAAACATCTAAGAGTTTTTGGATGTATCTGTTACGTCCATATTCATTCAGTAAAGAGGCACAAGCTAGAAGACAAGACGGAAAAAGGTATCTTTCTTGGCTATAGCTCTCAATCGAAAGGATATAGAATTTATAATCTTGAGACTCAAAAGCTTGTTACAAGCCGTGACGTTGAGTTCGACGAGCAAGCCGCGTGGAATTGGGAGACGGAGAATATAGACAAAAAATGGGTACCTACACCATTACCGGCGGAAAATGGAAGAGATGAAGATGATGGAGAAGAAAGTCCAGGTACGACTCCTAAATCCTCCTCAAAATCTAGTACTCCAAGACAGCTAGACTCTTCACCAGAATCTCCACCACTAAGGATGAGATCTTTAAGAGATATTTATGAAACTTGCAATTTTACTGTCTTGGAACCACCTAATTATGAAGAAGCATCTAAAGAAAAAGTATGGGTTAAAGCTATGGAGGAGGAGATTAAAATGATAGAAAAGAATCAAACCTGGGAGTTGGTTGATCCTCCAAGTAACAAAGAAGTGATTGGAGTAAAGTGGGTTTATAAGACACAGTTGAATCCCGATGGTTCCATTCAAAAACATAAGGCAAGACTTGTAGCAAAAGGTTATGCTCAACTGCCGGGGATCGACTACACGGAGACATTTGCCCCAGTAGCTCGATTGGATACTATAAGAACACTTATAGCTATTGCTGCACAAAAACAATGGAAAATCTTTCAACTCGACGTCAAGTCAGCATTCCTGAATGGAGAACTAAAAGAGGAAGTATATGTTGAGCAACCAGAAGGATTCGTGACAGAAGAAGGGAAAGTACTCCGATTAAAGAAAGCACTCTATGGGCTTAAACAAGCACCTCGAGCATGGTATAGCAAGATCGATGGGTATTTTATCGATCAAGGATTCAGGAGGAGCAAAAATGAGCCAACTCTCTACATCAAATCCCAAGGTAATACTGATATTCTTATCATCTCTCTTTATGTTGATGACTTAATTGTCACAGGAAACAACACAAACTTAATTCAAGAATTCAAGGAAGATATGATGAACACATTTGAGATGAGTGACTTGGGATTGATGCACTATTTTCTCGGTATGGAGATAAGTCAAGAAGAAGGAGGCATTTTCATATCACAGAAAAAGTACATTGAAGATCTACTGAAGAAGTTCAAGATGGAAGACTGCAAGCCTGTTGCTACTCCATTAGTTCCAAATGAGGAGTTCAAAAAGGAAGATGGAGCAAAACATGTTGATGCTTCCATCTATCGAAGCTTAATTGGAAGCTTACTCTATCTAACAGCCACGAGGCCCGACATCATGTATGCGACAAGTTTGCTATCAAGGTTCATGCAGAGTCCAAGCCAAATACATCTTGGAGCAGCAAAGAGACTCCTCAGATACCTGCAAGGAACGAAGAATTTTGGCATATGGTATGAACCAAGTTCAGAAGAAAATCTTCTTGGTTTTACTGATAGTGATTGGGCAGGATCTGTGGATGACATGAAGAGTACTTCTGGTTATGCATTTAAGCTTGGCTCAGGAATAATATCATGGGGATCAAAGAAACAACAGTCTGTCGCTCAATCTTCAGCAGAGGCAGAGTATGTTGCAGCAGCTGGTGCAGCTTGTCAAGCTATATGGTTAAGAAGAATTTTAGAAGACATGGGTCAACAGCAAGAAGGGCCTACAGTTATCTATGCCGACAGCAAATCAGCAATAGCAATGGCAAAGAATCCAGTTCAACATAATCGAACTAAACACATTGCTATCAAGTACCATTTCTTAAGAGAAGTTCAAGCAAGTGGAGATATTGAAATAAAGTATTGCCCGACGGAGGAACAACAAGCTGATATCTTCACCAAAGCACTTTCAAGAGATCGATTTCAACTTTTACGAAGTATGCTTGGAGTATCCGAGAAATGCATCAAGGAGGAGTATTAAAATGTGATGCATATTCTAGAATAGTCTATAAAAATCTAGCTTGTATGTTAAGATTGTGGAAAAGACTAGAATAATCTTTACATTACTAAGTAAAGAATATTCTAGGAATAAACCTAGAATATTCCTAGAATAATTCTAGAGAATGTAAAAATATCTAATTAAAATAATCAAGATTAGTAGTATGGAGGAGGATCTAGAATTATCCATCCTCACCTATAAATACCACCTAAAGGTGGAGTTTGTAATCAAGCAAAACATTTGAGAAATACATTCTATTGAAGTTGGAGATAAGTACTCCATTCCAAAACACCACTTTCTATAAACTCTAAAACACTTCCACTTCTACTATCCTATAAACACTAATATCAAACTTCTATATTCTAACAACAAGTTATACGGAATCTTAGAACTGGATTTCTCAAAGTTTTAGAAAATAGATATTTTTTTATACGAAAAGTCTTGATTAGCCATTCTGATATGCCATTCAGGGTGCCTGACTTTTTCTGAAATGCATTTTGGAAGTACAAATAGATAGGCTTTCGCATCAAAGCATCCTTAGTAATCTCGAGGTAGTAATTATAAATCCTAAAAGGGTTCAATGAAGTGAGGTTCCTATACTAATTATTGTCAAGCATTGAGATTGAAATGGGACTTGAACCCTGAATTTCCACACCTCAACAAAGTCAGCAAAAGCTACATATCTCATCCTCTTATCAAATGTATTTTTGTTACTACTTCGACATTTGATAATTAATGAATATCAGTCAAGACTCGAAAAAACAATTTACTTAACTTTGGAATCTTGAAAGATAACGAACTAACTGAATTTCAACAAATAGAACAAAAAAACTGTGTAATCTATTGATCAATAGATAATGTTATATTTGATTGACAACGGAATTTGTTTTCTTCATTTAGTCAGTCAATTCCCACTCGTGGTCTGCACAAACAAATCCGATCTAAGGCAACACAATGCAAACTTAAAAAGTTTGAAGTATCCACATTTTTCAAACAAGATTCTTAAATTTCCATCCTTCCATTAACAAGATGTTCCATGTTCCTCATGCAAATCCAGCCAAAAGAAAAAGAAAAACAATTAAATGTTATAACAGTCCTAATCAAGAAAAATATTTCAAAACAATAATCAGACAAAGAAACTGATGAAAAAAAAAAAAGAGTTGCTCATCAACATCATCATACAAATAAAACTGAAAAAACAATTGATATATATGAATGTACGTTCCCTACATATACAGATAGAACTAATTGCACAAAAAAGAAGAAGAAGAACAAATCAGGATACAATTAAACTAAAACTAGAATTCAGCAGCGATCGGCTTATACAAAGGAAGCATATATATATATATATACACAGTTCAACAAACAAATGAGATATAAGAAAATTGACGATAATAACAAGAAGAGTAACAACATGCAATAGACAACTAAAATGAACCTTAATTTGTACCAAAACCAGGCGGGGCGTACGTTTCAGCTAATCGACCAAATTAAGGCTTGATTTATAGAGTGCCATTTCAGGAGATTTTTTAGAACAAGTGTCGAAAGGGTGGCAAGGATTTTAAACGGTGAGCTGAAATACCGACATTGCCCTTTGTTCTGACAATTTCTATTGTGAGCATGACGCCATCTACTCATGTAAGAACCGCACGTGCGCCGTGTCTAATAGGTCACCCCTATTTCTTTTCTTATTTACAGTTAATTCATCAATTTCATTTCATATTTTAAAACTAGTAAGACTTATATTTTTGTAGTAAACCATTATTCCAAGCACACTAGCTTATATTATCTATTTCACTCTTTTTTTAATTCATGTCATATGTGAATCACGCTGCACTTTTTTAAACATCATATTGATTATTTAACATCCTACAAAAAAAAAAAAAAGAAAAACTATTGAAAGATATAAAACTAATTATTTGATTATCTTGGGCTATTCAAAACCAACCGTACTTGTACTGAACAGAGATTTCATCAAGTAGCAAAGAACGTTATTACTATTTCACGTTACTCCATTTTTAGTAATACACAAAACCAAGAAAAGGATGAAGTACAAAAATAAATTAACCTATATGTTAACAAGATGAAACTAGATTTTGAGATCTTTCAGTCTTACGTTCTAGCATGGTAATATTGCAATTTATTCTATCGCAATATTCTCGCAGAATTTTATTTTTTTATCGCAATAAATTTTCATTCTTGCATCGCAATATTCAAGAAAGTTTAAAATTACATCACATAGACCTAGGCCAAAACTTCTATATATTGCATCAATGTTGTATCACTCACCAGTGTAAATAAGATTAATTTAAAATGGGACTTCAAAAAACTTAATCGTTAATACCTCATAATGCTACTGCTTTGTGACAAGCTATGCTAAATGCTCGGACTACAAGCCTAACAACCTCCAAATAAACCATGTAACATTTGTGAACTTAAGACCACTCTTTCTATTTGAATTCTATTTTCTTTGCAAAACTAGTTGCATGAGAATGGAAATAATATTTTACTATTGATTTTTTTTATTTTTCAAAAAGTTAAATCACAAAGCAATCTAAAATATATTTTCAACTTGCGTAATTCTTTCCTAAATATTTCTATGAACAAATTTGAAAGTGAAATTAAATTAGGCCTAATTAATAATAACATTCTATCTTTTACATATACTAGCATTTGTGGCATGCAGTATTTAGGGGTGTTTGCGAGCGGGTTTGGACGGGTTGTTGTTCAAAATATAATCATACTTAAAATTTGCGGGTTACCAATTTGTCAACTCGAACGGGTGAGATTGAAAACTAAATCGAGTTGGAAGTTGGGCGGATAACGAGTTTAAATTGTGAGGAAAAATATAACAATATTTTGGTATAACAACAAAAACATAACATACTTTGTGTTCCAAGAAACAACAAGAACAACAAACCATAACTTATAACTTAATAAAACACTTAAACAACAACATTTTAATTGAATAACTATGTAAGGATGCATGAAAGTTTTATCTACATAAAGTATAAATTAACAATTTAAATCGATTCACGATCTAAAATACAACTATCAAATAATATAAAACTAAAAAAAAAAACATATTAATTTAAAAACAACTAACATAACATAGTTCCGCACTTCAACATTTAAGTCTCTTAGCATCACCAAATAATAAAAAAGAACAATAATCAGACATTGATCGATAGTTGTATTTTGAAAAAATCAATACGATTTTCGAAAAATTTATTCGCTCTCCCATTTGTCTATAAATATTCAAATTAGAGGTGTGTGCGAACGAGAGTGACCATACCCAAATTTTATGGCTACCAAATTATCAAACCAAACAAGTAAAGTTATTAAATAAAACTTTTGTCCTATTTACTTAAACAACAGAAATGAAATACACACACATAAGATCTAAAACTTAAAGCGCATAAAACAAAAAAAAATCCATCCACTCGAAATGCCCACAACAAAACAAACAACCTTTAAATCACTAGACTTGTGGACACCCGTTGCAATCGTGCGTCATAGGTGTTGACGTCGGAATTGCAGTGTTCATCTGGGTTTAGCTAGCGTAAAGCCACCCGTGCATGGTGGTAAACGCGGTGGAATATTATGATTCTAATGCAAATTACTTTGATCTCATGTGGCATATACATGACTTAGTACTATTTTCACCTTAATTACTAAATTTTGGGCTTGGGTTCTTACATCATTCTCAAATTAAACCCCAAGTAAAATAATTTTCACTCTCTTCATTAGCAAGTTATGGCTTCTCCTCCATTTTTACCCTCTCTCTTCTTCATCCTCAACCTAATAATAATAATCCACACTACTCAAGGCCGCAAAACAACAAATAATAATAATAGCAACGAAAAACTCGTATTCGAAGACGGCTACACAGTCACCACAGTCTTTGATGGCGACAAGTCAAACTTCAAAGTCAACCCTCACTCGATCCTCCCTCAGTCCGATCATCTCTTCATCCTCCTCGACTCCGTTGCCAGCACTTTTTACACCGTATCGCTGCCCACTACATCCAACGGTCAGTAATTTTACTCAATTATTGTTGACAAAACAAAATTAGGGTTTCCAATTTTTTTTTTTTTTTTTTTCAGTTTGATCTAAAATTGAATTAGCTCAAGGCTCCTCCTTTTTGCGTTTGTTCGTTTTTCCACCACTATCGTTGAAATTGTGTGGAAAAAAAATGAAGTTTTCGTAATTAAAAATATTAAATTTGTATGTATATATATATATATAGTACTATTTTGTAGCTTCTTCGAAATAGATTGTATACCAGAGGGATTTCTATTTCATACGGGTTTGAGCTCAACGGCTAAATCTGACTTTAAGCCTTGTTACCGATCAGAGAATGAAAATGTTTTCGATGATTTTGTAATTACAGCTTTCTTGGGTATCTTTGTTTGGTGTAAGAGTTTGCAACTTTGCTATTTGTATAATGAGTATGATGATGAACTTTTACTGGGATGTTTTGTTTGTAGAGACAATGACTACGAAACTGGCAGGCAATGGGGATGCTAACTATGTGGATGGTGACTTGGATTCAGCGAGGTTTAATAAGCCGAAAAGTTTTGCTGTTGATCACAAAGGAAATGTGTATGTTGCTGACCCGCGTAACCATGCCATCAGGAAGATAACCAATTCAGGTGCAAATATGAAAAACATATTACACAATAATGCATTATAATGGCTGGGCGTCGATAGCTAGGGCTTTCATGAGATTACGAGAATGCATGTTTTTGTATGTCAAATTTAATTTGTCGTGTACGTGCTACCTTAGGGAGCTATCTTGCTAGATTTTAAAAGCGTCTCTTGGTGACATGAAGGTGGAAATTGGTTACTGTATTACAGTGGTTTACTTGGAGGAGAATGTTACAATTGACTCAAGGATGGAAAATGATTGAGAAGTTGACACTGAAAGTTTGGAAAACAATTAAGGAGATTCAAGGTTGTAGTCCAACTCCGTGCAATTACATGGAATTGAACTCTAAAATGATTGTTGAAATTGTTCCAAGGAAAGGTTTCTTTGTTTTCATTTTGAATTGTGCTAAGTTTTATGTGAATTCATTATCTATCCTGTGGGCGCACTGAATGTTATAATGATTATATCACATCTTATGAAAAGAAAAAGGTTAGCCTCAACCTAATTGTTATATGAGCTGTCCACATTGCATAAGAAGATTGAACTAAGTTTAGGATGCACTAATTTTTCTTTAGCAAATCACTTGACGTTAGTGCCCATCTAATCAAAGGATCAGCCCTTAACTTATTGCTTTTGAATGTAAAATTACTTTACCTTCAAAGTGCTTCTTCAAGCCTTTAACTGCTCATAAATTGGACGTAAGGCAGATTGGGTGCATGCAGAACTTTTCAATGTTTTACGATTGTGTTTCTTGCTAAATCCTGTTTTCAAGCACATACTGGTACCACTCTTAACTGAATCTTTATCTGCTGCGTGGAAATTTGTATTACCTTGCTAATAATTCTGAACAGTTTTTCTTGGTTACATCCATATTTGTAGGCGTAACCACAATTGCTGGAGGTTATTCGCAAAAACCTGGTCGCACTGATGGACCTGCACGTGATGCTTCATTTTCAGATGATTTTGAGCTGACCTTTCTTCCAGAAAGATGTGCTCTTATGATATCTGACCATGGCAACAGATTAGTCCGGCAAATGGTTCTAAAAGCGGAAGACTGTAAGAGCCAATCTGGTTCTGGTAAGCATTAACTTTTTGGATAAATTTAGAAGCAGAGACTATCTTTTAACCACTTCCATATTTCTGAAAATGCTATTAACCAAATTTGTATTTTTCTATATAAAACTATTGCGCTGAGAAAGAATGATATATACTTCATTATCTTATGCAGTGTTGGGGACATCCTCATCCTGGCTTCTGAGTCTGTCATTTTCCTGCTTACTCGGTCTAATTTTCGGTTTTGTGATCCGTCCGTATGTTATTCCACATGTAAGCCACTGTCTCTCCTGTTTTCTACAAGTAGAGAACATGAATAACCTCTCATTGTCTAACTATACTTTCTAGACAGGAACGCTTCAAACTCCCTTACTCCAGCGAGACATGGAAGCACTCCCTAATGAGTCTGAAGAGACAAATAGCGATACTCTGCTCAGACATCAGAAACGCAGTTGTTAAGTCAACACTATTTTCACTTTTTAGGCGGCTTGTTATTTTGGGGCTTTCTCATATTTCTCTCATGTTTAGGCTTAGGATGTTAGAATCTCGCACCACCCACGATAAGTCAGTATCTTTGTTGGACTGTGAAGAAATAGGTAGTGGTAGTACTGCAATCTCAGCTAAGGTATATGAAGAATTAAAGGGTTTGTACAGTTTTGAAGGGGGGTTGATGTTGCCAGAAGCTTTTGGTGGAGTAGTTGAGCAAGAAAAGGAAAGAGGAATTGATGATTCCTCGGGTGAAATTAGAGACATAGATTGTATGATACAAGCAAATCTTGCCAACTTTGAAGAGACAGCTGAGTGCAGCATGGGTTTGGTAAGGCGGAGATGAAATTAAGTGTTAGCGTTGACATTCGCTGGTGCGACTTTATGTAAATATTTAAACCATTCCAGTGCGACTTTAAGTAACTATCGGATAGTCTGGACTTGTAGTGGGTGGTAATTTTCTTATTATCGTGCTTGCAGATGGCAGTGAACTTATTTAGTTATTATTTTGCATGTCGAAAAAGTAGCTAGCATTTTATTTAGAGTTATTTGCAAATGCACCATTCACCATAGTGTATATAGTTCATTAGTTGTTTGAAACCCCCTTAAGTGAGTTTTATCAGTTAATAACGAAATTCAACTTTTCATGTTATACTTTTAACCTATTGCTCTTCATTGATCACATGACGAACTTGAACTTTTCATGACATTTGCTTGACTCATAAGAGCTTAACATTGTCTAAACTTGAAGTTTTTATGCAACTTTAGCAAAAAAATTAAAAAATATAATAAAATTTTTAGATCTATAAAACGAAAAATATTATTGAAAACTTCTATGATGAATTTTCTGAATAAATTGATAGGAAAATATTTAAATAAAATTATAATATTTATGCGTTATCAGTTGTTGATTTACACAACCAAAATATTTCTAAGAACAATTTGCAAAATTTAAGTTTCCGTTGAATTAATTGGAACAAACTACGAGGGTATTTGAGGATAGCTACATTATATTATTTTGATTAGTTATATATCCTTTTCCTACAATTTGAATAATTATAAATATACCCCTTGAAAGATAACAAGTATTTAATACTCGAAACTTTGTTGGAGTTTGTTATATTCCAAAAGCTAACTCCATGATTATTCAGAAAAAGAAAAGCTTTAACTAAATAAAACATCAAATAGATGTCACAGAAATTAATCGAAATAATTACCATGAACTACAATCAATGATTGTTTATTTCATTGCTCATTCTACTGCACAAAGTTATCATTCTGAAAAGAGATTATCCTACCGTTAAACATAAAAGTGGAAAGTGTGAGTGCTTTTCTAAGATTCAAGCACCTCATTGTAGACGACATTGCAATCTTATGGAAATCAAGATTTTGTATTTTACTTATTAAAATAATCCCCTTTAAACTCGTTATGTACCAATTTTCAACAGATGATGAAATCAAAATAATGATATCTCCATAATTAGTAAAAGCCTCAATTATTGCCCGTTACTTGGCCACGTGCTCACGTGCCTCAGATTCTCATTTGTATACAACAACCAAGGATCTCAAATAAACTATTGAAATATACTCATCAACATGATTAATATAAAATCTGAGGACATTCTTACACAAGAATTAAATAAATGAATGTCTGTCTCTACTCTCTAATGCTGTTAAATGAATTCAGAAGAAATACTTATATATTATAGCAACATTGGATCTGATGATCACCTGAACAGTTGCTGAAGTTAAGAGATGAACATTCAAACAGTTGCTTTAATTTTCAAGGAATGGTGAACATTAACTCTCAACAGCTACTAACAGATATTTGGCTACAGACAAAAACTTAGTACTAACTATCCTCTAATAAGCATATTCATCTCTCTTAAAGATGTAAACTTCAAGTAATACTATGATACGCACCTAGATATACCCCAAAGTTTAAACTTAGACCAACAAACCAATCTTTAGAAACTAATTAAAGAACCATATATGCATAATGTGATCACTGTCCATGCTCATATCTGACATGAGAACGAAAAGTATACCGATTGTAAGCAGAACTTCCATGGTCCAACGGCTTTATCACCACTTTTTCTTTCCGTTTCTCCTGCTCTTGCACTGCTCCAAACACTACCTCATCAGTTTTCTCCATGCTTGGCTCATAGTAAGTTTGCGAAACAGATGAATGATACTGATGATGGTGTTGCTGTTTCTTGGTTTGGTGCTGCTCTTGTTTCGGTTCACCGTCCCATCCACTGTAAAAAGCACGGCTCTGTCGAAGCTGCTGCATTTTCTCGGAATCTTTAGACATAAAGGCATAGGTTTTCCGAGGAGTAGGGGTTCTAGTTTCAATGGTAGGTGGCTCATCTTCATCTGGTATCGCAAAGCTCTCCTGCACTGGCCAAGTATTTGAAGAATGCTTCATCTGTTGCTGGTATAGATGGTTTGATGGTTTCTTCTTTAAAATGGGAAAGATTCCTCCTAAAATCTCTGCCACAGATTCTCCAGTTTGTGCAACCAGTTTCCCCAAGGATCCAAGAAAACCTTCTTCTAGTTTTTCTGGCTCGTCTTCATTTGGAATTAGTGGCGGCCTCATTGAGGATTTCAGTGGTTTTATGAGTTCCTGGTCCTTCAGGATCAAAACATGTTGTTAATAAAGATGGAACTAAAACGATTTTTTACAGATTAAAAAAATGGGAGTTTGGCAGCAAAATCCCCATGATATGGTAATGTTGTAATTAACCCATCTGAACACAAAAAAATAGTGGCAAATGACTTCCCTAGATATTGGCAAACTGCATTTCGTATACAAAAAAGTGCGGTTCACTTGCAAAAAGATGAGACAGAGATAATATTTTGCCATCAAACAAAGACTTTTCTCTAATGAAATATAAAGAATAAGATGAGAGTCTCAAATACGATTTGCAAGAATGAACTAATTTCCTCAACACAAAATATTAATCATCACAGGTAAAAATATATGCAAAATTGAGCAGGGGGCAGTGAGCACTTTTTTGAAATTATAGAAGGCTAATTTGCCACTCCTCGTTTCATAGGGGGTTATTTTCCACTGGTGCCAAGGAAAAATTCCATTTCTATCACTCTGCAGACGCAAATAGAGGGGGATAAAACAGATAACTTACATCTCGAGAAGATACAATAAATCCAGCCCTGCGTTGAAACAAAGCCAGCATATAACCAAATAAACCAGCCGCTACCAACACCACCATTCCTGCAGTACATTCATCAGATTATAAGTTAGTCAATTCGAACAAACTGAAAAAGAGGTAACTATGGTGCAGGTTTTACCAAGAGGAAAACCACTTCCATACTGATAAGCACAATCATCAAAGTGGAGTTGTATCTCCCTAATTGCCTTATTTCCACGATCAATAACAAGGAGGGAACAACTGCTTCCAAGATATACCACATCAAAATCACTCGAAAATTTTGCATCTTCACTTGGACCATCCACATGTCCACCTCCACGACCCTGTTTCCCTCCAGCTATGGTTGTGACTCCTACAGAGAAAGTTACCCAAATACAAAATTAAAAAAGACAAAAAAGTTTTACTCTGAGACTGTTCAAAGACAGACAATTACTTAATGAAACAAGAGAAAAAGGACACATGTAGACAGGGACTGAATGTAGAAGAATCACCTGTATCACTTATCTTGCGGATTGCCATATTGTCAGTGTCGGCAATGTAAATATTTCCTCTATCATCAACAGTGAGCCCTTTTGGATGATTCATCCTTGCTTCCCTTAATTTCCCATCCACATATCCAGAGTATCCATCTGCAGACCCTGAAACCAGCTTTGGCCTGCTATCTGCAATTTTCAAAAGTTCAACAAAGTTCGTTTATCATATCAATGAACACAAAGGACTCTGCAGAAAGAGACGAGAAGCAGATCTTGAGAGAAACTGTACTGGCAATAAACTTGTGCACCTGAACGATCAATCTCAAAAATCACTACTAAACCAAATTTTTTCCAATTTTTCAGCTCACTCCTCAAACACCTTTCTACCCTTTGGTGTTGCAAACATTACCTCACAATCAGGTTTTCAAATTTAAAGAAATGTTTTCCGACATAGAAAAATCACTTAACCCGAAAAGACATTTCAAATCCATCATTTCCTAAAATAAACAAGCAATGCCACAAGAACCAAATCAGCTCACCACCAGAGATAATTCTAAGCAACATGTACCAAAAAGTTTATATCATTTTGATGTGGGATTGGGACGCGAAGAAGTCTCAACTCACGACCAATATCAGAAAGTGGAATCTATAATCTGCAACATTCCCATTCCAAACTTAACAATCACTATAAGTAGAGTCTGACACGTCTACCTAATAAATTTAAAACTATACGATCCAAAGAGCACAAACACGTAAAACAACTAATAATAGAAACTTACACAAGGACAAAGATGAAGACATCTTGTAAAGATTACTATTAGCAGAATCCAAAATCAAAAGCTCTCCATCAGGCAAAACCTTAACAGTGTGAGGCTCAATCCCAAGCTTGCTACCATCAAACACAGTCTCCACATTATACCCACTCTCAAACTTCATCATTGGACGCCCTGTTATAGCTGCAATCATCACACACAAAACAAACACACAAACATACATTTAAACAAAAAAAAAACAAAAAAAAAAACAAAAAAACACAATCAAGATCCCACAAAACTTACCTATTTTAGTAGTGGCCTTCAACGAAGAAACCCATTTCATCAGCACAGGAAATGCATTAGACAAAAACCCATTAACTATTCCTACATTAAACGACAGAAAAACAAATGTACAATCAGATTTTTAAAGTGGTGTTAAACTTGAGCAAATAATCATAATGTGGGAGTGTGTGTAGATACACTTACTAGCAGGTGAAGTGGGAGCTGAAACAGAGTAGACCCCACCACTGAGTAGCAGAAGAGTGAGGAGCAGAACAAGAGCATTTTTCACCATTGTTAACGCCATTTTTTTCGTTTAAAAAACAGAGCATTTGGTTGCAGAGTACTAAAACCCTACGAGAAAAAAGGTGGGATTTTTAAGGGTGAAATGAAAGAGGCTTTTGTGGGTTTTGAGATTCGTTGATGAAAAGAAATAAAGTGAAGAAAAAGCAAATGGGGTTTTTGAGGAGAGTGAGTGAGTGATGTTTGTTTGTTGAGGAGAGAGAAAGTGAAAAATTGAAAGAGACAAGAGAGAGAGAGAGAGAGCCAGCCAGTTGTTGTGGACTGTTTGGTGTAGGGTGAATTTTTTATTTTTTATTTTTTGGTTGGGTTTGGTGTAATTAATGAATGTTTAACAATTTTAGATGGTAATTAGTATTATTTTTTTATGCATGATGGTAAAATTAGTAATTGAAAGCGAGCGGTGAAAGTCATTATCAATGATGGATTGCAGCAGTTTTTCCAACAAAATGATAAAAGGAGGTTTTACGTCAGCAATGGAAATTAAGGAGTTAGTTGGATTAGATTCTTTTACTAGATACAGAATTTTACATTTCTAGATATATTTCACTCATCATATTTTTCTTGGCAAAGATTGTTAATTAACAAGTAGGGTAAATTGCAGCAAACCACATGATTTATAGAATCTACGGCAAAATGTCATTTAACCTATGAAAAGAGCGAAGTGCACCAACATATTGAAATATGCGTAAATTCCCTTTATGTCATATGCAACGGATGAAAATGCAAACAAGAGTCCAGTTTTGCTCTTTTTTATAGGTTAAGGCACTTTTCTAAGTCTTCCATAGGTTGGGGAATTTGCTACATTTTACCTGAGTATCATTATTAATTAAGAAGGAATAGTTACATCTATTTCTAATCAAATTTGGTGTAATTATAAAATTTTCTCATGAAGTTTGAAAATTACATCAAACTAATTGTTGTCAAAAATATGAATGAACTTTTTCGATTTCATGATAATATTTAGTTTTGTCCATAATCAATTAAAAAATCCAAAAAGAATAAGGATATGATGCAATACAACATGAGTTATATACTTGTATTTGATACATGGATTAAATATAAGAGAGTGCAGATGTAATGTAATAATCAAGTCACAACACTCTAGTTAAGCCAAGAAATTATATATTGATTAAGTATAAGAGAGTGCAGATGTAATGTAATAATCAAGTCACAACACTCTACTTAGGCCAAGAAATGGAAGTAATCGTAAATGCATAAGTAAAGGAGGAATGCCATTGTTTTCGTAATCTAAATTATAGAGTACTTAATCATTTTACAAAGTAGCAACATATATTCGCAATCTAAATTATAGAGTACTTAATCATTTTACAAAGTAGCAGCATATAATCACAAGTGCACTAATCACGAGTAATAAAAGAAAGTAAGATTACAATTTTGAATAATGACCCTACGAAGAAAGTGTAATCAATCGGAATTGATTTATTCTACTACTTTAGTATAAGTTCTAAACATTAACACAAGTTGATTTTGAAGGTTTCGAAAGTGTAATCAATCGGAATTGATTTATTCTACTACTTTTGTATTAAGTTCTAAACATTAACACAAGTTGATTTTGAAGGTTTTGATTATAGATTACTAGGACAAAAATTAAATTAATTAATAGAAGAAAACTAAATAACAGAAAATCAGAGTAATGAAGTATTTGCATAGCACAAGTTTCGTTAGAGATAAAACTCTTTCAATCACTTTTTTATAATTAATATGAATTATGAAGTTATTGTCGAATGATGATAATTCCAAACGTTATTTCAGATCGGATGGTCAAGTTATCCAAACACATTTACTACTTAGTGGAACTAGCTGACAAATGTAACGAACTAGCCTTCCGACAGTGAAATACATGGGTATTATGGTTAAATGTCCTATGTTGAGGACTACCCTCCGATAGTGAATTCTAAGGAGGATTTTAATTAAGCTATAAGCAAGCAATTACTTTTGAACTACCTCTAGCATGCAATCATAGACCACATATTTGTCAGGAAATTCGTGTAAAGTATAGGTTTGAACCATGATTCAACCCTTGTACTTCTTGGTATCAGTAATTTTTTTACCAAATGACTAAAAATTAGTTATATATTGATCATACACATAAACAACATTATACCATAAGTTCTCACACATAAACATATAAACTCGATTCATTATATCAAAAACAGAAATAATTTATAGAACACAATGTATTATCCAACTACTCTTATGAACTCCAAACAACGATGGACTTTAGTTGAGCATTGTATCAACAAGACATATGGACATGTTTAGAATCACTATTCAAAAGCCCTTCCAATAAACCAAGAAGCTGAAAAACTAATCTATTAGAAGACAAAAAAACTATCCATTGAACAAAGGCTCTTAACATAATCCCTGCTATACTACGATCTTCGTGATAATTGTATACACTCTTGTAAATTGTGGGACTCTTTAGTGTTCTTTATATATACTTAAGAGATGTATTCGTCCATAAGATGTTCCCAAAGGAAATCTTCCTCTATAGATTTGGACTGTAGAAGATCCTAGGGGTTAATCTTCTAATTGTGCCGTATGATTTTCAATAACGACTTGTAACGCCGATCGAGGTCCACCTAGTCAAGTAACGGCTAGAGTTGAGATAAGCGTTGGCTACCCTAGTCTTCTTTGGCTTTGGTAACGACGTCATTGGCGGCGTCGAACATATTGTCTTCTCCGGCATTGTCGACGCCAGGTTGGGTGTTGCCCTTGTTGCGCTCCAGAGCGTTGCCGACACTATGTTCCAGAATGTTTCAACAACGCATAACTGTAACAACTTTGTGCAACTTCACCAGTTTGACAATAACTTCTCCACATCACAAAATGTTAAAATTGCAATTTGTTTTTTCCCATTGAAAAGTATATTTTCGTGGCTTCGAAATAATATATGAAACATAACCTAATTCGTTTTACACAGCTTACGGTAATCACGCAAGTTCACTTCATTATTACTACTTAGTATCAAGCTTTACCTTAAAATCTACAAAACATGAAAATAAACATTGAAACACCAAAAGACATAGAATAAGCTTTTAAATAAGTAAATACTGTTAAAAAGCATATCTTAGACATTTGTCGACCACCTACTATTTCCTTTCCTTTACTTTCGTGGTAACATGAATCAAAAGATTTATTGGTAAAAACCCTGCACGTACGTCTACGACGGCACATTCTTGTTGAAGTCTTGCATGTACATCGACAGAACAGTGCCATTATTAATTTATTATCGAACAACAAATTGCCTTAAACTGCAAGTTTAAACGAATGCACTAATCCAGATTCAGGCCCCTACTTGGCCCAGTTCATCAAATTGTATTTTCTTGGTCAGTGCCACTTTACTAATTACCGATGCGGACCAAGAGACTTTCCACTTTTTAAGCATGCAACTGCATGAAAAGTTTATATTTTGTGACCGCCTAATTATCCTAGATAAAGTACTGGAACATATTTTGACAACTCCAAACTCACTAAGCCCATTATTGAACTAAACCCAACTTAAATTTAAAATTGGTCCACTAGGCCCTTGGATGAAAATATCGGAGGATAAAATATTGTGCCATGAAGAAATAAACAATACAGCTATGTGCCATCGTAATAAATTGAGTATAAACCTTACAGATATAAAATCCGTTATATCCTACTTACTATAAAGCCTATTTGGCCAGACTTATAGTGGACTTCCCTACTACCCTTAATATACTAAATGCTGCGAATGACAGTGTGTACAAGTTTATATGTATGCTTATAACTTTTAAATGAAGCGTTTACAAGTTCTACTTCGACGAATTTCCTGTTACCCAGGAGTGAACTGAAAGTCTGAAAGTGTACGTGACATCTTTAACCATTAACCGACACCTCGTTATTGTCATTTCATCCTATCTTCAAGAAATTATTATCGAAGAAAACTACGCAAAGAATTAGTCCAGCTAATTATCAGCATAAATATTTTAATTAGATTTCGTGAAATTACGAGCCAATAATTTAATAAATGTCAACTATTTTAAGCTTTAAATCGTACCATGTCAACATTTAACCATGGGCAATTCGGTTATTAGTACAAATGTCAACTGAAACAAGGCATTGAAAAGTTGCAATCCTACAATTTAAGAAGTACCTACAATTTTAACCCTGCACCACCACATGAACGTGCAATGGTCCCATGAAATACCTTTTCCTTGTCTCAGGACATTTATTAGGACTCAGCATGATAAAGCTTACCTTCTTGCTCAAAGTGATAGTCTGGTCCATTTTAACATCAGTTCCCTATGAGAACAAAGGGATACTACCTACCAAAAGGGTAGTAGACAAAAGTGTAAGCCCGAAAACCCCAATAACTTGATCCATCCACCACAAAGGGTCCGCCTATCGCCCTGCCACACTACAGGTTGCCGTTTTAATGAACTGGTAATAACACCCCAAAACAATTTGAACCATTCCCAATCAAATTACTTGTGTTAATAATAACAATTAAAACTTTATCTACAACTGTAATATAAACTTCAGTTGACGAGACATGTAAACTATCAAGTCCCCGTCACATCACATCTAGGAGGTGTTTCTATAGATTTTACCTTGTACTGGGCACGTTAGTGAATGATCACACGAAACAGACAGAAGCATAAATCAAACAAGCATTACACTTAAAAAGAGTACCGTTAGAGCTATACAAAACAATGGCGCATCATATACTCAAATACGGCAGCCATATAAAACATCTGAAAAAACTAACTTAAAAAAGTGTTCTTTTACCCAAAAGCCGTTTTCTACAACTAAAACGTTTCACAGCCAATCCGTGAAAAGGGACCGGCAAGACCCAAAAGTCCAAGCACGTTCAGTTTCCACATCCTATTTAAGTTAGGATCCATTTTGTCAATTTTGATCAGGTTAGTAACACACTTTTCCCAAAGCAGACCAATTTACATAAAAACTTACAAATTTATTAGAGGACATTACTAAAAGCAACCCGAAATTGCACGATATCCCGAGACTTTTGATCCATAGAGTAGGCAAGACCTCGAAGCAGTCTCACGACATCAGCAGTATCGTCAAGATAATACTTGGCCTTGCTTGGCTTCTGCCCAACAGTGCAAGCAAAGATCTCTGGAGCTGAAGGAAGAGACGAATTGGAAACAGCACTCAATATGCTCTCAAACATATCTTCATCAGACCTATCATCTCCGATGCACATCACAAAATCGGGTGCATTCTCACTGATAACCATCCTCGAGAGTACCTTTTCTGCGACCAACCCTTTGGTCACCCCCTACAGGAAAGATACATCAGTTAATAATTACATGCACATTGCACACGCCCAGAAGTGGCAATTTTAACAAAACTATTAATCTGTAGAAATCAGTTAATGTTAAATGATATTGAACCCATCAGTTTATCAAACACGTTATGTGAGTAGCCATAAACAATTAAAAATTTAAACGAACAATATACGGAGACACATTAAGAAATGTAAATTATATTTAAGTGGGAAATCATTAACAATTCACACGAAATTTTACTACATAAAATAATTAATTGATAATATTCATGGGTGGAGGTGTTCGTGTGTGGGTATGGGAGGGCGGGGTGGTACGTTGAGTTGTTGAACAAATTTATTTGATAAATTGCTTTTCAGTTTTTATAAGACTATATTATTGCTACAGATAATATTTTTTCTGACTTGGTAATATAATTCTCAAATATAATACATATAGAAAAATTGATTTTGTCATAAACTTTAAATCCAAATAATTAAATTTTCAGTAAATAAATGTAGTTTTGTAGATAAAAAGAAGAATATTTCAGCTCCAGTTACTTGACCAATCATATTGTAAATGTTTAAATGTGTTGTTAACAGGTGAGTCTTAGCCATGTACCACAACCCACCAACACCCATCATTTAAAGTGGTTTTAGATTTATGAGCGACTTTCAAACCGTTACACGTTATCACCCATCCATTTACAACTAAATCCATCCTTTTGTCAATCCTGCATGATCATGATATATTTTGTGTGTGTGTGTGTGTGTGAGAGAGAGAGAGAGAGAGAGAGAGAGAGAGAGCATACTTGTGGTTTTACTTCTACTATGTGCTGTCCCCTGCGGACAACAGCAGGTTCATTTGCGAGCACATTTTCCAAATGAATCAACAGTTCCTTCGCCTGGCAGGAACCAAAGTCAGGGTCAGCATCCTGATGATGCCACACTAATGCACTGTCTTTAACTTCCATATAGGATCCGTCAGTTGCTTCCGTATATTGTTTCATGATAGGCTCCACAATTTCTTTCCAATCCAGTTCAGCAGCCAACGATTCCCACTCAGTAGATTTCTCCCACCTGAAATAGAAGACGTACTAATCTGAGCTTGCAGGGAACAACACATTCAAATAGAGAAAATGTAAATAAATACCTCCCCCACCCCACCCAAAAATAAGAAACAAATACCTTATATAATACCCATGTTCAGCAGCCAGTCCCAATTTTTCACATGGACCGAGCCAATCATTCAGCGAATCCCTGCCTCTCCCGCTAACAATGAATACTTTGTTATTGGGATCGTTACAAAGAGCATTCAGAACATTCACCACTTCAGGACTTGGGGATCTGACCAATGAGGATTGGGGTACAACAGTACCATCATAATCCAGAAATATAGCCCTTTTGCTTGTCCTTCTATACGCCGAGACAATGTGATCAACGGATAACTTCCGGAAACTTGGCGAAAGTGAGATAACTCGGAAACCCAACCCTAAACCAATGCCCCAACAACGCTTATCATAGTGATCCTTACAAGCTCTCTCCAAGTCCTGCATGAAGCTGCGAGCCCAATAACCCACGTCATGAGAACTAACATAACGGTAGTGTTTCTCATGCCTTAGCTGCTTTTCTGCTTCAGGCATGGTGATAGCCACATTTATGGCCTCAGCAACAGCATCAATATCCCATGGATTCACTCTAATCGCTCCACTCAAGGATGGAGAACAACCAATGAACTCTGACACAACAAGCATGCCAGTTTTAGGAGAGTCTGGTTTATAACCCAAGGATTCATCCATACTAGAGGTGCCTTGTCTGCAAACTATATACTTGTAAGGGACCAAGTTCATTCCATCCCTCACTGCATTAACTATGCAACATTCAGCAACGGCATAATAAGCAGTTTTCTCATAGCGAGGCGCGGGACGATCAATCAACACCACAGGTTCATAATCAGGAGACCCATAAATCTCGTTGATTCTCTTGGCAGTATAATAAGTTTCCCTTTTTGCTTCCTGAACATCTTTACCAGAGCTCCTAGCAGGATTGACAATCTGCACCAACACTAGTTTTTCTTGCAATTCATGATGCTGCTGTAAAAGCTGTTCAAAAGCAAGCAACTTCAAACTAATGCCTTTAAATATATCCATGTCATCAACGCCAAGAATCAATTTCTTGTCCTTGAACTGTTCTCTAATCTCTTTGATTTTGTTGCATGTAGAAGGCAGATTTAATACTGATTCCAGTCTACCCATGTGAATACCAACGGGAAGGATTTTTATGTACACCGTGCGACCAAAATAATCAAGTCCAATGTGACCCCTTTTAGATTCGTAGTCCAGACCAAGCATTCTACCACAACATGACAGAAAATGACGTGCGTAATCAAATGTATGAAAACCTATTAAATCAGAATTCAGCAATCCTTTCAGAATCTCATCTCTGACAGGCAGAGTTCTGTATATCTCTGATGAAGGAAAGGGGCTGTGAAGGAAAAACCCAAGCTTGATCCGGTTATAGCGCTTCCGCAAAAATGTAGGGAGCACCATGAGGTGGTAATCATGAATCCATATGAAATCTTCCTCTGGATTGACTACTTCCATGACCTTGTCAGCAAAAATCTTATTTGCAGATACATAGGCCTGCCACAGCTGTCTATCAAAGCGATCCCCATGATCCGGACACATGGGTAGCATGTAATGGAAAAGAGGCCAAAGTTGTTGCTTGCAGAAACCATAATAGAACTTTCTCTGTATATCAAGAGGGAGAAAAGTGGGAACACAATTAAAGTCGTCAAAAAGTTTCTTTGCAACTTCTTCCTGCTCATTAGCTTCTATTTCGACTTTGAGGGACCCCACGTATATAAATTCAGTCTCAGGTGGAAATCCATCCTTCATTTGTAAATAAAGTGAATCCTCGTCCATACTAAATTGCCACTTCCCAGTGCCAGAATCCTTTTGAGCATGCAAAGGCAGCATGTTTGCAACTATGATTTTCCGCTCACGGCAAACAGATGACGTGCTCTCCGAG
This sequence comes from Misopates orontium, assembly GCA_946800315.1. Taxonomy (NCBI): domain Eukaryota; kingdom Viridiplantae; phylum Streptophyta; class Magnoliopsida; order Lamiales; family Plantaginaceae; genus Misopates; species Misopates orontium. The sequence goes on along the minus strand of OX326952.1, from coordinate 20,002,106 downwards.
TCCACATCACTGCCCACATTACCATCACAGATAACTCCAGGGAGAGTCATCACCCTTGGAACACCTCTAGGATTTTGAGGAACGTCCAGTAACTGTCCAGAAGCCAAGTCAAAGAAATTTCCACACGATCTTGATGCCATTAAAGAAACAATTCTGAAAACTGAATTCTCTAAGCAGTGTTTCTAAGAATCAGAACTTCCAGGAAATATATATGAAGCGATTGCCAGCGCTAATGTTTTTCTGTAGACCTATATAAATAAAACAGGACAGTAAGTTCATGGTTTAGGTCTTGCAACCATTTCATATGTTAGAAAAAAAAAATATCCAGATAATGGCACAACTTTGTACACTTCTTGAAATTCGGGACATGATTTAACAAGCGAAAAGACCAAACTATAAGCCCATAACATAGAATGCAGAGAGAAATTTCGAACAGAACCACTCATTCCAGTAATGAGAAAAATGTTAAAATAATCCGCCACAGAAAGCAGAAATAATGTAAATCTAATGATAGTATATTGTCCAGCAAACCCAGTTCTTAGAATGCTAGACAAAGAAAGATGCCACTGCTACACCAAGTAATCAATCTAATCAAGTCCGTGGAACAGCACTATAGTAATCAGCACAGTAGCAGCAAACAAGAAAGATGCTAAGGACTAAGTAAACTCCCTCTTCCCTACTATTTTCACTCATTACATGGATGAAAACTCTAGAATCGCCAGCGCCCACTTCTCCTTATCCTTACAAGTTTTTAACTTTTTATCCCCAGCAGATAGATGATCACTTGGAAATTTACCTTCATTTGACACGAGACTTGGCTTACATGGAAAACACTAGGCTACCACATATAGGAAAAGCAAATGGCTTACTGACATAGATAAGACACCTAATTGTCCTTCAATATTTCCTGCTTCACTTGCTTATATTGAGAATCATAAGTGAACTTATGATAGCTTGAAAAAGACGCCAAACATCTCTTTGTACTAGGATAACATATAAACACACTCTTAAGTTAGCAGAAAATATTGCTCACAATGAGACCATATAACCTACATTACAGAGCCAAAAAACCTCCATACCATACCGAAAGCTCATATTAATTCTCACTTGTCTAACTTCACAAAAAAGTCCTCGATTCATGTACTCTCATTCAGATCAGGAAATAGGTCAAGAAACTTTAAGAGGAAAGTATCCTTGATATGGAAGTAAAAAAGGAAAGTGAGGTTATGCACCCAAATATGATCTCTGCGTGTGGCTACAGATGCTAAGACCAACCACCAAATCAAACATTTTTAGTCTCATGCATCACCAGTATAAAAGTAAATCTCCACACTGATTTTGGAAAAATGCAAACAAAAGGAGCAGCTCAACTAGTCAGGAATGTACTCATTTCAAGCAGTTGAGCACTGCATCACCGGCTATTACATTTCGAAACATACAAATATCATACACAATGAAACCAGAACTCCATTATTTAAAGGCTAAAGAAGCTAAATACTTGGCACCCAAATAACATTCGGGTATTTGGAGTTGGTCCTTGGTTACCTCAAAGGCAAGAGAATAAGAAAATACAGTTGGAGAAAAAAAATGAAAATTTATGGAACGGCTAACAAGAAACATATTCTCCAGAACGATTTATCATTTGCCCACCATCAGCCAACACAAAAGCACAAACACTCTATTACATCCTGTAAGATTTCTCCACCAACAACGCCAAATCTAACAATCTTACCACCTATCTTGCAGTCAGCAATTTCGCCCAGTCGGTTAACACCTAACCCCCAAATCTATCATCTTCACCGTATCCAGTACCAAGATACCATCACCGGTATGCAAGAAAGTTAATGTAAGGAAGAAGTTTATTTTAATATTCTACACTTTGCCTTCCTGATCGCAGGATCTCTTAGGATCTGTGATAAAATGATGAAAGGCCGGTGAAAAACAAAAAAATGCACGGACCGGAACTACTTTCCCTCTTAACATCATTAAAATCGGGTTCCAAGCTTCCCATTTGCGAATAATTTCCTATGTAACCCGATTTAAATAAAACCCAAAATCACGAAATTTCCTAAATTTCCCAACCCGAGTTTCCCAAAACCGGAAAGATCGGGACGAGTATCTAAATACCCAAAGGAATGCCCAGCCCTACGAGGCTACAGGTGATCAAACACATAAGCTGGAAGCAACAAAGAAAGTGAAAAGCAAATAAAACAAAGACACTGTTGGAAATAAAATCACCTAGTGCTGACAAAAAAAAGTACATGGTGGGAAAGTAAGAACCAATAACAAAGGCCTGACAGACGTAACATTTGCACTGATGTAGCATATATCTCTATGTAGCCATAACTTGATACCGTAGTCCTGCTGGTGCTCTAGTCTGGTATTTATGCAACCAAATAAACGCAAGTGAAAGCTTAACGAGTCCGAATTGAAAGGCAGAACTGGTAGAGCACTAGTTACACTCTCCAAATTTCGAAACAGGAGGACCAAAAGAAACTAATATCTCACTGACACGGACACCATGTGACACACATAGCAAGACTAGCAAGACTTGTCTTAAGAGCAATAAGAGACAACACAGAAAATGAACAATAGAAATGCACTGTAAAGAGATGAGAGCATAAAGAGCGTGAATCAAAATGAGGAAAGAAAATGTTTCTAAATCAGTGTGTTGTCTGCTACACACTACCACGTGAATTACAAGCAAAAAGTTCTTCCTGCAATGAAGAAATCCGAGTCTTAAAAGAAAGCACACATATACCAAACTTAAAATCAAAAACTACACTAGAGCTTCGACATTACCAAGGCCTACTTAAATTCCCACTCTATCCTGCACTGTCCGAGTATTAGATAAAATTACTTGAGCACATTTCTCGACTAAAGTGATTTCCAAATGAACTACCTTCAAGAAGGACCCACATCTAGTGAGGCTGGGAAAAAATCTCTTGATATCAAAATTACATGCAAAAACAAAGAGGTCTCAACGATGAAGACATAGAATATAGGTGTCATCGAAAATACACATGAATACAAAAGCATGGACAGCACGCATTTGTTCCAAGATAAGGATTTAAATAAACCCATAATTCTCAACTGTTAGATAAACTTCCCCATGCAATGCAAGTATGGTGTTTAAGATGAGTAGCCAGGCATGAGATTAGATCTTTACCGAGTTAAACATTCTAAACTGAAACTAGTCCAGAATGACCTGGAACACGTGTAGAAAGAAATCTCAACAATTTCTATGTATGTAATTCAATTATAAGTTGGTTAGAAGTTCATATTAACAAAATATCATGGCAGACGCTATGCTCTTCCATTCAGTTACAAAAACATCATGATGGGATACCATATCTGTAAAGCAATCATGAAACTCACACAAATCTTCAATTAATTAGAAATAACAGACTCATTTTGGCAAGAATGTGATTGTTTCCAAATTAAAGAAACTACAACTTATATAACAAGATGGAATAATTACATAGTTTGTCCCCCAAAAAAAAAATCTTACTTGTTCAAAAACAGTCAACAACGTTAAGCTTTAGTTTTGCTTATCATAATTTCAGGAGCACCAATAAAAAAATTCTTAATACTCTCAAACTACTTATAAATGTCTCCCAATATTTTGGTTCAAGTAATAAAAATCCACAGTGAAATTTTTACGTCAAACAAATTTTCTGGAATTAGACATTCTGAAATAAAGCACTCCAAAGAATTTTGAAATGATAGACATGCTGGGGCACAGTACTTCAAAAGATATTGGAGAATAAGAAGGAAAATGAGTTCCTTGGTACAAAAATAAGGGCGAGTGTTTTAACTCGTGGATGATCAGTAAACATAAGTGTTATATACTCGATGTGAAGAAGTGATCGACGATGCCTATTAAAATTGTGCAACAGTAATAATTGATAATATCAATATACAAGCATTTAAGGTTAATTATATTATATTATATCCCAGTATCCCATATTATAAGTACGTAATGACCAAACGTGAACGCAACTTTGTGCTTCAGTCCAAGTGAAACACCGAAATGGAGGAGTAAGAAGTGCAAATATGGCTGCCCTATATCAAAATGAGAAGGGCAATAAAAATTATGAAAAGTTTAACCGCCACGCACATGCATTGTGATCATGCAATTATAGCAAAGGCTCAAAATTATCTTAAAAGCTCCCTAGACAGCACAGTGAAAAATAAAAACACATCAAGGACTACCAACCAAATGCTTTCTTTTCCAAAACAAATTCCAAATAAATTCAATTTTACAGAAATCATCTTACGAAAACCAACATGATTACAAAACCTTTGCTATTTTCTTTTCAAATAAATTCAACCATTAGTCAGACTAATCACTTGCATTTCTAGAAAGAAAGGAGAACAAAGTCAGTGGAGTAACTCTACTTTAAAAGTTAAACACAAGCGCTTGCAAGCGTGTATCATAATTGGTGTCAAAACCCACCCATTTTCATTTGAGAACTATCATCGAGCCACATAATATCATGTTGGTAGTTACTGAAGCAACATTCACAATTATGCAGACCAAAACGTAGTCCAGTAACAAATATTTTCAAACCAAAATTATCCCTGGAGCAACTTCAAGAAACATTAACAAATATTTTAACTTTACTTTTTATCATTTTGATGCATCACTCAAACAGTTGCCAAACTTAATCTCAATTGCGTCTCCATTCACAACTCAAAAGTCATTAACAAACTAGATTATTACCAACAAACAAACGGAAAAAGAGTCGGCCATTGGCAGATAATGCTTAATTACGATAAACGGCTAACGGTCATCACAACTCCGCAAAATGTGGCGTAATCTCCACAACACAATCTTTTCTTGCAGCATAAATCCAACAACCGCCCGGAACATGCCGACAAAATCATTGCACCGCGGATGTCACTGTCCAATATCACCCTTGGACATTCTTCCAACTTTTCTACTCCAATGAACAGGAAATATTATCACCCAATATCATCAAACCATCCTTTTTCCAATCATATGAGCATCTTGCTATAGCTCTCGACACCCAAAGTTTCTACACCGAAACCGACCCAAAAGACTTCAAACAACATCAGCAAAAAAGTAACAAGTCACTGTGTCTAACAAACAGATACCGACGGTGAGTCCAAAAACTCCTTCGAAGAAGTCAATTAAACCTGACAGACACAAATAGTTCTGCAACATTGACCAGATTTATTAACCACACAAAAAGGTTAGATGTTCTTTTTCACCTCGATAAGCTGAATTTGTAATCCTCGAGCTCTTCGTAACGAAGCTTAAACACCTCAAATCCTACAAATTCACAATACAAAAACGTCAAATCAATTAAAATAATCGCACAAATTACACTCCACCGCTACAAAATTACAAGCACAAAATCAAAATACAAAAACCTAAAACTCAAAATACAGTTGACTAATAGAACAAATTACTGAAATAACATCAACAAACGAGTTCTTCTACAATCGAATTTCTCTTCTTCAAACGCGTGAACAAAACTCACCGTCGATCGGAAAATATGCAGTCCACGTCAGCACCGACGAACAGTGTTACTGTAACCTTGTAAAAGAAACGAAAAAATGAGAGAGAAGAGGAACTTTGTAGAGAGTTTTTTTTAGAGAGATAAAGCGCAGAGTAGAGAGAGAGAGAGAATTATATCATGCGTTTACATTTACAGATGGAGAGAGAAAAATGGATAGAGATAATCAATGCGGCGAGTGGTGAAAATGTACAACTGATCATGCAGAGAGTACAAGCAGACTTAAATTAAATAGAAATGAGGTGGAAAATTTGGGGAGTAGAAGAGGATAGAGACGGGAGACTTTACTGTAGTTACTTTTGTCCCCCAACTAACCCTAGTTATGATCTCCCCGTTACGAGTTTTCTCTCTCTAGCAGTTGTTTTACCAAAATGACCTCATTAGTTGAGCTTTATTGCGAATATGCTATTTTGTGCTGATAGTCATGTGGAGTTTGTTCTATTTCTTTTTGGTTATTAACTTATTATTCTTTTCATCTTTGGAATAGATTCTTGTGATCTAAATGAGATTTTTGAAATCCACTTAGAAGAATGTTTGACCCTTCATTTCAGTTCTTTTTTTCTTTTTTTCTGAAAGAATAATTTACTGCAAAAATGCCAAACTTTCCGAAAAGAAAAAACGTAGATTTGAACGATTGATATACAAAATCTCTTTATTAGGCAATTGAAACAATCTTTAAAATTACAAAAAATTATATGATAATATCTAATTGGCGCAATTAAAAGAATTCCATTTGGTTACCATTGTAAATTGGTGAATTGTGCACTATTTTTGCCGAATAATATTAGGGGAAATAATTAGTGTAAAATGTTGTAACTATTGAGGGCAGTTCTGGCCACCTAATCATTTCATTAGCTGCTAAAAAAGACTTGATCAGTCGTAATTAAAAATGTTATCCTTCGAGCTGTACGTTTGCACACTTTGTTTATTGAAGAAGGTGTGCAAGTAATCCTTTTCAATATTTTAATTGGATAATTTAGGTCAAATGTAGATAAGCAAATCAGTAGTGCTTCCAAATTGTTATTCTATTAACTCCAGGACAAAGAATTAAATAGAAAAGTACAAACCCTCAGCCTGCAATTTTAGATGATCATGAAAGGCAAAAACCCACAATTTCATGTACCAATTAATAAAATTATCCAAGAAGATTCTTAAATTTCGCATGAATAAAGACTTCATTTTCAAGCAAACCCTAGATCTAATCCATAGTCCATCATTGTGGGCGATATATGTAAATAAATTTTGTCGTGATACAATTTATGAATTACCTGGCAATATATTTGTCACGGATAAGCTGTTATAACTCTTCAGATTATATGACATTGTAGGCCAAAGATTTTCGAAATCTTCATAGCTAGACTAGGAGTAGGCAAAAATTATCCATGAACTTACACGAGAAAAATCTCACTCTCATTTATTATATGAATGAATATATAATTATATTTTGATATTAGCTAGTTCAATTTAGTTTAAAATCTTTAATGAATTTTTTTTTTTGTGAATCCCTTTAATTTAAATTATTGGGTGTACATTATTGGGATGTGGCTAATAGTTGTGGTTTTTTCTCGAAGGCGAACTATATAAACTATCACAAGGTTCAACAAAGTTCCAAAATAAACGAGAGCAATGATTTGCTTAATTATCCACCTCTATTGCAATCTTTTGAAACCTCATTTACCCAAAAAAGAACTTAAGATAGTATGGAAAATAATTCACTTATTAACCATATAGAGAAAGCTTTCCCTATTTTTGGAAACAAGGACTTATTGCATGGGCTCTTGTCTGCTGCGTTATGGTACTAAGATATTCTGGGAATATATTTTGGCTCAGGACAATGACACTGTTTCGTGGAGAAGGGGAAATAAGGTAATAATACTGCAATTCAGTTATCAATTATCATGCATGTGACAATATATATATATATATATATATATATATATATATATATATATATATATATATATATATATATATATATTTGATAATCATGTGACGATGTGTTTTTCTTTTACTAACGGCTGCAACATATAATATTGTTATGCCTAATTAAGTGAAGAACCACAATTACTAATTTGGATAAGTCGGTGCACCTAATAATCTCTCGAGATTGGGAGGACACCCTTGTGTAAATAGGGTCGAAAAAAACATAAAATAAATGTTTGAAAATAATAATTTTGTTATGCATTTTAGATATTTATATGATATTCCGGGAAATCCACGTAGGCAACAATTCGAGATTCTCATATAAATGAGTTAGAGACCTAGCACGAGGCACGCTATTAATTATTAAGATTTTTTTTTTGTAGGTAAATTAATTAAGCTATATACAGTACGATACGTCTACCAAGAATTATATTTCTACGTGACTTGTACTCTAGTAGTATTTAAATATATACAGACCTATATATTGCCTATTTTAAGTTATGATCTACTGAGCCAACACTAATCTGATTAAATTTGACAGTTGCGAATTGCACGTGAAATAATAGCAGTTAATGAGTTAACCGAAAACAATAAATGGACAGTACAATATTACGATTCTTGGTTATAATTAAATATAAGTACAAGTATAGAAATAAGAACATGTGTGTAATGTGGTTATATAAATCAGAATTCAAATCAAACCAACACGTCACGTGAGCTAAGAATATAGCTTTAGAAAACGAAGTAACATTTATTTTCGCATTAACCTGTACGATTTTTATTATTAATTTATTTTAATTTATAGCAAAAATTGTCATTCATTATTAATATATAATGACTTTATAAAAAATGAAACACAAAGTTCCCACAATAGTTATAAAAAAAAAAAAAAAACAACAACAACAACAACAACAACGAGAAGCACGCCTTCCAGTAGAAGGGTTTGTACTTTTTTCCTTTAATGTCTTTTATTTAGTTTTACACCCACTTTTTATCCAACAGGAAAAAATCACAATCCAGTAATGCAAAGATTTAAAACAAAATAAGTGCTAATATTACCACAAAAAGGTACTATATAAAAAAAACTAATTAAAAAATTAAGAATTTACAAATATATGTAATTGTGTGTATATATATATAGGGTGGGCCGGGGGTGGGAGGGGAGCCCCCTATATGGGGTGCCCCTTCTCTTCCGCCAGTAGTACTGCTTCAGCCTCACTCTCAGGTCTAAAAAGATTCTAGCATGGAATTATAGCTAGCTATAGTTAATTAATATTTGAAAGCACTAATTTATCCACTCGTGCATTTCCCACTTATTCACCCAATTATTTTAAAGCTAAGAAAATTAAATCGTTAAGTTCTGTTATTCCTTGGAATTAATTATTATCGCTATAAAGTTCGGTCACTGCAAATTGCTTGGATGTTAAATGCAAGTAACTGCATGCTCCCTTTGCCCCTCAAGTTGCATGTGCATTGCCAATTTGACACCATACTTGCCCTCGTCGTCATATCTATATATACATATATACATCCTTTTTTTTAATTTATTTATAAAAACAAAGTAGTCATCAAGATTTGTTTGTGACCAAGGCAAATTAATGGAGTGGATAGGAGATGATATGAATGTTATAAAATATTATTTCGAGAGTTGGTGCTGTATGCATGGACTTTCTCTGATGTGCATTCAACTACACAGCTCCTTCATATTTCAGTTTTAAAATTTTCAACTTTTTTCTTCGTGTTTTCATAGTTCAAAAATGTTTTTTGGATTTGTTGATCCTAAGTTTTCTAATTTTACTAGTAAAAAGAAGTTGATTCTACAAAAGATATTGTCATTAAATACTCGTGTGCAAGAATTTAAGTTTCAGTTTAAATGTACTTTAGTCCGTTAAAAGAGCAAATATTTTAGTAAAATTTCTAAAGTTTTTCAATTTTTTTTAAAGAAAATCTTAAAATTTTACTATTGGGATGAACTTCAAAAGTACTTTTAATTTGGGTACATAAAAAATGAAATTATTTTTGATATTTTCAATGAGAATATTTACAATTTTGATCTTTTGCCGTTTCTGGAACAAATTTATTAAACAAAAATCACTGTTTAATCTTTTCCCGTTTTGTAAAATATTTTTCGGGTTTTGGATAAACGACAGCTGGTAGAGTAGGTCTTTTGGTCAAAATTATTAATAAAACGGAATTAATAGAAAGTATTAATTAAGGCAGTATAGTATTAGGTTTAATTAGTAATAAATTAATAATTAATATTTTGGAGACTTTATTCGGTGGGTGTGTGTGGGGATGAGCAAAGACAGCACGCCGCTACTAGACGGTCATCCCCACCACCACTATATACTTAGCTGGCATTATTATCGGATAAGGAATTACACAAAAAATCAGTCACAAATTTTGACCAGTCTTCACGTTTTTTTATCCTTTGACTATAAAAACGTTATCTTTTAATTTATTTTATTTATTCTCATTCTTTTCGAATAACTGATTCTTTCAGCATCCGTTGTATTATTAAAATTTAAACTAAAAGTAGTGGCCGCATTTAAATAAAGATACGGGCGGAAGAAGAGAATTATTCAATTTATTTTTGCAGATAAAATTTGAAGAAAATGTAATCTAAATATAAATTTACATAGAATTTAACAATGAATTGGATGTAATCTTACTTAATTATGTTTATGTTGAAAAATAACAACTTGACTTTTTTTTTTGATAAATAAATAACAACTTGACTTTAGTTATTATACTTAAATATATTACATGAACCAAAACAAACATTGAGTCAACGACATAAATTTTCATTTTGTCCCTTAACAACGATGAGAGCCTTTAGTCATTAGTTATATCTTTTTATATCAATTTCTCTTATATTTCTCCTTGTCCTTTTTTTTTTCATTCTTTCATTTTGTCCCAAGTTAAAGAAATTATACATTGTTAATCTATTTTTCTTCGACTAGATCAAAATATAAATATGCACGTTGTAATTTTTTGTTATGTCTAATTCGTTATATTTATTAATAAATGAAAGATGGTAGAAATCATTATGATACCACGTTATTTTAGCGTTTTATCTAAAATATCAAGTTCAATAATATTACACATTTATACCTATATATATATACATCTTCCAACATGCATTAGGCACGGACTTGAGGTTTAATTAGTTTGCTTGTTTGTTTTAAAACGAATAGTCTTAATAGTTAGAATTGGGCAGAATATTGCGTAGAATTACTGCCAAATAAGCTTTACAATGACATTAAAGTAATAACAACAGATAACCATATATATATATATATATATATATATATATATAGGTAGATAAAACTATAAGACAATCTTTCCTCATTGGGATACAAAAAAAAAATTGTAAAAGATACAAACGCAACAGAAACAAAGGAAGACTAACCAAATATTCCTCCGAATATGCTCTTTGATCATAATTAATCTCGCTATCTAATCAAAAAATAAAGAACACCCACTTCTGAAGGGGAATTTAAAAATTAAAATACGAAAAGAGAGTAGGTCAAGTGGCATAACGGTAAATGATGTTAACATGAGGAGTTCTTTGGGAAGACAATGGTGACACGCAAGATTACAATCTCCATTTTTCTCGTCACACTAATTAGGACCTTTCGACTGTGCGCCACGTATCAAAATTACTCGTGCTTAAGGTGGGATACCGTTGCATGGGAGTGCAGCCAATCAAGAACTTACACGTCACCACCTGGCACAAGTTAGTACAATTAGGTAGTTGGCATTAATAAACATCGGATAAGAATCCAGACAAACATCAATCACATTTCTGATTTATTGACCTTACTTCACATGTTATCCTTGGACTCTCGAAAATTTTGTTTTTCTTTTCTCATCCTTTTCTTTCAGTTATTTTTTAATTTATAAATTTTACGCTCACAATAATGCAGTCCCAGCATCCAATGCTGCAATTTTGTAATTTATATATCTAACGGAATTAATTAATTATATAAGTATTGAGCATTTTTACCGAATCACAAATCATTTTCTCAAAACTAAAATGCTAGCCTCTTACTAAGAAAAACGTGTCAAGTGTTGTTAAAACAAAAAAAGGAAAGGAAAAAAAAAAGGTTAACTTGCCAAACACTAGCAAAATCTCTACGAATCAAATGTTTTCTTAACTTATTATATATTTTTGACCTGGATGTTACATTTATTACAAAAATAAATAGGATTTTAATTTATTAATATGGATAGAACCTGTTCAATTATGACAAATCTATGCATAGATCTGTTCATATCCATGTCGGATTCTGCCCATCTGGTTGTAATTAGTCAACAACTAAATAATTGGGAGGATTTTGTAGATGACGTTTCCAGATTATCTATATATACTAGTCTATTAGATTATTAAACTTATTTGGTTACAAATATGTGGTTATTAATGAATCCAACCACATAAAATATGGAATTTATTTGAATCAGTTATCCATTGCTTATCTCATGGCTGGTATCGATTTTTTTTTTTTTTTTTTTGTAATGGCTATCTCGTGTCTGGTGTTAAATTATTTTGCCATGCTATTGAATTAATGATTTGTTATAAATCGAAGTCCTTCAAAGAATAAAGAATAAACAATTAAAATTTCCTTTATTTCTGTTATTCTCAAATAGGTCAGCATATATAAGTTATCCATCTAGAAAGAAATTACATGCAGAAAGTATGGGCAATTCGAATATTTGCATGGATGACCGCACCAGCGAATATGTATGAGAATTATTGGTTCATGCCTGCCAACTTCTTCGTATTCTAACAAAAAAAAAAAAAACTTCTTTATACTTCTTTAATTCTACATGTCTCTTTTTTTCTTTAGTTCTTTATATCCTTACAAAAGAATATAATATACCGCATATGTGTCTGTAGATTATTTTTTTCTCCTGTGAAAACATTTTAAAATAATTTAAGAAATTCAAATAAGGTTACAATAATTTGAAATAATAAATAAAATATTATAACTTGTGAAATTAAAAAGAAAGTTGTTTTTTTGCATTTTCTTTTTACTTTTAATTTGTAAATATAATGTATGAACTAAAGAAGAGCTTGCTTGATGGTAACTTTGGAATTTCAGGTAAAGAATTTGCTGGTCTCATATTTTTTTTTTCGTTAGTGTTAACACTGTAAGGAGTTAATTGTAATTCTAAAAATTATAATAAAGATGATTTGTATAATTTTCTAAGCATAAAGAGTGATTTGTGTAATTTTTCCCATAGTTCAAGGGTAATTTGAGTAATTCTCCCTAAATACAATGGTGCAGCTAGATTACTAATTAGATAGCATAATTATTTTTACTTGAAAACTGATCGATGAAATACCTCCAAAACTAAAGAAAACATACTGCAACAAATATTAAAAAGTAGCCTGGTAAACTTTCACAAAAGTATTGGACGATTATTTATAACTAACTTCAGTTGTATAATTCACAAACTCCTACTTAAAAGTTAAAACAATGAAAGCTTTAAAATAAGGATAATTTCACAAACACTCCCTGAGGTATGGCCTAATTACACAGACACCCCCTCATATTTAGAAAATTCCACAAACAATTCCCGTAGTATGCATCTCATTACACAAACACCTTTTATAGTGTATCGTTTGAATCGAATAGATAAAGCTTCTGGTGTTAGATCATAACGCGAAAAACGACGTGATGAATTATTTACAAAACTTTCAAATTATACACTGTCATTGACATTTTTTTTCATTTTCTAAGACACTAAAAGAGACTTGTTTTCTATTCTTTTAGCAACTTTCATTTATTTTCCATTTATGTACAAGACTAAAAAGATGCGCAAATTTTCCTTCATCAAAATGTAACAAATTCTTGTCCAAATTCATTTACAGGGGTGTTTGTGTAATTTTCCAAACATGAGAGGCGCTCGTGTAATTAGACCATACCTCAGGGGGTGTTCGTGTAATTCTCCCTAAAAATAAAGAGTTATCCGGCGATGCTCTATATATTCCAAATAATAAACCGGAAACAAATATTAAGACATAGTGGCATACCCGTAAATTATGGGTTTTTGGGGCCTGATTTGGCGACACAATGCTCAATGCGGATAACTATTATTACCACAGGGACAGAGATATTTGACTCACAATCTCCATTTTCCTCGTCCACCCACCCAACCCATCTCTCATCGTATCCAGCGTGTAATAATTAGGTCCGACCCGTACCCGGATATGGGACCCACTTTTCCTCGTTGATCTTTAATTATATATTCCAACACGTCACTTCAGTTGGGTCCAGCAAAACCTTATCCAACAATCACAGTCCAAGTCACGTCGGGCTTAGGGCGGTGGCACGTGAGAGGCACGTGTAAGGGAAGTGGGCCCGACTTTATCCGTATATTGCGGCAGGTTATGGAAAAGAATGGCGTGTGGGCTGACGTCTTTCTTTGGGATGGGCTGCTGCTGGTTCGTCCCTATCCACAATCCCTATCCTCCGGGCCCACACACCTTTGTTTTAATTTGGTTTGCATTTTTTTTATTTTTTGTCATGGAACAGGTGTTTTAATGTGGAATGTTCCCAAGCATCTCTTGGTGTCTGATATTTTCGTTCTAGACTCGGTTTGGGCAAAAATTCTGTCATAAATTTTATAGCAAAATGCTTATTTATCCTTAACATAAGAGATGAGCTGCGAAAAAATTATGGGACAAAGTGCAATAAGGTATTTAACATTGATAACCCTTAAAAATAATAGTAACATACTAATTGCTTTGATTATGCAAAAACGATACTCCCGAAAAGAATGCAGAAAAAACAATTATTAGATAAAAAAGAAGATTTTGTCATATTATGAATTAACAGAAAATTATCTTCTATGTTATATTGAATTCATAGACAAATTGTGGATCCACCGTGATTTTGAAATACAGTATACATTGACCTTTAGTTTGGTTGTTGGTATGTTTTATTGTATAATTACCAAAGTCGTTTTAGTGTTTCTAATATTTATCATTTAAAATAAAATTTAATTTAGTATTTTTATTTGTCTATAATCTAAAGTAATACATGCATATGTTTAAATAGATATGTTTGAAAGAAAATAAGGTTACGGTATTTTTCTCTAGGGACAGATATTGATTAACACTCCTAGTTTTTTTGCATATAAACTACAGTATCGTATATAATGATAATTCTTTTTTTAAGAAGTATATAATAATATTTCTAACATATAAAATATACACGGAGGTAATTATTTGCCTTTTCTTTACATTGAGGTAATTGTCTAAATTATACTAGAAAGAACACAGAGACGTTTGACGCCAAAAACCCTAAAATTCTAATTTGGTAAAATCCGGATACTCTTAAGTCTTAACTAAATCTCAATTCATTACTCTTTTCCATAAATATTAAGTTAGGGAGTCGGCTACAAGTTCTTATATCCCATTCTAATATCTGATACTTGTTAATAACAATATTATTCTAGTGTCCTAAGTCCTAATTCCTATGTCCTAACATGTTTGGATTTCATTCAAATTTTCCCATTATTTTATGTAATTTTTTCATTTGTCCAAGACGAAACTGTAATTCCCTGTAATCTTATGCACTTTGATACGAAAATAAAATAAAAAAAATAAAAAAATAGTAGAGTCGATTACTTCAACGTCGTGGAACGATTAGTTACACAAAGTCCATCTACTCTTACATTTTCGTTCACTACTTTTTAGTGGAAAACGTGCCACTAGTGTTAATATAGACTTGAAGACTTCCTTATCTTCAATTTCAGAATTAACTGCTTTTTTTTGAAAAAAATGTCACAATTTAACTGAGAAATTAGTGTGCCATATTTGTGTCGTTGACTTCTGTAGTCTGACAGTGAAACTTCATCGGTGCATGCTTGTCCCAAACTTGACGAAAAAGTTGTGCAAAGCGATCTTGTCGTGGAAGTAAAAGTTCATCTCCTTTTCACTTTGATCATTGAAATGCAAATTAGATTTTTAATACAGACAATTTTTGAGTTCCAACATACAATTACTTATTTTAATTAAAAATTAACTGAGAAATACCGCACTAATCAACAAAGAAAACGTAGATTGAATCGTGAATTACTGTTTTTTTAGCCATTTCAATCTGAATCAAGCAAAGTTTTATTTAAGTACTTTAAAGTTTAAAAAAGTTTAACTTTTTCGTATAATAATTTTATACAATCATTAGCTATCAATTCACTACTCAGATTTGCCACGATGGCTAATTTATATTCTTTTAAATTTGTAATAAGCACACTATTTATTAAATATAGACATTATCAAGTAATCTCTTGCTTGAACGTGAAAGTTGAATCATATTGACTTCTAATGTGTACCATTTAAACCGTCTTTTAATAAAATATCCAAGATCTCTATGCCCCACAATAGATTTCCACTCAAACATTCTCCATATTCCAATGTTAATTCAAAGCTACAAGACATGCAAATTGCAGATTTTACTTTCCCTAAACACGAAGACTTATATAAAAAAAAAAAAAAAAAAACTTCAAGAGATAATTAAAACTACATCCCACAAGGTCTATCCGTTGAAACTGAAAAAACCCCTAAAACTTCACAACATATATAATCAAGCGATTATATGTAATAAATGCTATTCAAACTTTAAGAGGTATACATATAATTGCCCAAACCTCAAAGAACTTTATTTGTAATATTTCTTCAAATTTCAGTTGTGCTTTATATGATTATCCAAAGAGTATATGTTTCTGAAATATTTATGACAATTTTTATGGAGAATGTATACAAATACGCCAAAATTTATGAAATTACTAAGAAGACTTTCTTGGTTTAAAAAAAATAATAATAGCAAGGAAGAGTTTTCGTTAAGGTTAGGTAGGAAATCAGTTCTCCGAGAAGTTAATATTATCCAAATACCTAACTAAATTAAATTATACTCCCATACTGGTCAGTTGCTTAGCTATAAGATAATCAAAAATTGTACTTTTTCTTGTAGTACGATACAGTGAGTCCGCGACTTTGTCTATAGTCATAATGAAAAAATTCGGTGGGTCGGATAATTAAATTGACCTATCTATAAATATGTGTGTCTATTGAAATTTGAAATAATTGTTTTGTAATTCAGAGGCAGAGAGAATTTTGTCTTGGCTACAGCAGGCTGTAATACAGCCTGCTCTCACAAAATGAGTGGGACCCACGTGGGCCCCACCGTGTGGGTCCCACATGTTTGTGAGAGCAGGCTGTATTACAGCCTGCTGTAGCATAGACTGATTCGGCAGAGAGAGACTGACGCGTTCTCTTGACTTTATTACCTGTAAATTGCCTGGCATTTCGTACCATTGCTTTTGAACTAAGTGGTGGGGCTTTAAAATTAAAATTTGAAACATAGACGTTATTAAAATCGAGGCCCTTATTATCGTATTTTATTTCACTGAAAACTTAAAACAATAATAATTAATAATCTAATCAAATGCTTATAGTTTAAACTCCTTAAGACCTTAACTAATTACCTTTGCTTCACTTCACGCAGCAACGCACTTTTTCTGCAGTATATTTACAAAAAACAACATTTTCATTTAATTTTGGTCTAGGGCCAGAAATATCAATTATGCTTTGTTTGATTTTGAAGGAAAGTATATTTTTTTTGGAGAAAGTTGTTTTTTTAAAGTTAGATATATATAATATATATATTGTTTCTTACGTCAAAAAGGACATTCAGATATTCTTCAAAAGCCCATACTTTATAAAGAGAAAAAACAATAATTTCTGTTGATTCATCTTTTTGGTTTTGAAATTGACACTGTTGGGCTAGGGCGAAATTTTTGAGCTCATTTAATTACGCAGGATATCAGATACGAAAGACCAGGGACATATGGGCCCTGTTCAAGAATTTGGGCTGGCCACTGAGGTTCTGGATGGAAGTCTATTTTATTGGGCTAGCCCAGTAAGGTTTTACATATTTTTCGATGGATGATCACGAATATTTGACTATTATGTCCAGGCACAAACAGATCCCTTCACACATTGCCACCAAAAATCTTTTGACACTTGAAGTTTGTTGAGGGTCATAGATTAAAAAGCAATATATAATACTTTAGAACCAACGTGTTTTTATCATTTTAATCATTTGTAAACTCTTATTTTTTTGGTGCTCCAAGCCACTTTAATTCGTAGATTGTTTTAAAAAAAGTAGTGACATGTGTTGCTATGAAATTTCGAGTCCTTAAAATAAAAGATAAGAAAAGTTAGAACAAATAAAATTATATATATTCAAAAGGAATATGGGTTACAATCTCAATAATCCTCTGATTCTTTTCTAAAACATATGAACTTGAAAAACTTGGTAAAGACTTGAGAATGAAGTTGATTTTTGATCTATTCCGTGGTTTTGATTTAAATGTCAATCCAATGGCATTTGAGCTTGATCTTGAATCAACAATTAACTTGACTTGATATTTGAGACGAACAATTTGATCTTCGTCTCGACTTCTTGAATTTGTTGAATATATTTGAAGTTCGATCTTCTTTAGCAGAAACACGATCATCTGAATTTGTTGAATATATTTGAAGTTCGATCTTCTTTAGCAGAAACACGATCATCGGAAACAATTTTCAGCGGCTTTGCAGCTTGATCTTGAGCCAAGTGAGGCTTTCTTTAATCTTCGTGAAGAACATCTTTGATCTTTGCGAAGAACACCTTGAATATGATGAACTTGAGGGAGAGCCAAGTGAGGCTTTCTTCTCTTCAAAATATGATATTTTTGTTGTGAATTTGCTTTGAGTGAAGACCTCTATTTATAGGTGTAGAAGTGGAGACTTGATAAGGTCAAGATATGAGGTGGAAGCACACTATTGGTTCTTCCATTTTCAAGATAAATACAAATTTATTTTGTATTTATCAAGAAGTATTTAAATAAAACACATCATATATGACACATGTCTTGATTTGATTAGCCACAAACTTCAACAAGATTCTATTGGCTTGAACACCTCACTTTGACACTTGGCACAATTTAATTAGTCAGTAAAATATATTAGAAAATTAATTAATTTAACTATTTCATATTGGAATTTAATTTAGTAAAATTCCAATTTTGAAATAGTAAAAGTTAAATTAATTTTTAATCATCAATATATGTTCTATTTAATAGACACAAAAGTTAAGTGTCTACAACATGTATTCATTTAAATCCACTTAATTTTTCTTTAGTCCTTATAACTAAATGAGAAATCTTTCACTGATCACATTTTCGTTACTCTCTACATAATACAATATTTTCAAGCTCTTCTTTTGTAGAAATATAAAGAAACTAAACTGAAAGAAAATAGTTGCCAAATTTAACACGTGAAAGTCTAAAAGTCCACAAAATTCTACAAAATAGGCCCATTAAACCAAATGGCGAAAATGTAAAACTTTGTTTTTCTCCCACAAAGATTCTTCTTTAATCAGAGAAGGATAATTTAACCCGTATATAAAAGCTAGAAATAATAGATTAAGCAACTAGAACAAATTTGACTAGGATGCAACTTGGCGCCATTTGATGAGACATCAAATATCATTGATATTTTTTTTTTTGAAATTAATGAATGAAAGATGACGTAATAAATTTGACATGAACATGACGAGAGCCAGAAAAACAGAAAGAAAGCACTAGGAAAACTTGTCGTGGTCTTATGATCTTAAAAAATACATCATACATGACATAAGAGCTAGTTTATATTTTGTCATGTGATAGCCGTTGATTTACTTACACATATATCTTATTTCAAACTGAAATAGTTATAACATTTTCAATTTCATTTGTTATATTAACGAAATAATTAGCTTTTTCCTTTTTTGATCACAAAACTTGGAAACCAACATTGTTGGACTGCAGGAAATAGGCTGACCATCAGTCTATGCTACAGCAGGCTGTAATACAGCCTGCTCTCACAAACATGTGGGACCCACACAGGTTGGGCCCACGTGGGTCCCACTCATTTTGTGAGAGCAGGCTGTACAGGTGGTCAGTTATGGGCCCTGCTGACGTAGAATAGAATAGTCTAGTAGATGGCAGCCCAGAATAACAATATCTAAATTAAACATAAATGCGAACAGAAATATTCTTATATTCTACTTTAATAAAAAAAAAACCTTCATTTATTGTTTAACATAAATACAAATATTATATGTTACATATTATTAACTCATCTCCACTTTGTTTAATTAAATTGCAAATAGAAAAACGAAAACTGTCTTCCTTCCATTTTCTGTAATCCAAGATTTGAAAACTCCTAAGAACTTTTTAAAAAAGAAAAATGAAATGGTTTCCCATGTTTAGCACGTGAAAAACTAAAAGGCCTTTATGAGCTTTATTAATCTATCATAAGCACTCAGTAGTCAGTATGAACATGACAATTAGTATCACTATCAGTGTAACACAATCCCCCACATATTTTGACCAACAAAATCCCAAGTTAACACCTATAAAACCTTTTTCCTATTCTCTCTTTAAAGTAACAAAACACATGTACATATTACAAAAATAAATACATCAAACTATCCTCCACAACCGAAAAACTCATATATGATACACCATTCCCACTTCCAAAGTTGAAGCATGAGGCACACTCAAAGCATAGCTAGGAGCTCTAAAATTCCTTCTCAAAAAATCATAACCCGAATTTATCACAAGTCTCTTTATCAAACTTGATCCTTGCTTTGCTCTCACATAAGAATGCCCCAAAATATAGGCTATACCAGCCTCCCTAGCATCCATCAAATCGCGCAACTCCTCCCGACATCCTTTATCGATCTCAGGGCTCTCCGGTATTACAAACCTAACCCGTTTCCTCGGTTTAACAGGTCGCGGCGATTGTATTTCTCTCAGCTCTGATGTCCCTGGGACATCTGGATCCACCCCGTTTTCTTCACAATACCGGATCCCGTCCAAATGCGTCGAAGGAGACCCTACCACTACCATTTCTTCGCTTTGCTTTCTTGGAAGTTTACCCCCATCGTTCGCCCCTGGATTTCCGGTCCTTATATACTCGGCTATACTACATACGAGATCGTTCTCAAATTGCATGTCGTCCTTATGAGCATCACGGTAACCGTATCTAACAACGCATCTATATATACGGTACTCTCTAGGTCCAATATGCCCCACGAGGAACCGTTCTTCGTGTTTGACATGTGGGACGGGGACGGATTTTACGCAAAGAAAAACGAGGACTTGATGGAAGGCTGGAAGATTTGTGACAAAGTGGGAGAAGATTGCGGGGATTCCAGAGACAAGTTCTGTGTGAATGAGGCCAATGCCACGGACCCTTACAATGCCCAAACTAGGGCCAAGACCAAGGAGCCAATCGACTGAGACTTTGTTTTGGACATCAAACTCATATTTCTTCAATGTCCCATAGTGCCAGACACACATTATTATCATGAAGATGAATGAAAGGGCGATTGGAACCCAGGCGCCCTCGAGAAACTTGATGAGAGAAGCGGAAAAATATAGGGCTTCTATTGAACCAAAAAATAAGACGAAGCATATTGCTAGGAAGACACTCCGGTGCCAGCATAAAACGATTACAAGTGACATCAAGCATGTCGTGACCAGCATGACGGTTATTACAGCTAGACCTGAATAAGAAAAGAGGTATAGAAAGACTAGTCAGCAAAGACATAAAATATATTTATAAATATCATGGCTGGTGCATAGCTCATATACTACATACTCATCTACCGACAGAATGACAAGAAGAAACCCCAACGATATACCCAATCCTTTGTGAGAACCCCAACAATATGGACATTTTCAGATGTTAAATCTTGTTTTTTGACTCTGATTTGGCAAGGGCCGTTGAAACATCCGAATAAATGAATGGACACTAAGAAAAATGTAAGGCATTTCAATCCATTTCTTTAGGAGAGATAAAAGGCTACAGAGGATCTTGCTGTTAATTTTTGTTTCATTTTATAAGGAATAATTATATTTACCCCCTTGAGGTTTAGTTTAATTATGAAACCTTCTTAAGGTTTGAATAATTATAGAAGACATCTCCTACAGCTTTAAACACATAAAGAAATAAGGAAGAAATCTGTAATGTAATATCTAAATTCAGACAGTATCTAAATAACTAATTCAAACTTAAAAGAGTATATGGATAATGCTTTCTAAATTTTCAAGGGATGTTCTGTAATTATTCATATCGTAGGAATATTTTTTTAATCAACTCTAACATTGCGTAAATGTAATTATCCCATATTACTAAATGTGGCTTAGCTTAAGTCATACCTGAAGCATGTCCCATCCGTCTTGTGTCTCTGAAACCAATTGTAACAGCCAAGCAAAGAAGCATCAGAGTCCAGTTGATTTCAGGTATGTATATCTGTCCATGAAGTTTTGATGAAGTGTGAACTATTTTGACTCGTGGAAAACACCCGAGAGCAGAGCACTGCTTTATGATAGAAAAAGTTCCGGTGATGATAGCTTGGCTTCCAACAACTGCAGCAAGGACCGCAATTACCAGAACCGGCCATCTTAATTTTTCTGAGACAAGAATGCAGGAGTGCCTTGTGAGTGGAAAAACTTTTTTGAAAATTCTTTAACTTAACAACTTGAGATACCTACCAGGTACGGAGACATAAAAGCCGATATGATAATCATATTCACTGCCATGATGCTGAGAAAGATAAGCAGCTTGGCCCATATATGCAAGGATTAGCGACGGATAAACAATGGATGTGAAGGCTATCTGCAAATACAAAGTCGCAAGTATGTTAGACTAAATGACATTTTTACGGAACGAGAGCATGAAGCATTAAATTTTAAATTGGAATCAAACATCTCTGACAAAGCCTCCAGATGAACTATGGACAAACAGGTCGATTAAACTAAATGGATTGTCCGCCAGATCATACCAAGGCAATACAATAAAAAGAAGATATCAACACTAGTCGTATAGCCCTGTTGGGAAGACAGTTTCTTTGAATTGTGAACTTAATAAACAACGAGAAATATAATTTGACTTCTCACTGATAGAATACATATAATTTCACCAAGGCAACTATTTCTGATTCACTAATATGCAATCAAAATATATGAACTAAAAAGTTGAGGGTGTAACATATTTGCTAAAGGTCAAATAGAAAATAGGGAGTAACTCAAGGTAATTTTGCTAGTTATAGGTAAAGTAATGGACACTCTACCTTTATTGACAACTGGGAAAAGTGCCCAAGATCCGCAAACATTGCTTCTGAACCTGGATTCGTTAAAGCACACATTAGAACCTTGTCAAGGGAAGAGAAAGAACATTATTTTCACCGAAAATTCCTCAAACATATCGAACACTTTGACTTGCCTGTTATGCAAAGAAGAATTCCACCCAAGGCCACCCAGCCTCCTCTCTGTGTTTTCTTCAGAAATTTGTACATGTAGTACGGTGATAAAGCTTGATAAACATGGGGATTCCAGTGAAATATGTTATATACACCAATAGCACTGATGCACAGAAGCCATATTACGACCACAGGAGCAAACAAGAATCCGACCCTGTGGGTGCCATAATGTTGAAGGGCAAACAAGGCAATCAGTACGATACAAGCAACTGGGACTTCTACATCTGCAAGATTGTTTTGATTTCAGATAGAACAGAAATGTGTCAAATAGAGCTAAACTGAAATACAAACATATTAAATGGTTATATGGATTATGATGACAAATAAGTGAAGGAAAACTACATTCATATAGGGAGCTTGATATGTATATGCATATACGAAATATAAATAAAAAATGGACAAAGACACAACGGGGTTGTGTACATAATTATCTCCATACTCAGTCTGATCTATCACATAGGAATGGTGTTTTATAATGATCCAAGAACGAAGAGCTACCAGTTCAATATAGCGTTCCTAGACAAATAATCCCGTGGTTACCATTTTATGTTTCATCATTTCCTCCGGACTGAACTTTTGTCATACTGCTTGATACTTTACTTTGCATATGCTCCCCCAAATCAAGTTTGAACTTCATCTAAATGGCGGAATATGCTACAAGTCATTGGCAATATTCACAATCAATAAACCAGAGGCACCACTTCTGGTTTATAAACAACTCTCATATGGACCGCATCATAGATATTTTTGTGCCACTTATAGTGAACTAAGAAAGCACGTCTTCCTGCCCTAACTTGGAAAATCTCTCGATTGTTTCTTCAATCACGATGGTGAGGTTTCTGAGCAATAAATAGTTTTAGCCAAACAACTAGTAGTGGAGGACTACACCATTTGCTATTCTAAAGAGTAAAAAGTCACATAAGGCAATTCTTAGAAGAGATTGATTGAAAGAAACTTAACAACTGCGACCTCAATTCATTTAACTCTTGATACTCATCTCCCGTACGTAACTTAAGATGGCAGATGAAACCAAGCGCCAGACAGTTAAAGGGAAAAGACTTCCATCATCTGCACTGATAACCTGGAGAATCTGATAAGTAGTCTTTCTCCCACGATTTCTGTAGTCTCCGGAAAGTAACGAAATACTATAGACACATCAGTTAAATGATATCATTCTGTCATATAAAATATCACAACATAATATTGATAAATTACTATTCAATCCCACTAACTTATGCTTCAATATAATCTTAAAACTCTCTTAATCCATCAAAACCATTAGCTATCATCAGAACTTGAACCAATTCAAAAGACAACAAACTAAAATCTATGAACTAGAACATTCAAAAGGGGGGCAAACAAGAATCTTACATTTATGATGCTCCTTCTCCATCGAAAGTTCGACACCAGAAACCGCAGAAAAAACTGCAAATACCAACAAATTTCAATGATATTTAAACTACCAAACAAATAAAAAAAGTTCAATCATATGTCTGAAGCTTGACAAAGAAACAACCAACATACCTGAAATTGCGGGAGTCAAAATACCATCTCCAATCACCATACAAGCACCAAGAAGAGCCAAAACAAGCAAAAATCTCTGCAGAACTCTATATCTTTCCAGAGTAGTTTTAAGCCTTGCCCCAAAAGTTGATGGCTCAGGACTCACAATATCCTTTTTGTAAGATGACAAGTCCTCATCTGCCGACTGAAAACTTGGCAATGCATTTACTTTAGCATGCCTACACAAGAGTGAATACAGAGCAAAAGTGCCTCCTTCACCGTTATCATCAGCTCTCAGCACAATAAACACATACTTCAAAAGTGGAACCAACGTTAATGTCCAAAACACAAAGGACAAAACACCAAATATTTCGTCATTGGAATCAGAGTGTTCAATATCTCCTGCAAAAGTATTCCTGAACACATACAGCGGCGATGTGCTCAAATCCCCATACACAACTCCCAAACTTTGATAAGCCAATGTGAATATTGTTCTCCAAGACTCTTTCTGCAACCACAAACACACAAAAACCCAATCACAAATTAGCCCAAAAAAACAACAAAAATCCTTATTTTCCCACAAAAAAACACAAAATCAAAACACACCCAAAATCACTTTAAACATAAAAAAGATCTCACCTTTACATGATTCTGATAAAACCCACCTTCGAGATCCATTGAAACTGCTCCTCAGATGTTCAAGAAACCATTTTTACTGAAAAATAACACTTTTTAGCCTAAACCACCCTCCCCAGTAGAGAACTATATATCAACAAGACAACATATACTGACACAGACACGCACTCCAAATTGAATATACAAAACACCAACAAAAAATGGATAATTTATTGAGAACAAACACCTAAATGTGACACACACACACACACACACAGACACAGCAGTTGAACAACCTCCTCAAGAAGAGAACAAACAAGTAAACAATAAACTTATTGTTAATAGAAAAAGTTGGCAATAGGAAAACAGAGCATAAATACTTTGGAATATTATGGTTGTGAATGTGAAAAAGAGGGTTATATTCTAATCTCTATCTATCTTATTACTATATTATTCTCTCGTCAAAAAGGTAAGTGAGATATGGTTCATATACGAGCAGGTAGTGTTTGTTTTTATGTTTTCTTTCATGTTGTAATTTTTTGCTTGTTGGGAGTTAGTTTATTTCTTGTTTCTTTCTCTCTCTTCTTATGTGTGTGAGAGAGAGAGAGAGACGTGTAAACGTGTGATCTGACATCAATTAGATAGACAATAAGGTGTTTAACATATATTAGTATTAATGGGATATTTGATCTTAATTATTATAAGAAGAAAAGTATATATAAGTTGATTTTGATATTCAACTGTATTTCTCGACTGTGATGGTGTGTAAGAAAATGTCTATTTGAGATTTGGACGGAGAAAAATCTTGTTGATAAGAAGACATTGTTTCTATTTTAATAATATAATTGTGACTTAACCCCACAGCTTAAGTAAAGGTTACAATATGGCAAAAGATAATTAAGAGATTTAGTAATCATATCAGGAGGATTCTAAAACTGATAAATGGAATTAAATAGTATTGTACTTTTTTGACGAGAGTCCACGGCTTAAGTAAAGATTACCATATTGCAAAAGAATTAAAAAAATGAATAGAAACCATTTTAAGAGGATTACAAAACTTAAATTAAATTAAAAGTAGTTATTATACTTTTCAACGATCCAGCTTTAATAAAGTTTCGAACTTTTAGCTTTGTTATTTGATTAGGTTTGATTGAGTTAATAATGAAATAATTAAGTGTTAAAATGTCACGAAAAAGCCAAAAATAAATAAATAAATAAAAATACTCACGTGTTTTATGAAATTGACTTAAACTATCCTACCAAAGAAAAATAGGCAAAAAAGTTTGCCGGTGTTTTGGAAAAAAGTCAAAAACTCCTTTCTAATTTTATACACTAATGAGTGTTTTTTGCTCATTTTTCTTTCACATGATTCTTTTTTCTTGTCATTCACGTAAAAACAGGACTTCTTGTTTTTATCATACATAACACATGCTTTTTTTTTTTTTTTTTTGCCAAAAATCAATATTTTGCTTTAAGCTTGATTTCTGAGCTTAACAAGAATCCATTGACTAAATTTAAAAGATAAGTAACGACTTTCTTTTTTGTGTTTATTCTCAATTAAGGTTAATCGATTACGCAAGCTTAAGATTGTTGCCAGCGTCAAAATATCTTATCTCTATTTCTCGGAAAAGGTAGCTCGACGATCTCAACAGATTTTGCATAATGTTTGGATTCTTGAATATTTTCCACGACATTTTTGTCAACAAAATTGAATGCATGATGATGTAAGTACAAGTGAACGTCAAAAAGAGTAATGAACAGTAACTCCAATTTTTCAAAAGTCACCTAATGATACTTTTATGATCTTTTCCGCTTACTAATATTATTCAACAATTTGCACGTTATTCTCAAATTTATAACGCCATTTTTGAATAATGATATATAATAAGACACACAATCATAACCTCATACGATTTAAATTGATCTTGAACACGAAATGATATTGCAACATAAAAGCACTGCACAATTTCTCCATAATATTTTGAGGCGTTTGTTTAGGCTTAAGTCTTAACCCTAAATGTTAAAATAGAGATTTGCCAAGCGTTAATCAAGAAAATACTAGTTAATGCACCCAAGTGAAGGTGTACCGACCTACTTTATAGAAAAATACTTAGACAAATTAGGGCCCCACTTCAATTCTTTCGTAGAATAATAAAAGTGAGTCGTGTGCACATTTATTAACGTGTAAGCAAATGATATTTTTAGGTGTATGGTATCAAAAGCTGAGTCCCTTGAATAAAAACTTTATCTTTCCTTTTATTAGAATAAGAAAATCTTTGATTCATGAACTGTAGATTTATAGGACAATGACATGTATAAATAAAGCATTAAAATACAAGTTGAGTATTAAAACGTCAAGCCCCACGCTTTAATTTGTTTTTGTTTTTTTGTTATGAATTCAAATGGAGACATGGGACTTGGTCTTATGTGACTGATTTGAACACATACGTAGGGTGGGGTGGCGGGCAACCCCAACAAAGCCTGAAACGACATAAGTACTAGTCTTGTTTGATGTATATAATCTAAGACGCCTATGTTTTTCTTTTTTTAATTAAACTAAATTAAATCCACTTGTTTTAGATAATAAGCTTAGTACATGAAAAAAGAAATATGGATTACGCAATCTGATAACACCCATGCATGTTTTCTTTCTCTTTTCCAACGTTTCATGCAAATAAAGATGGGAAATGAATTGTATCTGTTGAGGTTTAGTAAAACTAAGAATAGTTAATTAATCTGTATTAGCTAGTTTGGATTAAAAAAGAAGAAGTGTACAACAATATATGGATACATTATGAGGGAAGTAATTTATAACATACCAAGAAAGTTTCCTAGGGCTGATTTCCTTCCACTAGAGTTAGGCGGGAAAATGAATGATTAACGGTCAAAAGATATTAATAAAATTCTAATTACATAGAATAGGAAAGATGAAAATATATGTTCCATTTGTCTTATTTTATTGTACCTAACATAAAAAAAATAAGATTCCATTTCATCATACTAAAACTTAACAACCAGTTTTTTTTTTTTTTTTTTTGGTTTTTTTACGTAGTATATAAATCCAAACTATACTTTAGTTCATCAAAGAAAACAAAGTAATTATATTAACAAGGCTCAAACTTAAACTATCAACCAATTGCCACATATATCTATGAAACGATTGTAAAGAGAGATGGACTTTAAATTAAAGAGATACTCCATGGCAATATTCAGTTGTCTCCTATTCTTCTTTTTGAAGTGCAATCTTTTATGTAACTCTCATCCACATCTATTTACTTGACTATTCAACTTTTCTTTTAATAGTAGCATTAATAATTGAGAGAGCAGAAGTGGACAATGAGAGCAACTAAAGACCAAATTAAGTTACTGATAATTAACATTTTAGGGTCCCATTTATTTTTCCCGAAAAGAAGGAAGTGCTATCTTATATGTTTTAGGCTACCATACCATTTCCAATACCTTACTCAATTGTAAACTGTGAAATCAAATGATCGATCATCGAAATTTTACTTTTATTTGGATGTTAGAATAAATCAAGAAAACATTAAAAAAAAATAAAAAAAATAAAACTAGTTTTGGTAGCAACTTAATTGTTAACTTCTAGAAAGTTTCAATTTTGATGTGCGCATTGGTATCACTTTTGACTCGGGCTACTTATAATAATCAAACAAAAAGGAAGAAATTATTTATGGTTCCATAAAGGCATCCTTGAAAACACTTCTAATTAAACACGAGCGAGAGCACATTGATTGTGATTTATTTTCTTTTGAATGCCCTAATTAGCAAACCAAACCACACAGATATAATATTTAAGTATTTTACTGTTTCTCATTAGCTAGCTAACAATGACTACTGGATTGATCCAGAAGTCTCAAACCAAAAATAAAATAAAATAATTGTTTTGACCTAGTTTAATTTGAGTAAACCGGTAGGTGGAATGGCTGGTACATACAAGTCAATTAGCCAAGTTATGGCCTACATTACTGAAAGCTGGTTTAATTATAAAATGAGGAGTGGGGCTCCCATCGTGGTCAAATACTAATAGTTATGTGAATAGGTGAAATACTTAAATGTACTCGATTTTTTTCACTTTTTTTGTTAGTTTTGAGAAAAGGTGCAGCTTCAGATTTTCTGGTTTTAAAAAATGTCATAAGAATTCTTGAGTTTTTTTTTTTTTTCATTTCTAAATGTTATGATATTGGAGCTCCTAATTGAGTTACTCATTATCAAAAATAAAATAAAATTAGGAGTTACTCAAGGGGCAGCTTTGAAAAGTCCGTGCTCAAAATTTTGCATATATATATATATATATACTATGACCGTCAATAGATCGATACATATATATAATGTGTTCTAATATCTTGTGGACAAAGTGAAATGTATTATTTGTTCATTATCGCTTTCAACAAGTTGAGAGTTGAGAGTAGATAATTCACGTACAATATAAACTATAAATATAAACAAAATGCCGGTGGAATTTTCTCAAATTTAGTAGAGAAATTAGGAAGTCTCAAAAGATTGCTCTATCAACATTAGATCTCGCTTTGAAAATGTTCTTAATCATATGAGAAATGAGGAAATAAGCTCTACATCACAACTTTGACTTTTTGCGTACCACATGCTACCTTTTTTCCAAACCCGCAAAGTAATAAGTGAAATGCTATAATTACAGTTATTTTAAATATTCTCAGTACCCATTTTAAGAACTTCATTTTTATAACACGTAAATGAGTATTCTTTTTCTATTTCCGTGAAAAAAATGTCATCAAAAGCACCTTGCTCTTTTTACGCTAAAATCAAAGTCAAGAACTGTAGCAATTCTATAGTACACACTTAGTGAAACTTAAACCGTCAATTTCAATAATTTTTATGAAGGTCATCTTAAAATTCAAAATCGGAGGCATAAAGACTCTTCAATTTCCACCTTCGTAAAATCAAACTTTTTGGTTTTGTACTATAAGGCTACTCCTTCATCACACATTTAGTCTCATGAAATTCTACAATCAAATGTAGTCCCAAGTTTTAAAACTTGTCTAGCATTTGGTCACATTGGGATGCTAAAGTGAATAATAGTCTCAATTTTTTAGACTTGCAACGTCTGAGATCCCAAGTCTAGTTTCTAACATTGCTAATTGACATTTTGCTCCTCAAATTACTGCCTTTTGGCAAATTACACCCCCCAAGTATAATTTTTGACCTTTTACATCTCATAATTAATAATAAGTATACTCTCAAATTTGCTTTTTGTTCAATTTTTATTTTCAAGAGCTAATAGGTTAATTTACAGTAATTAAGTGAAATATGGTTGTAATATTTTTTAAGTTTTATAGTATAGGAAATGAAGAATTTATTGAAAATGTTTCCAAAATAAAAATACTGAGTAATTATAATTTGAAAAGGAAAAGAAAATAAGAAAGTATTCTTGAATAAATATTCAGTATATATTTGTTTTTGAATAAACTTAAAATGTCCATCAAATAAATTTTTACATAAGAAATCTAAAAAAAGTCAGTGAATAAGAATCCTGATTGTTTAGTTTTTTTATTATTTATTTTTGAAATAAAAATAAATAATTTCTCAATATTCTTTCAAATATAGTTTTTTCCGATTATATTTAATTAGATGAATAGTTTTTGTTCTATTCAGAAAAATGTGTATACAAACGTAACATTACATTCTAAATATTTATTCAAAATCGTATTTCTCTTTTTCTTTTAAAACCTTTGCTAATATTTACTTTTACTTAACAAAATACTCATTTAAAAGGAAAAATTATATCCATATATTTATTCAAAGTTATTGACTTTTCTTGTTTTCTTTTTCGTTTTTAAAAAAAAAACATGCGTGGGAACAATTTCTTTGAACAAATTTGTCACTTATAACTATAAAACTTAGAAATACAAGTACACACAGAATTCCCTTAATTACGATATATTTTTATAAAATAAAGTCAAATAAGTATTTGTTGCGCTGTAAAGTGCTTAAAAACAATATCTTTAGGGGGAAATGTTAATTTTCAATTTAGAAGTTGAGTTTGGGACTAAATGTGACTGACAAATTTTAAAAACTTGGACTACTTTTATTTTAGTGTTCCTACGAGACGAAATGGGAAAATATCTTTTAAAGTTGGGACTATTTTTTACTTTAGCATTTTGATAGGACTAAATGTGATGAAGGCGAGAACTCTATGAACAAAAGGCAAAATTTTGCTCCTATATTTGACACTTGTGATGTTAATTTCAAAACTATTATAAGAAAACACTTGACCTATTATGACCATAAATTGCATAAATTTTGTTTGTCAATTTCACGTCCCTTGCAAAATTTTACATGAATTATGTACACCAAAAGAGTCTTGATCTACACAAAGCTACAATTTCCAAAAGAAAAAAATGTTTATAAAATGAAAACAACAAGCTTGTAAAGGGATCTGAAGTAAAAAAAATTGTCATGAGCCCCGTTTGATTTTCTAAAAAAATTATGTATGGTGTAAACAGTTTCTCTTGCTTAAATTAGTGGTGTAAATAGGTAGTGAAACTGTACGAAAGGTAGTGAAAAGTAGGAAAAGAAAAAGTAAAGGAAGGAAAAAAGATTTGTGGGATTCCACATACATATTACGTTTTTAAACCTTTATACGCACTCTCACTACTCACATTCTACGAGATGTGGCGCTGCTTTTCCTACAGTTACTTATCACTTTTTGAACTTCTTGGCCTCGGCGAAAAGGAAGACTTTGAAAATTAAATATGATTCATTCAATTTACTTTCGAAGTTTAACACACAACCAGAAGTTCAAAAAGTGCATTGCTTTTGATTTTAGGGATTTTTGACATAAAGAGCTTACGACTAACTATTTAACTAATGCAAGCAAAGATCATATGGAATAATTAAATAGACTTTACACTATTCTCTTAGCTACCCATTTAAATTTAAAGATAAATACATTTAGGATAGTAAGTATTAGATGTATGTTATTCAAATATATATATCGATGGTTACATGAATAAATTATTAAAGCGCGTGACGTATAAATTATTACTAATTAAAGTTCAAACTTAAAGAAGTTTCATGTGACGATAGTTCTTCGGAAGAAAAGTCAAATTCAGCAAATGGGGGCCGACTAATGCATCATGAAATAGCTTATGACATCTTTTCTTACATTGGATGTAAATGATTGATTTTTCTCCATTACCAAATATCGTAGTCTTTAGTCCACTGAAAATGACATATTTAGGTAAACCAATTATGGTGTTATAAGAAAGTGGCAAACGTCGTATATTACCTATATTCGGACCATTGATGAAATTGATGATGTGAAACACACACAAATACATATATATTATATATATATATATATATATATATATATATATATATGATGACGGCCCCTTTTCCGGCCACGCTCGTCACTGGAGCTGTTCGCACGTCGGTCTCGGCTTAAGATGCACCCGGACTCGGGTAAGCTCCCTGCTGCTCCGCAACTATCCACGACCCTTGGGGGTTCGGGCTCCGTTCGCACGATCTCCCTTCAAACTGCTCCCTTGGCTGAATCTTGAGCTCTTCCGACCCTCTCGGCTTGTGCTCACTGCTTTTCTCTCCCTAGGTGAGGCTATCTCTAGCTTGTGATTTTAGAGGGAAGAATGTGTTGTGCTGACTTAAGTTGTGTGAATGCTTGTTGTATGATAGCTTGAGTTTTGCAACTGACCTGCCTCCCTATTTATAGGGCAAAGGGAGGTTAGAAGTGTAATTTTGCCCTGGGCACGTGTCACCGTGCATGCTCGTCCGAGGGTAATAGGGTACTTGAGTACCCTTGTAGAGTAGGGCACGTGGTACCCGCATGTTACCCTCGGTGCACGGCATGCTCCGGTTACATCTTATAACTTCCGAACCAATGCTCTTTATTGGGGAGGCGGGGCGGTCGAGCCCTGGGAGGAGAACAACGCATCCGGGTAAGTGGAGTGTGACGTCGATTCTGACGTCCGTCCCCCTGGGCACGTGTCCTCGTGCATGCTCGTCCGAGGGTAATAGGGTACTTGAGTACCCTTGTAGAGTAGGGCACGTGGTGCCTGCATGCTACCCTCGGTGCACGGCATGCTTCGGTCACACCTTATAACTTCCGAACCAACGCTCTTCATTGGGGAAGCGGGGCGGTCGAGCCCTGGGAGGAGGACAACGCATCCGGGTGACGTCGATTCTGACGTCCGACCCTCCCCTCTGGTTGGGGAAAAGGGACGGTCGCCACTGGCTGGCGAGTAGATGACGTACGCCTGCATGTGAGGGGTTTGACTCCCCTCGGGGAATACATACAACATAGGATATGATATAATAAGTATTTAATAAAGGTGCGGGGGTTAAGGAGGTCGATATACCTGGGGGTCGGGTATCTGGGGGTCGGGTATCGAGCGAGAAAAAAGGGGGGGGGGGAGTGGGGCTCGATAAGGTCAGAAGATTAGACCATGTGGACGGTTACGATCCCAAGAGGGAGAGTATGCGTCATCATAAGTCCCCCAGTCTCTGTCGCAGTTCGCAGAACGTGGCAGAGAGTAAAATAGCTAGGGGCCTAATCATCTGACCGCGTGTCGGCCTCACTTCCTGATTTCTCGGGATTCCTCAAACTTCTCTCATACGCTGGGCCTTATGTGTTATTCATCCGCGTCTATTGGGCTTCGAGCGGGAGTTATACCGCCTTTTTGGCACGTCTATTTAGGTTTTTCATGTTGCAGTTTTGTAGGTTCATAACTTTTGCCCCCTTGTAGCTGTAATTTCCTTTGCTTCTTTTCACCTACTATCATTATGTCTGCCAACGCCGCCGCAACCGCTTCTTCCGGATCCACTCCTCCTGCTTCTCCGTCTCGGTCCGCGCCGTCCTCTCCTCTGGCTACTCGCCGTGGTAAGCGCACGGCTGCCTCCGCCGCCCTGGAGAGAGGGACGCCGTCCAAAAGGCAAGCGGTGAATATAAACGACGCCGTGAGCACCGCGACTCAGGCCACTGTTGACAACTTAATCGCCAAATATAATGTGGCGATGGAGAATGCGACGGTGTTGATCTCGGAGCCCTCGGATCGGGCGAATAATCCTCCCACCGGTTTCTTGACTGTCTTTTTTTCTCAGGTCGAGGCTGGGTGGCGGATGTTTGTGCCGCCTCTTTTTCGAGATGTAGCCAAAGCCCTAGGGCTTTGTCTGAGTCAACTTACACCCAACGCTTTTTCCATTATGGCTGAGTTTGAGATTACCTGCCGGAGTCGAGGGCTCCCTTGTACGGCCGACCGTTTGTTGGCCTTATATGACGTGGGTGCCGGCCAGGTGCCTTTCTTCTATCTGACTCCCCGCTTATCTCAGGCTGTTCCGGGGGCGAGGATTCTCACCGATGCTTTTCCTCCTATAGCAGTTGGAAATCCAATTTCT
Source organism: Misopates orontium (assembly GCA_946800315.1). NCBI lineage: Eukaryota > Viridiplantae > Streptophyta > Magnoliopsida > Lamiales > Plantaginaceae > Misopates > Misopates orontium. The sequence goes on along the minus strand of OX326952.1, from coordinate 19,967,749 downwards.
TTTTCATAAAGCCTCCGAGTCGTAACTGTGCGAGCTGGGGGTGACAAGCGCGTGGTCGAGCAGTCCCACGGAGTTGGATACCACCCAACTTGACCGGACTCGGCTCCGGATGATGGAGGAAGGGTACTTTGGGGCGAAGTATCACGTGCTGAAGCTGACCAAAACCCCGAGGCTATTCGAGCTTTGTGGTCTTCAAGGTGGGGTTAGGTCACCCTATTTCCCAGATTTGCAGCGGGACCCTGAATTTTGTAAGTTCTGATTCCATCTCCCTTAGTATCTGTCTCTCCTTGTTGCACTGCTGTACTAAATTTCTTTTTCCCGATCCATGCCCTCAGGTTCACTGGTGTCCACTTTGGCAGAGGCAGCCAAAAACGCGCCTGTACCCCCTAAAGTTCCTAAGGGGGGCAGATCTGTTCGAGGAAGGACCTCGTCTTCCCAATCCGTGGCAGGAACTCAAGTCGCGGATGCTCCACCGCCTCCTCTTCCATCTCAGTCTACTCCCGAGAGAGAACTAGCGTCTGTTCTTTGCCCGGCCCCTAGGCTTAGCAGTGATGCGAGCTCAGCCCCGCCGACTTCCGGTGATTTTCCTAGCCTTCGGGAGGAAGATCTCGACCTCCTTCGCGATCCGGCTCCCGTTAATCTCGATGCCGGCTTTGGTTGGGTCCGGGAGTCTTTACCAGCCACCTTTGATTGGGGTGGTCTGGCTACTTCCCCTGCTGCCCACGAGGAGGTTGTGCCTTCTCCAGCTTCGCCTCCTCGGGATTCCATTTCTCACCCATCTTCCGACCCCCAAGGGGAGGGTGCAGAGACTGCTCGATTGCCGGAGGGTCGGGGGGAATCCGATGCTCCCACGCCTTCTTCTCCGACCCTGAGGGATGGTTTGACGGGTTCGGTCGTCGGGTCTCCTGGGGCAGCCGACGTGGGGTCTCCCGTGCCACCCTCGAGTCCTCAGGCCGGCACGGCGCCCCAGCAAGAGGAGGCCGAAAGTGAAAGACCGGAGGTTGGGGGTGGTGCAGGTGGTGCTTGGGACGAAGGCACCTCTTCGCGGATGGTGGCAAATCAACCGAATCGTCCTAGGTCCGTCGAGCGTTCCCTAACGGAAGAGCTACGTGGCCTGGGTGGTGGCTTCGCCATGTTGAGCCAGGTGGTGGATTCTCTTGAGGTTGCATCGCTCCGGAACCGAGGGATCCAATGGTTGAAAGACCAGGCTGGCTACGAAGCGGTGGATGTAAGCTTTTTACCTCTTTTTTTATGTCGATCTTTCTCCTTCTCTGTTTATGACATGTTTCGCTATTTTCTTATTCAGTTTAGCGCCCGCCAATTTCTACTGTTGGAACACATTCATGCTTTGGAGGATCGGGTAGCGGAATTGGAGTCCGCCGTCCCCGATTCTTCTGGGCAGGAGGATTTGGAGAAGCTGAGGTCGGATCATGCCCAGGTCTTGACCGATCTGCAGGGAGCTCAGACAGCTCTGGAGGCTCGGACTAAGAGGTGTCGCGAGTGGGAAACTTACGCGACGGGGTTACAAGAAGAGCTGGTCCGGGCCCAAGAGCAGCTTCGGGAGGTGGAGAGGGTAAGGGATGAAGGAGCTCTTGAGTTGGTAGCTTTGAGGGACACTCTGGAGACCACTTCTCGGCTATTGAAGGAGGCCGAGGTGGGGCAGACGAGAGCGGTGGCTACTGCTGAGACCCTTCGGGCGGAGTTGGAGGAATGTCAAGCCACTATAAGTGATCGGGTCGCCTCTGAAATACGGCGGATTAACTTGGAGCTTCGGCAGCAAATCGTCGAGAGGTCCCGTAAGGACGCATTCGATCGCATCATTCGGTACATTGGTTCTCCGCTCCATCACGCTTACTTCCGGAAGGTATTTGCTGCCCTGGTCATGGTTGGGTACAAAGGATCCATACAACAATTAAAAGCAAGGGGTTGGATCGTACCTGAAGCTGACCTGAGGACCCTCTCCCCTCAGGGGATTGAGGTACCACCGGAAATACCGCCCAGTTCTCCTCCTAGCCTCGCCGAGAGACAAGCAATTCTCGAGGCTTATCAGGCCAAGCTCCCTACCGCTCGGATAATTCTCCCGGAGGTTGGTGGGACGACCTCCCGGCATTTTTCCCCGGAGACGAGGACGAGGAGGACCCGGGAGATGGCCGGGGCGATTCTGGCTGGTGGGCCGCTGGTGACTGGGCCTGGTCCTCCCGACTCTCGCCCTGCTGACGTTCCTGCTCCCCGGGTGACGAAGACAGCCTTGCGGATGGCTTCCACTGTGGAAGCCCCTGAAGTCGACGACGACGCTCCGACGCTAGAGGGGCGTCGTAGATCGATAAGGGAAGGCAAGCGACCCTCCTGAAGGATGTTGTAGTCTAGGCCCTATGTATTTGATTATTCTTTTTCCTGGTAGTTGTAATAATTCCATGATTTAATAATACTTTGCTTTTCGAGGTCTCTCCTTGTTCCCTTTTGCACGTCACTTTTTACTAAGTTGCCAGTTCGGGGTAGAATTTCGAGGATGAAACAATCGCGGGAGCACATCTGCTCCACGTGCCGTGGTTCGACAAGGATTGTTGTTTTACTCCTTGGAAGTACGAGCGGGGCTCCTCGGGTTCCCGTAAAGGCACCCAGGAGTTGTGTGGCTATGACCCTCGAGGTGTATTATAGGGAGCAAGTCAACCCATGATACCCCTAAGGAATCGGTCGCCTTAGTTGCGTTGCTCGCGTGGGGCTCTGAGGTCTATCTCAAGACACCTCGTTTAGAGCAGTTGGCTAGGACCCTCGAGCCGTATTGCGAGGAGCAAGTCGACTCGTAATACTTCTAGAGGGTCGGTTGCCGGTCAACAGGGTATTCTTCACCCCTCGTTGCGTGTGTCGACAAGGGTTGTTGATTTTCCCCTCGGACGTACGCTTGGTGGCTCGGAGATTCAACGGGACATCTCTAGAGAGTATTTGGCTAAAACCCTCGAGCCGTATGATAAGGAGCAAGTCAACTTATGATACTCCTAAAGGGTTTTCTGCCGGTCAACAGGGCGTACCCTTAGCCCCTCGTTGCGTGTGTCGACAAGGGTTGTTGATTTTCCCCTCGGACGTATGCGTGGTGCTCAAAGGTTCAGCTGGACACCTCGTAGAGCGGGGTTTGATGTAACCCCTCGAAACGCTACCCAAACCGGTCAACTTTTCCTTAGAATCTTTTCACCAATGTTTCCTCCAACGGTTGTGACAGCTCGGGGAACTTCTTTAGGAGTCGCCTCGGATAATGGCCCTTCTTTGAAGGTTGTAATGGTTCGAGAAGTCTTTTCAGTTGGCGATTCACTGCCGCCGTTTCTTGGATCAACACGTCCCATCCGGCAGTTTTGTTTATCGTGCTACTCTAAATGTTACTTACTTTAGCATGCATAAATTTTCTTTGTCATCATTAGCGCCTCGAAAAGGCACATTAGCGGCAGACGCCACTGTATGGCTGCCACGCGTCCCCCATCTCGTCTCTTCATTGGCAGCCCGAGCGGTATCAATGTTTAAGGCGTTTTAGCCGTTCCCGCCTATACTGAAGCGTTACTTCTAAGATTATAAATAAGCAAACTGACTTACCTTATTTCGTCACTTCATCTTCTGCATTCCAGCGATTCCTATCTTCTTGCTTCTTGCTTCCTATTCTCTTGCTATCTGCTATCTGCTAAAAATGTCTTCCTCCGCCTCCTATACTGAGAACATCCTAGGATCCGATGAATCCTTCTCTGAGGAGACACCGTTGGTGTTCCCCTCGCCACCTGCTTCTCCTCTGACTGCTCCACGGCCGAGCCCCCCTACTGCAAATCCTTCTGGGGCTGGTTCCTCCCGCATTCGCCGCAGTTCGCGGGCAGCGGCTTCCCGGTCTCGCCGGAGGACCACTCTTCAACTGGCGGCTGACGCCCGACGTTCCAGGGACTCCACCGAGCCGGTCCTGCTTGATGATCCCGTTGCAGAAAATATTGAGGCGGCCTTTGCCAACCGGGCTCCCTACAGCCGCCCCAGAGCCGGATTCCAACTGGTGACGGCTGAGGTTGCGCCTGCCCACATGATGGGTGCAGGGATGGCCGGCCACGTCCCTTCTCTGGAGACGGCTGAGACCGTCCAGGCGCTGCTGGAGCAGCACGAGATTCACGGGGTGGAAGTGAGGATTCCGTCCCCTGAGGAACGAGCTTACAACCCTCCCGAGGGTTTTTTGACTGTTTACTCCGAGCAGGTCCGCAACGGGCTTCGCTGGTTTTTTCCTTCTTTTATGATTGCCATTTTTAATCTTCTGCAAATCTGCCCAAGTCAACTAGTCCCCCACTCCTACCGGTACCTGGTAGGTTTCATCCTTCTGTGCTATTATCACAACATCCCCGAGCTCCTGCCCTGTTGTTTGGGGCCTTTTCTCTTCGTCCAGTGAGACAGAGCTACCCCTTCTTCCAATTGGTGGCTCGTCAATCTGTGAACCCTTTTATCACCCGCGTCTCGACCGCTTTCCCCACTTACCGCAACTGGCGGAGCCACTACTTTTTCCTCCGTAGGGAGAACAGGCCCTGGGCCGTGCCTACCCGATGGGGGGTGAGTTACGTGGATGCACCGTCGATTCTGCCCCCAAGACCGCCTTCCTGGAGCAGCGAGGATTCTTTTCCGCTGTCTATGATTCGGTGTCAGTCCTCGAGCGTCCCCGAGCTCTGGTGATGGCGGGCCTTCAGTCCGGCGCTGACTATCTCGGTGTTGACGTTCCGATGGGACGCGGCACTCCCTTTGGTAGGTGTTCTCCTATTGTATATTTCTCGCTTAATAACGCTCTGGTATTTTAACCTTTTCTTGTAAATCCCCTTCTGGCAGGAGATGAGTTGGCCACGCATCTGGTGGATAATTCTAGTGCAGCGGGAGTTGTTCAGGGGATCTCCTCGAACGACGGCTCTCCTACTCCCGCGGGCCGAGCCACCTCAGGGCGGCATTCGGTGAGTCCGACCGCTGCTCCGGCCACCTTTCCCTCCGAGGGGCATACGACCTCTCCATCTTCTCGATTCGGTCCTGCGCTTGGAGAGGACCCTACACCGCGCAGTCGTCACTCCACACCCCTTGTCTCCCACAGCTTTGCAGCCGCTCAAGCAGGGGCCGGCCAATCGGGGAATGCTGCCTCCTTCGACCCTCTTACCTCCGGGAATCCTATCGCTCCTACCCGATCCGAGGCCCCCTCGTCCCGCACCCCCATAGCTCCTACGGGGGAGGGGACAAGCCGGGGTCCCCGATCTCCTCACTCTGTCTTCATCCCCCAGGGTTTGCGGGATTGGGTGGATGGGTTTTTGGAGCCCGAGGAACGAGGGACTCTTGGTCAAGCGGACGGTGCTCACCTGCTGGCTCATCTATCTCGCAGTGCTCTCGACGTGTGTATCTTTTTCTTTCCTTCGTGGTTTTCCTGTAGTGCGTATTTTTGTTGACTCTCTCTTCTTCCTCAGGTGCTGTTCGTGGTTCGGGAGTTGGAGGGTCGGGAGATCGTGTCTTCTCATGACTCCCATCATCTAGCGTCGCTTGAATCAGCTTTGGCTGACTCGAGGTTGCGTGAGCGTCAGCTTGCGGAGCAGGTGAGGGATTTGAGGGACATGGTGGATGACTGGCAGGAGATGATGGACTCCCTGATGGAGGACCGGGCCAAGCTGGAGGGTCTTCAGGCGGATCTGGAGCAAGCCCGGACCAGAATAGCCGAGGTGGAAACGGCCTTAGCGGGGGCGCACGTCGCGAAGGCAGAGCTTGCGATCCGAATGGAGGCGGATCTGGCCACTGCTCGTGCCGATTACGAGAGGAAGCTGGCCGAGGGGCTTTCGGCTGCCGCCGGCTCTTCTTCGGCAAGGAGGAGGGAGTCTGCGGGGCCTTCCGAGGATGACATCCAAACTTACATGGGTCGTGGCTACGATCTGTGTATGAGTGTGGTGTACAAGCTTCCGGGGGTTCCTCCGGGCATAGTGATTCCTTCTTTCAGCACGGCTCCTTCCCCGAGGGTCGAGCCCTACCGCCCCCGAAGTCGCCCTCCGGTTCCTGCTTCTCCTGCGTCGGCTGCTCCTGCCCTTTCCCTGTCAACGGCGCCTCTCGACGGGTCGAGGAGGTCGCCCCCCGAGCGGGTGATAAGGGAGATGACCGATGAAGAGAGGAGGGCGGCCATCCGGGCCGGCAAGAGACGTCGGGAGGATCAGTGAGGGGGGGTAGTGAAGGCGAGGGGGCGCTTAGGCCGTAGGAATGTTGTTGTTTTTCCCTTTTCCCCCTTTTTTGTTTTGCTTACCCTTCGCCCCGCTCATGGCGGGTGGCGGGCGAAGCGGACCGTGTAATCCCGCCTCCTTTCAATAAAACTTCTTCTTGACTTTTCCTGTATTATTAGCTTATCCTTGCGTGTGTGTAGTGTACATATATTATTTTTATTTTTTTGGGGCTGAACCCGAGTAACTTTCGGGCTTCCTACGTATCCCTTGCTGTAAAATTGGGAATCAAGCCGCACGTAGTTCTCCAAATTACATGGACTTAAGTAGATAATTTGACAGGAAAATTTACAAGCTAACTTACTTACCTGGGTCTGGTCCGTTCTTCATCATCCGAAAAGAGGGGGGTGGTTCCCATCTATGTCCAGCTATTAAGGGTAGAACTTCCGAAGGTTCAGGGCGTGCCACGATCGCGGGTAGGTTCGGCCTTCCATATTCCGCAGTTGGTATGTTGCCGCTCCCAAGATGCGGGCTATCTGGTAGGGTCCTTCCCATGCAGGGTCCAGTTTTCCTACAGCTTTCGATGCTCCTACCCTTCGCAAGACCAACTCGCCTACTTGGTACGTCCGTTCCCTCACCCGACGGTTGTAGTACTTGGCCATGCGAGCCATGTATTGCGTGCTTCGTAGTGCCGCACTTTGTCTTCGCTCCTCCAGGAGGTCCAGTTCCAAAGCCATACGCTCATTGTTGTTGCGTTCTTCGTACTCTTGCACTCTCCAGCTTGCGGTGGTTATTTCCGCGGGGATGACCGTCTCGTGCCCGTAAGCCAAGCTGAATGGGGTTTCTCCAGTAGAAGACCGAGCGGTGGTTCGGTATGCCCACAACAAGCCTGGGATTTCCTCGACCCACTTTCCCTGGTACGCCAGGAGCCGGGCTTTTAGCCCCTGAAGTAGGGTGCGGTTCGTGACCTCGACCTGGCCGTTTGACTGGGGGTAGCCTACAGAGGTGAAGCGGTGTTGGATCTTCCAGTGCTCGCACCATCTTGCCAGTTGGTCGCTGGTGAACTGCAAACCGTTGTCACTGACTAGTACCCGAGGTATACCAAACCGGCACACAATGTTGCGCCACAGGAAGTTAATCACGGCCGCAGAAGTGATCTGCGCCATCGGCTCTGCTTCGACCCATTTAGTGAAGTAATCCACGGCCACCAAAAGGTATTTCTTCTGCCCACGATCTTGTACCAGCGGTCCAACGATGTCTATACCCCATTTGTCGAAGGGGCAGGGGACAAGGTTGGGCTCCCATGCTGCCGCGGGAAGGTGCGTCATTGTGGCGTGCTTCTGGCATTGTTCACACTGCCGTGCGAATTCCTTAGCGTCCCTTTGCATCGTAGGCCAATAATAACCTTGCCTTAGTATCTTCTGGGCTAGGCTTCTCCCCCCGGAATGGTTTCCGCAACTTCCTCCGTGCACTTCCCTCATCACATTGATGGCTTCGTCCTCGGACAAACATCGTTGGTAGGGTTGTGAGAACCCTCTTTTGTACATCACTCCGTCTTTCATGAAAAAGCGAGTAGCTCTTTTTCCTAATCCCCCGTGGTGCTCGTACTTATCTGGGTTCACCAGATATTCCTTGATTTCCGTCATCCAACCTTTTCCACCCTTGTTTTCCAGATTCAGTACCTCCAACGCAACGTGGCTTTTTTCCGACGACGTAATCGTAAGAAACGTTACCTGTCGGGTCTCGATAGAATGCATGCCAGCGGCCGTTCGAGATAGGGCATCGGCCTCCCCGTTTTCGGCTCTGGGGATCTGTTCGAGGGTGAACTCTTCGAATTTTCCCTGGGACTTGCGTACTGCGTTTAAGTACTCCTTCATCCTTTCATCTCTAGCTTCATATGTTCCCTTCACTTGCTGTACTACTAACTGTGAGTCGCTGTGGACATGAACCCGGGTCATTTTTCCTTCGCTCGCCAACCTCATTCCAACCAATAGGGCCTCGTATTCCGCCTCGTTGTTTGACACCGGGAAGTCTATCTTTACCGCGAAGGACAGAGGTTCCTCGGATCCATCATCGGGTGTTGGCTTAAACACTACACCGGCTCCTCCTACGCCCCCGCTTGAGGAGCCATCGACATATACCTTCCAGATCCTCTCTGTACTGGCTTCTTCCAGGGCTTCGTAGGTCTCAACCATGAAGTCGGCTAGCACCTAGGCTTTTATGGACGGCCGAGGGGCGTACTGGATGTCATACTCCCCGAGTTCCACAGCCCACTTCACCATTCTTCCTGACACCTGAGGATGGCTGAGAATGGCCCGTAGCGGATGCTTCGTGAGTATGGTAACAGGATGAGCCAGGAAATATGCCCTGAGTTTTCGTGCTGTCGTGACGAGGGCGAAAGCAAACTTCTCAATGGGTGAGTATCGGGTTTCGGCATCCTTCAGGGTCCGACTTGTGTAGTAGATCGGGAGGTGGTCCGTTCCTTCAGCTCTTACGAGCACTGCACTCACAACTTCTTTCCCAACAGCGAGGTACACAAAAAGTCTCTCTCCGGTCTGAGGCTTAACCAACAGGGGCGGCCGGAGCAAGTACCCTTTCAGATCGTCAAACGCCTTTTGGCACTCATCAGTCCACTGGAAATCTTTGACATTGCGGAGCACCTTAAAAAAGGGAAGTCCTTTTTCGGCGGCTTTTGAGATAAAGCGGTTGAGCGAAGCCATTCTTCCGGTGAGTCGTTGCACATCCCGAACTGTTGCTGGGGCAGGCATTTCCAAAATGGCTTTGGCCTTTTCGGGGTTTACTTCTATCCCTTTTTGGGTGACCAGAAAGCCGAGGAACTTGCCTCCTTGGATCCCGAAGGAACATTTGCGAGGGTTAACCTTGAGTCCGAACTTTTCCATGATCTGGAAGGCTTCTGTCAGGTCAGCGTTGTGTTGGCTAGCCTCTTGACTCTTCACAATGATGTCGTCCACATATACTTCCAGATTGTTTCCGATCATTGAAGCGAACATAGTGTTCATAAGCCGTTGATACGTGGCCCCTGCATTTTTCAGACCGAAAGGCATAACCAAATAACAGTACATACCGAAGTCTGTGATGAAGCTAGTTTTTTCTTGGTCTTCCTCAGCCATCGGGATCTGATTGTATCCCTGATCTCCGTCCATGGTGGAGAGCAGTTCGCATCCCGCCGTGGAATCCACCAGCTGGTCGATGCTCGGTAAGGGAAAGCAATCCTTCGGGCAGGCGTTGTTTAGGTCAGTGAAGTCGATGCACATCCTCCATCGCCCTCCTGACTTTGGAACCAATACCACGTTGGCTAACCAATCGGGATATCGCACTTCCCGGATCTGGTTCAGCTCCGTCAGCCTTTGTAACTCCGACTTGATCACCTTGTTCCTTTCAGGTCCCATTTTACGCTTCCTTTGCTGCACTGGCTTGGCATCGGGCCGCACGTCCAGGCAGTGCTTGCACACATGGGGGCTGATGCGCCCCGGAGGTCCTCCTATCCATGCGAACACATGCTGGAATCGTTGCAGGGTCTTGAGTAGCTGTAATTCGATGGTCGGGTTGATGTTCGTTCCCATTTTCAGCTTTTTCTCGGGCTCGTCCGGGATGATCTGGACCTCTCTGAGCTCTTCTGCCGGGTATAGCTTTCTGGCTTCGATCCTACGGGAATCTCCTTGGCCTCGGGGATCGCCATCCTCCTTCTCCTCTATCGCAGCTATCGTGTTTAGGCGGCATTCTCGGGCTCGAGCCTGATTTCCTCTAACTTCCCCAATCCCATTCATGGTGGGGAACTTTACTTTCAAATGCAGGACCGATGGTACCACTTTGAACAGGCGAAGGGAGGGTCGCCCGCAGATCACGTTGTAGGTTTTGGCGAGTGCATTGATGACCCAAAACTTCACTTCCTCGGTTCTGCGCAAATGTCCTTCTCCCCAAGACATCAAAAGTGGGATCGAACCCAATGTGTCGCTCGGACTCCCGTCAAAGCCCACCAATGGGACTTTTTCCGGCATTATCTGCTCCAGCTGGAGCCCGAGTGCGAAGAACGTTGGCAGGAACATCACGTCCACCGAACTTCTGGTATCAATCAAAACTCGAGCTACTTCAGCTCCATGTATTGTGGCTTGAATTACTATGGGGTCGTCGTGGGGATGAACAATGTCCGCTAGATCTTCGGGACCAAAAGTAATTGGGGGGGGTGCATACATGTTAGTGGAAAAGACGTGGTATTTCAGACTTACCCGCTGCGTCTCTTTTAAGAACTTCCTCTTCCTTTGGGTGGATGAGGACGCCAAAGGGCCCCCTTCAATCACATTAACGGTCCTGCCATTCATGGGATTGCGTAGGTAATTCGAAGGGGGAGGAGGTAAATGCTGGGGTGGAACTTGCTCTTCGTCTGCTGCTCCACCTTCGTACCTTCGTCTGCGAGCATGGAAATTTTCTCCTTCCAGCTCCCGACGCTCCGCGCTTCGCTGTTCTTCACGCTCCACTGCACGGGCCCGACTGGCTCCTCGTTCTTCTGCCGGCTTCCTTCCTCGGGGAAGATCTTTCCTTCTTTCGAGAAATTGGTGCAGGTACCCGTTCTTGATCAACCGCTCAATCTCGTTTCTCAAATGGTCGCACTGCTCCGTCTTATGCCCCCAACTCCGGTGGAATTGGCACCATTTCCCCGTGTGGCGTAAGTTCTCGGAGTTCCGTGATTGGGGCGGCCATCGAAGGTCGGGATGCCCCTCCATAACTTCTAGTACCTCAACGTTAGAAATCTTTAGAGGAGTTATCGGGATGGGATCTAAGTACCTCTTCACCACGTCATGCCGGTTGCGTGTGTCATCTCCTCGCCGATTCTTCGCTCGCTCCTCTTGCCCTCTTTGCCCGAGCTTTGCTAGCCGCGTGTCTTCGAGTAACATGTATCTTTCCGCCTTCTGCATGAGCTCTTCTAAGGTCCGAGCCGGATGCCTCACCAATGCTTCAGCGAATTCTACGGATCGAGTGCCCTGCGCCACAAATTCGGACAGTATGTGGGGGTCGACATGCCTCACGTCGATCACGGCATCCGCAAACCTCCGCATGTAGTCCCTTAGGCTCTCTCCCTTCTCCTGGACCATGGTCATCAAGTGCCCGGCCGTTTTCGGGTAGCGCCTATTGCACGCGAATTGCCGGACGAACAGCTCCTTGAGGTCCTGGAAGCTGTGGATGGACCCCCTGGGCAGCTGGGAGAACCATGCTTGCGCTCGCCCGGTTAAGGTGGATCGGAAAATTCGACATCGGGCGTGGTCAGGCGCGTTGAGGATATCCATCATGGCTAAAAACTGGTTGACGTGGTCGCGAGGGTCCTTTGCGTGCCGGTCACCCGTATACACCACCGGATTGGGCAAACGGACGGACGCCGGGATTTCCGGGTTTAAGATGTGTGGGGCGAACGGGCTGCCCCTCTCCTCTTCTTCCACTTCCCCGTTTCTATCCCTCTTCAAGGCTTGCACCTCCTTCTTTAAGTCAAATAGTATATCAAACAAATGCGGATCGCTACCAGACATACCTGGGTTTCTGGCGCGTTCGGCCTCTGCTCTGGCTCTCCGGTCTTCGTCTCGCCTCCGATAATACTCCCTGATTCGAGCCGTAGTTCCCGGGGGTGTAGTTCCTCTCCTTCCGGCTCTCACTCCTTGTTGTTGCATTCGCCTGGCACCTCGTTCCGCGGCGGTTTCCAGCAAGCGATCTAGCTCGCTCATAGTCATACGCACTTCGGTGGTGGTTCCACCGTCAGACGTGGCGGCGCGATTCGGGGACTCGTATGCATGCTGGCTGGGAACTTCCGGTGATGAGGAGATGGACTCGTCAGACTCTTGGGATGCTATGGCCATAACCGCTTGGGAGAACAGACGTGATGAGGACTGGAAGCTAACTCTACTATCGACGGAATCTGAGCTTACCGAACCCGAGTGCATTACTTGAGCTACTTCAGAGACTTTTATGACGTTTCCCACAGACGGCGCCATTGATGACGGCCCCTTTCCCGGCCACGCTCGTCACCGGAGCTGTTCGCACGTCGGTCTCGGCTCAAGATGCACCCGGACTCGGGTAAGCTCCCTGCTGCTCCGCAACTATCCACGACCCTTGGGGGTTCGGGCTCCGTTCGCACGATCTCCCTTCAAACTGCTCCCTTGGCTGAATCTTGAGCTCTTCCGACCCTCTCGGCTTGTGCTCACTGCTTTTCTCTCCCTAGGTGAGGCTATCTCTAGCTTGTGATTTTAGAGGGAAGAATGTGTTGTGCTGACTTAAGTTGTGTGAATGCTTGTTGTATGATAGCTTGAGTTTTGCAACTGACCTGCCTCCCTATTTATAGGGCAAAGGGAGGTTAGAAGTGTAATTTTGCCCTGGGCACGTGTCACCGTGCATGCTCGTCCGAGGGTAATAGGGTACTTGAGTACCCTTGTAGCGTAGGGCACGTGGTACCCGCATGTTACCCTCGGTGCACGGCATGCTCCGGTTACACCTTATAACTTCCGAACCAATGCTCTTTATTGGGGAGGCGGGGCGGTCGAGCCCTGGGAGGAGGACAACGCATCCGGGTAAGTGGAGTGTGACGTCGATTCTGACGTCCGTCCCCCTGGGCACGTGTCCTCGTGCATGCTCGTCCGAGGGTAATAGGGTACTTGAGTACCCTTGTAGAGTAGGGCACGTGGTGCCTGCATGCTACCCTCGGTGCACGGCATGCTTCGGTCACACCTTATAACTTCCGAACCAACGCTCTTCATTGGGGAAGCGGGGCGGCCGAGCCCTGGGAGGAGGACAACGCATCCGGGTGACGTCGATTCTGACGTCCGACCCTCCCCTCTGGTTGGGGAAAAGGGACGGTCGCCACTGGCTGGCGAGTAGATGACGTACGCCTGCATGTGAGGGGTTTGACTCCCCTCGGGGAATACATACAGCATAGGATATGATATAATAAGTATTTAATAAAGGTGCGGGGGTTAAGGAGGTCGATATACCTGGGGGTCGATATACCTGGGGGTCGAGTATATGGGGGTCGGGTATCGAGCGAGAAAAAAGGGGGGGAGTGGGGCTCGATAAGGTCAGAAGATTAGGCCACGTGGACGGTTACGATCCCAAGAGGGAGAGTATGCGTCATCAATATATATATATATATATATATATATATATATATATATATATATATATATATATATATATATATATATATATATATATATATATATATATTAAGAAACTAGAGATATATAATATTATCGGTGATATGAATAAAGAATAATAAATTGTGGAGCCTAAAGCAATGTACACAATTTTTCAACATTTGCAAACCACTTATTTGTAAAACTTGTGCAATACAACCCAGCTTAGATTTTCTTCTTTTGAGGGTGTTATACTAGGCTTTCCTACTCCAAGTGTAATTAAGAATGCGTTTTTAATATAAATAATTATTAATTTATGTGTAATTATAATTTACTCATCAAAATACTAAAAAAATATGGTTTAGTTTTATGACGAGCTGGGTAATAAATATCTTATTTATGTATAAAGTTTACTCATCAAAAATAGCAAGCAGTTATGGTTTAGTTTTATGCCGAATTGGGTAGTAGCAAGTAGAAACAATTTTTTCAAAGAAAAAAAAATCTCCATGTAAGAAACTCAGAAAGAGAATTGCATAGTTTTGTATATACTTCAATTAGCTTATCCTGGATATATTATATTTTGGCATTAACATTTGACTTACCCAATTAAAACACGTCATGAACCTGAATTCCACTTGAATGATGAATTGTCAATTGATTTGACGCATATGCATTATAAATGACGTTGGCACGTCGTGAGTGAAGCTGATGCCTTCCAAACGTTCTATTTGACGCCAATAGTCCGTCATCTCAAAGATTTTGTTAAGATTTGATCCTTATATTTTATTTATGAGATAATCAATGAACCAATTGCTGTAAATACCCCTCTAAATCATAATAAGGTACGTCATTTTTATCATTCAGAATTACTGAGTTGTCTTGGTTGACATTGATCACTGTCAAAGCGACACTTATCTCGACCGTCTAATGCGACAGTTAACTTCTTCATAATTGACGAGTTCAATTGCTACCTAAAATTTCTACTAACTTAGACATTATAGGGTGTACGTCGGGTCAACCACTGACTTAGCTCATATACATTATTTTAGTGCATGTTACATGAACTCGAAGCTGATTCAGAACTTGTATCAATCTACGTTGAGTATCCAGTTATGCAATTTCTATATATAGTTGTCCAACTGTCCAGACAAGGTCTTGATCACATTCCAAAACAAGAAACTGGGCACCAACTAACGTACTCCTTATTTTATATTAGTTCAAGTTCTCGTTTCCTCTTTATTTAATTATAATGTAAATATTCACGGGCTATTACAATTTACACGAACTGCTACCTTTTGAGATTTGGTATGATTACTAATTTTTCTTTAAAGTTTGAATAATTATAGTCACACACTCGAGAATCTAAAACAACGCAAATGAATCATATTTTTTATCAATTATATTTTGCAAAGATTAAGAATTAAATGTCCCTATAATCATTCAAACATAAGGAAAGATAATTTCCATTTTTCTTCAAATTTCACGAATTGTTGTTGCATGTAATTATTCAAAGAATAAGATATTTTTTGTAATTTGACAAAATTTAGGGAATGTAAATGTAACTAACCTCAACTTTAGTTAATTAACCTATATTGTAATAATTAGTATCTTGAATTTCTGTTGTCAACTTTTAACGTAACAACGTACGTATTTGTCAGCATGATAACAGGCAGTGGCCGTTTAGTCCATGGTCCATTGGATGGTCGGTGCAAGACCAGAAATTGGAACACATTGATTCCGCTCGTTCCCGTCCTTCGCTTCAGCGTTTGTCCCTCGGTGTGGTCAGTACTCCATACTGGACCAAGGAATCAATTGAGCGCGCATATATGATATGTCCATCAATTTGTTATATTTTTATATCATTACAAATTATTATATGTACTTTTATGTTAGTTACAATGCATATTATCTCCCATAATATATCTTTTTGTAGATTAAAGAACTCACTAGTTGTCCTTATATATAATGCCCTCTTCTCCATGCCAAGCCTTAATTTCTTTTTCTCGTTAATTATGGAATTGATCCATTATCTAATACGTGGTCCTGAACTGATCTAAATTCTTACCTCCGTACTTTGATGATAAACTCATGAGCCACTTGATATATGGCAAGTCAATTTCTGTAACACACCCACACACACATATGTCACAAATCACAATTAATGATTTCATACTTGATAAAGAAGCATATTTCAATTGTGAGGCTTGTACTAATGGATGTTGCATGTTCCGTTAAAATACTTTATCAATTCTCTGTTTCATATTATATATGTCCGTTAGTACAAATCATAGATGATAGAACCATACACAAGTGGTGATAATTAATACATATAAGATAGACTTGCCATTTAACTTAAAAAGTTATTCTAAATTTATCTTAAAAACAATTTCGCCATAAAAAAGAAACATTTTAGAAGAAGTGAATACTTGATATAACAAAAATTGTAGAAGCAGTTAATTAAAAAAAAAAAACATCTGTGTCTAATATCCTTACAAAATTAATGAAGATAAGACTTACACAAAAATAGAAATAATGGTGTCATAATTAATATAGCGATATTACACATATAATCCTAGAAATCATCTAGAATCAACATCTATTTATACGTCTTAAATTGTATATTATGATGTTTAAACAATATTATCTTATAACTTAGTTGATCATCTTTAATGTGTATTCCTTATGCAATACGTTCTTAATGTCTATTTCTTATGTAATATATATAATCATCTTCTTTTTGTTAGTTTTTGTCTCCACCAGTGCTCATATTTTAAAACACCCAAAATTAATTCAATAAATCTTAAGATTATAAAAAAACAATTAAATTAATGGGTAGCGAAGGGTCCTATCACTTTCTATTAAATGTGCGAAGTAACCTGACTATCGGGTTGCCAATTCTGCCATTCTAATTTTTAAAGAGGAAAATGGTCTGTAAGCATACGGTGAGACAATAGTCTTTCTTAAGCATTCAAAGATGTGAGATAAATATATTAATAAATTCTCAAAGTCAATAGCTAATTATTTCACTAACTTATCTTTAGTTCAGGTGAGTAGTAAAAATCATATAAACTAAGTATAAACCATATTTATTGTGCCGTGGAGTTTAAAATGAATTATTCATATGATTTCGATGTTAATACATTTCTATAGAATTTGGAAGTCTTTAAAAAGAAAAGGGAACTCAGAGATATTTTAAGTCCAGTGCATGGATCAATATTTATATAGTTGTCATGATTGAGATGGCTTAGCAAAATTAATACAAACACACTGCACACGCACGCACATATGTGTCACTAATAATTAAGTTTCAAATCAAGAAACCCTTCATAGTTAATGACGAATATATAATTAGGTAAAACATCAAGGTCTCCTAACTGCAAATTTGGTAAGCTGACGAAAATACCTAAATTTGGGAATATCATTTGTCCCCCTTCCAGTTTTGGCCCCATATGGTCATTATTGGGGTCAAATACTTGGAACTTTTCTTTAAAATTGTCCTTTATCGTAGTTTCATTTAAGAAAGGGGCCTTCTGGAGCAGAAAGTTGGTCATATTATAATAATTGAGAATATTTTGTCAAAAAAATCGAGAATATCAATTCCTAGTGACTCTTTGCGCTTGTCTCGTGAATCAAATAAGAAACTACACGATAATGTTTCTAATCAGGCTGTTATAAAAAAAATATATTTTTAATCAAGAGACTATATATTTCTGGTTAAATGTATAAGAGGTCTTATCAATTTACCTCCTGTGTTATGCTAAATTTGTAAATTACCCCTATATATATTAAAAGTGTAATTCACTTGTTCAAACTTGAGAGTGGGACAATTTTTTGGGCGGAAAAAAAACAAAAATTATATCCCATTTTCT
This sequence comes from Misopates orontium, assembly GCA_946800315.1. Classification (NCBI taxonomy): domain Eukaryota; kingdom Viridiplantae; phylum Streptophyta; class Magnoliopsida; order Lamiales; family Plantaginaceae; genus Misopates; species Misopates orontium. The sequence continues at coordinate 19,950,565 of OX326952.1, read as the reverse complement.
GAAAGAATATGTATATCTTTTGGTTTAATTGCAAAAATGTAAAATTGAAATAATTTTTTTTATAAATAAGTTATGATTTGAAAATATATATATATTTTCATACTTTTTCTTATAAAGTCTAAAGAAATGCTATAATTTTGAAATTATAGAAAGGAAATATTAAAAATAACAAAGATATTTTGGTCATTAAATATTAAAAATACACTAAAAGAATCACATATAGGTGGTGCGCAACCTTTTGAAATAACATGAAGGTAAATTGTTTATTTATCTTCCACATGGAGGTAATTTGCCGATTTTACATAACACCTGGATAAATTGCCAAAAACCCAATAGATAATGGGAAAATATTCTCATTATTTTCCGCATATACTGATAGAAATAATAGTAAAAAAAAAAGTTATGGTGGCAATTCCCTTATTACTCATATATTTCGCCGAAATTGGCACAATACCAACTTTTATCGAACACAATCACTGGATCTGTATTGGGGCTTCACAACGACGAATTCTTTGTTTCACTTTTGTTAAAAGTGTGCCACTCCATGTCCCATTATTTGTGGTGATGACATGTGTTCGTAATCTTAATACATGGGGTGAGTGGATTACACTTGTCTTTGATATTAAAACATGGAGGGTGGAGATTAAATGGGACATGAAATGACATATAAAAGTGGAATATAAAATCCATTGCCGAGGCTCCACGGTCTGTAGTCGAGTGAGTCCCTGGCCATATCCCGTCTGCTCTTTGCTTAGTTTTTCACTAAAACTTTCTACAGTATTTTACTTCAAAATAATTTAAAGTCTTTAATTGTTATTACATTATATGCTTACAACTTATGACAAGTGTAAAGTTAATCCAATATATTTGTGCCAAATAATAATCTAATTCTAATGACGGTTGTTACTTGTTCTTAAACCTAGCTATGGTTCTTTTTCCTCGCACCTTTATAGTATTGCATCCTCTTTTTCATGATACTTATTCTAGTTTATATGTTATTTTTAAGGGATAACAACAGCTACAGCCCGTGAGGTATGGTGTAATTATCGAAACCACCACGAGGCTTGAAAAATTACATCACCCCTGTAACTAACCTATATCAAAAAGACAATAATACCTTTCATTTAATTTTTCTGAAACTAAGTTAACTACAAAATACATATTAGTTTATCCGTTGTCTTTTTTCTTTTTGATTTGATGAACTCTCCCTTTTTTCTTTGATATTGTAATGAATATTTTTAAAAATACAAACCGAGAATTTTATTTTTATTTTCTTTGTGCATTTTCGATTAACATAAATAGGGAAGTTCTAAATATATTGTATCTTTTATTATATATCTGAGAACAAACTATAATTTATAAACTTTAAAAATAAATTTATGATTTTTTAAACATTTAGAATTAAACTTAAATAAATGAATTAATAAAGAAGATGGGACTTTCTTTCAGAAATAATATGTACTCCTACATTTGAGATATGTTCAACAGTATAATTCTTATTTTGATATATAAAAATGTATTGTTAGACTTAAAATGATATTTACTTATATATAAAGTTTTTAAGAGAATACTGTGCAAACTTCGTTCAATATTAGTTGAAATGGACCAAGGTGAAAATTGGAAGGTTTCATCCATATCTTTAACATATAGACTTTGTTGCAAGGTTTATGCAAACCTCATGGGTGATTTCTGTAATTTTTCAAACCTAAGGGGTAGTTTCTATTATTACACCAAACCATAGGGGGCAAAATTGTAGTTATTAAAGAGGTTATGCATATCCATTTTATCTAGTAGTTTAAATAACGAGTTAATAGCAAAAACTACCTCGATATTATTATAATTGGCAAAAATACTCTTTTTATGTTATTTTAATTGACAAAAATCCCCAATGGCGAGACCCCCGGTCGCCTAGATTTGCAATACACACACCCATCCTGTGTCGGATACTTCTTCTTTTAGCCAAATGTGATGATTTTGGCCATCCTTTCTCTTTCACAAAGCTCCATTAATGGAGTAGTTTGAAGTTTGGACACTTGTCTAGAAGCAGTATCACTACAGGGGCGGATCCACATATAGTGTGAGCTTCGGTTTGGGGTCAATTTTTGACCCAAATTCAATAGGTATAGGTATATATATGTATTAATGTGTAGTCCACTTTAAAAGTAATGTAGAGATAATATGTAGGCTAATTATTACTCAACTAAACAACTGTACTTTGGCCAAATAAACTCATATCTTAAGCAAATAAAGAAAAACAACCCAACCCACTAAAATATTCATGTAACAATTGGTCAACATTTAAGTTCAAATTCTCATTAATTGTGAGTTGCGTTGATCAAGCTTCCTCAACAATTTTCGTTTTTCCATCAAATAAAAAAATGACGCTTATTGTGCTTACAAATCCTAGTTATATTTTGATAATTTTTTGAATATACATCAAATTAGGTATAATTTTATTTTATCAATATTTATTTTATTTGAAATTGATTGTGAGGGTTTAAGAATGAAACTGATATAATCTTTTTTATATTTATAAGATTTTTGTTGAATATTATTTTGTTTAATATAGTTTAGATGTTTGATGAATTCTAAACAATGATGTATAAAAATGATGTTAAGGATGTGCATGGGCCATTATAGAGAACATTGCGTGCTAATTAAAAGTAAACAGTTGTTTAACGTTAACCAAAAGAATGTAATAACAACCTAAAAACAAAAGAATATAATAATCGTTTAGTATCCCTAAAACTACAAAAAGAACTTGCGTTTTGTTTAAAGTATATATCGGATGTATCTATGGATCTGTGGGTTTGCCTTTCAACGTGGTTTCAAAAAGTTAATATACTTAGGTGGGTATCTAATCTCTAAAGCTGCCGTTCTTTATTCAATGACCTAATTTTTGAGTGCAACTTTACTATTCCTCATTCCTACATCGAGTGAGTAATAATCTGATGGTACAAGAAATTGACACCACTAGAAAGGTGTGTTAACCTATCCATAATACAATATCATCCAAAGTTTGTCACACGTGTTGGACCTGTCTTAAGTTTGACCCACCCAATAATGTGGACCAAATTGATGATTTGGACAATTTGTTTTTGTCACTATGTCCAACAAAATAGGGGACTTCATTCAATAAATCGAATAGGTGGACGAGGCTCTAGACTTGTTACCTAAACTTTATACGCGACAACATGTTCAAAAATTTCTTCTTCATTTTCTCAAGATTCCGATGAGTTTAGTTTTCAAGATCCAAAAGATGCACTATTTCGAACTGGAGGTTTTTGACTGGAATTGGAAAGAGATCGAACTTTTTATCTTTGATAATTTGAAAGAATTTGATGGGGTATATGTCATGTAGCACTACGGTGATGACAGAAAATTATTTACGCAAAAATAATGAAAGATTCATAGAATTCTTACCACGTTCCTCAAAACATTACATCCAAGGAGTGGATTGTCTTGCTAGAATTATTTATTATTTTTAATTAGTTAAAGCAATTATAAGCAAATTATTTTAACATAAACTATCAAAATGAAATAAAATAGGCAAGTGCTATCCTAGTCAAAACTCCAGGCAGAGGGGGCTATCTAAGAAAGCTAAATTATTGAAAATAAAACATACACTCTTACATTATATTAGATAAGCACTCTTCATTTTACTTACTACATCATAGAGTAAGAGAAAATTAAGATAAAAATTAGAAAACTATGCAACAAATTATGAATAAAATATCATGGAATTAGGGAATTTAATAAATTACAAAACAAAGAACAAAAGAACCTGGGGTAAATTAAAATCAGGATTTCAGAATATATAAAACTATGTATTACGATATTTATCGTATATTGTGTATAGTATACTAATTTAAACTAACATAAAGAATTTATAAAGCATAATATAATATATTATATGTTACATATGTATGAGGGGGTTATATGCCTCTTGGCTCCGCCCCTGGTGACAATGTTTCAAGCTTCACAATTCAATAGTAACTGAATTATTTCTTTGCTGTAAAACGCATACAAAAAAAGTAATTTATAAACAACTCGGTATAGTAAACAAAGAAAACTGAACTCAACGCTCAATGACAAATTCGCAATATGCATATTTATATACATCACAATTTCACGTTATTTTTCGTATGGTAGTAAACTAAATTCATGGCTACTTTAATTTATTTTGTGTTAAAAATATATTATATCCTTACATTTTATAAAAATAACAAACTATCCTCCATTTTCATGAAAATAGACACATTATCTCATAAACAAATAGCAGATAACCCCTTTCAAACTAACCAAAAAAAAAAAAAAAAGAATTGGAGCCAGACAAGGTGATACTTTTTCACACGTTGGTTTAGTTTTTCCATATTATTCTCGGTAAAAAGCATCAAATTTCTCAATGTATAGGTTGGTTTGCAACTTACCACCTAAACAAAAAGAAAATGAACATTTAACCCCTCAATCTACTGAAAAATGTGCAAACTTTCCTCTTAAACCATATCTAATCGCCGAAAACGAAGAAATGTGTTCAAATAGAACGAATGGGTCAATTGCCAAAAGAGGGGCATGCATGCACATTTTGCAATAGATCGTTGAAAGGTTAAATGCTAATATTTTTTTCAGTTTCGGTGCCAAGTTACAAAATGATCTATAAGTTGAAAGGTTTGATGCACATAACCCTTATTTCTTTCACAAGTGATGCACCAATAGACATAAAAATTACATATTATTCGTTTTTTTTTTTTTTTTGGGATTTCATAAATCGGAAACAAGAATGAATGGATTTATTAAGCATATGATTTTAACAAGATTCATATATGCTAAGAGATTTTTATTTTTATTTTTAATAGAGCTCACAGAAACGTTAACGTCTAAAGAAGTGAAAAACAAGGGCAACTTGGATTTTTCTTTGGGGCAGAGGAGCTCTTAGCCTTAGGGCCTCAATATCAAATACCAAAATATCTGTGAGCTCAAATTTGGTCCCTGTAAAATGTGAAGATCAAGAACTAACATTACCGACACAGTTTGCACCAGATTATGCTACTATCTTTGACTCTTGTAAAGTGATAACTATCTGCTGCAAGTACAAGCCAACGATTATGCTGCTCCTACCTCTCTAAAGCAAAGAATACACACCATGTTAATTGCTACAAAAGTTCGTTACATAAGCTAGTCTGCTATGTCCCAATAACCCTTATTAATCTAGAGTAACTAGACTAATTCACGCATAATGTAAAATCTTATCGATCTTGATGCCACGTAGCAAACGAGCTCGACTGTTTATCGTATACGAAGTTTTCGAGCATCATACCATGTATGTCATCCCAACTTGCATTATATTCATGTGAGGAACTCTCATGGTCGCGGCTCCTCCTCTGCAGTTCCTCCTCAAAAACGCGTAAAAGTAATTGATAACCAGTTTCTTGAGGAACCACGAGTTCTTTTTGGCCCTCACGTCCCCCTGCCCAAGCAAATATGTGAACCCCGAGTGAGACGCCTCTCTAAGAGCCGACAACTCGTGCTCCAGACTTGCATCATCATCTACTGAGATATTGCCAGCTGGCAATTCTGACGTTGAGGGTCGAGTTTCTTGTAATCTTTGACCTTGCATCAAAGGTACCTTAAGTTCTCCAATGCCATCAAAATCCTGAATAATAAGCTGGTCCCTTGATCTCGTAGAGAAACTGCCCAATTCAGGCGTGCTTATCGAGCTTTCTAATGCAATATCCTGAGCTTCTTTTCTCAAAAACTTTTCAAGGCTTTCAACCAAAAGTTTCTCAAATGCATGGTGATCTTCTTTCCTTATGTCCTTATATCCGTATCTTGCAATGCACCGGAAAATGTGGTAGTCTTTGGGGCAGACCCTTCTGAACAAGAACCGTTCTTCTTGTGGCACGACTGGTATTGGGACATACTTGATACAAACAAAAACTATAGTAGAATGAATAGCTGGAAGATCTAGAAGAAACTGTCCAAAAACAGAAGGGATGCCTTGTACTAACTCGTTATATAGCAAACCAATCCCGGGTACTCTTACTGTCCCAAGAGAAGAGCCGAGCTCTAACATTAAGTCCATCGATATTTTTCCTCGTACCTCACTATGGTATTTTAGCATGCTCCCATAATTCCAAGTGTACATCACGCACAGGAAAAAAGAAGCGAAGGCTAGAGGGAGCCAACCTCCTTCCAGGAGCTTGGACAAAACCGCAGACAAATAAATTAATTCTATCGCTCCAAACACAAAAGAGAAGCTAATAGCTAAAAATAAGTTAGTCTGCCATATTAGAAGCATAACGAGTGTGACGAGGGTAGTACTGACAATCATCACACCAACTTCAGCAATGCCTGCAAAAATTTATAAAGTTTTTAAAACGTTTTATAGTACATAATATTCATACGGGCTAATTTTACAAGAAAATGAGTACTATAAACAATAAAGAACTTATTTATCACTACTGAACGACCATTTTTCGGAGGCTGTAGCGGTTCAAAGTTGTAATATTTTTAATAAAAAGATTTACTATAAGACTTCTATTTCTAAGGTTCCTGAACCTCTTACTACAGGAAAGTATATTTCATATGTTATATAGCAAAATTTGAGATTATTTAGAGCTTGCTCAAATGCTGCAAAAGGAAACTATACTCTAAATTTTACTATCTACTCAAAGAACACTTTATTTACTATCATAACTATCATTCTCCAGATTTTATTTGGACTTATCGCACTTTGCCATGCCAGATTTGCACTATTTAGCACGTCGCTACATATAACCTTTGACAGGGTGCAGTACTCTTTAACTTTTGTGTTTATCACACGTTGTCCCCTTGATCTTTGTAAGTGGAATATTCGAGTCATATTCATCATGCTTTTAGCACCTTTCACCCCTTCGGTAGAGCTCAGATGCCAAAACCATGAAGAATCTAACTGGAATGTTCCATTTCCGATGGTCGAGGGATCAACATGCAAAAGATGAAAGGTAAAGAGGCTGACTGGAACACTTCAAAGATTAGGTGGTCAAGTGCAAAATGGTGCAACTGTGGGGTGGCAGAGGGCAATTTCAAGATTTATTAAGAACTTCATAAAATTTTACATGCTAACAAAATGCAGCCTGAGTTTATTATATCCTTCCTTTGTCACCATAGTTTTCCCTTTGTTGAGAGAGACGGACACTAACCGTATGCATTGGCTATGTCTGTAGTGCTTCTGAAGATTGAGACCACAAGAATGCACATGACCATTAAGAAGTAATTGATGACAGGAATGTAAATTTGCCCCATCAGTTTTTTCGAAGTGTGAATGATTTTCATCCGAGGGAAGCATCCGAGAGCCATGGCTTGCTTAACGCATGAGAATGAAGCAGATATCATTGCCTGACTAGCAATTACAGCGGCAATTGTGGCTACCACAAACACTGGCCAGAAAAGATGGGCTGGTCACGTTTAAAGTAAACGATGTTAGGCTAATACATTCATATTTTGGGTTTGCAACTAGATTTTAACAAAAAAGAAAGGTATCTAAGTTCAAAATTCATACAGTGAAAGCATCACCTGGTACAGAATCATAAAATATTCTGCTAACTGATTCAGGGTGTTTGATTAGATATGCGGCTTGGCCCATGTAAGCTAAGAGGAGGCATGGAAAGACGACGCTAGTAAAAGCAATCTGCGGCAGTTATTTTCGTGTCAAAAAAGCTACGAATTTGAACTAGAGAATAAAATTTGCGATAAACTTCAGGTAACAGAAAAATTAACCTGTATGGATGGGACTGAGAAATGGCCTAAATCAGCAAACATAGCTTCGGCGCCTGCCAGCGTCATATTTAGAAATGATACATTGAGGTGATATAAGTTCTGACAGTTAAATGATGTGAACTACATAAAATCAACTACTTAAGTAGGAATTCAGATAAATAATAGAATGAGTACATACAAAAATTGTACTACCTGTGATACATAAAACACAACCTCCAAGTCCCGACCATGCTTTCATGCTATTCTTCTTGAAAAATAGGTAAATGTAGACAGGATTTACCGCCCTCACGACAGTTATATCGTACTTGAACAGATTGTATGTTCCAATGGCGCCCAAACTAAAGAACCATAGAGCAAGTGCAGGAGCAAACATGAAGCCTACTTTACTTGTCCCAAATCTCTGTATGCTAAATAAGCCCACGAGAATAACGATGGATGTAAGAACAAGTGCATCTGGAGAAACGAGAGAATATCAGTTTGAAAGTAGCTATTTTTAGTGTAATAATCTAAAGTTAACTGGTTATTGGAGGCTGCGCATTGTCTGGAGTGGCATATGTCTATATGATGCATAATGACATTTTTTTCCTGGATATTACCGGCTATTTCACTGGCCAAAGAGACGAAACAATAGGTATACTAAGATGAATGTAGCCTATTTGATTCCTTTTCAATGGTAAACTTCAAAAAGTGCAAGTGTCATCAATATTCTTTAATGAATGATCACTCAAAAATTGAGAACAGAGAAAATCTGCTCATTTCTTTCTTACCAGTGTCAAATCCTGGTATCCGACCTTGCAGACCACTCACGGCAGACATGACTGCGAATAAGAAGTATAATTAGGACATACTATGCAAAACTAAACAGATATGTAAATTAAATTTGCGGTTGCAAGATATTATTGTCACAAATGGTCAACAATATCATGTATCATTCTTGCTCGATTCTTATGGGAGTACACTCGTCTAATTTTAATAATATCAGCAATTGAAAAAATTGCTTCATGTGGACAAAAGCTAAAACCTTGAAATTGGACTTAATCCACCATATTAAATATCCATGCTAAACTTTCAACAGCAGCTTTTGGTTTGAAGAAACTGGAAGATTTACTAATTAACTACTTTTCAAAATTTAGAGCAATCGAAATGAGAATGCGAGATCTGTCTATACCTGATATAGCAGGAGTCAGTATACCATCCCCTATGATCATAGATGTCCCCATGAGAACCAGCAATAGAAGCATGATTTTAACAGAGAATTTGCGTTCCAGAGTCTCCTTTATATTCAAAGCCCTTTCCAGTTCAGGTGTAGGCAATTTGAGCTTAAAACTGGAAATATGTTCGTCTGCCTGTTGACGATTTGGCAGAAGATTGACATTTGCATACCTGCATATCAATGAATACAATGCAAATGTTCCTCCTGTTAATGGAACAACGAGAGATGTCATGCACCCCCTACACAGGATAATAACAAGTTTAGGATGATTGTTTTTTGATCAAAAAGCTGGTACCTTCTCCATTGTCATTTGCTTTTAGCACCACGAAGACGTACTTCATTAAAGGAATGAGAGCTATTGTGTATATAACTAGTGATAAAGTCCCCAAGACATCAACTTCAGAGGTAATGGGCACTTTGCTGAATACATCAGAAAAAACGTACAGAGGACTTGTTCCCATGTCGCCATACACAACTCCGAGCGTTTGAAATGCTAGTGCAATGGTTTGCCATAGAGAAGAATCCTGCAACAGTAAATCTTTGTGAGGAGACCATAAGAAAGAATGGAACCAATATTGACACCCCGAGCAAGTAAATAATATGCATCCTACAAAAACTGAAAGGTAACTTGTACACCACAATTATAGAAAATACTATCTCATCGGATACTCTGCTATTAGCTCCAAGATGGCCCGCATATGACCTTTTATATGGGGCTATAAGGGGCTACCAAACCGACCTGGGATTAGATGTGTACATCACAGTAGTACCAAAAGGAGATGATAAAACACGAGCTCTAGCATAAGCGTTAAAATGCCTAAAAACTAGTTAAATCTGAAGGATTAAACACTCTTAATTTGTAAGATACACTCCGAAAAGAAAAACTTTTTTTACCTTATTGTGGTGGTCATGAGCACTAGCAATCTCCATGGCCTCAACATCAAAGGAATCAACTCTCTTGGGCCTCTTCATAAGCCTCCTCCTTGTAGCTCCATACTCTTGATCATCCCTAACTTCATCATCGCCAATCAAACACCGCGGCGTCGCCTCTGGATCCACCACTTCACTCCCATCAACCCACCTCCCGGACTCACTACCACCATTATTAGTACCCCTCAACAACCTCACGCGTCTCGCTTGAATCCCTTCATCTTCCATTTTGTTTTCTTTGAACTTCTTTCCCTAACCAAAACTAAATTCTTCTACACCTAAAAATCAAAAAACTGTTCTTAAACTGTCAACTAACTGTTTCGTATGGTTGGTCATAAATTCATCAAGATTTTGGTAAGTAGAATTGAGTTACACGTGAGGAGAAAAAAAAAAAAACTAGCTAAGTTTTTATTAGGCCAAATCTTGTAATGTCATGTGAGAATACATAGATTCTGTTTTTTGAGGTTTAAAAGGCTGACACAGTATTATTGGCTCACGAATCTCAGACAAAATTATTGTTAGCATGAAACCTCAGACATGCAAACGGACAAATATAACAATTGTTCAACTTTGGACAACTTATAAGCCATGCATGAGACAAACAACAACAATCCCATGTTTTTTTTGTTTAGACAATTAAATCAGGATGGATCTTCATTTTTGTGTACATATATTTTTTTTAATTTAATTTTTTCATCAATTCGCCGGATAAATTAAAAGTTATTGTTGATTCACGGTTGTGATGCGGAAGAAGAGGGAAAATGGGCATAGTCACACCAAGCAAGTGTAATTTCCAACCCAAAAAGGCTCCTAGTAACCGAAAACAAAGGTGCACCACCCGCATATATCTAATACTTAGTAACTAATCTTTTTTTTTTATTTTTTTTTATTTTTTTAAATATTGTCTTGCACGACTGTAGATAATACATATGTGTGCTAATTTTTCAGTTACTAGGGCGTATCTACTTAGAGGCAGCCCCCAAACTTTTTGGTAGACTTCTATTACTAGTAGATTATTTTTGTTCAAGTAAAGTAAAACTAGTTCAAGTAAATTTATAACAAATTATATCTACTTAAATATATCAACTATTTTATATAAATTATGATACTCTAGCTTTTTTGTGTTGTGAAATGATTATTATAGAATTTATCATTGATGTTAACTTTGTATTATTCTTTTAGGTTAGTTTGTTGTCTTATTAGTTAATGGCATCAACTAATTTTTAGTAAGCAATTTTTGCCAATCTATATAATGATAAATGATTTTTTTTAAATCTCTAATTTCATATTTATAACTATATTAAGAAATAGTTTAGTACTTTTTTGATTATTTATTTTTACTTTTGTGTTATATATTTTTTTTTCTCTATGATGGCGTCACAATAGTTTAGCCTTCCCCAAATAAATTTCTGGATACGCCACTGACTATCCTGTACTTTGTACTACGAGTACCAGATATATTTATCTTTTTTATCCAGTAACAAAATTATAAGAATAATTTACTTTTTAATATCAAATTATGCAGCAACAAATGAAAGTGAATTCTAATACTATTATATTTAACTAAAATAATACATATAACAATCCATAATAAGATTATTCTGTTATATTTATCTTACATCCATTAAGTTCAATTAAACAGACGTTTCAGACGAGAGAAAGTAGTAATCAGTAACACGAACATATACAGGTTCATTATCATATAGGCATAACAAACCAAGTGACATTACTACGAAAGTGAACTAATTGATGAAATTGGAATGTAAAGCTTAGAGTTAAAATTAAATTGAGAAACTTTTAATATTTGGAAAAGAGATACAAAAATTCAATATTTTCTCATTTTTAAAAAGAACTAAGATTGAGATGAATTTTTCAATTCTTATATAAGAAAACAAAAGAAAACGCACTTAATAATATCATTCTATTTAAAACAAATCATTTGATCTACGACTCTACAAGAAATATTATTTTCATTTTTTATTTTGGAGTGAAAAAAAAAAACGAAAAATGTGAAGCCCAGTCAACTAATAGGCCTAGATAAAATCTGGGCCCATTAAGAAGCCCACGCATTTCCCTCTCGACCACACTATAAATTCAGCTTCAATTGAAAAAATTACACCCATTTCAGTTCACAGTTTCAAAATACCAAGTCTTTAATCTGCTCTTAATAATTGAGGTTAATTTCTTAATCAATTCTTGAAGAAAAAAGATAATTAGTTGCTGCTTTATTTTGATGATCAGAAGAAAATGTCTCGAGTATATGTTGGGAATTTGGATCCTAGTGTAACTCAGAGAGAATTGGAATCGGAATTTTGCGTTTTCGGTGTGCTTAAGAGGTTAATCTTGTTTTTCTTAGTGCGTTATATTATTCAAAATTGACACTGTTCTTTGAAGCATTTTCATATAAATGATGCAGAGTGTGGGTATCTCGAAGGCCGCCAGGTTATGCATTCATAAGATTTCATAATAGTCGTGCTGCTATTCGTGCAATACAAAATTTGGATGGTATAGTACTAAACCCTTAGTTACGGTTTTAGGTTCGATTGCGTGTTCTTACTGTCTCGGTTGTACTTTTGGCGGTAAACCTGTTTAACGTGGTGTCGTTGTGATCCATCTATGTGGCATATTCTTGTTCTTGGTAGGCCTAAAATTGTGTTGGAATGTGTGGGGTTTTCTTTTTTTTTTTCTTTCAAGAATTGGTCTTCTTGTTCGTGCTACTGATCACTGTAGATTTTTCGTGTGTCTGGTATACGTTTTCATTTCAACAGGTAAGAATGGATGGAGTGTTTCTAAGTGGATGAGTGGAAGAGGACAAATTGGGCGCAGTGGTGAAGATTTGAAATGTTATGTATGTGGTAGGAAGGGTCATTTTGGTCGAGAGTGCCGTACGCACATTGGAACGAGAGGACGTGGAAGTGGGCGTGGGCGTGGGCGTGGGCGTGCGGATTTGAAATGTTACGAATGTGGTGGGAAGGATCATTTTTCTGGAGAGTGTCGTATGCGCATTGGACCAAGAGGATGGGGACGCGGGCGCGGGCGCGGGCGCGGGCGTGGTGGTGAGACTTTGAAATGTTACAAATGTGGTGAGCAAGGTCATTTTTTTCGAGAGTGTCGCATGTTCATTGGATCGAGAGGATGTGGAAGTGGGCGTGCTGCTGAGGATTTGAAATGTTACAAATGTGGTGAACCGGGTCATTTTGCTCGAGAGTGTCACATGCGCATTGGATCGAGAGTCTGTGCAAGTGAGCGACGTCGGAGTACCAGTCCTCGTCGACGAGGAAGTCCAAGTTATGGGAGGAGGTATTTCTTCTGGCATAAAGTGCTCTTTTACAGTTTTTGCTTGAAGCATGAAAAAGTTTACAAGTTTAAGTTGGATATCTGATTTATGCTCTTCTTGATGTAAATATTGTAATATTTCTAGCTTCACCTATCTTAGACTTGCATCTTTTGATGTAGTTGACTTACAGCAGCATTATACAGGGATTTGATTTTGCTATTTATGTTATCTGTCATTGTATTTTATCATGTTTGTTACATGGTGTTTTCGTGTTCATCGGTAGCAAGAATAGGAGAGTTAGTAATTTTTTTTTTGAAACACACGTTCACAATAAATATAATACTTACACTTTTCATTACAAACTATGATTGTTCCGTGATGTACATGTAAAGTTCCCTGATATGCTTACTTCAATTTTCCTGTGGGTTTTTTGTGCAAGTGGTGTTGTCATTTATCGTTACTGCAATGAACATTTTAAGCATTGTAGTGCAATGATTTTATACTATCATTTACTTATTACTTTTCTTGTAGGATTCATAGTCCACATGGGAGAAGATCACCACGTCGACGCGGTATTTCACGTCGTCCTCACTGCAGCAACAGCAGGTCGCCACCGCATAGTCATAGACGCCATGATTCACCCTATGCTAATAGGTTCAGAATCACTCAATCTCCAAATTCTTTCACATGCATTTTTAATTGTTTGTTTCTTGGTACGCATACATAATATAATATTCTTAATACTTGCAGCAAATCATCAGGCCGTAGCTACAGTAACTCACCAGGACGTGGTTGTCGTGAGTCACCTAATACAACTGGGTATACGATGGTCTAAGAGAAAATTTGCTTCGTTTCTAGCAATAAGTTTTGATGTTTATGCTAATGGGTGCAGAAACATTCAATCTCCAGAGTGTGTCGCATGCTTGTTAGTTGTTTATTTCTTAGTATATATTCATAATATAGTTTCTTAATGCTTGCAGTAAATCACCAAGCCAGGGCAAGAGAAGGTCACTAGGACATGGTCGTCGTGAATACAACTAGGTACGTGATGATCTAAGAGAAAGACTTGTTTCTTTTGTACCTAAACGAATAACTAGTTTTAGTGTTAACCATTTAAATTAGTCTCCATACCTGTATCTATAATTGTTGTGCCTTAATGCTATTATTGGCGAGCTAGATCTCTCTGTATGACTTGCGGAATCTAACAATATACGTTTATGAAATAGAAACAGAATTTAAAGATAAAATCATATTTTTCTTCCTAATTCGGATTTTATAGGCATTTTTCTCAATTATTGTACTCTATCTGGCCTCAAATATTTATAGATCATTGAAGGAATATAAGATTTATAGAGATTGTTATCAAATTTATTCTGACTTAGTGCAAGTTTAGTTTGTGCTGATTCTTCTCATATTCTAATTTCAGGGGCTCGAAGATCATTAGGGCTCATTGGTATTAAATGATAATTCAACTCTTCTACCATGAAGATGTTGTCACTGTTCTGTGGATGCACCTGATTTGATGACCTGAGTTATGTGGTGTAGACTAGATGTTTCTTTTGACATAAACTTTCGATGGGCCAACTGTTTTGTTTGATAATAGGTAATAGATTGTAGAGTACGTATGAAATCTTGTGAGTACATACAAAATCGAACCTGTAACTGTGCACAGTTTGAAGCTCGAGTTGCTAACGAATGACAAGCAGTATGAGAGTTATTAATGATGTCATTTTTAGTGTTGAAAAGGCACTTTTGTGAGTACATTACATAAAGATATGGTTGAACCATGATATTTGTTGGCTGCTGCGTTATTTAGCTGGTGAACTCATGCAATGCACAATATTTGCTCCATCATCCTCACTGCTAATCTTGAAGCCTTGAAGTCTATCTATGACTTTAAGTCGACATATAATTACTGTTGGAATGTTTTCTGAATTCATGTTGTTGCCACAACCATTTAGGCTAAATTTTATGTTTTCTCTCTGAGGTTTATTGATGCCATGACGTCCCTTAATACTTCTTAAACCACGTGGTTTTAGCTTGCTCTATCTGTTGTCTCTGCTTGGTCGATTTATCTGTGTGTCATTGATCCCAATGCCTCTAAGCTTCATTGATCCTGTGAATGCTGTCAAATCTCGTTAATAACAGAGTCTCTCATTAGCAGTTTGTATCCTTAGGTATTGCTCCAAAATATCGTGGGTCATTTGTACCTTAGGAATTACTTTCGTTTGCTCGAGTGGCATCATCGGCCTTCTGGTTGAAATAAATTAATGTCGTGTTTATGATTCTGAGTGAGATCAATGGACAAAATCATAGAATATGTCTTCTGCAGTTAGATAGTTTATGTCTAAACATAACATGCTATCAATTCCTTTCTTATTTTTTCTCAGAAGGGGCAAGTTCACTTGTTCTATGGTCATCATCTGTGCTTCAAGTTTCCATATGTTCTTCATTTTTAAAATACGTGTTATAATTTATTGATCTTTTACATCTAAGAATGCCAGCTATGAAGGATTTTGTATTGAACTATCGATTATTGGCATTGAATCATATGTTTAGATGTGTTTCTCCAGTAAAATAGCATGCACTGATGAGGGAAAGTTTGTTGCATTATTTGTAGGAGGAATTGTGGATAATCTCCAATATGATGTGTTCTTTTTTTTTTTTTTGATAAATTCCAATATGATGTGTTGATGCTACTTATCGTTGATATTCTAATTTTCATTGTGAAGTTGCAGTTCTGTATATACTCCATTGAGACTTTAATCGTAAGTGCATGAATATTTACATCGTCTCCACACTTTTAGATTTTTCAGGGAGAGTAGTATTGTGGTTCTAAATCCCAACTCTGTAACCTATTTTTTGTTGTTGTTGTTGTTTTGTTAAATAGCTTTTTATATTTCGAAATTATCTACTCTTCTAAAATTACAGAAACATTTCAATTTTGGAAAATGCGAAGGGGTCTTCTAAGTTCTAACTCGTGTCTAAACTCTAAATAAGCGCACAACTTAAATTTGGACAAATGATACTAATAGGGCAAAATATAGAGAAAAGAAAGTGAACGAAACAACTTAGACTTCTATTTGTTGGAAGAGGGTTTGGAACTAAAAAACATAAAAAATGGCTGGATTAAATTATGAGAGAGAGAGAGAGAGAGAGAGAGAGAGAGAGAGAGAAATAGCAGGGGTCCCTTTTTCTTTATAGCATTTTTCAAGAAATACTATTTTTTTGAAGAAATAATGTACAATAATATAAAAAGAAAAACAATGAAGATCGGTGCAAATTTGGGTAAAAAAAACAACGTCATTTTTATTATGTAGATAAATATTGAGTTATAGTTTTTAGTTACCCCTTGTGTTATGCTAAATTGGCAAATTACCTCGGGTTTTTGGCAGAAAACCCCCATATGTTATATAAAACAGGCAAGAAACCTCCATGAGAAATAGAAAGAAGCGAAAAACTCCTTGTGTATTATAATACATAGCAGATTACCCCCTTTTTTGAGAGAGTGAGTTACACTCACTATATGTGAGAGTTGGCATGATTATTTTCTTACAAAGTGATTTTGCAACCCTTGTACTTAAAGAGCTAAAAGTTAAGAAAATTCTTAAGGTATAATTAGACAAATAACCCTCTTGTTTCACGTTTAATAAAAAAAATTAACTCTTACAAAAGGGAAAAGTGTCAAATTGCCCCATTTTATTTTTGTGTGTGGAAATAATAACACAGTTACCCCCTTTACAATTTTTCATGTATTTTTATTGCATTTTTTAAGAATGTCATTTTTATGTATTATTAAGAGATTATTAAATCAATCCATCTTGTAAGAAATTAATGCATTTATCTTTTTCAAGATTATAAAATACAATTAAATTAGTTACAAGTTAAAAAAAAATTCTTAAGAATAGATGATATGTTCACTTAAAAAAATTGATCCACAATCAAATTCTAAAATATATAATTGACATATTTCTCGACAAAATATTACAACAAAGATACAATGTATATCAACCTTAAAGTGCATCTAAAAAGTTAAATAAGTGATAAAGGATGGTTATTGAAATAAAATAATTTTTTAAAAACAATTTACATTTTATTGCGCCTCAATCTTAAGTGAAACATAATTCCAAAAAAAAATAATAAAAAAAAGAACAAAAAAAAGACCATATAACAACAGATAGAGCATAAATAATGCAGCAATAAAACACTAAAAGCAACATAAACACTAATAAAAATAAAAATAAAAATAAAAAAACAAGGAAAAAATGCAAAGAAGATCACAAAAAGTCATAAATCAGTGCTAAAAAATGACATAAACAGTAAAATTTCAGCACCATAAAACACCACCAACATTAAAATTTCAGCATAAAAAAGAAAAAGCAAGAAAGCAAGCAAACCAAACACCAAAAAATAAATAATTCAGCACTAGAAAAGAGAAATTTCATAAGAAAGTAAGAGAAACAACAAATAAATCAGCACTAATGTAGAAAATAGCAATAACAACAACAAATTAGCACCAGAACAGAAAATATCAGCACAATAAAATTAACAGAAACAAAAGTATTTGGTCATTAATGGAGATTAAAAAAAGATCATTTGTCTTGCAAATGGAGAAAAAAGCTCTAACACTGAACTAGGGTTCAATGTTTGAGTCATGTAACAACAATTTTACATAACACAGGGGGTTTTTTGCTAGTGGCTCAATTACCTCTCTGCGAAAAAGTAAATAGGCAAATTACTTTCCCCCGGTGATTTCAAAATTTGGCAAATTACCTCCTTATATAGGGAGATGTAGTTCACTTGCTCAAAACTGAGAGTGATGATAGTTTTGTAGGCGAAAAAAGACTATTATATCTGCTTTTCTCAAAAAATACGAAGATTTTTCGTTTAATGCTTCCACTTGTTTTAAATAATGGAAGAATTTAAAAGTAAGTTATGAGTTCAGATATGTATGCTTTATAATAAATTTTATAATTTTACTTATATTTTTTGAAAGCAAGATTCTAATTTGAAATTCCAAAAAAAGAAAATAATAGAAACAACAAGGGTATGTTGATCATTTTAATAGAATAAATACACTTAAAAAATTACAGAGAGACATCCAATTTTTGAAATCACATGGGAGTAATTCGCCTATTTATTTCTTATAGGCGCGTAATTTACCAATTTAGCAAAACACATGGGGTAAAATCGCCAAAAGCCCTAGTTTCTAATGTAGATTTTAGACCGACTTTAAGTATTTAAAAGAAGCAAGCCCATAATGTTAATGGGCTGGGCTCGGTACATCATGGAGCACACAATCATGGGCTTTATACAAAAGCCTCCTCTATATATATATACACACTCTATGATTCTAATATTAGTTCATAAACACACTCTATCAAACTAACCCGACGAACATACATACAGCGAGGACAATTAATTGCAGTGTTTGCGATTTTCATCTGGTATAGATTTTTTCCTCGCTCATTAGGGTTTTTCAATTTATTCCCAATTGTTTCTGAATTTTTAACCTTTTTTATGTTTTCAATTTTGTGCAGAATACACTAGTTTCTCCTCGTGTTCTGTTGTTCTCGCGAAAGATCATAAAGAATGGTAATTTATTTATTTATTTGTTTATTGTTTACGATTTACTGTTTTAGGTTTTAGTTGTGTGTGTTAAATTGAATTAATTTGGTTGATGTACATGAAGGGACCTTAAAACCCTGATGATGAAACAATGAATTCTAGTTGTTACATTCAAATAAAATTTTATTGGTTTGTGAAAGTTGTGTTTTGTTACAATTGAATTAATTATTTTGTTGGATCTACAAAAAGATCATGCATGGGTTGTGCTTGGTAGAAGGTTGTAGAAATCTTGGAGGTGGCATGTTTGAGTGTATACAACTTTGCGTGTCATGTGGGTCCCGCCTCGGAGAAATTCCATTTATTATCAGTTAAGTCACCGGTTGTTGGCTTGGAGTACAAGCTATAGATCATTGCTCAATCTTTGCGATTGACGAGACGGATTTTTGGAATTTTGTGTTGGTAAAATATTCTAGTAGTGCTTGTTCTTTTGTCGGGCGGAGGGTTTAGTAACCGCGATAAAGGAATCATGTAAACCTTGAATTTCTTTGTCATGAATACGTATCGAAATTGTTCACCACTCTAGTACATAGACAAGCCTGGGGTTTTGGAAAATATACTATGTAGGTGTGTATAGATTTCCAAAAGGAATTTATGTGCTTCTATTTGTTTGTGATTGTTGAGTGTAGCAGATAGGTGAGATTTTATCTTTCTCTATTCTCCGGTTTAGGCAATCTCAGGATATATTTTCTACCTGCTTGGGGAAAGTCCAAGTAGCTTACCATGGATGTTTAGTATAAAATTTAATTACGAAGTTCTTTATGGTGCATTTCATTTAATAATGTTTTGTTAACTTGCTTGATCAAGGATTCTCTGGCCAATTATTGTCCTTGATCATGTACCGGTTCGCGCCATAATATCGTACTTTTTGAGGAATATCATTATTAGTCATCTCCAATTAATGTTACACGTGGCACTAAAATCACGAGTCCTTTTGGTCCGATTGTTGACCAATCTTTCCATTCTTTATTAGAAAATTATTAAATGATTATTATTCCCTTGTCGGTTTTATGAGGTGTTATTATTCTAAAGTTCAGAATACATGTGCACATTCAAAAGCAGGCATGAAAAATTTTCAAATTGAATAGCATTGAAGTTTGAATTTTGAAGTCAACTGAGTGTTTCTTTTATTGGTTCAGGCAACTCTCAATGACTCTTTTCTTGCTGATCTGGATGAATTATCTGATAATGAAGATGACCTTCTGGTGAGTTTATTGCATTTTCTTGTCATCTTAGATGGTTTTATTTACATACACACGTAAATGTGGCTTGAGGACCCTTCCTTTGTTTTGATATTTCCTCTCGCAGTTCAGTTTTCTTGTGCCTCTTTGTTATATCTTTTTGTATGCTTACAGTACCTTAATTTCAGGATGCGGATAATGATAATGCCGACAATATGGAGGAAGATATAGATGGTGACTTGGCAGATATTGAAACACTTAATTACGATGATCTGGATAGTGTGTCCAAACTACAGAAGACTCAGCGTTATATTGATATCATGCAGGTTGGTTTAGTTCACGAGCTGTTAGATTTAACCCCTCACTCATGTGCTTCATATCCGTTTATGATATAGAATTGAACGCGCTGACGATTTTTTGTGATTCTTCTTGGGAGTTCACTTCATTTCTTTTGTGTTGTTGAAAAAATTATTCGCCCTGTTAGGTCCATGACATTTAGAGTTAGTGATACCTCCCTGCGCCCTTCTCGTTGTTTATGAATATAACTTTTGATTTTTTTTCTGCAGAAAGTTGAAGATGCTTTGGCCACAGGCACTGAGAATCCATCTCAAGGAATTGTTTTAGAAGATGATCCAGAATACCAGTTGATTGTTGATTGTAATGCCTTGTCTGTTGATATCGAAAATGAAATAATAATAATTCACAATTTTATCCGTGACAAGTATCGCTTAAAATTTCCAGAGCTTGAGTCTCTGGTTCATCACCCCATTGATTATGCTCGGATCGTGAAGAAGATTGGAAATGAGATGGATCTGACACTGGTCGATCTTGAAGGTATTTTACCTTCTGCAATTATCATGGTTGTTTCTGTCACGGCATCGACTACCAGCGGCAAGCCTCTTCCAGAGGATGTCTTGCAAAAGGCAATTGATGCATGTGACAGAGCTCTTGCTCTAGATTCAGCAAAGAAGAAGGTTCTTGATTTTGTGGAGAGTCGCATGGGATATATTTCTCCAAATCTTTCTGCTATAGTTGGAAGCGCTGTTGCTGCAAAACTTATGGGGACAGCAGGCGGTCTCTCATCATTGGCAAAGATGCCAGCTTGCAACGTTCAGCTTCTTGGTGCCAAAAAGAAGAATTTAGCAGGGTTCTCGACTGCAACATCTACATTGCGTGTTGGTTTTCTGGAACAAACAGAGATATTTCAGAGTACTCCCCCATCATTAAGGATGCGTGCTTGTCGACTTTTGGCTGGGAAATCTACACTTGCTGCTCGTGTTGATTCTACTAGAGGAGATCCAACTGGAAAAACTGGAAGAACGTTGCGTGCAGAAATTCACAAAAAGATCGAGAAGTGGCAAGAGCCTCCTCCTGCCAAGCAACCTAAACCGCTTCCAGTTCCTGATTCTGAGCCTAAAAAGAAGAGAGGCGGTCGAAGGTTAAGGAAGATGAAAGAAAGGTAGTTTATATATCTCTTGCCACATTATAGCAATTGTAGACATGTCTCTCTGTGTAATTTGAAACTCAATTGTTTTAAATCAGAAGCTAATGTTGTCTCCAACTTCCGTCAGATATGCTATTACGGACATGCGGAAGCTGGCAAACAGGATGCAGTTTGGAATACCGGAAGAGAGCTCACTAGGTATTAATATGAGACATAGAACTTCGTATCTCAATTGTTGATTAGTAAGCTAACAATGAATTTGCTTTACATTGATACTCGTACCCGCACTATTCACTCCATTTCGGTTGAATAAAGCACGAAGGGAACTGATTCAAGTCCATTGTGCCTGCATCTAAATGAAATTGGTGCAATTCTGTTGGATGATATGTGCAAATATTGATTTTTCATGCTTTTCTTGAAGGTGATGGACTGGGAGAAGGGTATGGAATGCTCGGTCAGGCTGGTAATGGCAAGCTACGTGTATCAGTTGGTCAGAACAGACTCGCTGCAAAAGTAGCCAAGAAGTATGACCCTTCCTTTACTCTCTTTTTCCCCCTTAATCTTGAAAAGTACCTCTTATTACATTTTTAGCTTATTGTAGAGATATATTATCTGGCCTGGAATAGCAAGAGTAGTTTCTTTTTTCCTTTTTCTTGTTTGAGGTGATGTTTCATAGCTTCCAATTCGAGAGTAAATTTAAAACCATCATCATAAATATAATCAACACTGAATTTAGTAATTTGTTGCTTTTGGTACTTTGGCGCCTGTTCTCCTTGTATTATTATTAACGATTATGATTAAATTTAAATATTTAGATTCAAGGACAGAAGTTATGCAAGTGGTGGAGCAACTTCAGGACTTACTTCAAGTTTGGCCTTCACGCCTGTGCAGGTATGGCGTTTCTCTTAGTCTCGTGCATTTATCAACTTAGTTTAGCTTTGAAATAAATGCTACATGTGAAATTATCCTCTGATGTAATTTACTTACTGTACTTTGGTCAAATACGTGATGCTATATACCTTTTTGCAGGGAATCGAGCTTTCAAACCCTCAGGCGAACCAGCTTGCCAGTGGAACTCAAAGTACTTACTTTTCAGAAACTGGAACTTTTTCAAAGATCAAGAGAACATGAAAAGTTACCGAGAAATCTATCTCCATAGCAGAAAACTTAAGAGAGACATCAGTTTAAGTACTTTGATGTGCGTGTTACTTTGAGTGACTGCTTTTTGTACAAGTGTTTTCCCAGAAGGATTTTTGGTTTAGATGCAATCTTTGCATGTATGTTTTCAAGCAATGATGCATTTGGGTGGGTGGGGGGGTGTATGATGTTTGTCCAGTATGTTATACTTTTGATGAGGTGTTACAACAAAACAAAAAAGTGTAGCTCTTTAGACTCTTTGTGTTGGTATATTTCCGCAAGCTCTAGCTGGCGATGCACTCTTAGAATTTGAGTAAGTTTTGATATAATTGGAGTCGAGCTCAAATAGTGTTCATTTTTTGTTAATTGCTTGCTGCTGAAGCTGCTCATTTGACAGGACCTTCTCGATGTAACCACAAGCAATTCATTCTATTTGTGAATTCAGAGAACGAATCTGGAATACTTGCACAATTCCAGTGCAAGAATTATCTGTTACTACTTAGCTAGCTTTTAAGTTTTTAGTTGAGGCTTCCCTCCTTATGAACGCATATTGTCATTGCCATTATGTTTTGGTTTAGACTTCATCTAATCTATGGAATTCGAGAAACATTTCAGACTTCCCGTATTGCATAGTAGACTTGCGCAAATCAAAAGATGAAAAGATTTCTATGATATAATATATATTTTTAATAAGTAATGAATAAGTTAATGTTCGGATATATATAAGTGAGATATATGTTACAAATATTTGAGTAATTGAGATTTGTTATATTTTCGTCTAGAAAGAGTATAACCAGGGACCAAAGTTTTGTTTCCACGGTATGTCTTGGTGCGCTAAAAATTAAATTTTTTTTTGTAATATTTCGAGAATTTTGAGGTATGTTATAGAATATTAATTGTTATTGCAATAAATGTAGGAAATATTGTGTGTTTCTTTTATATAGAATCAAAATTGAAAATGTTTCGGTACTTTTTCGGAGAAAGAAAGAAACTTTGATCCATGAATATAAATTATATTAGGAGAAAGTTGGGACGCAATTGGAACAGCCTACAAAAATTTAGGTGCATAATTAAAGTAGTACCATCGTATGTGTTGAAAAGAAAGTCATCAAGGAAGCAGCTTCTGCTTTATCAACATGAATAATTAACTCTTGGAGGGTACAAAAAGATAGTAGTGTATGAACTGTGGAGTATTAAGTTGTTGCAGTACAACTGCTTAAAGTTGTAAGTTCTTCAGCACAGAAAAGTATGCCCCTGAAATGCGACTGAATTTAAGCATACATATGGAAAGAAACTAATCTGTTACATATCTTTCTCCACACAAACTTGGTTTGTAGAAATCTCAAAGAAGGCACTCTCTCCGAGATAATCCTTAACCAGACAATGTCAACCCAAAAAGTACAAAGATTGAGGAAGAATATCAATTGTTTACTTGTTTATGAGAGTAAATACAAATTTGAATCAGATTTACAGTGCAAAGCACAAATCAACAGCAGAATCATAGATACTGACTTCAGATTAGTGAAACCTTTCCAAATTTTTAATATTACATATCATTACTTTCTGGAGGATTAATATGTCTAAACATTCAATAATCCAGAACAAGTATTTTCTATTTACCTTTCATGCATACTACAAAAGACACAAACCCAACCAGATTAAAGTCTTATGTAAGGGCATTCATTCAATAGTACGACCAACTATCACGAACTAGAATCGATCACAATTACATCAGTAGAAAATAAATTCTTCAAATGAGAGAGCGACAAGGGGGCACAGCATATAAAGAATATATTAAAAGAAAATATAATGATACAATCATACAACAAATTTCCTATCAGTTAAGGAAGACTCAAACTATAACTACAAGATTCTACGCAATCCCCATAATGTTTAATACGCTATTTCTCTGCAACAGAAGAATAAACGACAACCATACATGAGTAAGGACACTGGAGAAACAAGTCCACACACGTGCAAGTATCGGTTGTGAAGTAGAAAAGCATGACCCAGTTGCAGTTAAAGTGCAAAAATTAAACTTCGCGATACACGAGCTTAAGAAAAAAAATGCTTTGGCTTAACTCCGCTTCCGTTCCTTTTCCAAATAAGCAAAATTCCTTTGGAAGTCCAAAACTGCTTGCACCAAATGCCAAAATCTAATCTCCGGCCATAGTACTCTGGGGGAGTACAATAGGGAATATGAGCTCTGCCACAAAAGAAAATTACTCAATCGAGTTTCACCGGAAGTACGGACTAAAATATCAGGATCAGGTGCAGCTGCCATATACAGATGTTTCTCAACATCTGTCACGTCAATAAGACACTCATTGTTATCTGTTTTGATTCCTCCTAGTTCAATCAGATTATCTCTAAATTCATCCCGTCTTTCTCTGCAAGATTCTTCAATAGCATGCATAATCTCATCTGTGGAAGTATATGCTATGCATATTGACAGAACAGCTTTTGAATTACCAGAAGTAGCCTTCATAGCTCTTTCAGCAGCCAACTTGACAGGCTCGCTAAGAAGTTCAAGATTTCCTATAAAGTATACTCTCACACCGTAACGATTGACTATACTCTCTTCTTCAATCAACCCTTCGATCTTTTCATGTATCAACTGCATGGTCGAGGCAACTTCTTCAGGTCGTCTTTTGAAGTTGTCAATGCTAAAGGCATAAATAGTAACATATTTTACATCCAGTTCATAACAACATTTTAACATATTCATTAGAGCTACAAATCCAACTCTGTGGCCAACTCCTCCTTCTAAGTTCCGCTTCTTAGCATATCTTCGATTTCCATCCATTATAAATGCAATATGTCTAGGAACAGGACCAACAGAGAGTATTGAACATATACATCTGCGCAAAAAGCTGCAGAGACCTTCAAACAGTTGAGTTACATGATTATGCTTTTTCTCCATATACACTTCAAAAAGAAGTGCAATGGTACAACCTGATTAAACCTATACAAAGAGAGAACGAGGAAAAAGGTGAATTAGTGTACGTTCGGCAAATGCAGATACTCAAGGAATGCTATACATCACTGAACAAGATTATCACGTATCCACTTGAAATTAAGTTCTCAAGAAAAGTTAAGCTGAATAAAATCACTTAAAGCAACACACATTGCATCTCAAAAATTGATACATAACAATTGGAGAAGGTCCAACAGTTTGAGTCCACTCGAAGAATAAAATCTTTTGCCAAGAAACGGCAAAAGTCGTAATCGGAATAAAACTCTAACCTAACTACGACGAAAAGGAAACCGATATAATCAACTTGTGAAGCCAAAAACTCCCAAAAAGGCGAACATCATTAATAATTTTGAACCAAACTAATATTAATAAGGAAGACACCCTTCATAAATGAAGCTTATTTAAAAAAAAAAAAAAACCCATAAAAGATGGACTTATTTCAAATTCAAAGAGAAAAAAATATCTGTATAATCCACTGCTAAACACACTCAAAATTTGCAGTTACAATTATTGGGATTTAGTTCAATTACTAGGATATTCATTCACAACACTTGCATGCATATACATATAGGCATGTAAACACAAATACATGTATAAAGATTGCATCTTTATGTAGATTTGCTCAAAAGAATAAAGATTGTAAACATTTTCTTTATGCAGGGACATTCAATTAAACTAATGGGCACAAATCGAATTGAAATCGAAAATAAAAAGGACAATGGTGAATTTATACCTGTGTACGAGAGATTGATACGAGCAAACGAAGTAGAGTGCAATTTTCTCCAACTTTTTTGGGTTTTGAACATTCGCTTCTCTGAATATTTTAACGATAGCCAATTGAGCAATTACTGTTTTAAGGCAGGCTCAAGCTCAACTATTAAGCTTATTAGAATTTTGTTTAGGGTTTTATGGATTTGGGGATTTTTTATCCCACAATTGTGTTTATTTATAGTTTGAGCGATGCATAAAAGTGTTAGCGGTTATGTGACTCTTGAATGTAATAATATATAAACTTAGTGCAAAATAGTGCTAATAATATTGTTGAATAGAAGGGTTCACTAGAGAAATATATTTTTCTTTGTTGGCAAGAAAGCAACCATCTATGTTAATTAGCAAATATCATTGTTAGGTAAATTTGTGTGCAATGGCAAGTCAATTTGTGTGCAATGGTTAGATAATAGATAAAGACATTTATATTTAATTTGTGGTAAGATTTTAAATTTTTTATAGATGGGCAACATATATGATAAGAAAATAAAGATATACAGTATACTTGTTCATCTACTAGTAATTGTTCATCAATCATATATGTAATTGCACCCCCTCCGTGTACAAAAAGTCAAAAACTACAAACAGTGTACACATACTAACATATTTATGTGTGACCATTAAAAGAAAAATTAATTTCTGCAATATTATTCTACATGGTTGACTGCAAAGAATTTTTCACCTAAACTTTTATTCATAATGGAGATCTTGATCATTCAGTCTACCTACATTTCCACCATTTTTAATCTCCCCATCGAATATTTATCAACAAATTTCATTAATCAAACAACAAAGAATACCACTACTTGGCATTGCATTCTGCAGGCATAACTTTGTATCTGTTCTTGTCTTGGCAATATGAGTAAAACATATGCTTCCCCCTAGCCCACTGCATTCCAGTTGTCTGTTGGCTCGATAACTTTGCAAATTGTTCACCATCAACAGGATCTATGCTCGAAAGACTACTCCTCGAACACGAAGGAGCAACGTCTTTCTGATTACGAACACATCCCTCCATTTCAATCCCTCTCATCGATACAACGAAAGGAGCGTATTTATAATCTACCGCGTACTTTCCTCCATGAGTCGCCCACTCTGATCCATCCCAAATGGTCGTGTAAACGGACATCGGCTTTGATGGGTAGGCAGAGGAGATGGCGGTGTTGTGGATAACTTCTCTTACTGGAATGTTGTCTACCAAAAACCTGCATTTTTTTCGTAACATTTTGTTAAATTTCCGTCTCATCTTAAAGAGTAAACTCTAAAGAGAATTGAAATTTGTTCATATATATATATATATATATATATATATATATATATATATATATATATATATATATATATATATATATTCTCAAACACGCTCAATCACATGCGGGCTGTAACATAAGTTGTTAAGTCTAACACTATACATGTTCTCTTTTTGTCTCCCTACTATATTGAATTGTCGCATTATCTAAAAGTTAAAGCTTGTAAAAAGATAAACATATAATCGTTTTGTATATATTTTCTTAACATAGTGAAGGTTATGTTCTATGGTAGAACTAAAAGGGATGAAGTTATAGTTGAAGGAAATGATGAGCTTACAATATGTGATGGTTGTTCCAGAGGATGGAATAGTCATGAAAACTTGTTGTAGGATCAAACCAAAGGTAAAATTTCTCTTCCCTTCCTGTGCTAACACTCCCATTGCCATATATGTTTGTTTGCAGTACCCATTCTCTTCTCTTCTCGTGCCCAAGTATCTCGATATCAATTTCATCGTGGTTGTGAGGGAAAACATCCGCATTTGATAACTGGTCATATAGGAAAAATATGTCCAAAGAAGTTAGAACTATGAATGGACTTTTCGTGCATTGAGTTCAGACTTTAAGAGGTGTTTATGTAATAATTCAAATAGCAGAGGAAGTTTTTATAATTAGACAAAACTTTGGGGGTGTAACTGTTACTATTCTTTTCTTAACATATAATGGGATTGTTCAAAAAAAAAAAAAGAACTTACATAATATGCTACCACAACTCCTGAGGTGAAACCAGCAGGCAACTTTAAGGCAGCATTGAAGAACCCATAGTAATATTTGTTCTTTGACATCAACCCAGATCCTGAAAAAGAACCCACAAATAGTTAAACATAAGAACAAGAAATATGAAACAACATAAGCACTTAATATATGTTATAACTATAACTTATGATGATATATACCTGAGGACTTGTCTAAACTTAGATCAACACTGGTCCCATTATTGGTCACATGAATATTGGAGCCTCCAAATGTCACATTGTAGCTCTGATTAACCGATAATCGACTGAAACGATCCGTTAGCCATTCGACATTTGGAGGCGTATAAATCGGGCCGCGGGAGTAAACCTCGAATATATTGCAGAAAACAAAGATACTTAGTAATGTGACTAATTTGTTAGGGAAGAATGCCATGTTTCAGGAGATGGAATATTGTAGTGGAGTGTGGGAAATGTTGTGGGGAATGTTGGACTATTTATTATGGGCCTTAAACTTGTGCTTAGTTGTTGCAAGCTGTTGTAAGGATCCTAATTAATATTTGATGTTAGATTGTGTAGACAGTTTGTTAGGAATTCATGTGCATTGAGTATGACATGTTTGGAAAGTCTCCCTGGTGTTTCCAGCTTTCTTAAATCAATGGAAGCCAGGTTACGAAGTGCAGTGAATCTAATTAGGGACCATGCATAATTGTAGTAAGAATCTTACTCATGAGTATAACTTTTATAAAGGGACTATAAACAACAAAAAAAGTTAAAATGTTTTGGCTGACTTCTTATGTAAGGTGAAATACTTCTTACATTTTTTTGGCAATTGGTCAAATTGCAGTAACAATCTTATATTTTTTAGGTATGAATATATTACACCCCTTGACATTTGATCTAGTTAAGTAATTACAGAACCTCGCATACCGTTTGACTCCTTACAAAAGTGACTCTTGAAATTTATAAAACATTACTAATAGACATTTTCTAAGGAATGAATGTTGGAAAACGTAGAAAGATTGAAATTGTTTAGACTAGTGGAAACCGGCACTTGACCTCACTCCAAAGATGCATCTAGCAGAGTATTTTTCTAAGGATTTCTAGAAATATTAGACATAGAATTACTTATATAATTCTTAAAACTTTCTCAAATGTTTTCAACCCAAAGATTTAAAGTTCTAGCTACCTCCAATACTATTTGAAGGCAATAATAAATCTATATTTTTTACCAATTAAAAGTTTGATAATTAAATATGGATAAGAAGCATCAACCTCTTTCTACACCCGCTTTGCGACGTGCTCCTATCGTTTAAAAGAAAATTACATGTGTCTTCTGACTTATTAAATATGTCTGAAGTACCCCCAACTCAACTTTTTGGTGGAATATTTTTTTGTGAAATGTTTTACTTTTGTCGGAATATTAAGTGAAAATATGAAGATCCGTCTCTATTAAATACTAGAATTTCAAATGAAGTGTCATTCTTTCCCTTTAAGTTTTTTTTTGTTATACACGTCTTAATTTCATTAAAATTCGTAATTTCAAATTCAAATTATTGGAGTCAAGATGAGATTGAAGGAAAAGATGAACTTTCTATTGAAATCAAGATTAAGCCGGTTATCCAATAATTACGATTTACATTTCAGAGAAAATATTCTGTTGAAAAGTTGACCATAGATACTTTGCATTTATAATATTGTTAAGTCAAGACACAGAATAAAACTTTGTTAACAATAAGTGAAACGTTGCAAAATAGGATAACGGTATATTGTAAATCCGGGGTATATAAGACTGAAGGTTGAAGTTTTTCTACCAATGTTTAAATATTTCATATTCTTCTGTGCATGGGAAGGCAATAAAATATTTCGGTACTTACGTCATTAAAGGCCTGTTTTCTTGGTTGTTAGTGGAGATAAGTCAATGAGAGTTGGCTGCAAGGCAAAAACGGACCACCGAAATCATGTCATTAATTATTGGAGTATCACTTCAAAACGCCACTCTCTCATCTCTAACAGCTGTTATTTGATAGATTATTAATCACTCAAATGGGCCAATTGGTGTACTAGAAACCAAACAAACATAAACTGCCTTGCTTTCTTTCTTGTCTCTAAATTAATTTCGATCGAGAAGGTAGAATGGGATAGCTTTGGTCATTCACCGAAAACTCATGAGTCATAATATAATAATAGATTAAAATTTTAATTGCAAGATATGCTTCAAACAAGACATCATGAAAATATTGTTTGTACAGTTGTACTGAATATGTAAATTATTTTCATGCTTCAATTCGTATTCAATAATAAAAGGCAGAAACATTTAAGCATTTTGGGTGAAAATATTTAGAAATTTTAATCAACGATAGTATTAGATTGTGAGATAATTGCAGACGAACGTAGTGTTGTATGTCTATGTTACATTAATTGACGATCTTTTTTCGATCTTTCTTATGTTCTAGAGTACACCAAATTAATCTTGGTACTTTTGGGTGTTGATCGATGACTTAAAATGACCACATTGTTTCATATGTAAAAACAAAAATTAAAACAACAATACACCACTTCATCGGGAATGAAAAGGCTTGAAAAAAATATGTACTTTACATGGCCAAATAGAAAACAGCTCAGAGCTGATTGCGAGTGACTTTGTTGAATGTTACATACATAATTTGTAAGAAAGAGGGACACAAAATTCGAAAGCTTTTTCCTCTTCATAATTTAATTCTCCCTAAAATGGTTAAACTCAACAATTATGTATGTAACATTCAACAAAGTCACTCGCACTTCATAATTTAATTTCTCCCTAAAATGGTTAAACTCAACAATTTTTACTATAAAGTGGGGAACACAATTTTGGTAATAATTAACTTCATATGACAATAGCGCAAGTAATTCATTTTTTTCTAACAGTGAGAGATAAAACCATATTGTATCTTTTTTCTAAACTAAATCTAATTAGGGTGTCGACGTACTCCATGCATAAAATAATACTTTCCGTTCAAAGTTGGAAAATCGTAAATCGTGCAACACAACCTCCTACTTACTTTATTTGAGCAATTAAATAATCCTGTGACATAAAGATGGTTCAAAAACTTTCTGCAAAAGTTCCATAAAAATTGTAAAGCGCGCAAAAAAAAACACCAATTATAAATTTATAGTCACAATCAAGAACTTCATATGTAAGGAAAACCTTCAAGGCTTACACAAAAGAAAACAATTGATTTTGTCTTAAAGCATTATATTCCTAAATGTCTTAGAAAGTTTGTTCCACATTTAAGAACTAAAATTGTTTACTTATTCTTTAATCGTCTATTATTCCAGAATCTCATAGTTAAAATCAAAATATATCTTCAATATCATATATACGTAGATTAACATGTGGCACCGTTGGACTACTTTAAACATAAATTGGAGTACTTTAGAATCTTCAGATTTTATGGTCTGATTTCCCAGGTAGAAAAATGACAATGTTTTGAATGCAGGAAGCAAAAACTATGCTGCCAAATTCTCCGAAGATTTTTGGTAATGTATAAAGACCGAATATACAACTGTAAAATTTGATTTTTAGAGAATAAAAATCTCACTAGGGCTTACTAAATTACTTAACAATTAATGTGTCCAAATAATTAGATTAAAGAATTCATGTCGTGAGGAAGTCTGGCAAACAAGCCCGTTAATGTGATCCTTGGCCAATATTTTCGGGTGATGGATCATGGATCATGAATCTTCGCTTCATATATTCAAAACCATTTCATACAATTTATGTTAATTAGTTTAACCAGGAACACGTGTCATTGTCAATCACAAACAGACATCGCTAAAAAGGAAATCGAATCTGAGAAAAATATTTGTTACACAGAGTTATGCATATTTAACAGACTTTATTCATTGAAATTAAAAGGACTTTATTCACGACCGTAAATATTTAAAGACGAAGAATTAATAATAATAATAATAATAATAATAATAATAATAATAATAATGATAATACTAATTAATATTAATAACAATAGTATTACTCAATAGTATTACAATAATAATAATCATATAATGATAATAATAATAATGAGAATCACAATAATAATTGTTATATGAAGTTAATAATAGTAATAGTGACAATATTATATTATTAATATTTGATTAAATAGTGATGATGATATCCTGAATATCTGGGCCTCACGACCCAATGCCAAGGATGTATATTTAGAATCATCAAGCCCATAGCGATCGTTTATTGGGCCTATGGTTGATGAAGTCAAGATACGTTGCTAACAACTAACCAGATTATTTCAGGCCTGAGATTCCTGAACAGGCCCAAATTAATTCCTCAGACAGCCTTGATATAAGTAATTAAAGTCTATCCATGTCATTGGCTATCCAAAGATCACACACACGCGGCGTCCATCCAACCCAGCCCGGCTTCCTTCGCGGGCTTGAAGCTGGGCTTTGGCTTTGACTTTCCCTAAAGAGTAATTATTTTTAGACAGAATTTAGTTAAGTACTTAATTTAAGTTTGGTCCATTAGCTATTCAAAAATGCTTCAAATTTAATCATAATTTTTGTATGTGGGTCAGGTGAAAAATCCCGACTACTAAATGCTCATTCAGGGAATACACTTACCTACCTTCAATGGTAGAAAACATCCCCTCATATGTGATGGGCTATTTCTCTCCTTAAAAGGCTTTATTAAGTGGAAATGGAACTTCTCTTTATAAACACAAGTCCATGCTATTTCTCAAGCGATGTGGGACACTTCTTAACACGCCCCCTCACGTGTGGGCCGGTACTAACTTCGGTCCCATCACGTGGGCAGGTCGCAAGCCCATCATATGTCTTGGGTAGGCTCTGATACCATGATAGAATTTGGAGCCCATTTATTTCTCCCCTTAAAAGGTCTAATAGATTTTGAAGCCCATTTATTTCTCCCCTTAAAAGGCCTTGTTAAGTGGAGATGGAACTTCTTTCCATAAATATAAACCCAGGCTCTTTTCCAAGCGATGTGGGACACTTCTTAACACGCCCCCTCACGTGTGGGCCGGTATTAACTTCG
Source organism: Misopates orontium (assembly GCA_946800315.1). Lineage (NCBI taxonomy): Eukaryota > Viridiplantae > Streptophyta > Magnoliopsida > Lamiales > Plantaginaceae > Misopates > Misopates orontium. Next base: position 19,917,209 of record OX326952.1, on the reverse strand, counting down.
GTCCCATCACGTGGGTAGATCGCAAGCCCATCATACGTCTTGGGTATGCTCTGATACCACAATAGAATTTGAAACCCATTTATTTCTCCCCTTAAAATGCATGGGGCCCACCACATGTGAGGGGATGTTTTCTACCATTTAGGGTAGGTAAGAACATCCCCTCATTCATGAGAGATTATTAGGTGCAGCGGCTGTATGATGAGGTGGTGCAGCAAGTTGGTTATTTATATAAATGCGTGATTGGGATGAGGTGTGGGGAAGTTACTTCCCTATAATTTAGAAATAGTATTTAATTTCAGCCTTTGGTTGTAGCACGTCACCATACATCGGTTGTACCTAATAAATTTTTCTCATTCAGTGGTGGATTGTTGCATGGTTGGCACAGTTTGACAAAGTGGTGAGGCGTGGCCGTCCAAATCACCCCAAAGATAAATTTTCACATATTATTGACAGACCCCTATGTTTATTCCAAATTGCTAATTCAATCTTTTCTGAGTTATGTTCCGAAGGTTTATACTTATTTCTTTGATTCATTGTTTTTAATATTTGCACGGCTGAAATATTAAGATGGTAGTGTGTTGTATGTGGAAAATTGGATGCCGTCAACCTTAAAGACATATAATCCAGCTTTTGCCCCAACTTAAGACTTTGTCCGGAGATTCTGAATCATACCACATTTTACCGACATTATTTCAATTTATTTAGAAATTAGAATTAATAAGTTCAAGCTGTCTACTTGTTCTCAAATTACACATTAATTACGTTTTCTTTTTTTCTTTCTTTCTTCTCCCTTTTGGGCCCTTCTCATGACCAAAGCCCATGCTGATGTTATTGTAATAGCAAACAACTAACCCTGTTAGCCGCCCCACCAAAAAAAATGTATTATCACGACCGATCTTATATTAATTTCATGTCTAGGTTTTAGCATGACATGTAATACTAACCCGCGTCGTTCCATGTGGTTGAAGTGATGTTCGAAATACTAAAATAATGCACGTTATTATCATCACCTCAATATCAAAAAATAAAATATATACCTCGATCATTAATATTAGCGCCATTTTTGTATAATATAATGACTTTCACGATAATGCCATAATTTGCCGTGTAGACCGGCTTTCTTCATTATTGATGATATTTGCCATTGTTCTTTATTATTCTGCACAAATTCCTGCTGACTTATTCGACATTATTAATTGGACTGTATATTCTTATTAGGCAGCCAGTTGGGTTCGTAGAAGGACAAATTTCGATGACAGATATTTGGTTTAAATCATAGCCAGTGGTAATTTTGATTTACTAAAATATTATGTATCTACATAATACTTATACAAATCTTTCATTAATTTCTGTCATTGGAAGATTTTTCATGCACGTCAATATTTTGATGATTGTTAAACTAAATTCAAATAGTACTTTCCATGAGAACATCTCAACAGTCTCTACAAATCTACAAGGAGCTAAGGGTAGATTCATAATTTGAATCAGCAAAGTTTTTACAGATTGGATCATTGATAGACAAATTAAATACATTATTGAATTGTAATTCTTTTACAAATTGCACCACAAAGTGTGTTCGTAGTTGTTTTTAAGCGTATTTTTCTGATTCTAGCAAATTGACTTTTCTTAATAATAATTAACAGTTGGAAACACATACTATAGTTGTTGAGCAACAAAGTATTGCATTTCAATGCCGTAGCAATACAAAAGAAAAAATAACCATTTAAATCTAAAACAAGCAATCTCGATTCTCGATAACTATCATGCCATATTCATAGTAAGTTCTTATATAGACCAGGCTTACGAAATTAGACGCTTTTATAGTTTGTTTTATCATTAAAAAAAACTATAACTCAAACTTTTAACCACACAAAATATATCAATTACATGTAAAACTGAATTATCTTCAACTGCAACATTCTCACTATCATTGAAGATAAAGCAAAACAAGTACCCTATACGCTACGAGCATGACAGAGACAAATTAAACTAAAATTTAAACTAAAGTCCAACCAATAGGTGAATAAAAAAATATACAACCTTAAATGTTGCACCATGCCTCAATAATAATATCGTACAACTGCATTCTCAAGATGTCGGCTGCACGATCCTTCATGCACTCGTTCCTCCCACGAGCTCTACCCATAATACTCGCACCACGTGTCCACTCTTAATTGGTCCATGGAACTCTGCATGAACTCTCCTCGTCCAAATTGTCAGCTACATCTCCTATCGCCACGTGTAATCCTCAGCCTTCTTGGTCAACCCGCCACATGCCACCTTTTGTCCTAGCGACATTTTCAACGGCCAACTGATATATATAGCCAACTCCCACCATGAAAATTTCAAACACAAATTGTCACACACAAAGCACCAAATATTCAAAAAGCCTTAGTACATATTAAACTTACCTCTTTGTTTCTTTCTTGTATATTTTCTTGATTCTTTCTTCTTCTTCTTTTTTTTAATCAAAGTTAAACCTTTTACTCAATGATAAGTAGTAAATCCAGTGAGTTCACACGCCGGATTTTGAATTTTCCGGCCGTTCGTCCATGTGAATCAGTTTCTTTCCCTACCCTCATCACTTCTTTGATCAACTTAGGCCACACTATATGCAACTTCAAATCCAAAACCTTGTTCACAAACAAGAAAAACGCGAGAACTTCGATCCATTTGATCGAAAGTCTTGTCGTGTTTCTCGAAGAAATCCGGAATGCGAATTCAAGATTTGATGATTCCATGATTCTCAGCTTGTCTGAGCTTCACTTCATCTTCCAGAGGCTTCACTTCCTATTGGAGGACTGTACAAAAGATGATGCAAGGCTATGGATGCTTGTCAAATCCGAGAAAGTGTCGACTCATTTTCGTGTTCTAGTGAGAGCCATTGCGGTGGCTCTGGACATTGTGCCGTTCGTCGATAATGATTTTGGTGGGGAGCTTCAAGAATTGTTGGAGTTTGTAAGAAAGCAAGCATTGAAAGCAGAGTTTGAAGTGGAAAAAGATGAAAAAAGAGTTATGAGAAGAGTTGTTTGGATTTTGGAGCAGTTTGAAGGTGGAATTGCTCCAAAATCCACTGATTTAGAAAGGGTTCTCGAGCATTTGGGAATTACAAGCTGGTATGAATGCAATAGAGAAGTTAAGTTCTTGGAAAATGAGATGGAGCAAGAGTGTTTGACTACTGAGAAAAGGGATGTCGGAGTTCTCAGCAGTTTAATGGCGTTCTTGATCTACTGCCGATGCGTTCTTTTTGTGGACATTGACGGTGCAGTCAACAGTATTTCACAGCAATCTGCTGGGATTTACAGAACTGAGGTGATTCAAGGATTGAATCATGATGATTTCAGATGTCCAATCACTCTGGAACTCATGACAGATCCTGTCACAATATCAACGGGGCACACATACGATCGATCTTCGATCCTGAAATGGTTCGGTTCTGGTAATCATACCTGTCCCAAGACAGGAGAGAGGTTGATCTGTATAAATCTGGTCCCAAATCATGCATTAAAGCAGCTACTGAAGCAATACTTTCTCGAAATTGGGATCCCATTTCCTGAATCGAGTGTGCGCAATCGCGAAATAAGGTCATCAGATTGTGCAAATAGTGCAGCATTTAAGCAGGCAACGACACTGCTTGCGGCTTTTCTCGTAGGCAAGCTTGTCGCTGGAACAAATGAAGAGAAGCACAAATCAGCTTACGAGATCCGTCTGCTCACCAAAACAAGCAATTTTAACAGGTCTTGTTTGGTGGAAGCTAATGCAATTCCGCCTCTCTTGAATCTTTTAAGTTCAAGAAATCCAGGAGCGCAAGAGAATGCAGTGGCGGCGTTAATGAATCTTGTAAAGTATTCTTTAAGTAGAAGAATAGTGGTGGAAAATGGAGGGATTGAGATCGTAGTTAATGTCTTAAACAAGGGGCTAAAGATTGAAGCTCGTCAGCATGCAGCTGGCGTGTTATTCTACCTTGGTTCGGTTGAAGAGTACCGAAGAACGATAGGGAGAATCAATGGTGCAATTGGGGGCCTAATGGGCTTGATCAATGACGGGTCAGATCATGGGAAGAAGAATGCACTAGTCACAATCTTGGGCCTCCTTATGTGCCCTGAGAATCACTGGAAAGTGCTATCTGCTGGATTAGTCCCTTTGTTGATTAATCTGTTGAGTTCTTCCATAAGGGAAGAATTGGTAACAGATGCACTTGCAGTTTTGGCTACTCTTGGTGAAAAAATTGATGGGGCAATGGCTATTGTAAGTGCAGGGACTTTGCCAATAATCATGGAGATTTTGTGCTCTTGTAGCTCACAAGCGGCAAAAGAATACTGCGTTTCTTTGTTGCTGGCTCTGTGCATCAACGACGGTGCAGATGTGGTTCCTGTTTTAGTAAAGAATCCATCTTTAATTGCAGCTCTGTATTCTATACTCACCGATGGCACGTGTCGTTCTAGCAAGAAAGCTAGTTCATTGATCAGAATGTTACATTCCTTCAACGAAAAGAGCTCTCCGGGATTCATGGCTTCAGGTCTTCCTCAGGAACAGTTTGTTCATGTGTGGTAATCAAATTTTTGGTTATTGCCACTCATATGTATAATATGCAGGCATCTTGATGTATATAGGATGCCTGTCTTTTTTTCTTTTCTTTTTTTTTTCTTGATGTTTAATAGGAACAGTTTTATTTTTTAATCAAAGTTGTGACACAAGCTCGTTTTTTTCAAGAGCTAGTCACTAAGCTGCTTCTGGTTTTTGAATGAAGCAGATTGTACAATTCTCTGTTATATTGTATTGATTCTTTTTACTTGTGCTAATAAGAACAAGAAATATGCTTGCAATGTCTCCTTCCCTTATGTAAGTTTTAGTTACTAAGATTTATTAGCATTATGCACAAATGAATGGCTGTTCTCACTTGATCATGGTCAGCAAGAAACTTACAAAGCTACACATCATATGAATGATGATATATATACACATGGTTCCAAAGTAGTACTGCCTACTACCTCTTTATGTGGAGATCATAAGGTTTTTTAGCAAACATATTTAATATGATCCTATCTTCATGCTATAGACATTGTTACATTACTTTTAAGGCTGCTGCATTGGGATTGATCTCCAACAATGATATCATTTTAGTTCAAAACTGGTTTCTTATGTCGATCTAAACGACAGATCGAGGGACTTCACCCCTTATGAAATATTGCACGCTTTCTCCAGAACTGAAACGACCTTTTCCATGTGCAGGCACTGTTTCTCAATACCATAAAGTTAAAACTTAATAATTCATCAAGAACACCAAAGAGAATAGTATGAAATGTTATGAAAAATTCATAAATCTACCTTAATATCTCGATGTACAATGCAGCTTCTGAATAGGTATGGTACATATGGATAAACCGCAGAAAAACTCGACCTTTCTTCATTAAGAATGTAGCTAATAGTACAATTGTGATATACTGAAAAGCTGTTTTCAGATATTTCCACTGTCACAAAGCTCATATACAAGAAAACTCTCACCTTCTTCATCACAATGCCTTAAACCTTGACGAGGTTCGAGTGTTTGACATGCAAAATAAGCTTGTTACTTCTCTAAAAAAAACGTTTCTATCCGTCATTTAGAATGTGCTATACTGAAATGCCATCTACCATCTGAGAGAATGCCCTTGTATACTTTCCGCGGAGAAAATTACCACATTCTTTCGACGTTTAATTTATACAATATGAAAAATAAACAAACTTAAAACTTATGGCATTTTTACCCTGCCCAGTGAAGTTTGACTGACTAAAGATTGTTTTTGGAGGTTTGTTAAGTGTTTTCAGTCTCTTCTCTCATTATCTGCCCTCACCTATCTAACCAGAGTTGCTTAATGAATGATAAATCTATCAAATATACACCCTCCTGTTAAATAGCATTACATCTATATTTACTCAATTTTTCAACTGATCAAGGACAATCAGCAGATATCTTTCACATTTTTAACCATCAGATGGTTTCAGGGAGGTCACTGTGATTTCTATAATTACACAAGATCTTGGGGAGTACAGCTGTAATTATCTCTAAAAGATAAACAAGATCTAAGAAAAAGTAAACAACAAAAGAGACAAACTACAACTTCAACGAATCCAAGGAATAGGTGAATAAAAAATTATACAACCTTAAATGTTACACCATGCCTCAATAATAATATCGTACAACTGCATTCTCAAGATGTCGGCTGCGTGATCCTTCATGCACTCGTTCCTCCCATAATACTCGCACCACGTGTCCACATTTCATTCGCTCATGGAAGTCTGCATGAACTCTCCTCATTCCATATTCCCATGACTTCCCCACATCTCCTCTCACCACGTGTCATCCGTTCTTGGTCAACCAGCCACATGCCACCATTTGTCCTTGCAACATTTTCAACGGCTAATTGATATATATTTATATCCAACTCCTAAGTCCTACCACAAGAAACAGAACACAATTTGTCACACACACATCACATACACTAATCTCTTTGCTTCTTTCTTGTATATTTTCTTGAACCTTTCTTCTTTTTTGATCAACATTAGAATCTTGATAAATCTTGTACTCAATGATAAGTAAATCCAATGAGTTCACACGCCGGATTTTGAATTTTCCGGCCGTTCGTCCATGTGAATCAGTCTCTTTTCCTACCCTCCTCACTTCTTTGATCAACTTAGGCCACACTATATGCAACTTCAAATCCAAAACCTTGTTCACAAACAAGAAAAACGCGAGAACTTCGATCCATTTGATCGAAAGTCTTGTCGTGTTTCTCGAAGAAATCCGGAATGCGAATTCAAGATTTGATGATTCCATGATTCTCAGCTTGTCTGAGCTTCATTTCATCTTTCAAAGGCTTCATTTCCTATTGGAGGACTGTACAAAAGATGATTCAAGGCTATGGATGCTTGTCAAATCCGAGAAAGTTTCGACTCATTTTCATGTTATAATGAGAGCCATTGCGGTGGCTATAGATGTTATGCCGTTTTCCAGATTTGATCTTGCTGGGGAGCTTCGAGAATTGTTGGAGTTTGTAAGAAAACAAGCATTGAAAGCAGAGTTTGAAGTGGAAAAAGATGAAAAAAGTGTTGCAAGAAGTGTTCTTCGGATTTTGGACCAGTTTGAATGTGGAATTGCTCCAGAATCTGCTGATTTAAAAAGGGTTCTTGAGCATTTGGGAATCAGAAGCTGGTATGAATGCAATAGAGAAGTTAAGTTCTTGGAAAATGAGATGGAGCAAGAGTGTTCGACTGCGGAGAAAAGGGATGTGAAGTTTCTCAGCAGTCTAATGGCGTTCTTGATCTACTGCCGATGCGTTCTTTTTGTGGACACTGAGGGTGAAAGCAATAGTAGTTCACAGCAATCAGCTGGAATCTACAGCACTGAGATGATTAAGGGATTGAAACCTGAGGATTTCAGGTGTCCAATCACTTTAGAAATCATGATTGATCCAGTCACGGTATCAACGGGGCACACATATGATCGATCTTCGATCCTAAAATGGTTCGGTTCTGGTAACCATACCTGTCCCAGAACAGGACAAAGGTTGATCTGCATAGATCTGGTCCCAAATCATGCATTGAAGCAGCTAATTAGACAATACTGCCACGAAAATGGGATCCTGTTTCCTGAATCGAGTGGGCGCAATCGTGAAACAAGGTCATCAGATTGTGCTGATAGTGCAGCATTTAAGCAGGCAATGTCACTGCTTGCGAGTTTTCTAGTTGCAAAACTAGTGGCCGGAACAAATGAAGAGAAGCACAAATCCGCTTATGAGATTCGTCTACTCACCAAAACAAGCAATTTTAACAGGTCTTGTTTTGTGGAAGCTAATACAATTCCAAAACTCTTGAATCTTGTTAGTTCAAGAAATCCGGAATCTCAAGAGAATGCAATGGCGGCGTTGATGAATCTTGCAAAGTATTCTACAAGTAAGAGAATAGTTGTTCAGAATGGAGGAGTTGAGATCATAGTTAATGTCTTAAACAAGGGGCTAAAGATGGAAACTCGTCAGCACGCAGCCGGAGTGTTGTTCTACCTTGCTTCGGTTCAAGAGTACCGAAGAACGATAGGGAGAATGAACGGTGCGATTACGGGCTTAATGGGCTTGGTCAACGATGGGCCAGATCGTGGGAAGAAGAACGCATTAGCCACCATTTTGGCCCTCCTTATGTGTCCTGAAAATCACTGGAGTATGCTATCTGCTGGATTAGTCCCTTTGTTGATTAATCTGTTGAGTTCTTCGATAAGGGAAGAACTGGTAACAGATGCAATAGCAGTTTTGGCTACTCTTGGTGAAGAACTTGATGGGGCAATGGCTATGGTCAGTGCAGGGACTTTGCCAATAGTCATGGAGATTTTGTGTTCTTGTAGTTCAAAAGCGACGAAAGAATACTGTGTATCTCTGTTGATGGCTTTGTGCATCAACGATGGTGCAGATGTTATTCCTGTTTTAGTAAAGGACCAATCTTTAATGGCGGCTTTGTATGGTCTACTCACCAATGGAACGTGTCGTTCTAGCAAGAAAGCTCGTTCATTGATCAGAATCATGCATGCGTTCGATGAAAAGAGCTCTTCTGGATTCATGGCTTCTGGTCTTCCTCAGGAACAATTTGTTCATGTGTGGTAATCAAATTTTTGGTCATTGCCACTCATATGTATAATATGCAGGCATCTAGATGTAAATAGGATGCCTGTCGTTTCCCTTTTCTTTTTTCTTTTCTTTTTTTTTCTTTTTTGTTCTTTATTTGACTTCTCACTGTGACAAGCTCGGTTTTTGCAAGAGCTAGTCACTAAGATGCTTCTGGTTTTTTGATGAAGCAGAGTGTACAATTATCTATGTATTATAGTGATTCTTTTTTCTGGTGCTAATATGAATAAGAAATATTCTTATATTGTCTATGTTTTGGTATGAAGTTTTAGTTTGTGGATTAATTTGGAATGTACAAATGAACAGCTATTGTATTACACAAATTAATCATAGTATGCCAGAAACCTATAAAACAACAGGCCATATACACAGTTACCAGAGTGGAGTACCTATTTCCTCTTTATGTCGAGATCATAAGGTTCTTTTAGCAAAGATCTGCCATATGATCCTATATTAGGCTATTGACAGCGTAATATTAAGGCTGCATTGGCATTACCTTCTAATTTCTTACATTTTGTTCAAATCCGGTTTCTTACCCCGATTGAAACGAAAGATCAAGAGAATTCACCCTTTGTGAGATATTGCACGCTTTCTCTAAAACTGAAACGACCTTTTCCATGGACGGGCGATGTTGCTTCATCCCGGTACAGGATAAAGCTAACTTAAATAACAATTGAAAAGCCTCAGTTGAATACTCTCCATCAAGTTTTGGATCAGCAAATTCTGTTATATCCCCTCCCCTAGTGAGGTTTTTAGCCTGCATGTAGTAGTGAAATTAAGGGACAATGCGATTATGAAATTGTACTGCAGAAGAGAAAATTTCTTACCACTTTACTCAAGGGCATTGGTTTCGTGACATCCAGGTTAATTACCCTTTGTCCTGATATAAGCTGAAGAAGTACTATTCCAAAGCTATAAACGTCGGTTGAAGAATGAACATGGCGGTTCTTTTGGTATTCCGGATCCACGTAACCAAACGTGCCTCGAACTTCAGAACTCACATAGGAAAGTCCCATGCAGATAACTTTCGACAAGCCGAAGTCTGACAATTTGGCCTGAAAGTTAGCCCCGAGGAGGATATTTGTGGGCTGCAAAAGTTAAGTTGGAAATTCATCAAGAACTTGGACGAGAATCTGAAGAAATTAGGTGACAAAGTTTTGTTTACTCTTGGTCTGTCACATGCTAAGACTCTTTAACTCAAAATTATCCTGCACGACGTAACCACTTCACCACCAAGTCTACCATAATTCATAAATAGCAACTGTGATTACTAGAAGACTAGCAATAAAGAAACACGGAAATCTGTGAGAACTTGTGTGTCTATTACTCTTCAAGAGAACACTGAACTTTCACACTTTTTGGATGAATAGGTGATGGTGGGATTTGAACTCAATGATCTTCTTTGGGCATGACTCTGATACAATATGGAATTGCTGCCTATTCTAAAATTTCCAATTTGTAGAGATGAAAGGCATTCATCAATCTATAGATATCGTCCAATATATACCTTAATATCACGATGGACAATGCAGCCTTCAGGATATGCATGAAGAAACCGAAGGCCCCTGGCACAATCAACTGCAATTTCTAGTCTCTGGAGCCAAGTTAAGAACTTAATTTTACCTGTGTAGTAAAAACAATGCAGGGTTGTGATGAATTTATCAAACACGCCGGGTAGTATGCAGTTAAAAATAAACTTATGACATACCGAAAAGCCATTCTGAGAGGTTTCCATTGTCACATAGCTCATAAACCAGAAAGCTCTCATCTTCTCCATCACAATGGCCTAATAACTCAACAAGGTTCGGGTGTTTGACATGCGATAGGCTCGTAACTTCTCTGACAAATGTTTCCATGTGGCCATCGTTTAAAATGTGCTTTACTGCAACGCGCCGACCATCTGATAGAACGCCCTTGTATACTTTCCCTGGACAAAATTATTACATTATTGCAATGTTTATACGTAGTGAATACGTATGATCTGAATGCGATATTTTGAACATTTTATCATTAAATTTGCCCATTGGTTATGAACTCGAAAAGATCACTACGAAACCATGGAAACTATATATACCTGCTATGCCCTGTCCAATAAAGTTTGACTCATTCAGATTGTCTGTGGCTTTATAAACTTCTTTGACAGATATCTCAACGCTGCTACGCATTTCTTCAGAAAATGAGATCTTTGGTGCTGTCAAGTTGAACAAAATAAATCGAAATTGTCTCATCATAATAGTTTGTTTCAACGTCCAACCAGAGTTTCATGAATTCATACCTTCGATTCCTTTTGGAGGTTTAGTTTTAGTTTTTCTTCTGCATAATATCACAAACACAATAGCTAGTAGTAGTGAAGCCCCCACAACACCACCAATTAGCACTTCAAGACCTGCAGTTAGCACCAAAGATGTTATCAGCTCTTATTCAATTCATACTATGCCATTTGTTTTGAATCTAGAACTCAAATACCTGTAGTAAAATGAATCTTTTTCACTTCCCCTGCCTCATCAGCTGCAGAAAACAAGAAACTTCATACATAAATCCAATATTTATACAAAATAATTGAAAGAAAACATTTTTACAAGATTGCACAAAATTTCCCAGGTTACCTAGGGGAGTTCCATTTCCTAGGCAAGTATCGATTGACTGAATCCACCCCACGTCGTGAATTCTTCGGCTTGTCAATGAAACCAGCACCGAAAAACTACAAACATCGGTGGTTTCTCTCATCATCTGCTCCCATCTTTTTAAACAAGAGTTACACTCTTGATCAGCAGATTCACTATTTGAGCCTAAATTCTTACACTCCTCCTCTAAATTTCCTAACAAACTTCCTAGATTCTTAACAACATCTGTCACAGAATAGTCAGAACAACCTCCACCTCCACTAGTTAGTCTCTCAACACCACAGGTGATCAAAAGATCATTTTTTGTTGTATTTGAACAATCTTTTTGCTCTGTGATATTCAAAAAGATTTCTCCTGTTTCATTTGCTCTCTTTCCCACCGCATATAAGTATCTCGCAAAGGGTAATCCGCAGCTATTGCTATTCAAAAATCCACCCCAGTTACCTTCTAAGGTGTTTGTATCATTCAAAGATGAAGTGGTTTCAAAATCTAGCAAACATTTTTCAGCTAATGCTTGTTGAAAAGTGAAGTTGAATAAAATGATGGAAAAGGACAAAATGCAGTTAACAATACCAGGTAGCTTCAGATGATTCATGTCATGAAAAAGGTGTAACTGTTAACTGAAACTATGCAAGGGAAAAAACTATCAAAGGGGTCGGCAAAATTATTCTGTTTATAGTAAGATTGAGTTTTGTCATGCCAAAATGCAAATAGGCTCTGGCCTCAAAAAGGTAATGCAAACAGAACTATTGAATATATATCTGGTTTTATTTATGAGAATAGCACTTTGTCCCCATAAGACCAATTTTTAGGATTGCCATTTTTTTAATAGATGATTGGCAGTAAAATATGAGCTTTCTCTTTTCAACCAAGTTTTCGATGTCATATTAAATTGCCTTCTCACCTAATAGTTTAAACTTCGATGTCGCGCAGACAAAAGTTTAAGCTTATAAAGAAGATCGATACTTATATACTTTAACAAGGTTTTAAACATGTTGGACATTTATAAATGGGTTATACGCATTAAATCTACCAACCTATAAGGTGTTTTGCAATGTACATTCTAACCTTTTGAAATGTTACAACTATATTCCAATCTATTCAAAAGTGTGGGAATTGCCGCTTGAGGCCGAATCTAGCTAATGGATGAAAATGCATAAAGATGTCCAAATCGAGCGGTTGATCAATGACTCAAAGGACATTTCACACTTTTTCGAATTGTCAGGTGGGGAGTTTTCTCTTGTTAAAGGTTATGATGAACATTGCGTAACAACTGGGGTTTAATACATTTAACCCTTTATAATTTTATGTATTGAAATGAGCACTATGCCTGTTAAAAATCCAGAAATTGTAGTATTTGATCATAAAAATAAATATGTATTGTTATGTGCGTATGTACAAACAATTATTCATCTGTTAAATTTATGCTTTTGTGATACAAATAATGATGAATTTAAATACTACTACTCTAATAAACACATTGCCCTAGGAAATGACATTTTGTTCTCTAAACTACATTTAACCAAGAATTATACTTTACCCAAACATAACTTTACCAAAACTTTTACGTACTTTATCCTCTCTATTAATTCAGAAACCAAGCACTTTGCTCCCCAAATAAATGTATACTAACTAAAAAGCCTTTGAGATTTGTGAAGAAACTATCTTAGACGGAATCTCAAATTTTTATGTTTTAGGGGGGCAAAGTGTTGAAACTTGTCTTTTGGGGGGGCAAAGTGTTATAATCCTCTTCTTTTTGTCCTTTTAATTACGTACTTTGGACTTGATGAATCTTACGCCAAATGGTGTGGTCATACATCAATATTTGGATTTATTACAAGGAGATCGATTTGAATGAATCTGGCGTGCAATCTGCAGTAAGGTATTTTATATGATTAAGATCCTGTCTTTTTAGTTCAATAAACGACAAATGCCGAAACAAGGCAACCTGCGAGTTTCCTCTCGTTAATTCTTATTCTTTTGTTACCTAAAATGAAATAAACAAGCACATGAATACAAAAATAATTGATATTAAGATGGAATGCAGTCAAATATTTACTGTAATTTTTTCGTGCGTTGTCATGTTTTCGTCTTTTATTTATTTAACCAGCTGGATTTATCTTGTCAACAGCATGAGGTAAAACCGGCCTTCCTATGGAGTTTGGCACTATGGCAATCACTATCAGGCCAGCGGACCTCTTATTAAAAGACTGGGTTATTTTTTTGTATTTGGTAAATGTTAATTTGGTATTATTGAGAATAGAAAGAATTAGATCACAATGGGTAGTCTTCTTCTTCTTCTTTTTCTTTTTTTTTTTTTTTTTTGTGATGATTGATCACAATGGGTAGTCTATACTAACCAGGTCCTTTTGTATGTTAAATAGTTGTTCACTATCTATGTATAAAGATAAACGCTTTTAAAACTTTTAATATATGACCATCATTGTCATTTTATGAGATAAATTGACCATGGAACGTCCCGCCGGCTCTGATCCTGGCGCTTACGCCCCATGATTTTGGGGCTAAGCTAACATCTAGGGAGCAAACGACTCACTTTTTTGCGTCCCAGTTGTTGAGCTTACTTTTCGAGGAAAAAAAAGAGTGTTTTGTCTATTTGCGTTTATTTTACTTTGTCTTCAAAACATACTTTATTGATATAATAGAAAATATTTTATATTTTTGCTAGAACTTAAAAAAAATTATAAATTAACAGTCATTATATTTAGAGTATATCAAAGACGTAACTTTACGTAATATATAATGTGTAGAATAAAATATGTCAATAATTTGTATTCGTAGTCTCTCTAGCTACATATTTACTAGCAATTCATCTGCAATGGATAGAAAAATGAGTTTCGATCGTGGTTTATGTGATATAAAATTATAAACCAATTTAAAAGTTAACAGTGGACTAGATTGATTAAATTGACCAGAGATTTATGTTCATAAAAATCTATAAATCGTATATTAATGAAACTAAACATTCATTTTTACGGCATCAGAAATGAAAGCTTCTGTTACTTGTCGTGGAAACATTTAAGAAAATTGGATCCATACTTCTACCAATGCATAGTCAGTTTACAATGTTTTCTTTCAGGCAATGTCCATGATCATCGGAATTTTAAAAATAACAAAAAAAGAAACATTTGTTTGGGGAAATCCATAAACTACGAATTTGGGGATGGCAATTGGACAAAGATCCGACCCAACATAAATCCCAACCCATTAAACAATCTTGGACTATAATATCTACTTAATGGGCCTATCCGTCAGTAAAACATAAAACATTATTGGACTCAGTATAGGCTGAGCAACTGCAGCTTGTCCACAAAAATTAGGCCACCAACCTCATTTCTATCTCAATCATGCACATCAAATGACAGGCAACCTCCATGCAATTATTGCCAAATAAAAGATGAGAACAAAATGTCATTTTAAAGAATCTTGAAAGGATCACATAAACCTAATTACTGAATTAATCATAATATCATATGTTTCACATTGGAAAAGAATCCGCCAAAACAGTTGACGAATATATTCTGAATAGTAGTTTATTTGGCTAAAATAATGTAAGACCACATAACCAATAATGAAAAACTTGGATCTGAATCTTTTAAAGTCAAATTAAATATGTAAAAATGAAAGCATTCTAACATAAGTAATTGCAAATACAGAGTGTTCCAGTCGTGCACAGCTCACCTTGCTGAAGAACTTGAGTTTGCTTTAAGAATGATCATAGTCAAAGGTGCATTATTTTTTTTTAATGCAACTCCTCGCTAATTCATGGGAGTATGTGGAATAAGCTAATTCATTTACTTAAGAAAATGTACTTTCCGCATGAATGAAAAATAGTGCGTTATAACCTAGAAAAGTTATAGTCTTAGATAATTGTTAGTTTCACTACGTTCCTGCATTAAATAATTCTTTTGTTGTAGATGTGTAAGCAAAAACATAGGGAGGGGTGGCACAATACTCCATGTGCTATATGGATTAGGTAAATTACAAATGCAAAAATGTACTCTTTGAATGAGATTACAAATTCTAACAATATTAAGTGTCTAATTAAAATCTTTTTTTAAAAGATATTATAGTCTCAATTATTAGTCACACTACGTGCTTAAATCAAATATATATCTTCATCGTAAAAAGTACAACAAATAATTGGAACCAATTCCCCTTCTCTCCAGTACTTCCCCTCCAATTCCCTCCAATTAGACCCAAAACATCTCATTCTCCAAAAAATCATCAAATCACAAAAAAATCAAGAACTGTAAAAAAGCTCCAAATATCTCTCTAATCTGAACTCAGAAAACTTCCAAAAAAAAAAACCCATCTGAAAAAACTCAAAACCACCGTCAACCACCACCTCCGATGGGCATAACCACCACCGCCGTCGACTCCGAATCCGCCACACTCTTAATCCCAAAACCATCATCCGACAAAATCCCAAAAGACTCGTTCCATTTCGCGTACATAATCTACTTCACGTTAGGCACAGGGTACCTACTCCCATGGAACGCCTTCATCACAGCCGTCGATTACTTCGCCTACCTCTACCCCGACTCCTCCGTCGATCGGGTCTTCGCCATAGTCTACATGATGGTGGGCCTCGTCACGCTGATACTCATAATAGCCTTTGCTCACAGGACTAATGCCTCCGTGAGGATCAATGTGGGTTATGCTCTGTTCTTGATTGCGCTTGTGGCAGTGCCGTTGATGGACGTGTGGTATGTGAAGGGGAGAGTTGGGGTGTACGGTGGGTACTATGCGACGGTGGGGCTGTTGGGTTTGTGTGGATTGGCGGATGGGTTGGTGCAGGGGGGTGTCGTGGGGAATGCCGGTGAGTTGCCGGAGAGGTATATGCAGGCTGTGGTGGCTGGTACTGCTGCATCAGGTGAGTAAAGATTGCGTTTTTATTGGTTTTTTTGGATTGGTGATGAGTTGTTTGTGTGGATTTTGAGGTGGGAATTGGATGTTCTTTGTGGGTTTTTTGGTTTGATTGCGATAGTGGTCAACGCGTGAAATCGGATCTTTGGTTTGTGTTGGTTCTTGTTTTGTTTAGCCGTTTGCTTGTCTGTTTATTTGGAATTGAGGGCTGTGATGTTTTGAAGTTTTCGTTTTGATTGGTCTTCTGAAGAGTGTGATCTGAGCTGGGAATTGGTTAAGATGAGTTCTTTAGTGTTGAAATGTGATCCTGTTTGTGGAATTGATTTGCAGTGAATTGTGATTTTCTTTCCTTTTGTGGAGTTGTTGCGACAGGGTAATACTTGGTTTTTGCTGCGCTATGCGTAAATTGATTGAAACAAATGGTTCACTATTGCTTGCTGTTACGTAGTAGTTATACGGCAATGTCTACTACCATAACAACCACGTTTTGCTGTTCTAGCACGCTTCATGCTTGCTAGATTTGTTCCCTTCTACCATTTGCTTTTAGTCACTGAAGCCATTTTGCACTCAACATGCTAACTCAGTTAGTGTATATAGATTTCAAAAGTAGGCTTGATTTGTTTTTTGATACGGACCGCACGGCATAGTCGTTTATACGAGATTAGAAAATGATGAAATTTAGCAAATTTTTTTGAGAAACTTTGAGATGCTAAAACTGGCTCTGCAGTGAGCTGACTTCAAAGACTGTTGGCTCCTTATTATTGAATTTTAGCTTATAACTTGAGTTGGTTAACAAAATATCCTTACTAGAAAGAAAATTTAGCAAAAACTTTCAAGACAATCACAGCTTTTAGCTGTTGAAGCTGTCTCTGCAACCTAACTGGTCAACAAAGATGGGTGAGACCTTATTATCTTGTAGGATGATATGTGGCTCATAACATGTATAATTGACAAATATTCTAACTAGCCCAATGGTACATATAAGTGTATCTGCATTAAGGTTGAGTTATTATTCTTGTTTCTGTTTGTATATTTAAAGATACTCATAATATACATCTGCCGGTGCAATATTAATGTATATTACGTTTGTGAACCGCAGGTGTCCTTGTATCAGTTTTACGAGTTTTTACCAAGTCGGTATATCCTCAAAATGCCCATGGGCTGAGACAAAGCGCCAACCTTTATTTCATATTTAGCATTGTCGTAATGTTTATAAATATCATTTTCTTCAACGTGGCACATAGACTTCCAGTTATTAAATACTATAACAATCTGAAAAGTGAGGCAGCAAATGAGGAAAAGGAACTAAAAGGTGATGTCACTGGAAAATTATGGCGATCAACTTTGTGGGATGTCGTTGGGTCTGTGAAATGGTACGGATCTGGAATCTTGATCATTTATGTAGTGACATTGAGTATATTCCCAGGATCCGTCACAGAAGACGTGCATTCTGATATTCTTAAAGACTGGTACCCGATCATTTTAATCACGGGTTACAATATCTTTGATCTTATTGGTAAGATTTTGACTCCCTTATATCTCATGGAGAATGCAAAAGCCGCCATTGGCGCCTCATTTGGAAGATTGTTATTTCTTCCCCTTTTCTACGGTTGTTTGCACGGTCCAAGCATTTTTAGAACAGAGATCCCAGTAACGATCTTGACCTGTCTTCTGGGTCTTACAAATGGCTATTTCACATGCGTTTTAATGATTTTGGGTCCCAAAAGGGTCCAGTTGCAACATGCGGAGACTGCAGGAACCGTGCTTGTGTTGTACTTAGTTCTTGGCCTGGCAATTGGATCTGTGGTTTCCTGGTTCTGGGTCTTATGACCAGTTAACCGGTCCCCAGCAGCATTACGGGTCATGGAGCCGATTGGGTAACCCATTTGTTCATATTATCCGGTATCTTTGTAACATTTATTACTATAAACAATGTTGTGTTTATATCTAACTTTGCCGGTAAAGAGGCTGTAGAAATGTAAAATGCTGCCTGTTTTGGGCCAACTCCTTACATGGTAAATATTGGAAAAAACTTTCGTATTTTATGTAAATATGTTTCATATGTCCAGCCAATTTTGTTTGGTTTAAACTTCTGGCTATGTGCAGCTTAACTAACTGTGTGCTTTAGCTGTTTACTTAATCTCTGTCTTATCATCGAAAACCTTCTCTTTTCAATGTGAATTTGACTCAATTTTCGAATTTAGGGATAGGCTACTCATTTCTTAGATTAGTATATATTTTGTAAAGGCTAACTCAATTAATGTGATATTCATTCTTTATGGTTTACAAAGGGGAATAATAAGATTCACATTTTGGTCCATTTAAGTTATTCTAATTAATTGAAACTAATGAATTGATTGCTATTGGCGTATGATGAATTCTGAATTCGTACGTCTTGCTATATGTACGTGGATCTATACTATTATCGAGCATTGTAGCAAACTAAGTTCTTGCATATGGTAGATGCATGGCTACAATTTTTTTTTTATATATGTGGAAATTAGAAGTTGAGATCATATCTACAATACATTTAATATGACATTTTTAAAAATAAACTGACATAATAATCACTACTAGATTTTGGTTAAAATCATTGGTACTGAGAGATACTATAGAATTTGAAATATTTACGAGACAGTAACTTTATTGCTTTATATTATTTATGTTCAGAAATCATACGCCTTACTTTGATAATATTTTGATCTATGGATTAGGCTATTAGGGGCATACTCATGCATTTATAATTCGTTGTATTATCCGTTTACGTGTGTTGATAATTGAATATTATGAACTATCTGTAAAATGAAGTTGTATACATATATTCTGCAAATCAAATGAGAATTTCTAACAATTAAGTAACTCGAAATATGCAACACAAAATCTTTACTTTAGCATTCACGTGAATTTTGTTGTACTTGTTCGTGGTTCGTTTATCACTTCACATAAGGCTTGTGAATATATAATGCTTACAGTTACATGCAAGGAAAACATGAATCACGCTTCCGAGGCGATGATTTGCTTCTTAAAAACGTGGAACCATGTCATGTGCATATAATGCCAATCTCCTCTCATGCTTGTAACGCCTCGGTGTTATAAAGATATTCTCTATAAGAATAATTTTAAGAAAGAAATTATCTATAATGTTTAGCAAAATTAGGAAAGTTTTATAATTATATAAAAATTTAGTGAATTCTAATGTTGTTTTAAGCATTATGCAACCCATGGCCTTACGGCATAGTCAAAGTCTTGTAATTCGTCTGCTTTGTTGCTGAAAATTGAAAATTCCCTCCCATTCTGCATTTCTAGTAATTGGGTTTCCCAATTATATATCACGTTTTGTTGTATAGTTGTGAGATGTGCTATATTTCGTACACTACGTGGCAGTGGCAAGATCTTAACCTGTCACCTCGTCTCTTAAAGAATTACTAAGTCCCCGACTTTACTTACTGACACATAGACCTCGCAGGCTTGCAGACTTTCAGTCTTAAGCTTTTCGAAATAAACTAACTCTCTCGCTCAGAGGCTCGTAGCTTCAAAGGTACTGAGGCTCGCAGTCTTGCAAGTACGAAGGTTCACAGGCATTCAGCCTTGAAGCCTCACATGCATGTAACCTCACAGCCTCACAACCCTACCATGGGCCTAAGAGCATGGGTCAGGCCCACCTAAGGCCCATAGAATTCTTATAAATACTCCATTTCAAAACGGAAAAGGTACACATTCTCAGCTCTCCTTTCTCTCTTTAAGCCAGAGCTTTCTCTCTCTAGACTTTATCGTCTACATTCTTACTGACTTAAGCATCGGAGTGCCTACGTCGGGGCCCACCGGCTAGTCTCACGTGCCTTGTTTGAGTGCAGGTGATCCCGAACCAAGCCAAGGATTCATCACTTCGAGTTCTAGTTGGACGATTCTTGGTCTGACTCGGCGTATCGGAGTAGCATACGAAGATACTCCGCATCATTGTTCTATGCTATTGTTAAGCCATCAAAAAAAATGCCGAATTTTAAGTTTGTGTTTCTGCACTATTCAATTATTGCGTCATGTTTCTGTAATTCGACTGTCAATTGGAGGTAACAATTTTAACTCTAAACCAAAAAAAAAGTGGATCACGGGTTGACTTCTGTAATAAATGGATTACACGGACCCGTACATGTAATATAATTTCATTCGAGGGTTTGATGAAGAGTTTGTTTAATATTATGATCATGATGAAAGTTTGAATCGAGATCATTATCTATTAAGAAATTTACATAGATTTTCATGAGAAATATAGTTCTAAAAGGTTTAAGTTTGCATTAAAAGCATATATATTTATTAATATCAAATATTTAGTTACTAAATTAAAAATGATATCTTAATAATAATTAAGTTACTAATTTAGTCTTCAAATTCTCCTTTATCATGGTAAATCTTATTATTTAGACTTTTATATCCTATGCAAAGTTAAAATGTGTAAATGTGATATTTAATAAAATTAACAATGATAAGTTTAATGGATTTCTTTAAATGTGATAAATATTGAAATCAAGAAAATATAAGTTTATTATTTTAAAAATTGTGAGCAATCAATTAATTTATATTTTCTTAATTTATTTAAGATTCAACAATTAACAATGTTAATTGAGATTTTCTCGAATGGTAAAAGGTGAGATTTGATTTTTGATTTGATCAAGCCATGTTTAGCACCCGAGAAACTTGGACAAAATAGTCATGGTTCTTTGTTTTGAGTCAAGAGCAATATTCCATCATAATTTTATTTTTTTTACATTCATATTCATTAACTCGTTACGTAATCGATTTTCTTACCTATTGTTAAATTGAACCCCCAATTAATTCATAATCACACACTTCTACATAATCATGATTATCTTGCTATTTTAATCACCCAGTCTTGAACTGTGCAACGAGTAAGGAACTATGTTCGGTCTATGCAGCTCAAAAGAGCATTTGATATTATCCAGCTTACTAGCTCATCTGATACTTCTATTTTCACTCATTAGGACGCCTGTGGGAAGCTGGGCACATGTATTATGACGAATTACTGTTGGACAACATAGGGCTGGTGGTTTAAGTAATTTCATTTAATACGCATTATGTCTAAGTGTCGCTTGCAGTCAAAAGTTGGATGTACAGCGCGTGTTAGATTGACATTTACTCGAGCATATCTTCTGTTCTGTTTGCAAGGTCGCTCGTCGTAATGGGCTATACGTTGAATTTTGGGAGCCTTATTGTTGGATATGTTATAAGTAATTCCACAAGTTTATATATTTCTCGTTCTTCGGAATATTCTAGTATTATAAGTAAAATTGATTACTTCATTTCACTGGTGCGGATATATTCATTCTTGTATTTCTTATTTGTTCTTCGCGTTCACTATTTGGTTATTGTCCTGTTCAAATAACCTCACTAAGTAATTAAAGAATTACTCATCTTTTGTGCTATTTGATCATTTCTCATAATAAAATCGGCAAAGCAACAATGATGGAACGAATGATTGTTAAATCTGCAATTTTAGAAAACTTTACAAAATCGTTAAAAATATTAGATTGTATACACGTTATTTTTGAAATTGTAAAATTTGTTTGTATTTCTAAGACTTCCGTTGTATTTAAAATAAAATTTCTTTAATATAATGCTTATAATTTTAATCATGGTAGTGAGACCTTCCTATGAGTTGCAATTCGATTTGAGTAGCGTTTGTTAGATGGTCTACACCGAACCATCTTGAATCGGAGTATGACTCATGGGGCGCGGCTCTACAGATTATAAGTGACGAAGGAAAATGCTTTTGGTGTCTGCTAATTGACACTCACATTGGATGAGCTATGTATGGAATCTGATTTGCAAACGTTAATTTTATTTTACTATCATCGACCTCCTTAAATAAGATTACTCTTTGATATATTTATTTGTGAAGTTAATAATCATATTCTGAAATATAATCACATCTATTCCAATAGTGTAGTTATATGTAAGTCTCTAAAGAAGACAACTAATTTGCATGTTAAGTGTGTCTTGATTGCTCCATGCTACATTTAATTATCATTTTTAGATATTTGTTTGTTTTTTGTTTGAAAAATAGTAAATGGCAAAAGATAAGATATGTGACTATGGATTACAATGTTAGGTTGTATGGGCTTATTGTTCTTTTAATATTTACACATATCTATTTATTAAGTTTCTACCACGTCACCCAATGGAAATATTGTTCTTATATGTTGGCCTTTGCGTACAAACCATATGTGTACAAATAGAAAGTCCTCAAATACGAGTCTATAAATGAGAAGTACTTTGTTTAGTAGGATTTATGCTAGCTTTGTTCGGATCTCGTATTTTTACAAACTTTTTTTTTTAATGAATCTCATTCAGAATTTCACAACATATTGATCTGGACCTCACCCGAGTATGAAAGAACTAAAGCTATCTTAAGCATGAATTGATGAAAATAAATTTAATAAATATGCCAAGAATAACATAGGGATGGGGTAAGATAAGATAAGTGGATGTGAAGGAATTTCGAAATTAGTCTTGAAAAATCAATACTCTATCACCTTATGTAGTAAACTGAGTAAAACTCCATTAAATCTTAAATTACAATTAGAAATTACACATCACAAAGCTCGTGTGCTTATTGAGCTCCTCACTTTTATCACTTAGCCCAATATAAATTACTAACTTAAATTAAAGTTAATTATTTTAATTGGCCAGTCTGCATATTTAATTATTGAAAAAAAGCCCAACTTTTTCTACCTTATTCTTAACTCTTAAGTCATCTAAAAATGCAACACCTCTAAAAAAGACATTAACACACACTTATGATATATATATATATATATATATATATATATCAAAAACCACTACACCTAAAAGATATACATGTAGAACACAATACACTAGTTACACAAGTAAAACATTGTACACTTAAAATATAAATTAAGCATAAAACACATATTATACCTAAATCAACTGAAAAAACATACACTATACTTTTTTTTTGATAGGAATACACTATACTTAAATTACCTAAAAAGCTACAAACTACATCAAAACATAGTTAAAACACGTGGTATACCTAAATCAACTAATAACATGCACTACACCTAAAACCACCTAAAAAATACATATAGTACACCTAACTCACCTAAAAAAAACACATTATACATAATCACCTAAAGAAATACACAGGTACCACCTAGAGTGTCAGTCCACGTGAAACTCATGAAAACACCACAGTACACCTAAAATACACATTAAAAACACTACACCTAAAAGGACACACTATACCTAAATCAATTAAAAAATACATACTACTCTAAAGACATCTAAAACTACGCACACTACACATAAATCACCTTAAAAACGCACACCGCATCAAAAACAGACGATATATATAAAACATATAAACATATAGTTTTGCCCACTCCACCTAACTGCCTATAAAATAGATACTACATTTAATACACACTACATCTGAAATATAAAAGTTACACAATACATTGAAATATACACTCCGACTACTACACCTAAATACCTACTTCACCCATTACCCACCCCACTTCTCATAAACAAAGAGAGATCTAGTTAGAGATAAATATCAGTTTGTGCAAGACAAACGTTTTCACCATCTCTTTGCAGATTCATATATCATGGAACCGAACCTGGAACACTAATCACATCGATCTATCAAACAATTGGATCAAGGTATGTTTTCTAAAGTTCATACTTTTAGATTATATTAATTATTTATGATTTAACATGAAAGCTTTTGAAGTTTATTTCAAATCCCATAAAATAGAGTGAGATAAAGTGAGTATATGAGTAATAAGTGAAATAATATAAAACAATTGAATGAATCTAGCGACACATTTATCACTCAATCTTTTACAACTCAACTCATCCTTTGCCTATCTCTGCCGTAAATGTAAATATAAACATGTAACACAACACTTTTATCGTGCACTATTCACGTTTTCGATTTCATTTAGCTCATTTACACCATATCTAATTTATCAAATCTTAAAAATTTAACAATCATTTTTTTATGCTTCAGTCATACCCAAAATTTTATAATCCTAATATACCAATAATATAAGCTATTAATCACATAATTAATACACCAAAAAATTACTCCTTCACTTTGACACGTCAGCGGAGGCTGTAAAAATTAATCATACCAAACCGCACACAGAATTGCAGCCTCTTGATGCGTTGGTGGCGCGTGTAACTTGAACTTTTTGTACTTTGATAAAATGGCAGCCACGCGCTCTATGAACACGAGCGTGGGTTCCACTTGCCATGAAAATC
This sequence comes from Misopates orontium, assembly GCA_946800315.1. NCBI lineage: Eukaryota > Viridiplantae > Streptophyta > Magnoliopsida > Lamiales > Plantaginaceae > Misopates > Misopates orontium. The sequence goes on along the minus strand of OX326952.1, from coordinate 19,892,746 downwards.
TCGCTTACGGCAATTGCACGTTTTACGGACACCATGCCGTTCCACGACCAAACACCCTTGTCAAATGACCATCTTGTCCTTACACACCAACCTTTTCAATTTTGGTCCTCGAATTTACACATAATAATAATTAATGAATTCGATTCTTTTAATTAAATAGATTCTTATCCCATACGTAAGCAACTTTAAAGAGAGGGATAAGAATTCTCCGAATGACGACAAGCCTCTTTTGACCAAAACTTGTAACTGAAAAAAGAAATAAAAGTTTTGGTCATTGATTTCGTGTTTCAAAGTAAGAAATTCATTAATGAGTAACAAATTTTTTACTTTATTGAAACTCTAGAAAATCAAGGTGTTATGTGTACAAATTACAATACGATAAACATTTATTACAATTGGTATTGGATAGAAAAGATGTATTGTTGACACATTAATCCAGCCAGCTTTGCAATTTATTTTCCTTTCTCAGTGTTTGTGGAAAATAATAATCAATTGTTATCCATTCTTGTTTTCCTTTATAATGTGAAAATGAACTTTCATTTGTTACGTCGACGTATGATAAATTAATAACAGAATCGTCGTAATAAATAAAAGGGAGAATTACACAAACACCCCCTGAGATATGGGCTAATTACACAGACACCCCCTCATGTTTGGGAAATTACACAAACACCCCCTGTTATTAAATTCTTTTGGCAATTTGTTACGTTTTGCTGAATGTAAATTTTCGTCTCTCGGTTATATTGTAAATCAATGAAAAATAAACCAAAATTGCTAAAACGATAGAAAATTAGTCTCATTTATTCTGTTTTAGAAAATAAAAAAAAAATCAAAAATGAGGTATATTTCGAAAGATTTTGTAAGTTAGTCATCGCAACATTATTGACATTATGATCCAACACCATAAGTGTGTATATTCGATTAAAAAAACACACTACAAAGGGTGTTTGTGTAATGAGATGCATACTATAGGGGGTGTTTGTGTAATTTCTCAAACATGAGGGGGTGTCTGTGTAATTAGCCTATACCTCAGGGGGTGTTTGTGTAATTCTCCCTAAATAAAAAGCTTTATGTTTGACTGTTAAAGTAAAATATTAACAACATGTCTTCTTTTAAAACCTCGCAATTAAAACTCTAATGATTACACTTCCTACAAAAAATCACCAAAACACTAATCACCATTACGTGATAATCTCATTAGCTAAAAAGACCCAACCCAATAATAAATCAAATTCACACTCCTAAAAAAAGGAAAAAATATTCTATGCAACCGATGCTTCACTAACGTAGTATAGTACAACCAACTGTCTATGTTTTCCTAAAATATAAGTTCCAATCACCTCACAATCTCATCAAACCATGTATTTGCATCAATAATCGAGTTCTTGTGCCATCTTATCGTGCAACGGCTACACCGAAATAATTTCTCAAAGAAAAGGGCATTTTCGTCAAATCCAATTCCCCACCGCGCACCTCTTCTTCTTCAATTATCCTCACATAAAAACAAACCTCCAAAAATCACAGACTCCTCACTTAAACTACTCTCCTCCAAGAAATTTCAACAAAATTCGTCACCAATTAGTTGTTCTCCATTGTCCTCATTCACCCAAAACCCTAATTCTTAAATGCCTCACTCCAATTCACGCTCACTTCTATCGATTTCATCGAAATTCTTCTGAGAAGAAACAAATTAAATTTAAAACTAAATAAACAAAAATGGAGGACAGTAGCAAAAGCGAGAGCAGTTCTAGAACAGCATTTCACATAGATCTGAACGAGGCGCCGTTATCTTCTCCGCGCGAATTAGTAGCAAACGACGTCGTTGGGGCTAACATTTTCGTTTGTTCTGTGTGCCGGAAAACTGTACAGGGGGGAAAACGAGCGGAGGTTGCGACGGAGGAGCAGAGGAGGGCGTTTAAGTGCTTCCGGTGCTTGCTTAAGAACGACGACGGTGGTAGTGGTAGTGGCAGCGGAGGAAGAGGGAGAATAGGCGGTGGTTTCGACATCAATGCTTCACCGCCACGCGAGGCGGAGGGCGACGAGGCGGCTGTTGCGGGCAATTGCGGTGTTGGCAAGTATGATTCTTAGTTTATTTGAAGTTATAAATGTTGAATCTTTAGATTTCTCTTTTGGGATATAATTGAATCTTTAGTTTTGTTTTTGAGATCAAAATTCAGTCTTTAGTACTTCTGTGTGTTGTTTTTGGGGTTTCTTGTGTGGATATATGTATTTCTTTGCCATTTTTCTGTTGCATTGTTGGGGTTGTTGATTATTGTTTCCTCACTCGTAGCGACTATCTTAAAGTTTCGTTTTTTTTTTCTTCGTAATTGGATAACTTATGAAGAGTAAAGATATTTTTTTTTTAATTTAGTTGTTAATTGTACTCTGGTGATTTGCGGGAATACTTGTGTGCTTGCTTGATATGGATGAATTGCACTGAAGCTGATCGAGCTTTATTTGTTTGTAATATATATATATATATATATATATATATATATATATATATATATATATATATATATATATATATATATATATATATATATATATATATATATATGTTAGATATGATGCATTTGTGGGTCTGGTAAGATTTTAGCAAAATGTGGACATTTAAGATATTTTCTTTTTGGTTTTGGAACTTAAGTTGTAAGATCGAGAAGTAAAATTTATAGCTTTAAGAAATTAAGTGTATATGGAAGTTCTAAGTAGTAGCATTGATGACCAAGATTCTATAACCCAATGGAATTTTGAACCTGACTAAAATTGAGAGTCGGTATGTAATAATGTTGAAAACTTGTCATAGTCTACTTTTCTTTATTTTTAACCCAATTACTTTATTCTTGTTTGGCGTGTTTCTTTTTCAGTCCTTTGTTGCCCTTAGATTCTAGTGTATATGTGTGTTATGAGGATCTCAGTTTCAGAAATATCTTAGACCATCAATCTAAGGTAGGCTCTGCAAATGTGCTTACATAAGCCATTAGTTGGCTGGTGTTTTGGGACAATGTTTCACGATTTTGTTGGGGTTCAAGAAGTTAATCAGACACTGTCTCTACACTATTTGGAATGCGATATACCTGTGTTGGTTATTGGTGTTGTTTAACATCCGGTCTTCAAAGTGCGATTGTTGGTGTGGTGAAACTTTAATGATAAAATGGCCATTTGGTCATGCATATGTAAAGAGAGGGTCCCTTCCTCTTTTTCCAAGTGAATGACTTTGCCATGAGTTTTGGGCCAACAAGGAATACCGTGTGATTGAACTGGATTAGATTTTGGCATCAAAGGTCTAGGTGGATTCAGGCGAAGTTTATCAAGATTCGTTTTGTCGTTAAGCTGCAGCGTTTCTGGTATATTTATGTTCCGGCCGCCAACGTGGATGGATCATTCCAATGTTGGATGGAGAATATAAAGAGAAAACTGTTTAATGATTCAGAATTTCCATCCAGATGTGGAATTTTAGCCATCTAAGCACTTAATGTGGCAATATTACATACAAAGGGAACGTACATTTTATTTGTACTTCATTACTACGTATGGTTTCTAGAACAAGATTCAAACATAGAGTTTGTTATATAACAATTGGTCTGAGCTGATCATCCGACAGTGAGACTACCGATGGAATATGTTTTTAGTTTCGATCATGAAATCATTGTGTAAGTCGCGTCCAACATCAACAACATTTCTAAATCAAGAATTAATGAGCTCCTTATCAACAAGCGTGTTTGAAATCAAGAAATTTGTCAGAACATTGGTTATTTCATTCTTTCATTCATTTCCTTGTCGGTAATTGAGAGTTTCACCTTGAAACTACTGAGGACTCCTAATTATGGCAAACATATTACTCTCGATGCATCTCACTTGGCACATTCCATGCTACCACTAAGACATTCTTTATTTAGTTGAAAGATATAGAGCCTCTTAACCTTAAATTTTAACAATCTTTTGGTCATATTGCATGTAAACCACCAACATATTCTCATTTAAACGCATGTCCTAATCTACGTGTTTGCCTTTGCATCCTCTTACCAACTTCTCTTTCACACTCGCATAAAACTCAATAAGTCTTAATCGAATCGCTATGACACTCTAGTTTATTTGGGCTTCTTCCCTTCCTCCGCCCATATTCATCTGCAACTAAATCATCGGCCGACATTGTTTATACCTTCTCTGTCTTCCTATCGCCTCCACCTTGCCTACTCCCTTTGTTTGAGCCTTCGTCTTTCTCTTTTTCGCTCTAGGTGCAACTATGGATACTGCCATCGTCGTCGACATTTATAGACAAGGGTATATCAAAGGAGAGGTGTTGATGTCCCTGTATAAGGACAACAATTCAGCCTTTTTATTAAAGACGGATAAAAAGAAACAAAAAGATTACTCATAATTGTAGTTGCACGAATTTTTCACGACATTGAGCTAAAAATGTTGGAGAAAAGAAATGTTGTGCATGACATCGAGTTGAAACTATTGGAGAAAGGAATTAGAAGAGCATGTTTTCTCTACCCATCATTGTAGTAATCGTTTCTGTTATGCCAAGGGCAGCATGGACAAAACTAGTAAACTAGGACTAGGGGAGCATAACTTTTGGTTTTTCCGGTTTTGGTGTGAAGTACTTACATCTTATGTCTTACCTGTAGTATATGAGCTAGAATTAGACATGTAAATTTAAGGTGTAATAATCGAAAATTGATGCCGTTGTGTTCTTCACCACCTTGTAAGGCCTTGGATGAAGTTCTTATATACAGGTCGAGTTTTATTTCTCCTGAAGAATTCTGAAGACATCCCCTTACATGTTCACGGGTATTTACTGCGGTCATCCCATTGTAGTTAGCAAATCCATCAATGGTCGTTGTGGGCTCTAGGCTCTTGGTGAAATTGCCACGCAAAAAACCGGATAAAACCTAGTCCTATATGATTGAAGTATAGTAGTATACTATTCGACAATTTTTCGATGCACTCGATTGTGGTTATCCTATATAACAATGAAGATGCTTATCATTCTTTTTGTTTTATTCAAGTAGTAGCATGAACCACATTAAAGTAAGAAATCACATATCTCGTTGTTTTCTTTACAAAAGACTTCACTTCTCAAAATCCATTGGTAAATTTTAATTGGCATCGCTCCACATGTCAACATGAGTCAATAGTCTAACCGACAAAAGTAAGTCCCTTCATGGTAGTAAACATATTTAGAGTTAATTTTTTTCCATATTTTTTCTTCTTGGTTAAATCAAAAGGAAGACAAGATGTCAATACGAGATATTTTTGTGCCTATACTACCCTTGGTAACTTTTAAGATTTGTTCCACATTGCTTGGGAGCTATTTGGATAATACTAGATGATTAATCTTCTCCCTCCCATAATAAGGCATCCAAAGGGAAGAGAGAGGGGCCTCTATCTTCAACGTGGTACCGGAGTCCCTACCCAAGAATGATGATCGGTGTGTGACCTACACATGTGATGCTACGAAAGAAACTAGTAGCGGCCTAAACGCGAGGGAAGTGTGTTAAGATTTGTCCACGTCGCTGGAGAACTACTTTGGGTTATGCTATATGAATAACCCCCCCCCCCCCCCCCCCCCACCCACTCATAATGCCTTTTAAGGAGAATATAGAGGAACTTCTACTTTGATCTGTCACAAATTAGTGATCAATGTCACTTTTGCTTGTCAACACTTCACCTCAGAGTGTAGAGGAAGTTGTCAACTGCAATATCCACACTTAGATACCAATTGTATACTTTACAAATCTTACACGCAATCTTAACTTTCGGAATTATCTCGATTGAAAACTTTTCATGTGGCTTAGGATGCGATTTGGGACATCATACATAAGGAAACGCCGCACCACTTAAAACCAATTATGGATTAGTTTGCGATGTGGGTGTTGAAAATTGTCCCACGTGCCTTGGAATGCGAGTTGTGATACTACAAAAGAGGCATCTGTTCTCCCTTATGTGGGCCTTTAAGGGGAGCAATATAGAGAATTAGTTTCTACTGTTTGTTTAGAAAAATGAATGTTTTTTTTTTTTTTCAAAAACTGAATATGATACTTAGGTTTGTAGGCAAGTTGAATAGTGAATATGGACAAATGATTGTTAAAGTATTGCTTGAGATTATACTGAAGTATACAATTTAGGGAGTTTTCATATATCAATAGTCCAGTGGTTACTTTTCATGATTATTACGTACCTATTTGCCCATATAGGAAACAAAGTGATCTTTTACAAGAATTATAGATGAATTATGTGTTTTTGATAGACCGATAGATCTACTTACAACATTTCATAATTGTATGTTATGTATATACTTATTAAGTATATTCATATATTTGGCAGAACTGGCTTGTGACTGCAATTATTATTTGTTTATTGCTAGAACCATTTTATACCTAGTAAAGTTTGATTTTTTCACTAATACGTTAGGCAAATTAAATGAACCAAGTCGGGGTCATGATTCTTTTAGCTTGCATTGTTTGGAATCTTCATAAGTTTTATATCTCCGGGTGAGGTTGGTTCATAATGAATAAAAACTAGATGATATGTGGCTGCAAAGTTTTATAAGGTTGGTTCATAATGAATAAAAACCCTGTCTTTCCTTAACTTTCCTGTAACTAACCATTACTTCAATTCATCTGTTATTCGATTGAATTAAATTGAGTTCTCAGTACATCATGTGTAAGCTATTTTTGTATCTACTCTCAAATTTATATATTTATCTGCGAAGTCTGTCAATTTTCAATGGACTGGGTCGTGCCCCCGACAAGGAGGGGAGAGACAGTGACCCCCCACCTGGCGATGGGTGCGGAAAGGGGTTTAACGTGTTCGAAAACAAATTACTATTTTTTGCTTGCTGGTGCTTGATATTTATTTATAAAGGTCACCCGTTGGTTAGATTGAGTTATACTGATCATGGTTTACCATTCTGCAAATTGTTGGTTGGTAGAGAGTTGCTTGCTTCTTGTTCTTCTAAACGACTCTTCACCAGGTTTATTAATTCTCATGTCTTTGTAATTTACAGAATAGGGGAGTCAACCCATTTTTCTTTCTACAGTCACCATCCCATAACAAGACAGTCAAATCCTATGACCTCGGGCACCGTCCATAATCTTCCAAAGACCTCATCTCTTCCGACAGGCTCCACCTCTAGATTGCAAGGTATGGTACAGCAAAAACATCATTTTGACGGAAACATTGATACAGTTTGCAAGGACTCCAGATTAGGTGGGGCGGCCCAGCCTTCTCATTTTGTTGCAACAAAATGTCCTTCTGAGAGTCCAGAAATGGTGTATCTACAAACTCTTAAAGACTATATTGCTCAAAAAAAGGGTGAGTTGGGTGAAGGTTGGTATGTCGAATTTGAGTTCTGTCACAGAAGATACAAAACCTCTGCTGTTTATATTGCACCTGATGGAAGTAGACTTAAATCAATGGAGGATGTTGCTCACCATTTACGGTTGCCATTGAGTAGTCAATATATAAAGCCTGGAAGTGGAATTAGTGAGCTTGCTTTTCTTCAAAGTGGATTAGCAATTGGTCCAGTGAAGAGGGAATCCCTAGCGCCTCAGACAGCCCAAACCTGCAGCCAAAGAAGGAGCATATCGGGGTGCAGCAACAGCCATGGTTTGTTGTCTAGCTCAGGGGTCAGTGGCATGAACATCAATGGCTTTTCAGAAAATAATAGTCATGGGGATAATATTCATGTAAGTGTACACTTGAACTGCACCTTAATTCTGCTTCACACCCCCCGGACCCTTGTTATTTGTGCTAATTGCTGCATGGCCTTCATTACTTGTGAGCAATAAAAGCAATTCCACAGAAACACCAATGATTAAGTACGAGTAGTCCCCAGGTCTGATAAGCACAACAAAGGTTAAGAGACCAAATATACTTTTTAACCAAATGTACTTGAAGCATTCTTCCTCTAGAGTTGCAAGAACACAATTTATATTTTTGACCAGGTGCTCTACTTCTTTAGTAGATCTATGGTTCTTTAATACTGTTGTACCACAAATCATAGCATGTTTAGAAGCATTCCTCCTTGCCTGTACTTTCTCCTCGCAACTGGATAGCTGCCAATGCATGCAGCTATACTTAGGATATTCTCGTATGGGTGGGGGGTGGGGGGGTGGGGGGATGCACCTAGTAACAGCCCCATTTGTTCCAGTTACGGGGCTATGTAGAATTGGATGATCTACGTCAAACTATTTTATCTGATCTGTTTAATCTATTTGTTTTTCCAGGATGGCTTGCCAATTCAGTTTCAGGATTTTTGTCTCATATCGGCTGGCAGTATTGATTTGCGACCATCATATCGTAACACCAGCCAAATCTGGCCTGTCGGTTACAAATGTAGCTGGCATGATAAAATTACTGGGTCGCTTTTTGTATGTGATGTGGCAGATGGTGGTGATTCTGGCCCCATTTTTAAAGTTCAGAGACACCCGTGCAGCATGCTTCCCATACCAGTAGGCTCAACTATCCTCTCAAGGGTGAAATTGGTTTCTGGAGAAAAAGGTAACAAAGTCGGGAAAGATGATTTATCGACACTCCAGGTGGTTGATGATGACACCATTTCAGTAATAACCTTGCTAAATGAAGATAGCCCTCCATGTCTAGATCATTGCATCTCTACTTCAGAAAGGGAAGATGAACGTGATCCTGAAAAGGATAATTCCTCTAATTCAAATCTGGATTGTCTGTCTCAGAGAACTGGAAATATAGGTGGTAATGGAGTTCTAAATGACGTTATTGGGGAATTTCAAGTTGAAGGTGGATCAACATCGACGGTGTGGGAAAAGGTCTCTCAGGCTATCATACACGCTTGTTGCGAGACATTTAAACAGAAGGGGGCGATGAAGTTTTTCTGTAACCATGATATGTACGGAATGGATTGTGAAAGCTGGAACAATGATTCCTTATCGAGATTTTGTTATTTTGGTGGTCCTATTAGCATTCCGGCACTGGTTCAGAATGAGAACCAGTTTAAAATTACATGTGAAATGTTGTTGACGTGGTTAAACCAGGACAGATTTGGACTAGATACAGATTTTGTTCTAGAAACTATCGAACAACTTCCTGGACTTAATGCCTGTTCTGGATATAAAAGTCTGAAGGATAGAAAGCAAATTGCAGACCTGCAAACAGTTGGGAGTGGGTTTTTCCATGTTGAAAGGAAGATAAGCAATGCATTTGGAGCGCATACGGGGACTCAATTGCTGTCAGGTAACATGGGAACCATTTCAATGCGAGATCCCTGCCCTCCTGGCAAGCCACTTAGCTCAAGTCTTCCTTTATACTTGATGGGTGATGTCCTGCAGGTGAGATGAAGTTCCTGATTTAATGTATGGAAATTTATTTCTATTTTGCTTATTATTTCCTCAATTTGTTATCAGGTTTGGGAACTTGGCTGGCGTTTCCTGGAGGTTCTTGGGCTTGGCCGACCTTTTTCTTTTCAGGAACTTGAATCAGAGATTGTAAGCCCGTGGTGTGGCAGCTTTCCCATGGATTCTGGACATCAAACTGGGGGTATTGGAGTGAAGGCTTCTCAAAGTAGAGGCGCTTGCCTTGGCCGACGTACTGGCCTCCTTATAATAAAGATTCTGAGTTCACTACTGAAACTGCTGGTGAGTGAGCTGCTATCAAAAGTAACTGTACATGTATGCCCTAACTATGGTTCAGAAGAATTTAAATCAAGAAGAGGCAGGAAGAAAGATTTAGATAGGTTGGCTGCCCTAAAGAAAATAAAGGTTGATATGCTGCCTATCAATGAACTTACATGGCATGAAATTTCTCGCCGGTACATTTTGGCTGTGTTGTCAATGGAGGGTAATCATGATTCTGCAGAGACTGCTATACAAGAAAGCTGGAGGGTTTTCAATTGCTTACGAGGTGATGGTGGGATACTTTGTGGGTCTTTTACCGGCATAGCTGCATTGGAGGCAGATGCAGTGGTAAGATTCAATCTCTTCTCGTATGATCTATTAGATGGTCAGAACCCATTGCATCACGTATTATACGACGAGACTACACCTGAACAACTGCATTAAAAAACTTTTATAGTTAGGTGGATTAGAAGGCTTACTATTTGATATTACATGCTTAAGCAAAATCAGAATTAACGCAAGAGATGAAAGGGAAACTACATGGATAAGGCCTGTTGTGGACTGCTCTTTGATAATGCAGTGAATTTTTAAGCTGCAAATAGACAAGAGATCAGTGACAAGCTTATACTCTTGGCCTCCTATGATGAGTTCTTTCTGTACTTAGTACAGAATGAGCACTAATAGGAAGTACAAGCAAAGAGCTTTATCATTCCAGATATTTGTTTTGATTTGCTTGGATTGGTGTTAATGTTGTCTTATCCGCACTCTTTGTTCATCGGTCAATGTTTTCGCCAATGTCATTTTGATTCTGTTGGTACGGATAATATATTTCTGAAATTTTGATAGAATATGATTTTCAAATAACTTGGTAACATTCCCTTGTCTTGGAGTAACTGTATTGTTTCTCTGCTCCGTTTAACAGTTCCCTGCAGTAAAAGTTCCACATCTTGTGTCATGTTCATTAAATTTAAACAAACTTGTTTTCAATTGCACCAGTCTTACCATGTATTTCTTGCAAGTTCAACTGTTCAGAACAAACTCCTTAACAAACCCTTGATCATATTTTTTTCATTACAAACTCCTTAACAAACCCCTGATCATAATTTTGATCGACTATATTGTAATGATACTGATTTGCAGGTCCTGGCAGATGCTATGAAGGAAATATTTGGTTCACTGAAGAGCAAAAATGAGATTGTTAGTCTATGTGAAAAAGAGACTGATGGTGACCCATCTCAAGAACTTGAAGTGGGTGATGGTGTTATCCCTGAGTGGGCTCGAGTGCTCGAGCCTGTAAGAAAGCTACCAACAAACGTTGGAGCGCGGATTCGCAGGTGTATCAATGAAGCTCTGGAGAAGAATCCTCCTGATTGGGCTAAAAAGATACTCGAGCACTCTATCAGTAAGGAAGTTTACAAGGGTAATGCATCAGGACCAACTAAGGTGATTTCTTATTCACAGTCAATGTACCTTAATTCTGCAAAATCAAGTCTTGCCAGTTATACATGGTAATATAAGATGTTTTAATTCCTTCTCACCATTGGTTGAATACAGAGAGCAGTCATCTCTTTGCTGGCAAACGTGAGCTGCGAACACCCGCAGCCGAAGACTGAGAAGAAAGAAATAGTACAGATTAAGACCAATCTGGCTGTTCTGATCTCTAAACAATGTCGCATTGTGCTGCGCTGCGCCGCTGCAGCAGATGAAGATAGAGTTTTCTGCAATCTATTGGGAAGGACAACTTTGAATTCTTATGACAATGAAGAGGAAGGGCTTCTTGGCTATCCTGCAATGGTGTCTCGTCCTTTAGATTTTAGAACTATTGATATGAGATTGGCTGCTGGGGTTTATGGTGAATCACATGAAGCATTTGTTGAAGATGTTCGGGAGGTATGAAACTTTTTTGTTGGGTTGATTTTACCCTTGACAAGCTCATTTATATGTTCTGTATTAAATGTATGGAAATGATTTTTCAGTAGTGCTCTACTGACTAGTTTGTTGACATCATGTACAGTTTATCTCAGATTATCTTTGCCGATTTTTACTTTTGTTGCAGACTCTGACTTGGTATGAAGCATGATTATTAGTTCTCTCAAAATTATGATGCATTTCAAAAGTAGGGTTTTGTTAAGTTCAATTTTTTATATTTAAAGGCCAACCCACCCACCCCAAAAAAGAAGAAAAAAGAAACATGACTAAGACCTAAGGGGGCCTAAAAGATCTGCCTGAAAGTGTCCTATCAGTAATCTTCAGGTCAAGACTTCAGTAAGACTATACTGGTTAGAGATCCTAACATGGAAAGTAGAGATTGAGTTTGTAACTTTTGGTCCTACTTGTTGAATCATTATGCACCAGAATCTGTGTTCAGATAATAAAATTGACGAGGTGCGAAAAAGATTCACCATTTTTCAATGTAGTAGAATTTCAAACCTTCAAACTGGAACTGAAATTCGATTGCGCAAAAGCCTCCACGCAAAGAACATGAATTTTGCTGGGGCTTTAGTCTTCCAAAATGCTTTAAAGAAGTGAGAATCGCCGTTCATTTGATCTAAATTTCTTAGCTTTTCGTATGCTGACCTTGTTGAGAAAATGCCCGGACTATCTCCCAACCACTCCCATCTGTCATCATCATTGAGCTGTATAGCAATGCTTTGAAGTAAATTCATGAGCTCCTCAGGTAATTCAGCTTCCCACTCAAACAGTCTTCTTCTCCATCTCAAATTCCAAACCAAACTATCCTCGTTCCATTGTCCCATATTGCAAACCAAGCTTTATTTATTGACAGAGATCTCAAATAACCCGTGGACACCAGCAATTATTTCTGGTATTGAATTAAGTCATTCACTTGGTGTCTTGTTGAACAAAATGATTGATGGCTTTATTAAGCTTTAGAATTGGTCCTAGTTGTTTGTTTTTGTATTCTTGTATGATATGACCCATATATGATAAAGCCTCGTCTTCTGACACATCCTTTAGGTCTGGTGTAACATACGCACTGCATATGGAGATCGATCTGATTTGATTGACATGGCAGAAAACTTGTCCCAGAAGTTTGAAGATCTGTATGAGAAAGAGGTAAATTGATTTTTTTATTTCCTATGTTAATTTTCATAATAACAGGAAATTAATTGGTTGTTCTTGATTGCTCCTGGTGGTTTGAATCATTTTGGAAAAGACCAGGCTTGCGCCATCTGTAACTTCTTCCCCCTAAGACTTAGATGCGTTTAGGGGTTGCTAGGTAAAAATTTGCCATGGAAGACTTAATATATATTTTGTGTGACAATCTTGATTGTCCTTGAAATGAATCTTTGTAGTTAGATGACCAAGAGCTTGCTCCTGGTTTGGTCTCTTTCATTTTTGTAGCCATGTAATCTGAATAATGGAAGGTGCAAAAGGATGTTGAACCTCTACATTGGCTTTGATACTGGAGGTTTTCCTTTTGAGACAAAAAAAAAAAAAAAAAGAAGAAAAAATTTCTTGGCCTTCAAACTGGAATTCTAGAGTCTCAATTTACATAAGACCCTTTCCTGCCATACATCTTTTAACCTCCACCCTTTGTTTCAATTTTAGATATTTTTGGCTCGGGATCGTTTTCAGGCTTTGTACTTTATATTTCTCGGTCTGCTATATACTGCATTAGGATTTTGAGTATCTGCTTCTCTGATGTGTTTTTTAACTGATACCTTGAATCCTGGATCACTTTAGTATTAAGTCCTTGATTTGCTTTTATTTTCTCTCAGGTTCTACCCCTTGTCCATAAAATATCTGAGTTTTCTAATGATGATGGTTCAAGTAGCGAAGCAGTAAAGGAGAGAGATGATTTACTTGCCCGTATCACTAAGAGCTCGCTTCCTAGAGCTCCTTGGGAAGAGGGAATTTGTAAAGTGTGTGGCATGGACAAAGATGATGATAATGTTCTATTGTGTGACAAATGTGATTCTGAGTATCATAGATACTGCTTAAATCCTCCGCTTCTAAGAATTCCAGAGGGAAACTGGTATTGCCCTTCCTGTGTGGCTGGTAAATCTGTTCTTGGCACTGCAGCCTATGGGGTGGTTGCAAATCAACATGGCAAAAGAAGATACCAAGCGGGATTCACACTCAAGTTTTTGGAAGCACTGTCTCGATTAACAAACTTGATGGAGATAAAAGAATATTCAGAGTTTACAGTTGAGGAGGTCAGGGCCTTACTTCTTTATTCTTTAAGCAATATGTGGGCGTAGTGCTGGTTTTGAGTTTGGTTTCTTGTCTGTAGTATTTAAGTAGCTGATTAAAAAGTATTTGCCTGCATATATAGCTGTTAATAGTAGTTGAACTATTGTGATGGGCTGTATGGTTATAAGCGTTGTCAGTTTGTTCTCTGTCTCTATCTGTCTCTCTCACATGCACATAATGGCACTTTCTTTGCAGTTTTAATGTTTCGTACATATGCCAATGTCAAAATTTGTTGTTTATTTCTTGTCGGGGATTGTTTATAGTGGCTTCTTCACTTTTTTCTGTTGATGACACATGAGTCTCCTTGTTGCAGAAAATATTCTTCATGAAGTTCTTGTTTGACGAGGCACTGAACTCTGTTACTATTCACGACCACATGGAACAATGTGCTTCTCGAGCTACTGATTTGCAGCAGAAACTGCGTCCCCTCATTTCTGAGTTAAAGATTCTGAAATTTAAGGAAGAAATGTTGGGTTTAAGCGCAGAGAAAGCGAGCTCTGGTGTATGTAACAAACGTGGAGATCTGAAGTCAGATGCCTCATCTTCTCTGCTTGCTTTCGACTCGAGAGGAAAACCATCTGAAAAGGGAAGTCATTTCTCATACTTGTCTGGTTGTACCACAAAGCCGGAAGACACCTCATATTTAAATGAAAAAAGAGAGAACAACAAACAGCCTTTTTGGCTTCCTTCGAGGACCAATAAAAGCTCAAATGCAACTGAAATTTTGAGTCAATCACAACACCAGCAATTCGTGAGGGATCATGTTCCACAGGAAAGCATCTCGACACACACACAGCTATCAAGAGGCAGTGGCTGGAACAATGAGGTACCCATTACATTTGAGCAAAAGGAAAAAGAGGAAAGGCACCCTGGTATTCTTAGAGATTTACGCAGTTCATTCCAATCCACCAGTGAGGTGATGGCCGATCATAACTTCACCGACTCCATTAGCAAACAATTGACTGAGCACACTCTTCCTCCACCTGCTACTACAATACATGAGTCTCGTGGCCATCACGGTTCTGACCAAACTGATATGATGTCATTGCAAGACGACATCCTCAAGATGGGCACCGTTAAGAGTGATATCTCTGAAGTGCAGAACTCAATTGCTTCCATAGAATCTGAACTTGTTAAGGTATCTCTTCGAAAGGATTTCTTGGGACGAGACTGTAATGGCAGACTTTACTGGGCTTTTCACTCACATGGTGCTCGTTCATGGATAATAGCTAATGGTACATTGACATCCAAAGAGAGGGACCCTGAAGATTTCATTGGAATTCCTGATTCTGATAAGTGGATGTCATATGAATCTGATGATGAAATTGAAGAACTAATTGGATGGCTGAGAGAAAATAGCACAAGGGAGAAGGAATTAAAAGAGTCTATCCTACAGTTGCAGGGTGCCAAGTTGAAAGAATCTGATTATACTGCAATTCACAATCTGAGCAGAGAAAAATCTAACCATTTGGTCTCTGTCAGTGACCAAGGAGATCTATTGGCGGATCTGGCGACAAAGGCTATGACTTCCTTGGAGAAGAAATTTGGTCCTTGTTTAAGGAACGAGCTTGAAGATGTTCAAGAGACTCTGGCTTCTCTAGCAAATCAGGACAGGAGAATGAGCAGATGTGTGTGCTTAGAGCTGCTGTGGCCATCTAAAGAACATTGTCGCTCCTGTCATCAGAGTTTTCCAAATGGCGAGCAACTAAGACGACATTCAGTTAATTGCCAAACCATGGCATCTGTCTCTAAGAGGAGCCACCCAGCTGAAGATTCATCTAAGCGCAGGAAGCCCAGAAATGCAGCTTCACAGGAGAAAGGCGTTTTTCAAATGTCAATGATTGACAAACAAAAAGATGGATCTAGTATTGGTGAAGGCCATCTTGAACCTGATTGTCCATACAATTTAGAGGAGATTACGGCCAGATTCGTTGTCCCAAACTCACTGAAGGATGCCGTGAATGAAATAGGACTCATTGGTAGTAGCGGCATTCCATCCTTTCTACCCCGTGGCTGTCACAGTTCCGCTGATCATATTCTGTTATTGGGTCCCAAAACAACAACTGATACCATTTTAGGAGAAATTCCTAAAGATCAGCAGCAATCTAGTAATGAAGCTGGGGCAATGGATATTGTGAAGGACAAAAAAGAATCAAGCAGGCTGTCAGGATGTGCTGAAAATGGTTTGGGTGAGGAGGGATCTAATGTTGAGAAATCAAAATCTACATTAATGTGTGAAAAAGATCAAGTTTTTTCCCTCAAGGACAAAAGTTCAGCACCTCGGTTATCTAAAAGCAGTATAATATCTGAATCTTCATCAAGACCACTAGTAGGTAGAGCTTCTGAAGTTCTCAGGATTCTAAAGATGAATTTGCTGGATATGGATGCGGCTCTGCCAGATGATGCTTTAAGACTATCCAGGTCAGATCAAGAGAAAAGACGTGCATGGTGTGCATTCGTGAAATCTGCCAGGTCAATTTATGAGGTCAGCCACACCTTCCATTTCTACAAGTTTTTAGTGCATTATCTGTTTCTACAAAGTTTTTTATTATCAATGTACCAAAATACAATCGCTTTCACTTCTCTGTTATTGCATTATTGTTAGCAACCTTCAGACTTTCACCAACTAAATGTCCAATTTGGTGTGATATGGATAGGCTGTGGGCATCAGGATTGGTTCCCAAACCTTTTTCAACCCAATTGTTTTTTTCTTTTTCCCCGAATTACATTAGGAAAACCAGGTTTGGGACCCAATTATAGAAATCCGGTGGATTTTATATGGGATTGCCATTTTGGTCCAGAATCATTCCACCTATTACTCAGCACATTTATTAACCCGTACAGTAAATAATATATGTAAAATTAGGATCTTTTTTCCTTACTTGTTATATTAGAAGTCTCTTACGTCTCATGATGACGTGGTGCAAGAAGCCAGTAAAGTTTAGTATTTCTTAAATAGTAGGTGTTAAATTTCCATGATTTCATCCAAATCGTCCATTAACACTACCAACTGAATTCGCTGCACCTCAATATCGTGCAGCGGTTGCATGAAATAATTACTCCAGAGACACGCTCTATATAACACGCCTTTCACTCCTCCCTCTGTAGCTGCTCTTTCCCTCTCACTCAAATTTCCTCTCCTCTCTCTTGCGATGTAATCATGGTGTCCTCTTCTGTCCCTCTGTCTCTCTCCAGTTCTACACGAGTTTCTTTTATTTCCCTTTCTCTTTTGCATGGCTCCTCCGCCTCAGTCATCAAACATTTTGGTCCAATTTACCGGATCTGGGCAACCACCGAACAACCCATGATATGGGTATCCACTAGATCTAACACACGAAAGCGGCGCTGCATCAGCCAAATTTCACCCTCGATAGCAGCGACGCCCATCAGAGTCTCTCTCTCTCTCTCTCTCTCTCTCTCTCTCTCTTTCTTTCTCTTTCTCTCTGCAGTTTGTATTTCAAGAATTTTTTTTTTTTAGTTTAATTGTGATAGAAGTCTCAGATCTGAGATTTTTGTGTAGATCTGCCTTGTACACATAAATCCTAGAGATTGCGATTCAAGAAGCTTGTTTTCATATCTGAGAAGTTTTACAAAAATACCAATCTTATAGGTTTGTGTACAAACATCTAAAGATCTTTTCACATCAAATCACCGGTCTAAGATTGTTTAATCACAGATCTAAGGTTGGATTAGGAAAATTGAAAGAAAATATAACTTTTTAAACCCAATCCTGTGCGGCTATTCAGTGTTGGGCACACGATCTGTTTGGGATTGGGTCAGGATTTATTTCTGGAATTTCTGGACGCTCGAAGTGTCCGTTACCCAATCCCTCCCGATGGATTATCTACTATAAGAATCTGATAGTTTCATATGAAATTTGTTTTTTCTAGCTTTCAGGACATTGAGGAACTTTTAGAATCCCTAATTTTTCATACCTCATTCATATTTTGTGGGATTATGGTTAATTATGCTATAATGGTCATTTTGGTAGTTGTTTTTTTACAGAATTTTTGCTCATATATGATTCAAGATCATAGGCCACTGCTATTAAAAATAATTTTCTTGGGCCTTGTCTGACAACAAAATGCCAAGAACCTTAATATTTTCTCACTCGAAATGGCATTGTAAACTTTGATATAATAAGAATTCGGATTAGAAACTGCTTAATGCATTTTAATTATTTCTTCCTCCTAGAATGTGTTGTGGCTTTTTTATGAATGATTTTTATTCTGTCTCCCTAGCTTTGAAAACATTTATTTTCCTATTGCCCTGACGATTGCATTGTTAACTCATGTTTCTTTCAGATGGTGCAAGCAACGCTAATACTAGAAGACACCATCAGAAGTGATTACCTGCAAAGTGGATGGTGGTACTGGTCATCACCATCAACTGCAGCCAAAATCACCACCATCTCTGCACTGGCTCTGCGTATATATGCCCTGGACGCGGCCATCATATACGAAAAATCTTCGTCCCATGGGCCAATGGAAATCGAGGAGCAGAGCTGTGCAACAATTGACCAAGCACCTCAAAATAACAGCCCTCCGGTACTGAAGACACCGGAAGCTAAGACTGATCCTGGTGAAAGTTCAAGAACCAGGAGCAGAACTAGCAAACGGAGGAGGGATCAAAAAGATTGAGCTTGATCCGGAATCTGTTTGTTGATTTTGAGGTGGCCACGAGAAATGTGGCATAACTGGTGCATGATTCAGGATGCTCTGAACACCATGTTGTAACTTTTTGTAGAGAAAAATATTAACAAATTGTAGATTCGCAGAATTGGAACCACAGTTTTCACTTCATATTTTTTCTCTCTGAGGACCACATGAATACAGGCTTAGTTAGCAGATTTCTAGTTTTACGTCAATTGTATATATCCGTATGAACGCGTGTATCCTTGCAGCAATGAAATTATTTGGCAAGTTAGGCCTGTTCTATGCAACCCTTTGGTAATGTCAGTGACGGTCATGGAGTATCCCTCCCTGCACGTCCCTATTAGAAAGATGAATGATACTGAGAATGTGTTGGGATTCAGTGAAGATATATACTTAAACAATACACGCATACTTATAGTATATACATGTATATATGAGCGTCTCGTGCGAACGCACACATACATTACAAAAAATGCTTGCTATATCTGAAACACGAAAAGGCCATACACTATACTTGGAACACCTAAAAAGAACATGGTACATGAGAAACATGCATTTTATTTAAAACACGTAAGACACACAAACACATGCTAGCTACAACTGAGACACTTAATAACTTTTAGTACTCTAAATCACGCACGACACTAAAAATGCCTAGAATACATTTTCCACACCTAAATTACCCAAAAAGCACAGGCAACACCTTAAACATACAAAGTACCTAAATATATTATGCTACACCTAAATCATCTTAAAGAAACATACTATATGTTGAAATATTATTTTAATAATATTAATAATGAACTAGATTAGTATTATCTAGAAATGTGTGGAGGGTTCTATTCATGTATTTGGGGGATTCATGTATGTGTCTTTTGATTGTATTCATGAACTTAGTAGATTAGGATGGATTCTAAATCAATTAGAGGTACATGTATTAGTATAGGTTCATGTTAGGAAAATCCTATAAATACCTATGTAATTTGTTCATTTTATAACAAGTCATATAGAGTTGAGTGTAGAATCTCCTCCTCCACTCTTTATGTGTGTGTTAGAGTGTTGAGTTTTGACTTGTTCCTCCATATCTTTTACAACACTATATGTATAACACTCACTGCACTTAGAAAATCTATGTTACACTTAAATTGTCTAAAACTACACACTACTTAAAACACACAGTACAACTGAGACACCGAAACAACAATACTACAACCGAAATACCTAAAACATACACATTATACTTAAAAATCGTAGTGAATCACATAAAAGTACCACACATTATACCTGAAGCATCAAAATAATATAAAACTCACGTGAAATAAAAACACCAGTTGAAGTATCTTAAAAAATTATGATTCACTCATAACACCTAAAAGACACACGTTATATCAAAAAGACATATTGCAGCTGGAAACACGATTATTTTTTTCTAAACTCGGAACCTACTAAACATAAAACATTTTTGAAATTTTAATTGAGGTTGAGCTTAGTTTGAAGTTTAAAGTTTTGATTTTTTTTTAATGAAAGAACACAGAAGTTATCCAACTATTCTAATTCTAAAACAGATAAAATAGATCTCGGGGAGTTAGCAACATGCTAGGCCCTTGATCCGTAACACTACCAATTTTACAATAATTAAGGAAGCAAAGTATGGTTTACTTAGTAAGGGCAAATCTGAATTTTCGCAGGAATTTGCTTTGTCGCCTTTAAGAATGCCTAACATTAAGTTTCGTATCTACAGACTACACTATTAGTGAAATAGCAATTATTATATAAAAAGAAAACGTGTAACGACAAAGAATCTTAATTATTTCTTACAAGTTCTGATGATTTGAGAATTTAATAGGGTGGGGCTTGATAGTTCTTTCCTTAACTAATTGCAAACTATTTTAACAAGAATAACATAAATGCAAGTACATAAATTTAGAAAGAAAAAAGTTCCCAATTAGCGCTTGTGAGAAAAACTAAAAAGAATAGCCTACCAGTGTTAATGGGCTCAGATTTAAAACCGACTCTTAAACAGGCCCAAAATATCAGTATAAAAAATAAACGAGTCTTCGGATAATAGTCAAAATCATCCGCTGGAATTATGAGGGAGAAAAAAGGAAAACAAAAAAGCCCTAATTTAACGATTTTCAATCAAAAGCCCTAATTTGTTGTTCTTCTCTCAATTCATGTGAAAATCACTAAGAAACGCGTAATTTTCTCGATTGATTATGTTCAATCTTGGATAATCATCGGATCTCCTCGATCGATCTTGGATACTTTTGCGGCTGGGTTTCAAGATTATTCGGATGTAAGTGTGTAATTTTTTCTAGGGTTTTTGGCCTAATTTGGTTTGTGTTGTCGTCACTATGATCGTAATGTTATCTTGAAATAGCGTATCAATTATTCAAGATTTCTGTTCTGTCAATTGGATTCGGAATTGAAATATGTTGGTTGGTTGCGGATAGTTAGTTTAGTCACTGTTTTGGATTTCCAATTCAGAAGATTACGAACATACTTTTGTTCCAAGAATCTCTATAGTGACCAGTTGCAGTCACATTCAGTATATTATTTTGACCATATATGAGGCGTAGGACATGAACTGATACTCTTCTGGTAATTATCTGTGTGAACTATAAGTTACTCACTGAAAATTGGAATTTAAATCCGTAATTTCCGTCTTCTGGTTCCTTTTTCCTACGTGGAGATTACTTGAAAAGGTACATGTGATTTATGCGCACTAAGTGGAATAATTGACGGTGGTTGTTTAAATGTCTAACCGTGCTTATGGGCATAGTAGCGACGGAATGACAATTATGAATTATAATGTCCCTTCTTCTGGTATTATGTGAATGTTTTTCATGAATTTAAGTAGGCTGAATACTTGATGGTGCTATTGTTTGATGTATGTTATAAATGACTCCTACTAAGCGTCGTCAAATTATATATATGGTTTCTTTAGATGGTAAAGGCTGCTGATTATAGTTATTAAGAATTTGAATTGCAAATAGAGAATGGTGATGTTAATCAATGTCGTTTTGAATATGTGAATGGTTCCTAGTAGATGGAATGACTACTGACCATTGTTTAAAAAAGGTTAAATGGCAAATAGAGAATGGTTCCTAGTAGATGGAAAGACTACTGACAATTGTTTAAATAAGGTTATATGGTAATAGAGAATGGTTCCTAGTAGTAGACTACTGGTCACATTTTGTGATTCCTAGTAGTAAGGCTACTGATCATTCGGTTTGTTATTGTGGTAGAGTGCAAACAAAGGCAAAACAACTGCCGTCAGGAGAATGTGGATGCCTATAGAATTATCATGTGATGGTGATGTTAATCTTCGTCGTTTAAAATATGTAAATGGTTCCTAGTAGATGAAAAGATTACTGACCATGGTTTAGAAAAAGGTAAAAGGGCACATAGTAAATGGTTCCTAGTAGTAGTAGACTACTGGTCACATTTTGTGATTCCTAGTAGTAAGACTACTGGCCATTAAGGTTATTATCGTGATGGAGTACAAACAAAGGCAAAACAATTGCGTAAATGGTGATTTTAATCCTCGTCATTTATTATGTAAATGGTTCCTAGTAGATGGAAAGACTACTGACCATGATTTAAAAAAGGTTAAATTTAAAATAGAGAATGGTTCCTAGTAGTAGACTACTTGTTGCATTTTGCGATTCCTAGTAGTAAGGCTACTGATCATTCATTTTATTATTGTGATAGAGTGCAAACAAAGGAAAAAAGTTGTCTAAACAAATGCCGATGCCTATAGACTCGTCATGTATTGTGGTGATAATCCTCGTTGTATAGAATGTGGGTATGGTTCCTACTACATGGTGAAAATGACCCCAACTTACTATTGTTATACAGTGATAATACTCAGAATGCTTGCCACTATTGTCTGTGCTTTGAAAAGCCAATCAAGAAGCCTTAGCGGTGGAGATTCTTACATGGGCTGAGCCTGCTGTTGGTAATACAGTCCAAGTGTATAATACAACGATGGGTGTGTATGATAGGAATGGTCGTCTCAATAAGGTTCAGAAGTGCTGGATTTCATGCGTGAATGTGGATGTGATCCAGACCTTGTTAGTTTTAATACCTTGATAAATGCACGTCTGAAATGTCTTCCAATTTGGGAATTGAAACTACTAAGTGAACTGAGGAGGCCGGGGATTCGGCCCGACATAATCACTTCCAACACTATTATTAGTGGTTGTTCAAGGAATTCCAACTTGAAGGAGGCTTTGAAGGTTTTGATGACATGGAGAAAAACAAATGTCCATGGTAGTTATGGACATAATGCTATGGTCTCAGTGTGTGGAAGATGTGGGTTTTCTGGTGGGATCAAAAGGTTTTTACCCAGATGCAGTTACATACAATTCTTTTCTTTTTGCATTTGCAAGGCAAGGGAATGCCAAAAAGGTGAAAAGAAATCTGTCAAGAGTTAGTGGACATGGGATTCTCAAAGTGGAATGACTTTTAATAATCTCTTGTTCACATGTGGGAAGCAAGGTCGACATGAACTTGCTTTACAGATTTACAGGGACATGAAATCCTATGGTCGAAACCCTGGTACAGTTACATATACCGTTCTGATTCACTTGGAAAAGCAAGTAAAATGATTGAAGCTGCAAATGTTAAGGTACTAAACCAACTTTGCACACATACAATGCTTTGATATGTGGCTATGCAAAATCTGGACAGCCTGCAGAGACTGAAGAGATGTTTGACTGCATCATGTGGTCTGGAATTGAGCTAGACAAACTTGCATATACAACCATGTTGGATATGCATTTGAGGTCAGATAACACAAAAAGGCAATGTTGTTGCACCAGGAAATGGTTTGTGATGGTTTTGTTCCAGATCTTGCTCTCTGTGTTATTCTGTGCGCTCGGTAGGAAAAGATTGAAAAATATGTAAGAAGGTAGTCAAGGATCTTGAAGTATTGCATGGCTTGGGGCCAGAAAAGATTTCTTTTGTACTTGCACGAGGTGAGTGCTATGTTTATGCAGTTACGATGTTGAGACTTGCTGTTACCCAAGTAAATGGTTTTGATCAGGTTAACTTACTATGGATTTTGAGTTCATGTAGTTTATCTGGACAGATTTCTGAGATCATGCATCTGGATTCCAGCAGTTTATAGATGAGGCTTTGGTTGTTATTTATTGCAAAGCTGGCCAACTAAATGCGGCTTTAGATGAATACTACAAAAATGATATCTTGCATACATATAATGGGAGTTGTGCTATGTACGAGTCCTTGCTGAAGTCGTGTAAAGAGAATGACGCTTGCCAAAGCTTCTCAAATTTGTTTAGGTATGAAATTTCATGTAGTCAAACCTTCATTGGATATTTCTTGGATAATGGCTCTCACGTATTGCAGTATGGATCTCTCTGAGGCAGCTCATCACTTGGTTGACGAAGCAGAAGCAAAATGCCTTCCTCTCGTGATCTTATGGAAAATTGAAGCAAAGGGAAAGAGCAGAGAGTGTTGTTGGAAGCCTGGGGCAGAAAGACAAAATGGTGAATCGGAAAGTTTGAAACGCCTTGATTCAAGCTTATGGTGCAAGTGGTTGTTATGAGAAAGCAAGAGCGGATTTTGATACAGTGATGAGAGACGGTATTCTCAGTTTTTTATACAATGAATAGTCCATTGCAAGCATTGATTGTTGACAGAAGACTAAATGAGCTCTATGTTGTGATTCAAGATTTACAAGGTATGGGTTTCAAATTAGTAAGACTTCGACTATTTTGATGTTAGAAGCATTTGCCACGTCTGCCACGTATTTGAAGTGAAGAAGACATATTTGCGTACACTATTGCATAAGTCTGATATCTTTATGGGTGCAGCAATTTTTGATGACATAGAAGCAACTTTCTAGAGTGCTGGTAACTTGCGTTCCATTCAATACGTAGTGAATATGCATGTTCTTTAGAGTTTTTCTTCAATAACTCGATGTACATTATGAATATGGTTTCAACTGTCAATATTTAGGCTTAATTTGGAGAATGGATGAAACATTTAGAGAGCAATAATTTGCTATACTCTGTATGAATCTGGAAGTGAGATGTAAGAAAAAATATGAAACCAAAAGAATTAAGAGAAGCCTTTTCTACATCTATTTAGTAGTACACTATTGTCTCTAACGATCGCAAACATTTCAGCCTTAATTTCATTAGTTGGATATTGCTCATGATACTTGGCAATACTGATGTTACATGTTATGCATTTATCAACTGAACATTTTGCGTGTTATCATTTATTTGAAGATGGCGGATATACTTCCTTTAGTCTCTCAGGGACAGCGTTCAAGTTGCAGCAAGCTACAAAGAAGAGACGCCAAAGATATAAAGAAATTTGTTTTAGTTTGATTTCGAGTATGCTTTGAACAGAAGATGAGTTGAATTTCTCGTCACAATGATGCCAAAGTTGTAAATTAAAGTTTTGGGATGTTGATGGTGGCAAGAAGAAGATTACTTTTCCTGTACTTGGTATGTTATAGCATGAACATCAGTTTCATGGCTTGGGTAGCTTTGATGTACTTTACAGCTTTGTCATCAATTTATAACCTTTGATATAAAATTGCTTATTGAGTTACTATGCAACTATCATGAAGTTTCATATGTAAAATGTGAATCTCTGAATGTCCAGAGTTAAGTGATAAAACATCTAAATTCTGGGGTGGCATGCATTTATCCTAAACTTTAAATTGAACCATCCGGACCAACTACTACTTTTCTTATGTTTATCTGAAGAGTATCATACTTTTGAACAATACGTTCGGAAGAGATTTCTGATTTTTACAGCCATTTGAAAAGTGAAACATGCTTATTCGCCATTTTGAGGGGTGTTATTTTATCTGAAAAGTATCATACTTTAATATGCTTCAACAAGGTATACTCACTCCAAATAAGTTATTTACCTTGTTGAAGGAGAAAATGAGCTCAACTGGTATGTATCCCTACTAGCTGAAAAGAACTCTTAGTACATTGGTACCACTCATTGGACCATCCTTGTCCCATAACTAATATTGACTAATTTGAAATAAGCACACCCTTCGTCAATTAGTCTGTCTTGATTTGACTTAAAGCTTAATTACAAATGACATAATTAATAAGAAGTTTCCTTACACGACAAGTGGTAATCAAAAGCAAACCATAGATCTAGTGCATCAATATCATCCTTGTCTACAAAGAAACATGATGTTGGTCTAGTGTGAATAATGATATAGTAGTTTCATATATAGATAAAAGTAACTACTGAAAATCATTAGCATCATTGAGGTTATTATCTAATTAGCTTGGTAATAACACAAGCAGGCCATGATTAGACAAAACACTAAAAAACAATTCCTGCTGACAATTTATGTACAGGAATAAAGTACACTACAATCCAGAATCCATACTCCACACCAACCCACAAACCAAGGAAAAGAAGAACCAAACTGTTATGTCCTGAAAACATGATTTATAGCTTAAGAATGGCCATGTCCTAAGTTTGGCTATCATCTTCTCCACCAACTGAATCGAAGTCCCAGGCCTTTCATCCCTATCAATCTGCCCCATCACCTCTGCCAACATCACATTTTTCATCGAGTGCTGTACCCTCGATGACGATCCACCACTGGTACATTCCCTGAGCAGCAAAAGCAAAGCTTTGGCCTTCTCCCTAGCCCGCAACGTGCCATCGACGCTCAGCTGCAGGATCCCAGGCATTGCCCCTTCCCTTAGAATCAACCCCCTGTATCTCTCCCTGCAGCTTTTGCACATCAACACCAAAATCCCGGCCGCATGCTCTTTGCAAGCCGCCGACTCTCCTCCAGCGCCTCCACTAGTATCTGGATCACGAAGCTAGTGTCTGCAGCCTGATATCAATAATAACAATAAACATTATATGTCTTTCAATGCATTAACTGTTTTAATTCTAAATGCATGCTAACAGGTGATTCTCACCTAGATCAGGTCTATAGACCCTGTCGTGGTTATTTTCCACGTCATCCAAAAAGAAATAATATTAAATAGATGATATGTTTGTAGCTATAAGGCCTACCACAGACCTAACCTCGGTATACAAAAAATTGCATGCTGACTGAGTGCATTGAGAACATATATGTTGTTGAGTGTATACTCCTGCATTAGCTAATGTCTAATCTTCTCTGTTTCAAATGTTAAACTTCACCAATTACGTTCGATCTCGAAAATTCAGGAAGCAGATAAATGAAAGTAACTCTAAAATAAGTGCATTGAGAACAATTTATTAATTGAATTGGAGATAGTAACTTCTTCATGGTCTTAAAACTAGGGAACGTATCCGTTCACAGCCACTAGCAAAGCACATGCACCTCTTAATTTTCATCTGTAGTAATTTGTTGCCATTCACTTAAATGTAAATGAATGTTATAATATGCCAATATTTTTAAAACTCTTCTCAAAAACAGAAATAATTTCTACCTTTTGTTATTGTTAAATAAATATCAACTATTGTCTCGCTGTGAATAAAGGATCCTGATATTCAAATATCTAAACAGAATAAAAGAAAAGAAAAGAAAGAAGAATCTTTTGGCTTTTAATAAATGAAGTAGTACTCAAGCAATCGTGTGTACATATAGCATAATCTAATGATTTTTAACAATTAAGATTTGCATTTAATTGACTAGATATGTGCCGTAAGTACTTTATTAATAGTTCAAATTTTTTTTAACTTGGCCTTAATGGTACAAGGGTGGGGTGGGTAGGTGAAGGGTGGATGGATGAATAAGGTAGGGGAGGGTGAGTGTTTCAGGTGTAGTTTACTATTTTTAGGTGAATTGATTAGAGCGTGTCCTTTTTCAGGTGAATTGAGTGTAGTGTGAATGTGATTTACGTGTAATGTGTATATTTTAGATAATTTTGGAGTAGTGAGTATATCTTTTTTTTTTTTTTTGTGTGTGTGTGTGTGATCTGGATGTAGTATGTATTTTTTTAAGTACATTGCATTTTTTCCAAGGTGATTTAAGTATTGTGTTTTTTTTAGGTGACCGGGTGTAGTGTGTGCTTTTTAAGTTAATTTCTTTATAGTGTGTGTGTGTGTGTTTAAGTTGATTTATGGTGTATGTATTTTAAGGTAGTTTGCATGTTGCGTGTCTGTTTTGAATGTAGTATGTGTTCCAAGTGCTATATATTTTTAGGTGATTTATGCGTCGTGCATGTATTTTAGACAGTTTGTGTATCTTTAGGTGATTTAGGTATCATTTGTGTGTGCGAAGTTGTGTTATTGCAAGTGATGTAAGTGTCATGTGTGTGTCATGAGTGTAATGAGTTATTTCAGGGGATTTATCTGTCGCACATGTTTGTTTTAGGTATTGTGCATGTTCTTTAGGTGATTTAGGTGTTGTGTTGTATGTTTTAAGTATAGTATGTGTGTGTTTTAGGTTTAGTTAGTATCATCTTATAAATTTTAGTAATAGTGTGTGTTTTAAGCGTTTTAGATATTGTATTTTAGGCGTAGTTTGTATTTTCCTAGGTGTTCCGGTATAGTGTGTTAGGCGTATGTGGTTTTTCTGCATTTTTGGTGTAGTGAGTATTATAGGTGTAGTATGTAATTTTTTAGGTATTTCGAGTGTAGGGAGTGTTAAAGTGTAGTGTGTATTTTAGATGAATTGATAGTGAGTTTTAACAGTGTTTAATTGTTTGGAAAAAGAATAAAACGGGGCGATTACCTCTTAAAACAGAAGACGACAATCGATTAATCAAGTAACATGCCGTGAGGACAGCGTCACCGCAAAATGTTTAGGCACATGCACATGAAACATTAAAGTACATGCAACATTCAATAATCTTTCTACTACCCCATTTATTGAGGTGTTGAGGGAAAAGAAGATTGGTGAATCATGCCGGAGTGAACCATAAATGTGCGAAGGGATAAAAGCACTAAACCCCCTATACTATACCCCTTGTTGCACTTTGCCCCCTGTCCTTTTATTTTTTGCAACTTGCCCCCTGTACTATGGATAAATAAGCACTTTGCCCCCTTAGTCACTTATTCACCATTGGATTTGAATACGTGTCAACATTTTTTGCCGTTGAATTCAGACTCAGGGGGCAAAGTGCTTATTTCTCCATAGTACAGGGGGCAAGTCGCAAAAAATAAAAGGACAGAGGGCAAAGTGCAACAGGGGGTATAGTATAAGGGGTTTAACACTATTATCCCATGTGCGAAAGATGTGAGAGAATAATTCAAGTGCATTGTCACTGCGAAGAAGCACACAAAATTGTGTTTTGATCTCAGTACAAAAGGCAACAAAAATTGATTATAAGTCCTACAGATCTTTCATTTAAATATAGCCAAGTGATTCTTTGCATCTACTGATTTGCAACCAGATAAAATGGCACTTTCCTTCATAACTTTTTAACTGGAAATACCACCCGGTACCATGATGATTTCACTATACACTGCACAATATGATTCTGTAACTGTTTCCAAACGAGGGTGTCTCATTTCCTACCAAAAGAACTTATCAATTCGTTAAGCTATTGCCGGAATATGTGAAGACTACAGCATAATCTTACTTGCTCATGACGAAACTACAAGTAACATCTGGTAAAGTTGATTCCTATTCCAAACAAACAAAAGGATAAAGAGGACTATCACAACAACAAAGTGAAATTTCCATTTGCGACGAAAGAAAATTTGCTGAAATCAACTCAGGCGTCGGACCTTGGTGCTATGCCGGTCTCTACTTCCTTAATCTCAAAAATGAGCATCCTCCACATCTTCAGCACTAACATTTCAGCTTCATCATCCAAGATAATCTGGAGCCTCTCAAGCATATCAGCTAACCTAACATGTTCCCGAAGGCTGGACACAATATAGTCTACAAGTGCAACCTCTTCTTCTCCCAGAAAGTCAGTGATCTTGTCTGATATCCATGGCCTCATTCTCTTGTGCAGTGCATTCTGTCATGTGCAAGTACAAAACATAAGCTCATACAGTAATAAGGTAATGTAGACTTTAACTAACACAGTTTAATAAGTTAAGCTAAAGACCTCATAAATGAAGGATAGTATTATATCTGTCCTGGAACACAGGTTATACCACTTACTATAAATCTGAAGAATTTTGTTGATTTTTCAGCTTCATGTTTGATAATATCTCAAGGCACCCAACTGATCATGTATGAGGAGGTGAAACCTAATCCTATTGATCATGCTTAAGGTCCATGAAGGACATGACTGTACCGATTAGGGGTTACTAGAAAGTTAAAACGCTACACTGGAACCTTTTTTTAATTCCAACACACTACTATTCAGGCACACCTGATTTTACATAAAGAGTGACAATTTTTAGAGCTCACAGATAAGTAGATGGACTAAGCTAGTTAACAACGAATCACACGCTGGAGGCATGGTGAGATTAAGTAAGGATGTAAGATGGCCTCTACATCTACATAAACACAGTAATTCATTCTTTACGTCCTTACAACTTATGGGACCAACCCATTGAGGAGTCTATGAGGTTAATGGTGACGGCACATTTAACATAATGCATGCAACATGCATAAGAAACTATCAGAGCAATAAAAGAGAAATAAAAGTAAATACATATAATCTTTCCAGTCAAACAATCCTTCTTCATGAAGCAGTAATAAGATCACTTATTACATAACAATAGTAACAGCGTACTTAAGGTAGTGCCTGTATACAGATACCGAAAAATCAAAAGTAAGAATTACTGGATATATAAAGGGAAAAATTAGTGAAGCAGCAGCCTCCTTTTCTAGTTGTCTTTAGACTAATATAGAAATTATGACTTCTGAGCAACTAACAAACCCAAGTGCACAAAAAACCAATTACTCCTGCTACCTATGTGGCTACTACATTGCATTAACTTAACACGATGTCTTTAAGATTAGAGTTGGTTTTACTTGCAATATCTAACATTATAAATATAGCTGTTAAACAATTATGGGGTACATTTTATTTTTCACCCAAAAGAAATATATATTATAACCCATTACCTAGTAGAATACAACCAAGTCTTTAATCCCGATTAATTGAAGTAGGCTATATCAACAAAACAAGAATCAGGTCGAGTTGAACACATTGAATGCTCTCTTCCACTCATTTTGATGTGGCTACTACATTGCATTAACTTAACACGATGTCTTTAAGATTAGAGTTGGTTTTACTTGCAACATCTAACATTATAAATATAGCTGTTAAACAATTATGGGGTACATTTTATTTTTCACCCAAAAGAAATATATATTATAACCCATTACCTAGTAGAATACAACCAAGTCTTTAATCCCGATTAATTGAAGTAGGCTATATCAACAAAACAAGAATCAGGTCGAGTTGAACACATTGAATGCTCTCTTCCACTCATTTTGATGGAGTAAAACGTCTTCTTCCTTAAGTCTTTAAATGATCATATCGTTCTGTTTGACCTCTATTCACTCCTCAGTCGGCCTTATGCTCTCATTTTTCCTAAATCAAGAGTTTCAATGCACCTTATCATGGATTCATAGGTCTACATATCGCATAACCAAGTGATTTTTCCACATCTTCTCCTACACCTTTCATGGAGTGAATATCTACATTCCTCACAATATCTGTTCTTGTGATATCTCAACTCCAATGTGCTTTTCAGCTAAGCTCATCTTTTTGAATGTGATTTTGGCTAATAGCGTAACACTAAGAAACTGATACATAGGCAAGTCAACTTTCTTTTTAGTTTTAAACAAGCTAAGAACGCACAAAAAGCATTATCTTTAAAAATATAAAGTATTATACCCTCAGGTCAATCAAAACAAATACGATCGGAGTTCAAGTATACCTCAGAGTCGTATCCAATTAAGAGGCGTACAGCCCCACATGGATAAAATTGCTTCCATGGAAATAGAAACTAATGACTTCCAAGTCAAACAGAGATACCTCTCGTAAAACTAAGATGGATTCTTTATGCAGAAGTACTCTGTAGAATTTGTCCAAATTTTTCTAAAAATCCCAATGCTTCATAATGCAACCAGAAAGTATTTGACAACACCAATTTTATAGAGGAAAAACAGGAACCGCATACATGATATAAGAACTATAGTGCCGGTGTAAGTCACCTGATCGTATGTCGCCCAGTTTATTTTGTAAGTAAACAACTCCTCCTTGGTCTTAGGAATTGTATCAATCAACTGCTTCACATCCCAAAGTTTGGGACTTTCAGGGGTCTTCAGTTTATTTGTCTTCTTCCTGTTAAAAATATCATTTCTTCTGTCTTTAGGGTTGCTACAAATCCCTCCTTCATATCTATGAAGATCTCTTGTGGTAGATCTCTCATGAGAACGCCTGCTCTTTTCTTTTTCTCCATCAAGTTCCACTTCTTTAGTACTCACGGTTGAGATCTGTTTGACAAAATATGTGGCTGCAACCACTTTGGCGGTTAGGCTTTCCGAAGTGGAAGATTGAATTGCTTGTTGCTCCTCGGTTGAGTAATCAATTGGAACCAGAGGTCTCATCTTCTTTTCCTTGCACAAATCCTCTTCCTCAATAAATACAGAAGGGACTGTAGCTCGTCTGGCAGACCCTAAAAGACCAAATGCCAACTTTCTAGAGGTTGTGTTACTACTCTGCCTTATATCTGACGCAGCATTCGAAGATATAACAGATTCAGCAGTGCTTCCATTGTGTAACATCCCTTCACCTGCTATTGACAAGTAATTTGAAATACAGATAAGCTAAAGAGGATAAAATCAACACTAGCTCACTCATTTAATCAGAACTTACCTTCATAAATTCCATGACTAGGCTTGTCCTTGGAGGTCTGATCGACTTCATTTGGCATAACAGCCTTCTCATGTCTATTAGCTGGTTGATCAGATATAACATTTAATATCTCATGGAGTTTCTTTTCCCGTTCTTCAACGAACCTCATTTTAGCTTCGGTCATCTCTATTTCCTCCCTCAATCTTTCGAACGAGTCCTCTTCCTTCTCCTTCTGTCTCCTTTTCCACTCCTCATCGTTAGTCTTGTATTTCTTCTTTTTCCCGCATCCATCACCATCTTCACATTCTTGATCCATTACTTCCAACTTCCTTTCATGAGCCCGTTCTTTCTCTCGTTCTTGTTCTCTCTCATGCCAGTGCTCTCTCTCTCTTTCCCTAGCTTCCCACTCTTTTTCACGTGCCTTATATTTACGTTCGTCTTCCCAACTCTTATACTCTCTACCCTTCTTTCTATTAGCTCTTTCTTTCTCCCTTTCTTTGGCATATCTTTTTGCTTCCCTTTTCTTTTCTCTTTTAGTTGCATGGTCTTTGTCTCTCCTCCTATCACGTCTTCTACTTCTATAGGATGAAACTGGTTCCATTTTGTCAATCTTGCTTGAAGGTTTACTTTTAGCAGTTTTTTCATCTATGTTTTTGTCTTCAGGATCTGTAATATAAAGTCGAAGCACGCTAGGGATGTGAGTGGAGAACCACAGTTGAGGGGCAAAAAGTGCAAAAACGAACAAGCATGCTTAAACCTTTAATCAAATTTCATTAGGGAGTAAAGAAATAAGCACAAGCATCATTCTTGCATGCATAAGACACAATTGATGGACATCATGCATAAACCTTAAAAAAGGTAACTAAAGGAGGAAAAGAAAGAAGCACAAGCATAATTCTCAGATGCAGAAGAATACTCACTAATCTTTGCGACATCTCGATCTGACTCCCAATCCCTTGACTCAGAAGGCTGTTCTAAGTTCAAGTTGCCAGGACCATCAAAAGGTGTTTGTGTGGCGGGAGGTGGAGGTGGCAACGGTTTGCTCCTCAGTCTCTCCTCTATCATTCCTGTAAGCTTCTCAAGAGCCTCACGGTCCGCTTCTCTGTCTTGATCAGTTTCAAGACCGAAATTGGCAGAATCAATAATATCCTTGTTGTCGTCCTGCTTCCCTTCATCCAAAGAAGGGTTAAGAGATTCTTCAGAGGACTTGACAGTTCCATTTATATCAGCACCGGACGTTCCAAGTTTCCCTTTTTCAGAACCTTCAATTCCGGATTCCTTAATGTTCTCTGAAATTTCAATTTTTTCCATAATATATCTTTGAAGATACTCCCGAGTTGTTTGATTAACATTTACCTGCATACCAAGCCACTAGATATCAAGTCAACTGTAAATACATTTTTTAAGCTTCCAGGTACCCAGGAATTTATCGAAGAGTAACTAGTGAAATTGTAAAGATCATCAAAACCATGCCAACGGAAGGTAAACTCATCCAAAGCTATTGAAGCACGAGAAAATCAAAGCAGATAGCATTAGAAAATAAATATCAAAATAAGCATAACTTTGCATGGATGTTTATTTATCAGCTGAGATATCAAGCAGCACGAGTTACTTTAATTCCAAAATTTTGATAATCAAGCTAGCTTGTACCATAAACATCTAACTGGATGCTAATTCAGAGAAAAGGGCAAATGAAATTGACAGAAGAGGCAGAGATGAAATCAAGGTGGAGAAGAATGAAAGAGTACCATCAACTCTTGTCCATCTACATGCAGCTTATTGAGCAGCCGCATTGCACGAAGGACTCCTTCAGCAGACTCAAACTCACAGAAACCAAAACCTTTCAAAGTTCCAGTTGGATCTAGTGGACGTTTCCAATTCTTCACAGGACCACAAAGCTTCAGAAAATTTAGAAAGTCAGTCTTCAGAGATATAAATATTCAAGTCATCACTATCAAACCTCAATTGTCACAAGGCCACAAAGATCTGCAAGGAGCAGAGTACCATACTTGCAGGAGTGAGATCATGAAGTCATTTTCTGCTGTTACTGATATCTTCCCAATGTAAACAGTTGTCTGTGGCTTTTCCGTTATTGTAACACTTGGGATAGGAAGGGGCCTGACACCGGGATAAAAAGTTGGTCCCCGATTTCCAACAACAGGAAGATGTGCAGGTGGCATAACACCAACCATTGGTCGTGGAGGGAAAGCTGGTCCGATCAATGGCACAAAAGGAGAAGAATAATGAGGATGTCCTGCACAGAGGGGCCACAAGCATCTAGGCAAGTTTGTCACAGCTTGCTAACAGAATTACAAATTAAATCTCATTATAATGGAAAATAAATAGATCCAACAAAATAAATCAGCTGTTACCAAAGTATTACAAGCAATTAAGAGATTGCAGCACAGGCATGACACATTCACCAGCTGAACATATAACCTGAAGGAAAATCAAGGCGATAACATCGGGATTCATGAATCAGGAATTTAAACTAGCCATACCTCCACATTCACTTTTGAAGAAAGATTCTCAACATCATCCCAAATCCAGGGACCAAAGGTCAAGAAGCTTTAATTAGATTAGTTTGATGACCAACAAATGCCACACACAAACTAAAGTAATTGATGACAAAAAAAAGTCTACAATTTTAGTTATATCTCAACTAAAAAAACTTTATTAAATCAACCGTCAGAGTTCTCGTACATAAGAATAAACTGAAAGAAACTAAAACCAAATTGCACGGTTGGAAAGATGGTGATACCTTGAATGTTAGAGACATAGTTGCCATCAACTGTTAACACAGTCCGCTGCCGGGAAATTCATGACTGAAATCCCGTAAAAGGGATGAACATTCTTATCAGTACAGTATCAGAGCCTACTTGTGAATGCAGCAGAGCCAGAACTAGTTAAACTGAGTGGGATATGACATCGTTCTTACCCTGGGACATGAATTTTAGGTATGCCTCTCCCTCCTTCCTGACCCCTTGTTTATTTTTTACTAGAAAGATGAGTATTACTAGTACATTTCTAGCTCTAGTGCTGGCGCAATGGAATATAATAAAAAAAAAAAAAAAACAAAAGGTGCATACCAACACAAAGAAGTTCAAGTGTAAGGGTACCCCAATAATTCTCCATCGACGCATTCCAACCTTCCTCAAGGCAATCAATCACGGGTAACTATAGGAGAAAACATTCCGCCTTCGATTCCCCTAATCCAACCAACATAAATCCTCCCCACCACTTCTCTCGCACTCGTTCAACTTTTTCATTAACACACAACGCAACAAGACATTGTCCCTCTCCAATCTCATCAACTCCAAACACAATCTAACAAAAGACATTACTTA
Organism: Misopates orontium; assembly: GCA_946800315.1. Lineage (NCBI taxonomy): Eukaryota > Viridiplantae > Streptophyta > Magnoliopsida > Lamiales > Plantaginaceae > Misopates > Misopates orontium. The sequence continues at coordinate 19,857,203 of OX326952.1, read as the reverse complement.
CAGAATAAACCACCACTAAAACCCCCAAATATCACTCATAAGCCACAACATAAACAATAGCATCCACAGATACTAATCAAACAGGATGCACCTACATTAAGTTGAAATGACAGCATAGTAAAAAAAGGATCACAAGATAGAAACCCACCACGAGGAGGTTTGCATCCTATCGGCTGAGTTGCGGCGGCATAAGGAGGTGCGATCGCCGGAACTTGAGGCGGCGCGGCGCTCACCGTGACTCCAGGTGGCGGAGGCTGATAGTCTACATCTGAGCAATGCAGAGCGACAGGGCAGAAGGACGGTTGTATAAAGGGCGCAGGAGGTGGAGGAGTTATAATTGAATGTGCGATCCTAGGGTTAGGGTTCGAGAGGGATTTGAGAGTTTGATCGTCGATTGTTTGCGGCGCGGCAGCTGTGCCCGCCATTGTTGCCGGTGGCGAAAATGATGAAGATGAGCTTTCAGTTTTGGCGGTTTGATTTGAGCGGTAATTTATAAAATTGGTCCTCTATCAACGGCTAGTTTCGGTCCTCTGTTCTGTTGCATGGGCTTTTTTGCAACTTTGCTATGTAAAAATTCATCTTTTACCATCTAATGTGATACTTTTTAATTTTAATCCCCCAATGTATCTCATTATCCGATTTGAATTCGTTTGGTCGAATATTACAATTTTCTCCAAAAAAATCCACGTGCTTAGCATGTGTTCACATTAGGAAGGGTTCTCGATCCGTCCGACCCGCCAAAAGCCGACCCCTCGAACTCGTAACCTGCATGATTTAGTTTTTAACTTAATCCGCTCGGTTTGAGAAATCGGTAACTCGTAAATTTTGGGTGTGGTCATATTTTTAATGACGTAAACGAACATTTTATCCACGTACATTATTAACAAACAAATATAAATTGATTCACAACCCAAAAAGTTTTGGGACAATGTACGTGGATAAAATGTTTGTTTACATCATTATATTGTTATTTTAATTAAGTTATGTTGTGGTTTAAATATTTTTGTTAAGTTATGGTATTGTTTTGTTGCTTTTTAGAATGCAAAGTAGATTAGTTTTTTATTTTTATACCAAAATATTACTATATTTTTCTCACAATTTAAACCCGTCACCCGCTCAACCGGCATGGTTTAGTTTTTAACTTAACCCGTTCAGGTTGACAATTTGGTAACCCATAAATTTTGGGTATCATCACATTTTTTACGACAACCCGCCCAAATCCACCCGCGAACACCCCTAGGTTCTCAAGTGGGAGATAAAATCGGTCCTCTCAAATTGCACCCCCTCAATTTCATTTTATATTGAAAGTGTAATTTTAATTTCCTGTAAAAAAAAAACACATCAAACGGTTTTTTTTAAGTTAAATACCCCCACCTACCCCACACCCATTAGTCGCAGATTTCCCAAATCGCGATCCCCAGAATACGATATTGGACCCTAATTTCATCCAAATCAACCACAAATTTCCCCCTCTTTCATCCAATCTCTTCCATTAATCTACTAACCTATTGGGTTTCAAAGGCTAACTGCGTTGAATCATGATTTATGATAGCTCTTTCTCAATTCGATCATAAAACATACCTCACTACCTTCAAATAGACGAGAAATCGTCAATGTCTTCGTCATCTAAGTCATATCCTTCAAGAGGTACTTTTGTCAATGCAAAAAATTGGCGATTTTTTTTCAAATTGTTGAACAGATAGTTAAAACCTAATTACTTGTAACTTGTTTGCTTTCAGTAATTACTTGCTTCACCGAACCTAATTACTTCAAATAACTACAACACAAATTCAAGTCAGTGGACAAAGTAAGAATGAATACATGAACTCCCATATGAATCAATCTAAAACTAATGCATTTCACTGAACTTATTAACTTCAAATAACTACAATAAACATTCAAATAACAAAATAAGAATAACCACTCTAAAAACTCCTATAATCCAAACCTAAAACTAGTGCATTTCACCAAATCTATTTTCTTCAAATAACTACAATAGACATTCAAATCAATGAATAAAATAAGATTAAATACAATTAAAACATTGACTTTGAAGTATGCCTGGCAATGGGTAGGGTAAAGACCCTACCCGTACTCTAAAATATTGCACAAAGTCTAGATCATTCTCTATCTTTAGAGTAAGGGTAAGATTCCAGACCTTTACCCTGTGAAATATGATGTCAGTTTATTCATAGGGCAAGACTCTGCTCATTAACAAGTATACATGCCTACATTCCTTTCAATGAGTAGGGTAAGACCCTACACTTACCCTAAAATATGATTGGGGTAAGGGTAAGGATCTAGACCCTTACTCTGTGAAATAAGATTTCATGGTATTTATAGGGTCTGGATAAAGGTGGGGTAGAACTCTACCCATTGGCAGGCCTATAAAACAATATTATTACAAAGCCTAATACTATTGCACTTCAGTCAATCAGTTACCAAACCTAGTGCACTAGAATAGTTAATAAAATGAGTTGCATTTCATTAAATTGACTGCATTTAGTTGCATTTCACTAAACCTAGTGCACTAGAATAGTAATTATATCCCTTACCAAAAACAATAATAATTTACTAAAATCAAATAGTGTACCATAATTGGGGGAGGGTAGGTCATCGTCGCGTTTATCCTTCGCAGTTGAGCCCGTCAGAGAGAGATTTCACGATTTTGATGGTTGGGTTCTTTGTAATTACTCCATTAAGATCGTGTTCCGCAAGATAGGGTGAAACATGTGGAAAATTGGTTGAAACGATTAGAAGACACTACGTGAAATAGAGATTAATAGAAGAGATTCGGTAACAGAATGGGAAATTCGTCGTTGATTTAGTGAAATTAGGGTCTTATGGGTTAGGGTTCTTCGCTATTTTGGGAATCACGATTTGGAAAATTTTGCCGAGTGTTGGGAAATATGTTCGATTAATGGGTGTGGGGGTGGGTGAGGTGTTTTATTTAAGAAAATGATTTAATATGCTTTTAAAAAGGGGAATTAAAATTGCGGTTTCAAACACAAAAAGTTTGACGATGCGATTTTGGAAGGTCGATTTTATCTCCTACATGAGAACCCTTCCTCGGGTGATCACGTGCTAGGCACGTGGGTTTTCCGATCAAATTTGAAATATCCGGTAAAAATGACTCAAATCGAATAATAAGAGACATTAAGGACTAAAGTTACAAAGTATCACATCACGGGACCAAAGATACATTCAGCTCAAATTGGAGGATCAAAGTTGCAAAATAACTCTTTCATTGTTTTGTATACAGTTCCACCGACAGCTCTAGTATTTTGAAATAATTACATTTACAATCTTTAAAAAAAATTATACTTCAAAACAAAATTAAAATATATAAAAACTTGACATCTAATTTTAAACTAATTTTAACATAAAAAATAAAATATTCATAATTTAAATATATATTTCTAAACTGAAGATGTAAGGTCCTCCCTATTTTCCCAAAATTACCAGCCCTCAAACCAAAGATTTAAATCCCATCAGTTGTTGCGTGCCACGGAGATGTAAGCCCGGCCGCAAGAAGTGTTGGAGAACCCAAAAGTTTGCAAGAGTAAAGAGGAGGTAGAAAATCGGGAATCAGAGAATGACACACGTTGTTGTTATGAAAACTGTCGCAAATGAATTCTTTTTAAAAGTTCAGCTTGAAACTAATATGTAAACATTAATTTTATAAAACATAAATACTAAACAATTAAAATTAATTATATGGTAGACAATTCACAACGATATAAGACTAAAATTGGAATAAAAACACAGTAGATGACCAATATTGAAAAAATCCCTAGCATCAAAAATCTACCAACGAGAGTTATGAGTTAGGTCAAAGTAGTTTCACTTGTGTTTAAACTACAAGCCCTAAAAGCGGTGTATATGATATTTCTCAAATTGCTTTTGTTGACCCATGATGAGTTGAATCTTGTTGAACACTAAGCTTATAGACTATGACAATATTACAAAGGGATAATTACAGCTACACCCCCTGAAGTTTGGTGTAATTACAGACACCACCCCTGAGATTTGGGAAATTACACTCACCTTCCCTGTAACTAACTTATGCCATGTAAAAGACAATAATGCCCTTCATTAATTTTGTTAGAGAATCTAAATTAATTACAAAAGGCTAATTGGTTTTTCTTTTTTCTTTTTTGGTTTGATGAGCTCTCATTTTTTCTCCTTTCTTTTTTCTTTTAGTTTTGTAATAAATTTGATACTAAAATATTATTAAATTTGCAAATCAAGAAACCTATGTTTGCTTCATTATTTTGTGCATTTCTTATTGAGATGAATGAGGAGTTCTAAGCATATTGTATTCTTTTATTTTATATTATTAGAAGAAACTATAATTAGTAAACATTAAAAAAATATTATGATTTTTTAAACATTTATAATTAAATTAAATAAATGAATTTATTAAATAGATGTGTGTTTCTTTTTAAAAATATACTTTTTATTTTTAGTATTTCCTAACAATATAATTTTTATGTTGATATTTAAAAAATACTATTTACTTTATATAATAAAACCAAACTTTGTATAATTTCAATTTGGAACAAGGGTAAAATTGGAAGTTTTCATACATATATTCAATAGAGGGACTTTATTGTAAGGTTGATGCAAACCTCAGGGGTGGTCTCTGTAATTTCTCAAACCTCAGGGGTGGTATCTGTAATTACACCAAACCTCAGGGGGTGTAGCCGTAATTATCCCTATTACAAAACATGGCTATATAGATCTGTATCTATTCGTCAGGTCAAGCCAAGAACTTCAAGTTACAATATCGTATATAGGCAGGGGGTTCACAACGTAGCAAGGTACATATTTTAAATGTCCTCAAATTATACAAATCAACATATTCTTGCTTCTTGAGCGACTTCAAACATGAAATGGTCATAGCCAAGGTTTCATCTAGCCAAAAGTTCGTTTGTTAAATGTGGATAGGACTCTCAAAAAGTACGGTGAGACCCAAACCGTAGGAAGTAATTCTTCTTCATTTATATATATATATTCTTTCCTACAATTTTGAGCATTTTTACGTAGATAGTTTTCTTTTTCTTGTTTGGTTTTTGATTTGATCTTCTTTATACTTGCTAAGCTCACCGTATATTTTTCTTTTAGTTCAATGCATAAGAAAAAGTATACAGAATAAATGTAAAAGAAGAAGAATAAATAAACAAAGCACATGTAAGATATTTTTATTATCAAATTATTTGTCATACAATTTAACATTTTTGTCCCTCCAATTTTGAGTTTTAAATTAAATTCCACATAAAGAATCATGACTGTGTTTAATTTTAATTATTAACTTCACCCGCTCAAGTCGCTAAATTGGCAACGACAAAATTTGGGTATGATCACGTTTGTAATAATAATCCTCTGAAACTCGTCTGTATCAACCCTTAGTTTGTATATTTGTAGAGGAAAAAGGGACCAGAAATCAAACAGAATTACCACCATCAAACCACGTGTTGATTTGATTATCAATGTTGGTATGTTGTTAATTGACGTTAATAAGACTTAAATGTTAAATGTGCAATTATGGATTATTTTATGTTGTTTCGAATTAATGCAATTATTTTGTTAATTTTATGTTGTTTAATAGTTGTTTTTTTTTTGGACTGTGGATTTTTTAAGTTGTTGTTTTGCGGGTTTCTGCAAACAAAATGTTTGTTTACATCTACACACATTTCTATTTTAATTATGTTATATTGTGGTTTTTCTACGAAAATATTTTTTTCATTTTTCTCACGATCTAAACTCGCCATCTGCTCGCAACCCACTCAAGCTCAAACCCACATAATTTAAGTATTGAATTCACCTGCTTAGGTTGACAAATTGGAAACCCACAACATCTGGGTATTGTCATATTCAACCCGCAAAAACTCGACCTCATACACCCCTAGGCCTCGTTATGCAGAAGTGGGTGTTTGAATCTGATGTGTATCTTGGGAGTGTTCATATTTGGTACTATCAGTTATATTGAGGTGCTCAACTGATGTTACACCGGTATCTATAGCTACTTGATTCATCATAGTTGCAACTTAATCGTCACTGGGTGTTGCAACTGTAACACATCTTTTTCCCTCAATTGACTCATTCTCATAATTTCTTAGAATATTGTTCCTATTTTATGTAAGTTGCTTATTCGCAATCAGTTGACACATTTCATCATAAATATATGAAATCATCAAAATCAACACTAGAAGTCTCATAATAGTCTGAGTTATCATATTGTAAACTCCATAAGCAAAAATGTTTGATGAATACCCAAGTAAGATCTCAATATCACATTCAGATTGAAACTTATCGTCATTTTCCTACTCGTTTAGAATTAAACGCGTGCCGCCAAACATGAAATAATCGATGTCAGGTTCTTACCATTCCATACCTCATACGCGGTTTGGAGATACCTAACCTTTTATAAGTTTAAATACATGAGAAGGAAGTAAGAATCCCGAACACTTGATGATGTAACATGTTGTGTTGACTGCTTCAGCCTAGCTTTTCATTGCCATTTTTTAAAATTTAGCATGACTCGTGTCATTTCTAGCAGTGGTCTATTATTTCTTTCCATCACACTACTTTGTTGTGGGGACTTTAGATGTTGAAAACTAATGGCAAATACCGTGCTCATTGCAATAATTAGTGAAAATACTTTTTTAATCATAAGATCACTTCTAATTCTTTTAACTTTAAGGTCTTTTTTATTCATTAACTTGGTGCAAATACTTTTCAAGACACGAAAGGCTTAAGATTATTCTTGTAAGAAACTATCCATGTAAAATTTGAAAAGTCACTGATACACACAAAAATATATCTCTTACCATAAGTGCTTTCCTTCTCGGTCCATCTTACAAGGTTAATGGGGAGAAGTTTCAAGATGTTGGTGGTAGACTTTTCTTATTCTGTTTTCCTTGAAGGCCTGGTTCAAATATTTTATTGATATTTGATCCCAAACGAAGACCTCGTCCATTTTAGAACAAGCGAGTTTGATAAGATTCTTATAATTTACATGATAAATTCATTGATGCTTGAATTCTATTTGATAAGTGAAATTGAGATTAGATTAATGCATTTGTAGAATGTTATGACTTGGTGAATACGCATCATTTGTCCACATTATCCTAGCAGTAGGCATGTTCCATCCCTCTTTATGATCTCACATTCGTCCTCGATGAAGTGGACAAAATGGTATTGATCGCACAACTAGTTGATGCTAATTCGGTTGATGCTAATTCGATTGTCTTCAGTCCTTCGATATGATAAATGTCTCTAAGAGGATAAATCTTTTTAAATTGAGTGTTCTTATTCCAAAATTTTGTCATTTCTTTTCATCTCCAAAAGTAACCAATGTCAAAATACTAGGATTCCGGTGAACAAATGTGGGTTGATGCACAAATAGTTAAGCAACTGGAATTAGAATGATCTATCCAAATGCTCTTAAGGAACTTTTCTATTATAGTGGCAGTTCTCATTAAACATGAAGACTTGAGATTGAACACCATTATTTGGTTGCTCTTTAGATTTGACTTTTAACTGGTCTTTAAAGACACTTTCAGACTCAACAGTACTGGTTGCAACTCCCGATTTCATAGGTTCAGAGAATGATGTGACAGAACTTTATATTCCTTTTCTAACTTATTTCAGAGACACTTCCAAATTCAGCTAGTTGCAACTCAGGTTCTCACGGGATCATTGGATGATATGTCAACACCTTCAGTTCTTCATTCTGAAGTTTCCTCACCATAGTCATCATTCAAATATGGGCTCAAAACCTTGCTTTTTTGTTTTTTGATAGCATATTTTCACAGTCTTATCTACAATGACCATAACCTTCACATTATCTACATTGAATACCTTCTTTTTTTTTTTTTTTTTCCCTTTGGACTTTCAAACGAATTAGTGTTGTCGCACTCGTATTGTACTCGCAATATCGCATATCTGTCCATTCGATATAATTTGCAAATATTATTGCATTTCTAAGTATTAGTTGGTGACGTAAGGGAGTAATTATATTTAGACATTTAATACTCGATTTGATTATAAAAACTTTATAATATTATTTGAATAATTACATAAACATACTTTGAAGTTTGAAATACATTAAAAATCAGTTTCCTTAAGGTTGAATAATTACACAGGCAGTTCATGAAAAATTGAAAACGTTACATATATACTCAATTTCTTACTAACTTTTTAGTTAGGGTGTAAGTATAAGTATCCGTAAGCATATATAAGGTTCTTTATAATCAAAGCCCGAAAAATTTCCATACAACAGAAATTTGTACTTATTATTTCTATATCAAGAATGCTAATAATCCATTTATGATTACTTTTGACCAGCATTTGTTCGCATAAGAGAATCTTATAATTTCATTAACGCGACAGATTATTGATTACTTTGACAATTGATATCAAAGCCAGACAATAGTAGGTGTGCTATTACGGTTAATGTTGGCCAAGAGTAGGCAATTCTTTTAAAGTTTAAGCACAAATGTCTTGTTAACTTTGCAAGAAGAATAACAGTCTCAATGGTAAAGGAGATTCTTTTCAAATATAACAATGAAACTCAAACCAATACTAAAATTCAGTGTATGAAATCTAGCTGAGCACACCAAATCCAATGAATCTTTCGGATCACAAATCAGCATCCGACTGAAAAACATCAATCACTCTCAAATCAGTTTTCTTGTGCCGTACACCACAACCCGAAGATCCTCATTCCCTTGTTCCCGTTGTTCCTCTAATATTTTCTTTGCCGAATTTCCAGCAGAAGTGCTGCAATCAATCAACATAATTAATTGAAGAGTTGATATGTCTCCAATTTCAGATGGGATCTCCTTCAACATCTCGAAATCATGAAGAACAAGATGCTCAAGGCACGGAAAATGAGTCTCGTCGGCTCTCCAGTATACAAGTTTAGAACCGACAATCTCCAAGAATTTCAGCCTACGGAATTGTCCCTCAACTGGACTCCATTCCTCTCCCACACAAGATCTTGCCAATCTCAGCATTTCAAGATTAGGCAGTGATCCAATCTTTTCATTTATGCCTTCCCAAGACCAATCAACATTTCGTAAAGTCAATTTCTTGAGTGATAATGGAAACTCGATGTGTTGGAGCAAAACTCTACCTTTCAGAAATCTGCACGTAAGCGATTGTAGTTTATGCAGGCGACCAAGGTTGTTGAGATAATACGAAAAGCAATTATCGTCATAGTAATCCAGTATCAGTTTCTTGATATGTGGGATTTTTCGGAGGACCTCTTCAGTCCACCTTAAGTTTAATATTATTGAGAGTGTCCGTAAGTTTTCCAACACGCATTCATCTCGGCGATTTAGGGGAGGATCAGGGAGTTGAAGCCCGTTGGGAATCATTACATGCCTAAGTTGTGGCATCTCCCAAATTTCAGATGGTGCAACCATTATCCCAACATCTTCAATAACTAATGTTTGTAAATTCCAGAGCTGGCCTATTGAAGAAGGAATTGTTTTGTTGGCGTGCATAAATTTAAGACTAAGGAACCGTGAGTTAACTAGCTGAAAAACTTCTTCTACCGGATAATCAACAACCACATTCAACATCCTCAACAATCTGAACTTAAGCAACGGGCGATAATTCAATAGGTTTACTGTGAAAGGTGTCGGACACAATGGAGAATTGCACGTCAGAGAACGCGTCATCCGTGCTGATTGCAAAGCACGAGACACTTGGAAGGAATATTCTGTATCTGAAAATTGATGATGAATAACAATTCTACTAGGCGGGCTACTTAAATCTTGTGAAACACTGGGATTCTGCACCATATTGACATTAAAAAACCTCTCCTCTTGACCTTTCCTCAAGCACAAATCTCTCAAGAGATCATGTATGTTGCAAGATTTCAAATTGCCTATAGTTCTCCACTTATTGACACTGACAGATACTAGATTTCTGTCAATAAGATCTTTTAGATAATTTTCTGCGACCTCTTCCAAGCTTTCTAATTTAGATGGTTTTAGGAACCCCTCGGCAATCCATAATTGGATAAGCTTGGACACGCGAATCTCGTGACCTTCTGGAAAGCTTCCTAAATAAAGGAAACATGGTTTTAAATAAACAGGCAACTGATCATAGCTAACTGTCAGTATTTTCAAGCAACGCGCATCGTCTTCCAAATTTATAATTTTGTTTATGTCACCAACAACATACTCCCAAGATTCTCGCGTCATCTCTAAGTTTGCGAGGAGCCCCCCGATCACAGATATTGACAGAGGGAGGCCTTTGCAACTTCTTGCAATCTGTTTCCCAATGTCCTCCAACTGAGGAGGACACTTTTTTTCGCCGAACACATTTCTACAAAGAAGATCCCAACTTTTCCCCTGATCAAGAAAATTCATCTGATAGAGATCCGAAAAGCCCATATAATTTGCCACATTCGATAACCTGGTGGTTACTATGACTCGACTTTCATTATTGTTATTTGGAAGAAATTTCTTTAAGTCATCCCATGCTTTGGTGCTCCACATGTCATCCATTATAATCAAATACCTCCTACCTGATAAATATTGATGTAACTTTTCACCTAATTGATAATGCTGAAGACTTTCTAGTTCATTTTTGTCAGCACATGCTCTAATATCACGTAAAAGGCCTAAGAATAATTCTCGCACATCATATTCTTGTGATATTGTAATCCAACCACGAACTTGAAAATGTTCTATGGTAAACGGATTGACATAAACATTTTTAGCAAGTGTAGTCTTACCAATACCCCCCATGCCAGTAATTGGGATGATCTGAAGATCAGATTGATCTGTGGTAAGCTTATCCATAATCTGATTTACGTCATCCTCAAACGCCGCCATATTGTTCTTCATAGTGGGCAAACGTCTTAGCGATCGATCATGCACCACATCTATGGACTGGAGATCTTTAGTTGGTTCGCAATCCACTTTAATATTTGCTACTTCTTTCTTGATGAAATCTGTGTCTTCCAGGATCGTCTGAAGTCCTTCAGAGAAGCGATCGGTTTCCTTTATCTTCCCTACCCATTGAGATAAGCGATAGAAAATCTTTTTGGCCAGATTTCTTGATCGAGCATTAATATCATCGACTATAAAGGATTCAATGATATCTTCTGCCGCATAAGCAACATTTGCAATTCGAGTCTCCAGACGTTCTCCTTCATTGTTATCTCTATGGGAATATGTTTCAAGAAAATCTTGTAAGAAAGCGACGTTTTCGTGGAGAGATTCAAGCTGCCTCTGTTGTTCGTCGAGAAAGATCGGTTGACGAGCATGGTAGAGTTGAATCTGCTCCATGACATGCACAAGGGAAATTACAGCCGCATAGGCCGCCGCCATTTTCACCTGCTTTCTTTCTTTTTGATCGAAGCAATCCTGCTTAAAGTTTAAGAAAAGTGCAAGAACAAGTTACATGGAACTATTTTAGTAAAAATGGTGTATGAGTGAATGATTTGTGTATTCAACTCTACGGATGTCACTTAAATAAACTATATGTAAGATTCATTCAACCATTGAAAGTATATGGAAGATCATGATTATGGGAAAGTAAACTCTTGAATGTGTTTAGTTAATTATGATAATGGTTTATAATGAGCAAGTGTTGCTCAATAAGTTGACTGCTAATTTAATAATGGTTCAATTCACCTCTTGTATATATGTCTCTTTCACCATGTGTCATAAAAAAAAGTAAATGCAAGTATATATCTTTCTATGCGCAAGTCGGTATAATCGGGCGTCTATTCCGACTCCACAAGAGGATCAGTATATCATATTTGTAACTACATCTACACCCCTTTATTTTGGGTTAATTATGAAAATCTCCCCTATAAGTTTTGAATAAATACAGAGAACCCACGAAGCTTAAAGGAACAAGTAAAAACATGAAGTCCATATTGATTCTATGATGTTTTTCAAGTATCTCTGTAAGTAACTGAGTATTAAACCTCAAATGGGCCTATAATTAGATATCAAGGAGTGTTAACGTAATTATTTAAATAATAGGAAATCTCTTTGTAATTAATTTGTCAAACCTCAAGCAGCATAAATGTTATTATCCCTCTTATATTTATACATAGAGCAACATCACAATTTACAACTTGACTTGTTTCTAATGATTTGAGCTAACAACAGAAAAGCCTATACTGTAGTAATGCCTAGCAATCAAATAAATCTTACAATTTTAAAATAGTAGACAATAGTCTTCGTTTTCATTTTATTCGTATTTTTACTTTTAAGAATGTCAGTAGTTAGCAAATAATATAAAAATAGAAAAAGGAAATTGAAAAAAGAAAAACTGAATTTAGGTTTGCGTGAAGCTTCCAAATATCAGTTTTAAAACTTTAAATTTCTGAAAGCGAGATGGAAATCAAATAAATTTAATATATATCCTGTGTTATTTCTAATTAAAACAAACAAAAGATCCCCTGCAAAATTCAGTAAATCTACACATATGGAACTGATTATAAACTTTGATTTTAACTCTCGGTAATAGTATTATAAGAAGCTTGTAATATGCAATTGAATAAAAACACGTTACTCTCGATACAACCAACTTAAAACATAGGGATAATTACAGCTACACCGCCTTAGGTTTGGTGTAATTACAGAGACCACCTATGAGGTTTGGGAAATTACAGAGACCATCCCTGAGGTTGGCTTAAACCTTACAACAAAGTCCCTAGAGGATTTAATTTATGGACGAGACTTCCAATTTTACCCTTTGTCAATTTAAATTAATATTATACAAGGTTTGAATGGTTTTCTTTCTATAAAATAAATATCATCTTTTAAAGTGTACCAATACCTTTTTAAATACCAAAGTAAGAATTATATTGTTGAAAAAATCTGAAAAGTAAAAGTACTTTTTTAAAAAGAAAGGCCCATCTACTTAATTAATCCATTTATTTAAATTTAATTGTAAATATATTTAGAAACCATACTATTATTTTCATTGTTTATAAATTATAGTTTATTCCAATAATATAAAAATAAAAGAATACAATATGCTTACAACTTCCGCAGTCATCTCAACAAAAAATGAAACAACAAAGTTTTCTTAATTTGCAAATTGAATAATATTTTGGTATCAAAGTTTATTTCAAATAAAAGGAAAAAGAAAAAAAAGGGAGAGCTCGTCAAACCAAAAAAAGGAAAAAAAAAATCAATAAGTCTTTTGTATAATTCACTTAATCTTTTAGATTCTCTAACAAAATTAATGAAGGGTATTATTCTTTTATGTGACATAAGTTAGTTAGAGGGGTGTCTCTGTAATTTCCCAAACCTCAGGGGAGGTTTCCGTAATTGCACCAAACTTCATTGTGTGTAGCTGTAATTATTTCTTAAATATAATAATAATAGCTAAATTTTTTACTAATTTTTAATTTTACTGTGCTATTTGCTAATAGAGATAACACATGGGTAGTTTTTGCAATTACTTCTTTTTGTCTGAGTTAATTAATACTTATTACTTAAACTTTTGGCAGCCATATTAGTTATTTCCGGAAAATGTTTTTATTTTTTGTGTGTTAATTAATTATTGATTAATACCTTTTATACTACTTAATCAAGAGTTAAAAAATGTTTTTTTCATTTTGTTTCAGTTCTTTTATGTTAGCTTCATGAATAGTTTCTTTTATGTTTACTTAACTCTAATTTTTTAATCACCTCTGCTCTTGTATTTGTATAGGAAATTAAGAATAAAATAATACTATTACATAATTGATAATCCTACTCGTTTACACTTTGATGTTTTATTATCTTTTACTAGTTTTTAGATGATAATTCTCATGATGAATACTTTTTAATTTTATCAATACAGGATTATTATCTCAGACATTAAATCAAGTATTATTGTCAACTACTTAACTTGTACAAGCCAATTCAACCAATAATTAATTCAAGTTGAACCAGTTGAACCACGAACCAATTAAACTATCTCATGAACTATCAGGGATTTATTTATATGAACCCAGCCTATAACTTTGGTGGTTAGCACGATCAAAAGTCAAAAGTTATGAGTAGAACCCTGAGGGCGAAAAACTAGAAAAGGAATTTAGCGATAAGTTTTAATATATGAACAATTGAGCTCAACCGATTCATCAATTTTGATTTATACCCCTGTACAAACTATATATAGTGAAAATTCATCAGCTTGTTGAACATTCTTTTGCTGCTCATATAAAAAATAAAAATAAAAACACTTTTTGGCTAACTCAAGAAACGAATATTAAGTCTCGTAAGTCATAAGAGATTCAGAATCATTAATTATGTGCATAAAGTCCTTCAAATAAATAGCAAAACAGAATATAGCTGAAGAATGTAATAATCAATAAATTTTCAGAACTAATATTCCTCATTATGCTCCAAAACAATAATCACACTAAAGATAAATAAATCACAAACATAAGGTGAACAACAATAGGAATAAAGAATTAAAGTTCCTCTCAGACAAATGCCTCGATTAGTCGTCGCGATTTTAAAACGAATGGATTTCGAATCGGACTCGTCATCTGTATTTATTCATCACTGAGAAACAAAAATCTATCACCCCAAAACTTCTCAAAAAAAAAAATGCTCAAAACGATATTTAATTAATTAAAAAAAAAAGAAAAAAAAAAGTTAACGGAACTATTATGCAGAAAAATAGCGTATATTTGATAAAGAAATTACAGAATTCCAAATACACAATTTGCTTCAGAGGTAAATGAGCAATCCAGCGAGTGACCTTTTAAAAAAAAAAAAAAAAAAAGACGATCACCGTGGCGAATTCAATCAAGAATCTGTTTGGAAATCCAGAGACTCAAGATTTGCGCAATCACAACATCATTAATCCACATGCATCTTCAATCTCAAACGCTGGTATTGGAGGTGAAAAGGAGCTAGGGTTCACGCAAACCCTAGAAACTGGAAATCAAAAAAGATCCCGTCTAACGTATGAATTTAAAGCTATCAAGGGGAGCATGCATTCTGCATTACTTGAAGGTAACAAGATGACTGGAGACTATATTTCTTATGCTAATAAAGTGAAACCTAAAGATGTACGAGTGAGTAAAATTATTAATTTGGACGAACAATCAAAAATTAGGGTTCAAAAGTCGACTGAAGATGATCCCTTTATTTCCATTGAATTATCGGACGATTTGAAAGAGGCTATATGTTCACAATGGAAGGATACAATCCTGATCAAAGTGATTGGTAAACCCTGGTATTATCCCAATCTAGTCAATAAACTTAGCGCTATGTGGAAATTAACCGCAGATAGTGAATTTGTCGATCTTGGGTTTGGAAGTTACTGTCTTAAGGGCATCAACACTGAGCAACGGGACATGATTCTTATGCAGGGACCATGGCAAATAGCTGGAAATTTCTTATCAATTCGAAAGTGGACACCAAACTTTCGTGCCGATAATGATAAGATTGATCATATAATAACATGGGTCCGAGTTTTGAATCTTCCGGTTGAATTGTTTAGAGATTCAGTTATTAAGACCATAGCAAGTTGCATCGGAGATCCGATAAAGATTGACGGAAACACTTTTACAGCTTCAAGAGGCAAATTCGCGAGGTTTTGTGTTCAAGTGCCGATCAAAAAACCCCTGGAAAGAGGCATCAGAATCTGTGGCCGTTTGTATCAAGTGATGTATGAAAATTTACCATCTTTATGCTACACATGCAGACGTATTGGGCATTCAAATGGGTCGTTCAAGGAAAATAATACAGAAGACGGACATAATGTACCGCAAAAAATCCCGGAAAAGAATTCATCATCTTTTAATGTGGCTGCTCCTGATAGTTGGTTAATGGATATAGCGAAGAATCAGGAATTTGGCGACTGGATGGAGGTTCCTCGTAGGAGAAATCATACAAAATCCAAACGTCAAGAGGACTCAATTGCTAGCGGGAAAGGAAAAGAATTAGATAGTAAGGGGAAGTCTATTCAGGAAAGGAAACAACTACCTTCTCCAAAAAATAACTCTCCTAATTTGAGTTCATTCCATATTGGTAAAAATATAGATATCCCAGAATCTTCAACAGGGAGACGTATTTTACCTGCGTCCATTAACCGTGGCAAAGAATCAGAAGCTAAAAGCAAGAAAGTAGTTGGGAAAGGGATCAGAAAAGGGGTGCAAAACAAAAATCCAACGGTGAGTTCGAATTCCTTTGCTGCTTTAGCTGTACCGATTGAATCTGAAAAGATAACCGAGACTTCAAAACTGATCTCTCTTGTTTGCGCAAGTTTGGACAGAAAATATGGAGCCGGAGGAAAATTTGGTTCTGATATTGGAAGACGGGATGCTTCAGGTGCAATTCCAGCAGCAATTCTGGGAGATAATAACAACTCACCACACATTCGAAGGTCCTTGCAGGATATCACAAATAGATCCAAGGAATATAGAAGTGATATCAGTCTCCCCGATAATTTGGGAGTTGGAGATAGACATCCACATGATAGAACGGATAGAGAATATCCCAATATGGTGGAGGAAAATCTCAATGAGCAATTGGGAGAACAGCAGACATCGATTTCTCGTTCTGGAGTCACTTCGACAACTTATATTGTCATGGATGGGCAGGACGCCTGATAATCCCATCCTCCCAGCTCATCTTCTAAATCCATCTATGAAGATTGTTTCTTGGAATTGTCAAGGGGCCGACTATGCGGAGTTTAGAACCAATTTTAGGGATTTAGTTTGTATTCACAGTCCTGACGTGCTGTTCTTACTTGAGACTCAAGTATCTCCTGATCATGCATATGAGATAGCACCTCGTCTCGGATTTTCTGAATTTTGTATTGCTCCTACAGATGGTATGGACGGGGGGATTTGGATGCTCTGGAATACCGATAATATAGAGGTGCAAATTAAATATGTTGAGGACCAAGCGATTCATGCTCTAATTGGTCCGAAGAATCAAGTTCAGTGGTCGGGGGTTCATGCAAAACCTTACAAGAAAGATAAAATCCGCATTTTTGATAGTTTAGAAAATATATCTAGAAGTATTAATGGTCCGTAGCTTGTTCAGGGGGATTTTAATGAGATTAGCTTCACGCATGAGAAACAAGGAGGAAGTGCGAAGGTACATAATCAGTGCATAGCGTTTCAGAATAGAATTCGTTCTTGGAAGCTTCAGGATCTCGGTTTTCAAGGGCCAAAATTCACTTGGACGAACAAAAAGGAGGGGCGTGCTAGAATTAAAGAACGAATTGACCGTACGCTTGCAAATGCCCAATGGATTCAATGTTTTCTGGAGAGCGCAGTGTTTCATCTTCCACGAACTCACGGAGATCATCATCCTATTTTAACAAACACTGAGGGGTGGATTCCGTCAAGGACGAATAGATTAGGTTTGAAGCAATGTGGTTGAAGCATGAGGAATGTGAGAGTATTCTTAAGCAGATTTGGGAGGAACATAAAGAAATTATTGCAGCCATTCTTCGGATTCCGGAGATCATGATTCCGTGGAACAAGGAAAGGTTCGGCAATATTTTTAAGAAAAAGAAGGAACTGCTCCGTCGGCTCGAGGGGATTCAAAGAGCTAGCGCCACCAAACCAAACAAGTTTCTGGAGAATTTAGAGTTGGAATTGGTGAAGGAGTATAACTCCATCTTGAAGAAGGAAGAGATTTTTTGGCATCAAAAATCTAGAATAAAGTGGCTAGAGGCGGGCAACTCTAACACAAAATTTTTTCACCGAACTACGATTACTAGAAGGAAACGGAATCGGATTCTGATGCTTCAAATCGATGGTTTCTGGAATGACGATCAGCAAGTGTTGCGATCTCACGCACGAGGCTTCTTTTGAGGGTTGTTTAATGGAGAAAATCAGGTGACGCCTTCTTTGCAAACATCAAGACTTCAAATGTATGAGGAAGAAGACGCGGTGAACCTGGGACGGGAGGTTAGTATGGCTGAGTTGAAACACACGGTTTGGAGTACGCACCCTAATAAAGCACCGGGGCCTGATGGAGTGCATGCGCTTTTTTATCACAAATTCTGAAACTGGACGAACGTTTCTTTGCTCAAGTTTGTTCAAGAAGCTTTGAGGGACGGTGCTTTTGAGCCAAAGGTTTGCGCGGCATTTTTGTGCTTGATTCCTAAGGTGAATAATCCTGTTTCTGTCTCTCAATTTAGGCCTATATCTCTGTGTAATGTCGTGTATAAGTTCATTACTAAATGTATTACATTACGCCTTAGAGATATTATGCCTAAGATTATTTCACCTACTCAATCGAGTTTTATTAAAGGCCGAAGCACTCAAGACAATATTTTTGTTATGCAAGAAGTGCTCCATTCGTTGAGATCTAAAAGGAAAAATAAAATTGGATGCATGATTTTGAAATTAGATCTTGAGAAGGCGTATGATAAAATTAGTTGGAAGTTTCTTGAGGAAACGTTGGTAGCCTTCAAGTTCGCGGAAAATATTATTAAGTTGATTATGTTCTGTGTCCGGAATGCTTTAACTCGTATTTTATAGAATGGTGAACCATTGGAAGAGTTTAAGCACGGGTGTGGTTTGCGCCAGGGGGATCCGTTATCGCCTTATTTATTTGTGTTGTGCATTGAGAGGTTGTCTTATATGATTCAGGAAGCAGTTGAGGGGGGTACATGGCAACCGTTAGTTTCGTGCCGTGGGGGTCCAAAATTGTCTCATTTATTTTTTGCATATGACCTCATTCTTATGGGAAAAGCCACACTTCAAACGGCAAGACAAATTAAATCAATCTTGGCGAGTTTTTGTTGTTCTTCGGGGCTCAAACTTAATGCTGCAAAGTCGAGAATTTATTTCTCTCATAATGGGGACGCGGGATTGAAACGAAGAATTTGTGCTATGTTGGGTTTTGCCGAAACTAAAAATCTTGGCAAATATTTAGGCGCGAGATTGGTGCATGGAAGAATTAAAGATGAGCATTTTAATGACGTCTTTGATAAACTTCTCGCAAGATTTGCAAGTTGGAAGAGTATAACATTGTCGCTTGCGGGGAGATCGACACTTATTCAATCGGTGTCCACGGCGATCCTGATTCATACCATGCAAGCTAGTTGGCTGCCGGAGAGGGTTTGCAAGCGGATTGATAAACTCAATCAGGATTTTCTTTGGTCTAATAACCCGAATGTCCGTAAAATACATCTTGTTGGGTGGGATAAAGTGACGCACAATAAAAAAGAAAATGGTCTTGGGCTTCGCACGGCTCGTATGAATAATGAAGCGCTCCTCTCTAAACTTTGTTGGAAAATCTTACAAGACGAGAAAGGTGTTTGGTCCGATTTTATTAAATCTAAATATCTCAAGAAGGTTCGCTTGAGCGAGTATTCTATCAAACCTACCGATAGTGCTACTTGGAAGGGTATTGTACGGTGCATGGCACTTATTTCCCCCTTCATCAGATGGAAAATTGGGAATGGGAAGAGTATTTTATTTTGGTTTGATAATTGGTTAGGAGGCGAGCGACTGTGCAATGTTTGCCCGTTTATTGAGCCCGCGGATCAGGGATTAAAGTTGGTGGATTTAATTGATGAGAATGGGTGCTAGAATCTGTCGTCTATCACATCCCAAATTTTGCCGAATGGAGAAGGAAGGTAATGGAGTTTGATATTCAATTGCAAGAAGTGGATGACATGAGAATATGGAGCGCATCGGCGAATGGCATGTTTTCGTGCCAAAGTGCATATCAGGCACTTCAGAAAAAATACTCATCAACACGAAGAGTGGGGGATCGAATTGATTGAGTGTGGAGGAACAAACTGGCGACGAATCACTTGCGTCAAATACGAAAGATGACGGATGATCCTTCTGTGGTCTGTGTCCAAATACTATAGAGTCGGTGGTGCACATTTTCAGAGAGTGTAGAGTTGCAAGAAAGATTTGGTCTAAGCTCTTAAATAGAACACATTGGCTGGAATTTTTTGGCACAAGCGAGAAGGTGTGGCTTCGTAAGAATCTGGGATGCAATGAGTTCAAGAGTGATTATTTCCCCGCAAGTTCAATGGAATATTGTTTTTGCATCTTGCATCTGGTTCATATGGAAAGCACGCAATCATCGGATTTTTAGGGGGAAAGAAGTGGATTTTAATGAGATAATATTTCAAGTTAAGACTATGGTTAATGACTTGAAGTCTTTATATCAAAAGGGGAGTAGAACAAAACAAGGCGCATGGAAAAAAACCTAGAGAAGGCTGGTTAAAAATCATTGTTGATGGTCGTGTTATTGAGAGAAGCAACAACGGAGCAGCGGGAGGCGTTGCACGGGATGAAAACGGTGATTGGAGCTGGGGATTTGTCACGTATATCCCACAACCGAGTGTTCTCGAAACTGAACTTGAGGCGATCCAGGTTGTGCTTTCTCTTGCATTGGAGAGAAGAATTTCGCGCATTGAAATTGAAACAGACTCGAAAGAGGCTTATTCCATAATTTCTCAGGGCCAAATTGATGGACATCCGCTTTATGCAAAAATTGCTGAATGCAGAGAGCTTCTTCATAAACCTTGGATTCATAAATTCCGATGGATTCCTAGAGAGCAAAACCAGGTGGCCGATGCAGTCGTTAGATTATCTTGTAGTGCGGGCGGTGGAATTAACATGTTTTCATCTCCTCCCCCGTCAGTTTTGAAGTTTGTCATTGATGACTTAGCCTAAGGGCATGTTTTCAGTTTGTCTAACAAAAAAAAAATGAGCAATTCAGCGTTATGGCATTAGAGATCCAAATTGCTTCTACTTATAATTTCCATTTTTTCCGTTAGGGTTTTAGCTTCTTACGTAGCAGCTGCCGATATGGCCTTTCTTTGGGCTGAAATTTCAAAAGCTTATGAAGGCCCAGTAACATAGACAAATCCAGCGATATTAACAAATTCAAGAGGTAAACAACAGAGATCACGCTTGTGGTAAAAAAGATGGGGATAACATTTGCTAGTTTAATCATGCCATTATTACTATGTCTAAATACTTTTGTGTTTTGTCTGCTAAAATGAGTGATTAGGTTGAATACTTATGAGGCCTTTTACTGGTCGAGAAGCGAGTCGGGCCACAGATATGATAGCATATGGTGAGATATGGGCTTGGCTCGGAGTGTGTGTATATTTAATCGTCATTTCAAGAAGATTTAACAATAAAACCACACTAATTTACAAGAAAAATAACAGTCTCATCTGCATCGTCAAAACATAATAAAATAAAACGAGATCCTTTTCAAATGTAACAATGAAACTCAAACCAATACTTAAACTCACTCTATGAATCTAGCTCAGCACACCAAATCCCTTGAATCTTTCGGAGCCTTCGATCCATAATCAGCATCCGCCGGCTCAACACTCTCGGTCTCGCCACATGCTTGAAATCACATGAAGTTTTAAGTTGATCTTCCAACAAAAGCATTTCACAAATGTTTATTGTTTGTGTTCGCAGACACCAAATAATTATTACTCCTGATCAACATAAAAACAAGATACTTTTAACAATGAAAATATCAGAGTTTGAAGGATTAAGATACTTACATTTGCTTTTACATGAATTTTTCTTTCTTTGATAACTCCTTGTGATGTATGGCACATATCTCTCAAAATCTTTATTCAGTTTTCTATTTATAATTGACTTCACCTTGAGGAGAAGTATTTCAACCAACTAAAATATCAACATTAAGTTTCAACCGGTAGGTCGTTGATGTTCCTTTGACATTTTCACCATATTTGCATAAAATCTAAATTCCCATAATCTCACTAGTGAATTGGTGACACACTTATGATGCAAAATGCAAGTTTTTATTTCTCTTTGTTTACAATGCTATGAGTTATAAGATTGATGTTAGTACTAATTGTAACTCTAAGTAAAAATCGTAAATAAACAGAGACATGCTAATTTTAAAGTGATTTTGTCACCTGAAGTGATTCACGAGGTTTTTGCCTAGAAGTTCAATCATTTTTTTCTCAACAATCAAAATTACAACAAATGTTTTATCGTAAACCGCTATATACCTACCAAACACTCTTTCAATTGATTTACACATGTAAATCAATTGAAAGAGTGTTTGGTAGGTATTTACTCCATTTGAACCTTGAAGTACACCAACTTTTATTGAAATCCCTTGAACCCTTCACTTGAAAATGACAATATTTGGCATTACAAAACTTTGAACCGTTTCATGTATTAAGTTCCAATTGTATTCATCAAGGTTAAATAATTTCTTTTGGTCGGGCATGCTAGAGTATCAAAAACTATTTTGGTCGAGAGTTACAACTACAATCTCGTGATTGTTGCAACTAGACTTTTCATAAATCGATTAACTTTCTTACGAGGACATTTTTCTCCCATAATTGAGAGACTAACATATCAAGAAAGAGTCTAACCAAGATAACGCAGTAATAAAAATAAATCTAAATAGAATATTCAAGGATTCTTTCCTTTGAAGATATTAAAAAAAAATCTCTTTCCTTCAAATAAATGATTTAACGAATATAAGATTGATTGAGTATTCTTTCTATTAAATAAACTAATTTTCACAATATAGTGACAAAAATAACAAGGACCATAAACAATTTTTATTTGAACTTTTTTGTCAATTTCAATTTTTAATATAGTGAGTTTCATATATCAAATTTATTTATATTGACACCTTTTATTTTAAGGCCCGAACTTCGAAGCACAAAATCCCAATATATACAAAAAAAGAAAATGAAAAAAGCTCTCAGTTTTCACAGAAGCACAGACATAGACTCCAATTGACTGACCCCCCACCCCACCCCCACCACCCCCCAAATCCCTCATCTGTGCGTACGGAGAAGGTACACACAGATGCATGGAAGGAGGAGAAGAGAAAAAGAGGAAAGCCGCTGGTGGTCCAATAGACCTTGACTGGGACTCTCTACTCCCCCCCGCCGGCACCGGCGCCGGCGATGACGATCCGCCGCGTTTGGTGGTGATCAAGGACGCGATTCCGGTGGACGACGGCGATGATGAACCGAACACGATCGAGTCACTGAGAAACTGTGGTGATAAGGAACTTAGCGATAAATTGCCCGGTTTGAAGAGGCTGTTGGCTAACAAATCCCTGCCTGACGGCGGCGAGAAGTTGAGAATCTACGTGAAGAACATTGAAGCGGAGTTGGAGCGGAGGAGGCTTCATCATATGGTTGAGAAAATTTTTCGATTTCTGTTGGTGAAATGTTTTCGATTTTGACGATTGCTTGCTTGTTGGTGTAAATTTAGGGCAAAGAGAGTAGAGTTTTCAGACCTAATTAAGAGGTTATAAATGGTCTTGTTTTGCTAGGTTCGTGCATTTCGAATGCTGATCTGTGCATGGAAAGTGATTTCAGTTTGGTAGGTGAATGTAGAGGAATAGTTGATAGGTGTTTTGGAGCATGGAATTGGGGCTTAAAAAATTGATGAGGTCTTTCTCTAGTTGTGTTGTCATGTTTTGTATCGTATAGTGAGGCGAAAGTGTGGTTTTATTATTGAGGGGATTCGTGTCCACGGTTTTGTTACTACGGGAAAGTGCTGCTAAGAGAATTATCGTTTGTGAAATTTGTTGGACTCGAGTTTGTAGTGATTCGGTGAGTTGATTCCATTTCCCAGTTATTAGTGGTAACTGATTTTCTGACATCAAAATTGAGATGTGATAATCATTAATAGACATGTACATGTGGTCTGGTTCTTGGTTTAGTCGGGGAATGTTGATGGAAATCGTGATAACTAGACGTTCTTTACTCTAGGCACAGGCTAAGAGCAGCAAAACTATTGAGATAAGTCTCAAGTTTGCAGAGCAATTTTTTGATAATTTATTATCAGACTACTCGCTGAAATAGCATGATGGCATCCAAGTAGAAAACCATGAAACTCTAACGAATATTTTTTAACAGTATTTTGGCGAAACAGTTAACTAAAAGAAATCATAATCGAGTCTCTATCAAATATAACGAATAAATCCTATCAACTAGTTGGCTCACACATCTTGGACTGCTGTTTGGCTACCTTGATCCATTTTCACATGCAAGATCGTGTGTTCATTATGTGTTTTATGGTGAAAAGATAGAAAAGGAGCAGTACCACTTCATTTTTGGCGGGATGGTGTGATTTTGTGGGAAGTAAAGCAGAAAAGGATGTTCTATACATTGCTGTTTATGATCAAGCATTAGATGGTTGACTGTGGTCCTAATAACGCGGCGGTTGAGATATTCCTTGTACCTTTTCCTGTTCTAGCCTGTAAAATACGTAACTGTAGCAACTGAAGACTCCAGACCCAAACTAACCAACAAACAATCAACCGGGATTGTGTATAGTTACAAAAATATCTTTGTTTTGGCTTTACTTGTTACCTCCCTTCAGTTTTGGCTTCTTGTGATATCTTACCTTGTAGTAGTGTTCCAGAGTTTATTATAATTTAGGTGCTGAGTGCTGGTGGTTTCTTTAAAATTGGTTTGTCATATAGTCAGGGTATCAATATCATATGGGATATCTATTTGTAGATAAATGATAGAACACCTGTGTGATATCTAGTGCCTATGTGTTCAGTGCAAACTTGAATATAATTTGATCAGAGTTCTATATTTTCCGTGTATGTTAGTTTTGCAAGTAGTCATTGAGCCATGGTCAAACCAAGGCATTCTGGTTTTTATCTACTAGTGTTTCGTGAAATTTGATTGGTGTTCTTAACTTCGATGGTGAACCTGTCTTCTGGGCTTTTGTGTTTTTTTTTTTGGAAATGTTAATCAAGTTTTTAATGACTTTTTCTGCACAGGATGATGACAAACTTAAGAAGGCCGCTTCATTAGGTGGTAAATCTACTTGTATCGGTGAGGTTATTAGTACTTATTAAGTCCATTATATCACGATATGTAGATAGAGAGAAGTTGATGGTAATTTTGTCTGGCTTTCACATAGCCCAAAAAGATTTACATCTAGATTCCCAACTGAGCATAAAACTGCTAATTATATGGTTCTGAGTAGCTTGTTTAGGGTAAAAATAAATTGTATCACATGATACACAATGATGAGCATCAGTGCATTTGTATTGCAAATAGTGTTCAAGAAAAGTACTTCTGGTCATGCCTAAATGATTATTAGGTGCATTTCTTACACACGTATACTCTTACACTTCGTTCTGTTCTTCGGGGCTGAATTCAAAAGCTTAATGTTCTTATAGGTGCAACTGATGGCTTATCAACTGGATCTCCAACCATTCCCTCTTCACAATCTACTTTTGCTTCACATTTTTGCAGCAATTTGGATGATGAAGTACGGTCTTGTCAATGGATTATTTATTTGATAGCCTGAAAGAATCAACCAGGTAGTCACATTCCCGTTTCTGTTTCTGATTCTACAGAGAGGCCATGGGAAAACCAAGCCCTTCGAAGAAGAACTAACTACTCTAAATCGTTGCCGCAAGAATATGAGAGTGAATGGGCAATTTTCATCGCAGAAGATAGCTTTATCGTCGAGACAGGCACCTTTTAAATCCCCAAGCCATCTTTCAGTAAACATTAGCGAGTCACAAAAATCAAATTGTGAGCAGTTGGGAAGCTCTTCTACTCGTTTTTCTCTTCATTCTGATAGAGATGCATCTAGCTGTTCTGAGAAGAAGTAAGTACTGATTTTGCTGTGCTTTGTCTTTGTTTTCCTTAATTTTTCATTACTTGGTTCAAAAAGTTTATACAGCCTTTTTGGTTAATCTACATTTTATGTATATATGATAATTTCATTATTGGCGGTACAATATAGTTGCTGGGCACTGCTTTTCTTGTATTATACCCTGGTTCAATGGCAATGCATGTTCAGACATGCGGCTTGGCGATGTACTTAAATATGTAACTACTTTATACCTGGTGATGGTACCCACTTGACTATACCCTTATGATAGATGTATCTAGAAACATGACATAAAGTGTACATCAGTTCACCAGAAATTCCCGACATCCATACCAATACATAGTATTCAGATCTCAGGGATTGTGGCGGTACAGTTGTGGTGGCTTTGGATCTATTCTCTTTTGTGGATCTAATTGGTAATTATGGTGTATGAAAGTTTATATAGACATTGAACTCGATCAAAAGTTACTGGATCCTTACTCGATCATCTGTTCAGTTAGTGAAAGTCATCACATTAGGCGTAGACATGCCAAGCAGCAAATCGGCAGGGGCTAGACCTATATACGCTCGTTGTAAATCCTATAGAACTAATTCTGAACAATATGACTTGTTCTGGCACAGATATATATATATATATATAAATGGTGGGTTGAGCCTTCTAGTTTAAACTGTACACTCATTCTATACTTTAACCATTAATCTTGTTAAACCGATGGCCGTCTAGTTTAGAAGTCTACAAAGTTTTGCATATGTTCTCCTTTCCCACCCATGTTCTCGTGGACCACCTACCTTTTCGTCCACCAAGTTGCTCATCTTCTCTCCCTGACCACTCTCCCATGCATATGCATGCATTATCTGCCTCTCTCTCTCTTTCTCTCTCTCTCTCTCTCTCTCTCTCTCTCTCTATATATATATATATATATATATATATATATATATATTATATTCGTAGACAGACATGGTGTGTCATGAATCTTTGAGTACCTAATTTACCAATATTTGTCGTATCTATCTCCTTCATCAAACAGCATATGCTAATGTTGCTGCTTCCTAAGAAATTAAATCTTTCTGCATGACCGGGTCACTATTTATTCCCTCTCTGTCCCATGAAGAGATAAGGAACTATTGAGGTTATTTGTTTCTTAGGCATTACCCTATCCTTTGGTGTTTCCAATTTACCATATTAGTATATCTACTTCATCAAATTACATGTGCTACTATTGCTACTTCGTGAGAGACTATTATATGTGCAAGTGATCGAATTACGGTTTTATCCCTTTCTGTCTCATAAATAGATAAGAAACTGTCAAAGGTTATTTGTTTCTTAGCTTGACATGTCCTGAAGCATATATTACAATTTTTTTTATTAAATCAACCTAATTTCTGTCATGGTGCATATTCTTATTCTGATCTGTTGCTATTGTTAGGGTAAAGGAACATTATCTTCGACCACGGAACTCCAGACAGAGTAGTGTAAGTTTCTAAAGTCTCTGTCTAAGTGTTTTGCCCTTTTCTGCTAGTTGTTTATTGCTTGTACATATTTTACTGTACTCTAAGGTCATGCTGCTATAGCTTTTTTTCAGTTTGTTCGATGCACCTTTCATTTTTTTTTAGTATATTGGTGTAAAATTAAATTTTTGAGATGCATAAATTTGATGTAGCAGATCTCACGTGATTTCATGGATTAATTGTGTAAATTTGGTGGAGTTATAGGACGGTGTTCTTTCTTCTTTTGGACTTTCTGAGTTCAAGGAATACTTTCTTGAAAGTAACTTTTCTTTCGCTCTGATGATACACACATTCATATATAGATAAATCTTTTGGCTTTATAGGGAAGGCACTTTGTTGGTGCCAATTCTAATGAAATATTTTTCTAATCCCTTTTTAGAAAAAAGAAATAAACAGGAAGAAATGCCAAACCAATCCAGCAGCTTTTGAACTCATCAATGATAAAGTTCAGCCTTCACATAAATATTCAGAATTGTGGCAACATTCCTTGAAAGTCCAATATCAATCTTAGGCATAGTATGCCTAGGTTGACCAGATTTTATCTCTTGATATTATCTTATTTATCCATAAGTGGTTCCAATGACACAATCAGGATGCGGTCAACTGCAAGTTTTTCTCCCTTGTTTTCTTGGTGGCGTTTTGTATTCTGTTGATTACCATATTTTACATGGCCCCCCTTTTGCTTGTTCACTTATTATATCTATGTATGCTCTTCCAAATGTTCACTGTTCTATGTGTTGTTTTTCATCTTTTTCTGATTATCTCTTTTGGGTTCTTTTCAACGAGCTGACATTAAATTTTCAGCAGAAGACTGTTGTTCTCGTAGATGAGGAGGAGCCCGAGGATGATGTTGCATGTCAAGAGGAGAAAGTGGATGAGAGGTATTTTAAATGTCTTTCCTCTCTTTATAATCCAACTCTACTTGGTGTATGTTGCAAGGAATTTTTGCCATTGGGATTACCATAATACTAATTCCCAATCATGATGCCTTTCAGCATTAAAGATACCCGGATATTCTATCCTTCAAGGTATTAATTACCATAGTATACATAAAATATAGTAAAACTTATATATTCCCGACTAATACTATTAAATTTTTATTTCATATTCTGACTTGTTAATTCTGAAATTAGGGATGACCCTGAAGCTATTGAAATTTGTTACTCAGACATGAAATGTCTGGCCCCGGAATCTTTTTTGTCATCAACCATTATGAATTTTTACATTCGGTAAGCTATCATTATTTTTCCATCTAATTCTTGTTCTTGTTTTGTACTTGTGATGCTCTCCTCTCCCTGCTTCTTTTCCTTCTCTTCTCCTCCTTCACCTTCCTGTTGTGCAAATAATGTCATATGAGCTGTGGAAAAACTTAGCAATTTGGGCACTGTTCTGCTTAGTGAAACTTAAACTT
Organism: Misopates orontium; assembly: GCA_946800315.1. Lineage (NCBI taxonomy): Eukaryota > Viridiplantae > Streptophyta > Magnoliopsida > Lamiales > Plantaginaceae > Misopates > Misopates orontium. The sequence goes on along the minus strand of OX326952.1, from coordinate 19,828,698 downwards.
GTTATTATATTCTTGTCCTTCTTCTTTTTAGTTTGGTTGGGAAACCTAGATTGTGAAATAAATCACTCTATCTGATAACTCTATAAAAATACCTAGATTTTGGTTTGTGGACTTACTGGAGATATGAAATTATTTATTTGAACTAGCTCAAAAATGCATCTATTCTTCAGAAAGCTTTTTGCAGAAGTGTGAGTATCAAACTCTGTTTTTTGCGCATTAATAATAGGAGACTTACACAAACGCCCCCCTGAGGTCTGAGCTAATTACAGGGACATTCTATCATGTTTGAAAATTACACAAACACCCCTATAGTATGCATCTCATTACATAGACACCCTTGGAAGTGGATCTTTAATTACACATGCAAGCTTACAACTTAGATCGTAACATAGAAAAATGATGTGGCAACTATTTACTAAAATCTCCAAAAGTACCTTTTGTCTTGTTATACTTTTTTGTTTTTTAAAACAGAACAAATGAGACTTATTTCTTATTTTCTAAGTAATTTTGGTTTATTTTTCATTTATTGTACGGAATAAATGAGGGGCACAAATGTACATTCAACAAAATTTAACAAATTCCAAACGGAAGTTAATCACAAGGATTTGTGTAATTTTCCAAGCATGAGGAGGTGTTAATGCAATTAGCCCATACCTCAGGGTGTTTGTATAATTCTCCCTTCATAATAATTTCATATAAAAGCTGCATTGTGGTGCTGCTTCCATTCTAGTGAAGCAGAGTAATCGAGCTGTTCCATTGGAAACTGTTGTTTTGGGTGCAGAACGGGCAGTAGTGCACGGATTAAACTTAGGCCGTTGAAACTTTATTGTTCTTTAGGAATAACTCTTTCATTTCTTACTCCTGTCTATTATTCTTATTCTTCTACGTGTAGCTTCCTTATCTTGTAATCTCACTTTCCATCAGACTAATGACTCGAATCCAGATTCATTTGCATTCAAGAGGATGAATAGTAGATTCTGTTCTTGTATAGACTTATGGATGATTATATAACTTAGCGAATGTGAACAATGATTATTTCAGTTATCTTATCATCCTTAATTTGTCATAAGGGCACCAAAAAACTGGATGATACCTTCTTACGATGTAGAAGGGATGCAATATTGTTAGAGCCATCTGCTGTGAATTAGTGTTAGGTGATTCACTAACTAATCTATTTGGTTAGATATTTGCAGAAATCAACATCCCTAACAGACACAAGGAGATGTGACTACCAGTTTTTTAATACATACTTCTATGGGAAGTTGAAAAAGGATGTCCTGAATAAGGTAATCACATATTCTTGATTGGTAAGATTGTTTCTCGAACAACTGTCAAAATTGATTCCTTGTTACGGTCATAGAAACTTCATAGTGGAATTTCAAATTCCAATTAAACATGTGCTATTTTTCCAAGTGCACAAAGTTTCATAGTTCTATAGTGGCCTCACTGTCGTGGAGATACTCTACACTTTCTTATTTATTTTCGAGAGAATTTCAGATTCTATTTTTAGAATAAAGGAGTTCGTGCAATTTAAATTGTCATTTCTTGACTTTTTAAACATGAAACCATGACTCTTGTGGAAAAGAGCTATCTTAGTTCATATCATCTTAGAAACAGTGGTGAATAACCTTGAATGCATGGTGTTTTAAGATCTCGACAGTCAGAATATGACTAAATTTAGTATGATTCCAGGACAAATGAATTAGTCCATCTTGATAGATCCTGCTCATGTTCCTTCTTTTTTTCTTTAATTTCGTGGTTTTATTTCATTCTGTGTGCCTTGACATGAAATTGTATTCCTTTTTTAACCTTTTACCTCGTTATATGAATGCTAACTTTATAAGGGTTTCTCATTGGAAGGTAATGTTTCTATTTGCAGGATGACAAAGAAACTTCCTTTGTGAGGTTCAGAAGGTGGTGGAAAGGTGTCAACATATTTGAAAAAGCATATATATTTCTGCCAATTCATGAGAAGTAAGTAGTATGATCAGTTTGAGAGTCTTACTCTTTAGGGAAAAGGCATTCTTAAATGGTGTGCATTCCGTAGATTAGAGGTAACATTAGGAATATTTGGCACTTTGATGCTTTTCATTCTGGCATCTCAGAACATACATCTATCATATGAAAAACAGCCTGGTGTACCATCTGACTGGATACCAATATTTTTCCATATAATCTCTTTTATTATCTTAACAATTTGCTGGCATGGCAACAAATAAAACCTGCTATCGCATTCTTCCTCTTCAAAAGTGGGGTGTTAACATAATGAATCTTATAGATATGATGGATCTGCATGGTTCTTCATCCATGATATTGGCCACGTGGATTGACACTGGATACATAATAGCTTTTTTACAACTATGTATATCTCATTCATTGCAGAGCATCTGCATTCTGGTGTTTGGATGACGTGAATCCTGGTCTGCATTGTTAATGTGTTCTGAAACTTACAACTAACCTCTTTACTGATCTCATTGTAGATATTGCACGAGCAATGTTAGTGGCCTAATTTTCTGTGGTGTTTTGTTTTTTCGCAGTCTGCATTGGAGCCTGGTTATTATCTGTTTACCTGATAAAGAAGATAAATCGGGACCAGTTATACTTCATTTGGATTCTTTAGGAATGCACGTCAGCCGGTCAATTTTTAATGATGTGAGAAGGTATATAGAATTCAAATCTTTGATATAGTGCAGCCTACAAGACACAGTTTCCAATGGCAACTGTGACTTGTTTCTATAGTTTATAATCAATGCTAGGTTGTAAATATAGTATAATAAGGATTTTTTGTAGCACGTCTAGGATTCCAGTATAAAGTTAGACGATAAGGTGAATGAAATTTGAATTCGGGATAAAAGCATTAAACCCCCTATACTATACCCCTTACTGCACTTTGCTCCCTACCCTTTTCTTTTTGCAACTTGCGCCCTATCCTTTTTCTTTTGCAACTTGCCCCCTATCCTTTTTATTTTGCAACTTGCCCCCTATCCTTTTTTTTGCAACTTGCCCCCTGTTATATGGATAAATCAGCACTTTGCCCCTGATCTATTGATTGGTAGAAAATTTTGGCCCCTTGGTTGGATTTCTGGCGAAATTTCGCCGGGATTAGAAACGTGAACATGGTTTTTCATGACTATTTAACTTCAAATTCAATAAAATGCCCTATTTTCACTTCAATTTTTGTAGATTTTCATTATTAGATCAGTATGAATAATTTGCAGCTTGCTTCTGAATTGGTTATAGTACAAGGAAACATTCTTGTTTTGCAATTGTTGAATTATGTGCAGCTTTTTACTTGGTCATCAGAATGTTATCACTTAGCTTTAGATCATTCTGCTTAAGCTTGTTATAAAATAACTGTAAGCTGTTCTCTGACGATTGACATGAAAGTGTCTGCAGCTTCCTTATCGAAGAGTGGAAATATTTGAGACAAGTAGAGCTACTTGAACTTCCAGTTTCAGACAAAATCTGGGAAAATCTATCTCGAAGAATCGTGGAAAAAGTAATTGAGGTATAGTTTAGTTTTTCAGGCTATAAGTAATGTATTAGATGTCTGGTCAGAAACATCTCACATACTGCTTTGTGTGGTTTATTTCTATTTGACATTTCCATGGTTCATTTGTCCTCTGCTGTGTGAGCATTCTATAAATTACTCCAGCTCCGAGGAAAAAGAGAGGCTTCCCTTACGTTTCTTGTATGAGCTGACATTCTTCAACCATCTTTAAGTTTCATATCTGAACTAAAAAAATAAGTGGCATCCTCGGTTAACATTCCATGAGTTTTTCATCTTAGGTAATGCCATCATAATTGATCCGTTCACTGGTGTAAATGTCAACACTTATTACTTTATTTCTGTTCAAACATGTAAGTTGCTGAAAAAAATTCATGATTTTTCTGACACTGTGTTTGATGCATTGCCAACCTTTAAAAGACTAGTGTTCTTTGACTGCTGAGTCAGTTGATTAGATACCTTTGGAATCTGTGAAACTAGAGAAACCCTTTATACTTCCTGGAATATCAGGTTTGTTTGGAACAAGGTTATTGGTCAATGGCAAGCCTCAAATCTAACTGGGGACTGGGTAGTCTAGTAGTGGGGAGGAGGCAAAGTGGCTTTATTACCTAATTCTGTCGCAACCCCCCAAGTTTTGGTACATCACGTCCATGAATTAAGATTCTTGTGGGTGCTGCTAATTTTGAAGTTGGGATCATAGCTTTTGTTTCACGGTTGATAGAGAAAATCGAGGTTTTCTTTTTGTAGGAAAGAAAATGAAATGAAACGAATTAAACAAGATCAAGTTTGTTATGTGAGATTAATGGCTGAAAGAAAGGAAGATGTAAGAGACTTGGGCTTTACATTTGCTGCCTGTTCAAGAAATATTGTGTATTCTGATAAATAGGCTGACTGCTTCCATGTCTCGGCGTCTGGGTGGATAAAGTGGACGTGCACAAGTAATAGTACATGCCTTTCGGAACTTGTTTTATTTTAACTAATGTCAGTTCCTTTCTTCTTTATGTCACCCTGGGAAACAGGTACCTCAACAAAGAAATGATTATGACTGTGGGCTCTTTGTTCTTTTCTTTATGGAACGTTTCATTGATGACGCCCCTAAAAGAGTGAAGAAGAAGGATTTGGAAAAGGTACTTCCCATTCCGGTGATCTTTGCCTAATGTTTATGTCGCCTCCAGCATATTCTAATATATAGTTTCTTGGGTTCATCTCATATGACCTCTTACACTTTTTTTCTTGGTAATTTGTTATTCTTTATCAGTTTGGCAGGCGGTGGTTTAAACCAGAGGAGGCCTCTAGTTTGAGAAGAAAACTTAGAAATTTACTAAGAGAGGAGTTCAAAAATGCAAATAAAGATATATGCAACTTGGATCCCTAAATTAGTTTTGCCATCACTGACTGCTAATATAGCTAGGATGTGAAGTAGATTACTCATTTATAGAGCTTCACCTGTGAAATATTTGAAGGCACTTCCTCGCTTTTAGAAGACCGCGGAATGATCTTGTGTACATGGAGAAGCATTTTTACAAGATTAGAAGTAGAATTTAGGAAGTAAAACATTATAGAAGCACCCAATCAACGTTGATAGTGTTTTCCCTATGATATTGGTGTTTATGGAGGGAGATTCAAAAGCGTCGTCAGTTTTTACAATGTGTTTTCATCAAAACGAAGGGAACTGAAAGGTGAATCTTTGCATTGTCCTTCAGCTAGTTTTGTTGTAAATGAATGTATTGAAATACAATGAAAAGTTATTCTTTGCCTTAAACCATCTTTCTTTCTCACTTGAATCAAATTCCTTTTCTTTTCTTATATTCTTTGTTGTTTCAGAGGAGCGCTTCCGTTTAACGACAATAGAGGAGCGCTTCGCGGCTCTTGTTTGACAATTTGAGTTCCTGGCCTTGCCTGTTTGGAAAAAAAAAATCTTATTTGGACGTGGTCTAGTTCGACATTGTGACCATAATGAATCATCTATTAAATTTCGGGATAGTTTTTGTATTTAAGGTTAGGGTTAAACGCATTAAACCCTCCTACTTATTGTTCATGTGCAATTTGATTCCAACATATGAAAAGTTATGAGATATCCCCAACTTATCGTCCACATGCAATTTGCTTCCAAACTATGAAAAGTTACGAGGTACTCCTAACTTACCGTCCAAGTGCAATTTGCTTCCGACCTATGAAAAGTTAGATACCCCTAATTTATTGTCCATGTGCAATTTATTTCCAACCTATGAAAAGTTACAAGATACTCCAAAATTAAAATTTAACAGCTGAAAAATGTAAGAAATATGCACAAATTGGTTTGTAGATCAACGACTCATGAGTCAATTTGCACATTCTTAAGATGATTGATGGATATGTTTTGAGGGTATATCGCACATGTTTAATGCGTTTTAGCCTTGATATTATTAGAGTATAAATGAAGCTAAAAAAGACCATAACTATATCAACAACAGAAAGTAAAACCCAAAATTCCACTTCACATCCTCATAGCAATGAATGAACTCAGATCCACTTTTATCAATTACAACAAAAAAAATAAAACTGATTCCTAATGAAGTATAGTCAACATTTTGTATCCCTCAAAGCTCCCCACAGATAAAACGCCCCTTGAAACCTCCTACTCCTCAACGGCAAATCCATGGACGTAAACACCAAAAGCTCAAAACTCTCCACAACAGCTCTCATCGCAAAATCACCCCCCACCATCTCAAACAACAAACCGTCACATAGCCTCTCGTTTGCCAAAAGCGCCGGAAAAAAATACACAGCTATGTTATCCGCACTAGGCTCCGATTCTCCCAAACTCACCGCCGATTTCTTAATCATCTCGAATTGCAAATCAGGCGCAAACCTAATCGTCTCGTTCCACGCTCTTTTGCTCGACGAAAACGCCGAGAAAACGCCGATCCTCTGGCACACGGTTTTCTCGAACCTCACGTCGAAATTCCCCGTCCAAATCGATCGGATCAGCGGCTCCGCGAGAGTAGTACGATCATCATCGCGAGTCGCCGAATTGATCTTCGGCGATTCGATGAATGAGTAGAGGAATTTGTTCCGTTTGATCTCTCGTTTGTGATCTGTTGTTGCGATGAATCGATCACCGTCGTTTTCGTCTTCGCAGCAGATCCAGTGGACGGATTTAGGTCTAGTGCCTGGCTTAGGCATGACGTCCATACAGTAGAGATGAATCGCGTACTCGTCGCAGTTGGCGCAGTGGACCAGATCTTTTGTGACGCCTTCGTTGCCGCAGTGTATACATATTGTTCTCTTCATCGCTGATGATGAAGAAGAATATCGAATTGGAATTTTTGAGATGTGTTGGTGAAGAAGAAGAAGTGATTCTGTTATTGATTTTTTGGAGGGTAGGTACTATTTATATATAGGGTTTTAGGGACGCGATAATTCCTAAGTGGACACGGAGAGGTGCTTTTTAGGGAATTATTAAATTAGAAACAGTATCTTATTTGAAAATGAAATTGGATTTTGTACTTGGTTTATAATTTCTTTGCTGTAAATGCAAGTTTAAAAATGGTAAGTGTGATTGGGAAAATCAAGGTAAATATGGAAATTAACAATTGTGGTAAATTTGGTAAAAGTTTCGTACAATAACTACCCAGGTGTCAGATGGTAAATTAATGCAAATAATACTATTTTTGACATACATTGTGAGGATTTAGAGAATCTAGCTTTGTTATTTTAAATACATTTTTATTGATTTATTACACCCATCAGATCAACCATGACTACATGAAGTATTTTCTTGTGGTGTATGCATAAATTCAAAAGATTAAAAAAACAAAAAAGAAAAGAAAAAATCCTTTCCACACTCCGCTTAAAATTTTGAAAACTGAAAAGGTGATAAAACCAGTGACCTTACTTTAGTAGTTTTTAGGCATAATTACAGTTACACCCCCTGAGGTTTGTTGTAATTACACATACCTCCCCTCTGGTTTGAGAAATTACAATGACCTCCCTTGAGGTTTGATACCATACCTCCCCTCTACAACTTAAGGGATGTTTGTGGTGTAATTTAGGATTTCATTATGCTTATTATATTTAGACCCCCAAAGTTTAGGATAATTATAAAAATTATCTTTCATGTTTGGAAAATTAAAAGAAAATACTCCATATAATTTTAGAAACTACTATATCAAAAACTAAAAATATGAAAAATGGTTATATTAAAATTTTAAATTTGAGAATAAGTTAAAATATAATCCAAAATATATTTTTGAATCAAAACATTTAACTGTTAATAATAATAAAAGAAGTTCACACAAACTTCGTTCAAAAAGAATAACATCTCTATGCATTCTTCAGAAGAAGAAAAAAAGACAAGAAATAGAAAACTCATTTGTAGAAACTATCATTCTCAATGAAAATAAACAAAAATAACATAAATAATCAAGATTTTCACAACCTATTTTAAGAAATGAAGAATGATCACAAAATTACTAGCAATATTGACAAGAAAATTATCATCCTTGGAATGGAAGTGGTTACTAGTTCTAGATAGCAAACTTTGTTGAACTTTTTGACAAAACAAGCAACCTAAATGCATTGCCTTTTTTGCAGTTTCTATTTTTTTGGAGTATTCTTCTTCTTTCAATTTCTTGAAACCAATTTTTGTTGTGCTATCTTCTTCTATTGCAAAAATAATTGTTACGTTACAATTGCAATGAGAAGGGGCATAAAGATGAGTATTTATGTTTGAACGAAGTTTGTGTGAATTGTATTTTTTTTATTATTTATTAAAAGTTATATGTTTTGACTCATAATTATATTTTGGATTATATTCTAACATATTCTCAAATTCAAAGTTTAAATTTAATCATTTTTTATATTTTTAGTTAATTATGTAATAGTTTCTAAAATTATTTTTATAATTATCCTAAACTTTAGGGGTCAAAATATAATAAGCATATTGATATCCTAAATTACACCCCAAACAACCCTTAAGTTGTAGAGGGGAGGTATGTGTAAGGTTTCAAACCTCAGGGGAGGTCATTGTAATTTCTCAAACTACAGGGGAGGTATGTGTAATTACAACAAACCTCAGGGGGTGTAACTGTAATTATCCCTAGTTTTTATGAGTTGAAACTTTAGCATGTATCAAATCTTTTTTCATACAACCACGAGTTCTTTTATTAATTATTATACATCGAAATTATTTGATTGTTTTGATAAAATTGTATAAGAGCTCTTCGATTTCTTCAAAATTATTGATATGTGCACGCCGGACGGCAAACATTTTAATTTCTAACCCTAATGGCGTTATTAAATGCATGAAGAAAAATGGCATTGCACACTCCTCCACGCTATGCTTCTTTTGAGACTTTTGACTAATGTGGGCAGTGGAACCCGTTAAAAAAGTTGGACCCACTTTGCCAAACTACAAGCCAAGTGAGAGGAATTGGTATTTATCCACAAAAGAGTGAGAGGAATAGGATCCTAGACGATAAATCTCATAGGCTGCGCATGCTCTAGATCCCCGTCGATTTGATAGGTTACACATTAAGATGTATTAATAAATGATTTAGCTATAGGTATGGAGTAGAGGTTATTTTTTCAAATCTTTCGTGGTTTTATAGGTTATACACTGGTATCTACTAATAAGATACTAATTCAAGTGTTCAAAGAAAAACGGGTAATGTTCATCCACCTCCTCTGAGTTTTCAGACTTTGGCAAATGTTCCCTGAGGTTTAGAATCCTTGGCATATAACCCCCTCCATCATTTGACCGTTAGTCAAACGGTTAAATATAACGGCATTTGTGTAATTTCTTTCAAAAATATAATTAGACATTATTTTTTAGCATTTCATTCATTCAATAGAAAAATATTTATAGTTCATTTATTTTCACCAACTATTTAACTTCGCCTGATATTTTATATATTTTTGATTTATTGGTTTATTTTAACAACTTCATTGTTATAAATTTCTAAAAAAATATATTCTTCAATTAGTTAAGAAATTTAGAAGCTTGTCTAATTATTTGATATAAGGATCACAAAAAATATGATTTACAATGTATACTTTTCTTAGCATCATTAGACATTAGTTGAGGTTACATATCTATTTACTTACTTCGGATATTTTTAATAATTACAAAATTATTGCATTATTTGTTAGTAATTATGAGCATTATGTTAACTAAGCACAATTTTTTAGGTATTATGTTAAATATCTAATTAAAGTATTGATGTTATTATGTTAATTTTATTTTTTTTATTTTTTTTTTTGCAAAGGAAACTATATTAATATCAAAATAGGGGGGCTACTAACGGGTAACCCCCATCACAAAACACCGTATTAGGGATACGGTTCATAGGAACAATCCCATCAAAATTATCCAAACGCGCCCAAGCCGCCAAATGGTGCGCAGCAAAATTACAGTGCCTTGGAGTAAAAATGAATCTCCATTTAGGCCAAAATAAGGACAACTTTTTAATTTCCAAAATAATATTCTTGGATCTCCAATTCACCCAGGAAGTTGTCGTTGTAATCTGCTTAATCACGTTAAGGTTATTTGTTTCAAACACCATTCTCTTGATCCTGAATTGAATTGCAAACTTAACAGCTCTAAGCAGGGCAAGAGCTTCTCCTGATTCAGCATCTTGGCAAAAAATAGGTTCTGTAAAAGCGAAGACAATGGAACCATCCGAGTTCCTCCAAACCGTAGCACCAATCGACTCTTTATCAATGATGAAAGAACAATCTGAATTTGCTTTGATCCATCTTTTAGCTGGAGGTTTCCATTGAATCTGATTCACAGGTCTTGCTATCTTAGCAGCAATCTCCTGTTGGGCTTTGAAGTGTTGCTTAGTCTGCGTGTTCACCATCCTGATCATCTCTTTAATATCCACAGCTCATTTTCCATGAACAATGTCATTCGAATCTTCCATATCCATTGCATGGTACAAGCAGCAAAAATACCAAACTCCATACAATCTTCAGGTTTGTCAATGCCATTGATCTTGTGGCCTGTACAAAAAAGGGTAAAATCAGCAAATGAAAGATTCTTGAGCTTGTCCAATCTTACCTCCCATTTGGATGAGAACCAGATAATTTCAGCAATCTGGCATCTCATAAACAGATGATCAACTGACTCCTTATCCAAACCACAGAGGGGGCATCTAGTATCCTCAATCTTGAAGATGATGTTGAGTTTAGACCGAGTAGGAAGCACATTAGCATTACATTTCCATAAGAAGAGTTTGAGCCTATTATGCAGATTGGCTTTCTAGATGGACTTCCAAACCACAAGAGAATCCACCACACGAAACTGGTGAGTGATAGCAGAATAGGCACTTCGAACAGTAAATTTGCCTGAAGAGGACAAATACCAGTAAGAAGTCAAAGGTTCTTGGGAATCATATATAGGGATTTTAGAAATATCCTTTACAGATTCTGGCAAGAATAAAAACTGAAGAAGTCTGTGATTCCATTCCTTTTTATTTAATTCCATAAGGTCTCCCACCCTAGGGCAAACAAGCTGAAGGTCAGCCTTAGGATCAATATAAAGAGGGATGCCAGAACCATGAGCTGGTATCCATGGGACTTTCCAAGTACTAACTGAAGAATCAACACCAATCTTAGCTCTCAACCCCAGATCAATAACATCTCTGCATTTAAAAACATCTTTGGCAATCCAAGAAGTATTCTGGGAAGGAGCAATCATTTGCATAAAGTTTCTATGCTTCACATATTTATCTTTGAAAAGATTGATCCACAACTTCTTATCATTCACAGCCACACTCCAAGCCAATTTGGCAACCAATGCTCTGTTAAACTCTTTCATTTTTTTAAACCCCAAACCTCCTCCTGCTTTAGGAGAACAGATAGAGCCCCAACTTTTGAGAGGAAGAACATTATTATTGGCATTCTTCCCCCCCCCCCCCACCCCCCCCCCCCCCACCAGAATCTCATCATGATGCTCTCTAGAGAGTTAATCATGGAGATAGGTAGGAGAAAGTTTGCCATTTGATAAGTAGGAAGAGCTTGACAAACAGAAGTTAAAAGTACAGATCTCCCAGCCTGGGCTAAGGAACCACTTTTCCAACCACCAAGTTTATTCCTGAACTTACCAATCATATCTTTAAAAGCCTTCTTCCTTCTTCTGGGCTTACAAAAGTGTATACCAAGAAGCAGATTCTTGTGATTGCATTCTTTAATTCTCAAAGTATCAAGAACCCACATTTTATCAGCTAGGTCAGAATTAGCACTAAAATGCACAAAAGATTTCTGCTTGTTAATGACTTGGCTACCCCAATTCTCAAAAATATCAAGACATCTAATGATAGCCTCAATATCAGAATTATGGTTTCTACAGAAAATAGTGAGGCCATCAGCATAAAGTAAATGAGATATAAAAGAGCAGTTTCTAGCAATCTTAATACCAACAAGATTCAAAAGATTTTCTTCTCTTTGAATAAGTCTAGAAAAAACCTCAGCATAGATGATAAACAAGTAGGGGGATATAGGATCCCCTTGCCTAAGGCCTCTAGTAGGAATAAAAAAAACCCCACAGGGGCACCATCAATGAGCACAAAAAAGGAAACAGTATCAAGACATTTAAGAATCCAACCCCTAAAGATATCATTGAAGCCAAGATTCTTCAAAATTTGCATAAGTAAAGGCCACTCCACCTTATCATAGGCTTTCGATAAATCAGCTTTAAAAGCAATGAATTTTTTAGGGCCTTTTTTGCAGTTAAGATAATGCATCATCTCATGATTAATAATATTATTTTCATGAATTTGCCTCCCTTGGACAAAAGCAAACTGGACAGGAGCTATGATATCATCTAAACAACCCTTTAATCTAGTAGCAATGATTTTAGACACAACTTTATACACAGTATTACACAAACTAATAGGTCTGTAGTTATCAACTTCACAGGCCCTATTAACTTTAGGAATAAGAGCAATAAAGGTGTGGTTAAAATCAGGAGGAATGGACTCATTGAGGAAAAAAGCCTGAATAGCAAGTACCATATCATTCCCCACTATACTCCAAAATTTCTTATAAAACAAAGCAGAATAACCATCAGGGCCAGAGCTTTTGTTATCACAAAGACTAAAGAACACATTTTTAATCTCTTTGAGACTAGGAATCCGACAAAGATTATCATTAGTATCATCCTCAATAATTCTAGGGAATAAATCATCAAGATTATCAGGGAAGGGAAGATGCTGATCAGAATAATCAGAAGCAAAAGATTTCTTAAAGTGATTCACAAAACAGTCTCCAATCTCAAACCATTTAAAAACCTTAACACCAGCTTCATTTTTAATGAATTGAATAGAGTTTACCTTAGTTCTGATTTTGGATGACATATGGAAAAAATTTGTATTAGCATCGCCATGAGTAGCCCAATGCTCCTTTGCCCTCTGTCTCCATTGAATTTCTTCAAGTTTGAGGATGTTGTCCAGTTCAGTTTGCAATTTATCCTCCAGGAGCAGACTATCTTTAGATTGATAGCCAGCTCGGATTTCATTAATCTCCCCAATAATTTTCTCTTTGTTCAGCCGAATACTTCCAACCGCATGGCGGTTCCAGTTCATCAGCGCATTTCTAGTGTCCTTTTACATCTAATCATCTTCACCAGAGGTTGAGCTAAAAGTTCAGATTTCCAGCTCCCTTTTATAATCTCAAAACAATCTTCATGCCGGGTCCAATGATTCTCAAATCTGAATGGCTTTTTCCTTTTGACACCAGCTTTATCAAGTAGAAGAAGGATTGGCCTATGGTCCGATTTAATGGCTGGTAAGTGGATAATTTGAGCCTTTTGGTATTTCATACACCATTCCATTTTGGCAACCGCCCTATCCAACGTCATGCGAATATTAGCAGCTCCCTCTCTCTTATTATTCCATGTGAAAATTTTCCCTTCAAAACCCAAATCAATCAAACCAAGGCTATTAATCTAAATTTCCAAGATAGAAGTAGATGCCGAAGCAACTGGAAGTCCACCCTGCTTCTCGCCTTGGTTCAAAACATCATTAAAGTCTCCCAGGAGGATCCAGGGTTCCGAATTCGTGGGTTTACATGCCTCAATTTGCTGCCAAAAAGTATTTTTTGCTTTCTGCTTGCAGGGGCTATACACACCTGTACAAAACCAAGCATTATCATCAGTAGGATACTCAACAGAGAAGTGTATAAACCACCTACAAGAAGAGATAATATTCAATTCGATAGAATTAGACCAAGCAAGACATAAGCCCCCCCAGAGAGTCCAATAGGGTCAACAAACATAAATTTGCAAAGATAAGACGCAGAAAGGATTTTCTTAATAGCATCGTAATTATAGGTTTTTGTTTCAGAAAGAAACAGAACATCAGGCCTATGGAAGGTGATGAGGGATTTAAGCACCCTCCCTGTCGATGGTTTGGTCAAACCTCGACAGCTCCACGCTAAAAACTTGGAGCAACTCATTGATATACCCCCTGGGGCCGTGAGTGTTGGATTAGGGGAGGATTTTACTTCAATTTGAACTCCACTGGTATGCTCCTAGTTCTGCCTTCTTCTCGAGAATGTTTGAATCCTTGGAACAGTTGTCGTTTCAACTCTGGTCTCCTGACTTTCATCCTGATCAATACCCAGAATAACTTGTTCTGAAACAAGCTCACTGGTGAAATAATTATCCTGTTCCTCAGAACCTATGCTCTGTTTCAATACACCTTCAGCGTTTTTCTTCAAGGACAGACTTTCCAAGTTGCCCGAAAGCAAAAATTGCTCCGAATCTAGGATACTTTTGGGCTTTTTGTGAGCAAGTGGGCCCTCTTCTTCATTTTTTCTTTTAGACCCAGCTGGAAATTCCCTGAACTCTGGTCCACGAAATTAATGTATTTTCCTCTGGGTCGCTATTGATACCCCAAGCAGCAAGCATAGTTCTACTAAAGATGTATTTTTTTTTTTTTGAGAAAACTTTCGCTAATACCGCGAATTGATTTTCATCACTAACTTCTTCAGAAATTAGGGAAGGATACAAAGGAAGAAATAAAAAGGCCAACCAAACCAATCAACATGGACGAAGGGGAAAGAGGGAAAGGACAAACAAAGAGAAAAAAGGAAGCAGGCCAAAAAAACTCCAAGAAATAATTGCAACGGTAACATTCACAACATATATAATATAAAAAAAATGGAAAATACTTATAATACAAAATAGTGAAGCATTATAAATGTATTACACCAACTTTTGTATATTTCGATTACTAGCAGAAAAAAATTTAAACGTATATTGCCTTAACACTTAATAATGCTTATGTTGTATTGTTATTGTATTATTATATATTAAATACAAGAAATATGTTGTACCATCATAAATGCATTAAATACCAAAAATGAGTGGATTTTTAGAACTAAAAGATATTTAAAACCCAAGTGTACTAATAATGAGGAAAAAATATCAAAGTCTAAAGAAAATAAATATAAACTACCTATATAAAGAATTTACGAAATTGCCATCATACTTAACCTTTGACTAACGGTCAAAGGGTGGAGGGGGCTATATGCCAAAAATTCAAACCTTAGGGGAGGTGGATGAAAAATACCCAAAGAAAAAATGTATGTAAGTGTTAAGTTGGAGGTAACTTTTTCAAATGTTTGCTTATTGAGAGGTTATATAGGAGTGAGTATCTACTTATAAGCTACTAATTCAGAGTAGCAAGTGTTCATAGAAAAAAGATGTATTTAAGTGTTAAGTTGGAGACTATGAAATAAAAAAGATGTATTTAAGTGTTAAGTTGGAGACTATTTTTCATAGTTGACGTTAGAATACAACGAGTACCATGTTTTTCCAAATTAATAACCTTATTATTGCTTTATCGAATAATGAATCTTGTCATTGTATATGTATCAACTTCAATTGTTATCAAAACTATGACTTCATTACTACAAAGTTAAAATTACTATTTGATAATTGATATTGATGACTGCATAAACAGTCCACCTATCAAAACACCACCTGAGTACACGATTCTTCAAAGTTTTACTATGGGATTTCAAACAAGCTGTAGGAAAAGCAACTTTCACGCGTAAACTCCCAATGCAGCTTGAAATTTAGGTGGGACTTTGAGCACAGGAGCCTGAATTTCACCTGGCTTCCCGAGCTGACCACAGGCGGCCATTCGATCATCTCCTCTACTCGGCCTTAGGAGAACAACACACCCTGCTTCTGCAAGTATATTCCTAAACTCAATCATCTTCTCGTCTGAGGTTGCCTTGAACTGTGATCCACTATGCGGGTTGAAAGATATGAGATTGATCTTGCAAGGAATGCCTTGGACAAGTTCTATCAACCTATTCGCGTCTTCGACACTGTAATAGGAAAACTAGAATTACTGAAATTTCTCTTAGTGAATAATTAATAGAAAAAACCCTGAAACTTGAGAAACATGATAACATAGCAGCCCAGACCATGATGTTTAATCGATTTCAGGGAGTGTCCTTGTAACTATTCAAACTTAAGTGTAGCCTGTCTATAATGTTCCCATAAGTTGTAAGGTTTCTTTTTTCATATAGTCAAACAGTAGGGAAATATTTGTAATTAGATCAAGCGTTAGGGATGTTGATGTAATAATCCCTATTTATTTTTCAGATCAAGTCTCAACAACTACTAAGATAAGCAGGCTTTGAATTGTACCGCAGTAGGAATAGATGGAATGAATCTAAGTACCATACAAAATACTGCGAATCTAGCAGAATCTGTACCAATTTGCTAAAAAGAACTCGATCTTTTTCAATAATAAAAGGGTTCTGACCTGTCATTAACTCCTGCAAGCATTACATATTCGAACAAGACCTTGTACTTGTGTTTTAAACAAAGTTCCTCCCGAAGTGTACCAAGAAGCAAACCCAGGTTATATTTGCGATTGATCGGCATGACCCAATTTCTTACCTGCATCATTATTGAAAATTTGAAACTTTTAAGTTTCCTTCCTAATTCGTTACAATATGATGAAATTGAAAACAGAAGTACCTCATCTGTTGTAGCATTTAAGCTGACAGCCAAGGCACAGTTGGACTCTCTAAGAAGACGTTTTATTTGAGGAACAAGTCCACTGGTTGAAATTGTAACCTTCCGAGGACTGAACTGTAGACCTTGTTCATCCACCAATATATCAGCAGCTTCTATAACGTTTTCAATGTTGTGAAGTGGCTCACCCATTCCCTATAACGAGGTGGAACTTACTCAGTCAAACTGTACAAGCCAATTAGTGGTTCTAATCTGTACATGCATAGGCAAAAGTATCTAATGGGAATGTATTGCCATGTGTATGACAAATATAATTGAGAGAAGTACTCGCTTGAGAAGCACCAAAGATTAGAGCTAGTGTAAAACCAGCAAAGATAAGTTATAAATTAAACGCATACCATGAATACCACATTTGTTATGGTGCCAACTTCATGTGAAACCAGGCGCCTCGCAGAAACAGCCTGATCCACTATCTCAGCTGCAGTCAAGTTTCTTTTCAAGCCCATTCTGTGAAACAAATCAAAACAACCATTATAACCTCCATCATAATAACATACTACAAGAAGTGCTGGCCACCTTCACCAAAGAACCTTGCCTGTGTCAACTTTCAGAGAGCACATGAAGGGTACAAGTAGGGCCTCAATTCATCTAATTTAGATAGCCAAGTAAAGCTATAAATAAGAATCATTTTTCCAATAGCATTGATAACATTGACATAATAGAAGCAAGTAGATGGGTCAAAGAACCAAATTCAAAAGAAAAATCATTCCCGACAGTCCAATACCATACATATTGATAGAGAGCACTGATATTTATATCCTAATAGAAATGAGTTGAAAAAACCATGAGTATACATAACTATAAAAGACTCGGAAACAAACCACATCCTTCTTTAGCACCTTTTTTTTTTTTTTTTTTTTTGGGGGGGGGGGAGTGTTGGTACTTAGATTAACACTTCCATTTTAGTCCCAAGTTCATCTCTAAGTAAGGTCAGATAAGGAGCTATGCATCTCTACTACTTACGTATATTGCACAAACTAACCAACAGAAATAGGTCAAGAATGAAAGTCTTACCTTCCAGTGTAGCAAAACTGGCAATTCATACCGCAGCCCACTTGACTAGAAATGCATACTGTGGTCCGACCTCGGCGGCAAGGGATTACAACAGTTTCTATAACCAGTCCATCTTCCAATGTGAATAATATCTGTTATCTCCTGCGAGTTCCAAGTGAATGAGGCAATTCTCTAATAATCCACTAGATGAGAGTAGTTGCATATTTGAGACAATGTGGAGCAGCACCAAATGAAGAAAATAATTAGCTCAAAAGATATGTTTACCTTCTTAGTTCCATCAGATGCTGTAAGCATATCCTTCAAATGTAACACCTTGAATTCAGCATGTTCGCTCAACATCCTCTTCAAGTCCTTGTTCAAACCTGGCAGTGGGAACCGAATACAAAGAGCAAAAAGTGAACAGATGATTTAAGAAAAACACTATACGTCTACAGAGTTCTTGATAGCATGTAAATCTTATGCTGAGTTTGCTTTTGAGAAATCAAATGGACGAGGACAAAGTTAACAGATAAAAATAGGATAGAACGTGAGAGAAAAAGTGACTTTTCTCTTTAACTTTGCTGTAGTAAAAACAAGAGAATAACTTTTGGACAGAACATATATAAGTTGAATTCAAACAGTTTCTTTCAAATATACAAAATATCCTCGCGCATCATGTAGAAAATTGATTTCCTTCCATTTTCCCTCTCCCTTACCAGTTACTTGAGCACTAAGCAAAACAATAGGAAATTTGATTCCTATTTACTACAAACATGAGGTTCAGGGAATTAAACCCGCCATGAACGATGTATGGAAGTAAAACCTAATATCAAAAAGGCAAAACATAAAAGTACTAAAGGTCAGAAATACTTGAACATCGACAAACAAAAAATACCTTCCAATTCATCAATGCAGTTAGCCCAAATATTATTTCCGTAGAGGCGTTTCCACAGCATCAACGCCTGACCAGGCCTGAAACCATGAGACTGAACCCATCTCTGTAATACCATTTTATATGAGCCATAGCAACAACAATGACCAGCAAACTCTTTTTCCATGATAAAATATCAAACACATATATGTTTATAACTAAAATAAAAGAAAAGAAACAAAAACAACAACAGAAGCACCATGGCAACCATCCTCAGGCTTGCTTAGCTAATTAATTAAAAAGGCGGAAACTTTACGGCACAAAAGATACACAGAAGTACCTTTCATGAAGAAATGAATGTTCTTTAGATAACCATTAAACAATAGAATCTATTATATTAAAGTGAAAAATTGGACAGAATCTAAACAGAAGAGAGAGACCTCAAGTTGTTGGTATCTCATCCCCTTTAAGACAACTTTTGAGCCCTTTAAGGGAAATTCAGTCTTGTCCTCGTCCCCTAATGTAACAAAATGAACAAAATAAGAGAAAACTCAAATGAAAATCAACTTGAGGAAGTGACCAATTTGGGTACCTGAAAGTGAGGCGGAGGTTGATATTGAGAATGAGGTGGCATTAGAAGAATATGAAACTGTTGTAAAAGAGGAATGGAGGACCCGCCTTATCCATGGACGCTGGTGGCTCAACCTCATCTCCATCTCTGCAGTCTCAACTCACAATAAGTCACCCAACAGATTGATTATTAAATCACTACTGCTTCACTAAAAATAACATTTATATATTTAATGGGCCTGCATGCATCAGCGTTTGTAGTCCAACGGTTAGGATAATTGCCTTCCAAGCAATAGACCCGGGTTCGACTCCCGGCAGACGCATTTTTTAGATTTCTTTTATCTTGTATCTAACACACTACAGAAGTGTGCCGATGATTACAAAACCAGTTACATCTCTTTCATCTTCAAGCTCCGGTGGCAAGTTGCTACCAACATCAGAAGCTCCCTCTCTTCGAACTTTCTCAGGGCTTTCCTTTTTCAGCTCGTGATTGATATGGAACCTTATACAAGACAAGGGGCTGCGGACATCAATTGCATTGATAATTCTGCCTAGTCAGTTGGATTTCTTATAATCTCCATACACAATTTTGGTGGTTCCTTGAAAAAGCGTCAAGACTTCAAGGTCGAATTTTGAATTCCATAAATCTATCAAACCCGTATACAATCTTAGGCCATCTCCATTTTGACTTTATTAGATCAACTCATCTCCTGGCTTGTGCGAGCTTCAAAATGCCATCGTGTAGAAACTACATTGAAATGACAAATAGAAGAGGGGCAAATACCACAAAAAAAGATTGACAAAAATGACACAAGGCACAAAACTGGTGATGATGTTAATAGCTACTTTAAAATAGGAAATTTTCAGATTTTAATCAGTTGAACCAGCCAAAACAAACAAAAAAGATCTCTGGAATTTCTATTATAAATTGCAATGTATCATCTTGTTTTCTCATTGATTTCCTTTTCCAAATGCCAAGAAAATGGACTTTCCACAGTTACCAGAAGTCTGCAGTTTTTACTCAGATTATGTGAAACCGAGCTACGGAAACATGACTGAGGAAGTTGAAGGGAGCAAATCCAGCTGAACAGCTGCATTAGAGCCAACGACATGTCTAAGCAATATCTCACAGTAATTACTAATGTTACAAAGGACATCAAAGTAAAATCAAGAAATTTATTACAATATAAAATTTGCTCAAAATGCCTTCCTCTTCTCAAAAATCTAACACATAAAGTACAAGGATGCTTGGATACTACGTGGCGGCAAAGAACACTATAAAGATAACTCAGAATACAGACGGTTTGTTGAGTTAGCCACACGAGATTTGGCTTCTGTCCCAGTTTCTTCTCAACTTCATGAAACCCCAGAGAAAAAGCCTTGTTCCGAAGTTTTCCCCGTAAAGATCCAGCCAAGTGCTATTGAGATAAGACGATCAACATGCACTTTTTTGCTCGTCGACATGGCAATTAGTCCCTGCAAAACGATATAAAGTTAGAATCACTCAACACTTGCTCCCATAGTATACTTGATCAGACCGGCTAAAATTAAAGTTGCCGCACGGTAGAAACAGCGAGAATTTCAAGATGCAAAATGGTATACATTACAACTGATAATTTAGATGAATACAAAAGATTATCATTTCGTATCTCTACAGCTAAAAAAGAGAAACAAAGTTGAGTGGAAATAGAGGAAGACCCAGAGGAGACATGAACTCTTTAAGTTACATGGAGAAGAAAAGAGAAACAATCAATTCTTTTGCAGCTTCACAGAACAAATGTGACGAGTTCTTCATAAAAGGAGGAACACTCACTACTGGCCATGGTTAATCTATGCTTTATTTTTGTAGGAGCAGTGTGCAATCTAGTTCATTACATGAGCGTCTAAAACACAGAGTCGCCGGGCTTTGTCATTAAGTAATCCCCACATTAGTAATAGGAAAGATGATGGAGGGTTGAAAAATTATAGTAGTAGTTCTACTAGCTCCAAGTGTTGTCATCTCATAAAAGCACAAACTAGTGAGAGATAAATGCAAACTAAAGAGACCATGTGTTATGGAAAGAGAAAAAAAAAAAGTGCAAAAGAAGAAGAAAACCCCCTTGTCGGCCCCAAAAAACAAAAACATGCGAGAGAAGAGGCAAAAAGACCCCCCATATGCTTGCATAAATTGCAAAAGTTCCCACTGATTTCAGAAAAGAGGCAAAAAAAAACCATCTATTCTTGAACACACATGGGGTTGTAACACCTATTTATCTTACATGGCTGTTTTTTTTTTTTTTTTTTTTCAATTTACGCAAAAGGAATGGGTTTTTCCCTCTTCAAATTTCACATGTTTCTTTTTTTCTTTTTCAACTTATGCAAAACAAAATGGTACTTTCACCTCTTCTTTATCATAGGGTCTTTTTGCCTCTTTTCTATAACACTACACGGTCTTCATTTGCCAAAACCCCTAAGTAGTGAAAAGAAAAAACTAGAGTAATCACATATACTAACAGAGGGAGATCTTATTCAACTAAAGTTTTACGGTGATGTCATGGACAAACCTTTGTTTACACCTAATGAACTAGTTCAGGATAAGTTCAGCCATGAAAGATCCCTCACACACAACACATTTGTAACTACTCACATCATTTGAGTTAGAAGAAACTAATCCTACTAAGCATGCTTGAACTCCTTTACTGGATATTGACAAACATAAGGATCTTTTACGAAATTAAAGTAGTCACTAAAAATATTATTCAAGTTGAACCACAGATTATATTCATACCAGTATTTGATCAAGCCATCCCAGCCGCAAGTCGCAACTTTACTCTGCTCCAGTGGATGCCACTCAGCACCAATACAAACCCCATCATGACACTTCAGCGTTCTAAATACTTTGCAACTCTTCCAATCCCAAAACCAGCATCTTCCCTCACCATCTCCTGACATTACAAATCGTCCATCGGGCGAAAAGTTAACCTGACAAGCATACCCAGCCACAATGTGCCCAGCAAACCTCTTCTTCTTATTTAGCTGGAATCTCTCCCTGGTACTGTAAATAAGTATCTGGTTGTCCAAACTCTGACACGCAAGCCAATTAGAATTTGGGTGCAAGGAGATTGCAGGCATTGAGTGCATATGAGGCTCACTAATATACTTTATGACCACTGGGATCCCAAACTCCCATACACGCAGCGACTTATCATCACTTGAGGTAACAAACCTCCTATTGTTATCCACAAAAGTGATTGTGTTCACTGCACCTAGATGCTGATCGTACTCCTGAGTAATCTGTCCTGAATTCATATCCCACTGTACAATCTTCTTATCACTCATCCCCGCTAACAATACATTCTGCTTATCCTCATCCGGATTAAGCCTCACTACATAAGGAACCTTTCCAGTTGAAAACGTCGATATCACTTGCCCCGTCTCAGTATCCCAATACTTAATATTCTTGTCATACCCAGCAGACAAAAACTTAGACCCGTCGTTACTAAACCAAACATCCCGCACAGCTTTGGAATGCCCCATGTAAGTCCTCATGCATTTTCCTGAATTGAACACATCCCAAATCTTCACCTTCGTGTCCATCCCCGCAGACAATATCAAATGACCATGCTTGGGGAAGAACCTAATAGCCGAAACCCCTTTCGTGTGCCCACTCCACGTATGCACCAATCTCTTCGGTATATAACAATGATCATTACTGGCCTTAGCATCCTTAGGCGGCGCAATCCACGACCGACCTTGATAATCACTCTCCTCTTTCCCATGAAACACACTCTTATCCGCGTGCGCCTCACCTTTCTCCTTCTCGCCCCCTTCCTTCTCCCCCTTCTTCTTCGCGTGCTCCTCAGCATACTTCTTCTGTTCCTCCGTCAACTCACCTTGCACCCACTCCTTCTTCCCAGCCCACGGACTCTTCCTATTCTTCATCAACCACGCATCCGTAGCCGGATTCTGCACCTCCTCCGGATCCACCAACGCAACGTCCCCCTCACTCTCCTCCATCATCTCCTTCTTCTTCTCCAACTTCTGCTTCTTCTGCTCGTGCTGCGGTATATTATACACCGATATCCCCTTCCGTTTCTCGTACCCCTCCACATCACCAACATAGCTGTTCTGCGACGGATCAGCCGCGTACCCGAACTTGTAAAACGTATTATACTGTTCGTCAAACACAAAAGGCTGAATGTGTGCGTCCTCCACAAACCCTAATTTGTGATTGCGAAGACCCTGAGCGAGTCCGTCTTTGGCGTAGGGGTGTGCGGGGCCCGCAATAGGGGTCCAGAGCTGGTCGTAGGTAGGGTTGAAGGAGACGAGGTGTTGGGCCGGGTCGAGAGGCTTTTGGGCCTGCGATTGGGCCTGGCCGGCGACGGTGAGGGAGAGCATGGTGTCGTCGACTTTAGGGGCGGCGGATTTTGTAGGGAGGGAGATTCGGATCGGGGAGGAGTTTGGTGAGGGATCTGAAACGTCGTCGCTTTGATTGTCGTCTTCGTCGAGATCGGTGTTCTTGTAGGATTGAAGGAGATCCATGAATTAGGGTTTTTGATTTTGATTTTGATTTTGATTTTGATTGAATTGGGGGGGAAGAAGAATCTGGCGCTTATTAGTTGTTATGTGTTTATGAGTGTGTTAAGGGTTTTGAAGGGAGGTGAAGATGTGAAGATAAGTCGCTGTTGTGAAGAAGCGTATGTCGCGTTTTGGATCTTCATGGTGTTTTTCTTTTGAGTATATATATTGTGGTCCTGTGGATAAGTGAGATGAGAAGAACACTAATGTTTTATTTTATCTTATTTTTGAATGAATTGTGTTATTTTATTTAGGGGGTAAAGTTCTGTACTTCTTTATCATTTTTATTAGAATATCATTTCTTTTATAATTCGGTCGACATAATTTACTTTTCTATTATGAACATAATCTGATAATAACAGTAAAATATGATTAATAGGAATCGCATATTTGAAATCAAAGTTATTTCACATTTTTATCGAATAAAATGGAGATCCGTGCATACTTTTAGCTTAATGGTATATGTATATATATAATTAAAGTATTTTGTAGCTTAGATCACACCTAAAAAGGATATCACCCTCCATGGATGCGGGGTCGATGTGCGTAACCGATGCATGTTCGGACTTTACCGATGAGTTGGGGGGAGTTGCATGCACACAGCGGGGCGTGGTGGTCGTGTTTATATAATTTCTATAGTGGGTTCTCGTTCAAGGCCGAGTTTTTCGGGAGTGTGTATCTAATAGTGGGATGCAGTGTGGACGAGAGCCTTTGTTATCTTCTCGCATTGAAGTACCCGCTTTCGAAGTGAGGTTCACCCCTTTTTTATAGGAGGCTCCGAGGGTAAAAGTGTCTTTGCATACGAGCCACGTGGTGGCTGCATGCAAGGTCGAAGCATTCTTTGTGCGCTGATCGCACTTGAGTGTTTTAGAGTAGGCTACGTAGCTTTGGCATATGCAAGGTCGAGTTCTCATAGTGCGCTAAGCGTACTTGAGTACCCTTCGTTTCTGCTCGCGGGATTGGATAAAAAGGACGATGACAAGACTATTCGAGTTGACATGTCACATGTTAGTGGGTCTTGACGTAAGTATCCTAGCACATATTGGTCTTAGACGCGGAGATAATTCCTTAAGAAGGTTACTTGCAGAGGTCGTTTATGTACGTGTTTTGGTATAAGTTGCTTCGTTAAAGTATCTAAGGTGCGGTATTAATTCCTCTTAAAAAGGGGTAGTTCGTAATGGTTCGAGGGGCATCGCGAAGTTAAAATCCTCGTTTCCTTTTGTATGCCTATGAAAAATCCTCGTTTCCAATTTGCCTATGAAAAATAAAACAAGGATGATCATATCTGGATAGTTGAAAGCTTAGGCTTATACTTTAACATAAAGGTTACAACCTATAGTTCCAAAATTTCAAGGTATAAATATAGACCATGTCTAGTATCATTTTCGGGGTGAATTTTTAAGACATATGAAACAATTTGAAATCTTAAAATCTATTTCACAAGAAAGTGTTATGTACTTTTCCCAAGACCTTTTTTAGTTTTATGTTGGCATACAAATATAATTGTTTCATTAAATATGTCATATGTGCGTCAAATCAGCTACTAAACATATACCCAAAAACATAAAAGACATATAACCTGAAACATAGGAACGTCATACTTTTTCATAGTACACAAAGACTTAATAGTGCAGAATGATTTGAGTATACCCGAAAGGAAATAGTGGATGATTGTGGTATTATGAAGATACATCGGCCCAATGTCATGTATGAATTGCGTCATAAGTGTGTTAATTCTTTAAGTTGTCATAAATTAAAGATGATTGATAATGTACACGAAATCACAAAAAAGCTCAACCCCCCCTCTCCCCCACCAATTTACCATTGGCGTGGAGTATTCTGGTTTGATGAGGTGTCAGATGATGAAGCACTCCTTGTCAGGTTTGAGTCAATCCCTGTTGGATCATAAATCAACTTTCGAGTCTGAGAGTTTTGCACTGAGATACCAGACGGTGAACTAGGTCGGGCGAGAACGATGAAGTCACTATAATGCTAAAGTCAGAGAAGCCCTTAAAAGTAAATAAGTCAAAGTTGCACAATAGACTGAACTTGGGCAAAGAAAGTTGAACTAAGGGGACTAGGCCGACACATAGATCGAATGTGCAATAGGTCGAATCTACACATTTAGATCGAAGGTGCAATACGCCGAACCTGATCCCTTAGCAATAATAGGTCGAATGCAAATTGATGAAGTAAATATTGTACGAGGTGACTAATTACTTTAATCGTCGGATTAGAGACAAGTTGGAACAACTCTTCGAGGGAACGAAGCGCAGGGTCGTACATTGAGGAAGTTCGAACCCCGTGAATCAACTCGTGATCCCACTCGGGGAGAGAGGCTCGAACCTTGCGAAGACCTCGGGCTCGGAAGTGAACCAGAAGGAGCGTACGAGCCTCGAGGATACGACCCTTGAACTATTATTCCTGTAACGAGGGTCCCATACGAGGGTGACGAGGTTGAGCTGAACGAAGTGGAACTAGCGACAAAACTCTAAGTTGATCCTTATCACCCGTCATAAATAAGAAGGAGCTTAACGTGAAACAGATAGCACGAAATTTATGAAGATCACGTGACTACGAGGGTCGAACCAGCTGACGAGGCACCCTCGTGGGGTCATAAAGGCCCTGTCGGACATGACACCTGTCTCGTCCTTAAATGTTTTGTCGGACGTGACACCTGGCAGCGAAGTGCCACCTACGTGATTTTTGCTCGCCTATAAATACCCCTCAACTGGCTGAAGTAGGAGGCTAATGCGAAAACAGGAGTACGACCCCTAGCAAGCATGAACGACCGTTGATCTGGACGATATACCCACCCAGCTGCTTACGAGGTGTGCTTCGTATACAGCCTTCGAGCCCAGGAAGCCAGTGTTTCGAGCTGTAATCTAGTGTTACGAGGGTTTAACCCGTGTTTACTCAAACTTTCCTTATCATAAATAGATCGAATATACGGACAATAAGTCAAACTTATGAACAATCAAAATGTTTACGTAATTCATAATAACAGATGGATAATACATCGAATCTTAATGAATTGATCAAACATTCGACCTATTTGGTTCGTACTTTCGAGTTAGTTAACGATTTAGGTCAAATACTCGACCATTTGGTTTATCCACGTGTCACTCTCACTCACTCATTGGTGGAAAATTATTTACCAAAATACTCCTCAAAACCCATTGGCCTACGAAAGAACAACCGGCAAATATGAAATTCCCTCGACCTCAGAAAAAAATAATAATAGAAAAACCAAAATAACCAGATAATAACAGAAAAAAGAAAACTCAACGTATCATCGTCCTTCATCAGTAGTAGCCAAAGAAGAACACACAAAAATGGCAACTCCTCTACCTCCTTCAACTCTACAACTCCACAACACTTGTGCACTATTCCCATCAACCACAATTCTCCCACGTAAACTCCACGCGCCACCACGCGCCGCCCCGGAAGACTCCTCCTCCTCCACCACATCATCAACCGAACCCGGGTCCGACCCGGCTGACAGCTTCGAGGACCGTCTCTCTCAAGTCCGCCTCCGCTACCGTAGCGGAACGGGTAAAAAAGCCGAAGCTCGAAAGACCCGGAAGGGTAAAAAACCCGGGTCCGAATCATCATCATCCGGGTCGGGCGTATTTCTCCCTCCCGTGCCTCTAAAGGAGTCGGTCTCTGAAGGGTTGGCCGTAGAATTCGGGTTCAGCCGGTATTCGGAGCGGATCAATGGCCGGCTCGCGCTTCTCGGATTAACGGCGTTGGTATTGGTGGAGCTGGCTACGGGTGAAGGGGTGATCAAGTATCATTCTCCGTCTATTGTGTTCATTCAGTTGTATTTTGTGGCTGCTGTTTCTGCATTGTATCTTAAGTTTGATAAAGAGAGAGTTAGTGTGTGGCCTAAGTCTTGAAAGTGGAAAACTCGAGATGGGATTTTGATTAAACGTTTAAAGTTCGAATCTTTTGTACATTTTAAGCTGAGATGTGGCTGGTGGCTAAAGCTGTTCTTTTTAGTTTGTGTTGATGTGTTTTCTTGATTCGATTGTGGAACGGTGATAAGAGCTGAAGAGATGGACTATGTGGAGTAGGAGAAAGTGTTTGTTTCACTGTAATACACAATGCATTTTGCTTATTGATTTCCAATACGCTTTTTGATTACTTTACTGAGTGCATTTCTATTCTATCTTGTATTGTTTGTTGAACTTCTGGTAAAACATTGTTCTTTCATCGCGCTCGTTGTTGAAGATGGATTAGATATGTTTGCTACTACTGAGAAAGGAGCTTACTCCAAATTGATGAATGAATATTGTCCATAAAGAATCATGTGATTTGCAAGGAGAATTGATCAACAGGCATCAGTCTGAAGTGATAATTCTAGATGATGTTTTTGTTATTTCAATGTTATCTGTTTCCTCATTTAAACGATTAAAATTCAAGTCTTTATTTACAAGTTAAGCTGAGATGTGCCTGGTGGCTAAAGCTGTTCCTTTTAGTTTGTGATGATGTATTTCTTGATTTTACTGTGTCGCTTTGATTAGAACTGAAGAGGAGGACTATATGGAGTAGGAGAAAATGTTCATTTGACTGCAAAAGAAAACAGATTTTACAATTGTTGCTTCTCTTATCAATGATTTGATTAAGATTCCAATACGTGTTATTACTTTACCGAGTGCATTTCTTCTGTGGATCCCGCATTGTTTGTTGAAATTCTGATAAAAGATTGTTCTTTCATCACGGAGAGCGCGAACATAGATTAGATATGCTTGCTACTACTGAGACAGGAGCTTATAATTTCTTGTTATATCAAGTTATTGTTTAATAAGTTCTGGAGAACCAGTTTACTTCATGGCTCTCCAGTGAAAGCTCCCATTGATAAATGAATATATGGTCCTTGAAGAAAATCACGTGATATGAAAGGAAAATTTGCTCAACAGTCTCCAGTTTTTATGCCCCATCTAACAGGGTTTATCTAACTTACTATTCTTTTCGGAACTTCTCTAAGAGAATTGCCTTTCTTCCTTAGTTTGGAGATCTGTTATTTGCTGATGGACAACTCTGGAGTGACTTTCTTGCAATTCATACAAGCTAGGTACTGTTATTCTAATACTGCTAACATAGTGTTACCTTGATAATGAGAAACTTAATAAATTGGAAGAAAAAGCTCTGCAAACATAAAAAATCACACTGCTGAATCCATTGTAAATGTTAGGATAAACTGATCATCGAAACACTGTAGATTGTATCACCCTGATAGTGGACAACTTATCTTAAAACTGTAAATTGGAGGTAAGCTTGAAGTCTACAAGAAAACTGTAGATATCCTCACAAACTGATAAGACTTCTATACTTTATAGTGACAATAAAAAAGATTATAACATAGTATCACTTGTGCCGGAAACAAATCTGTAAGAACCATTCTAATTAGAGCTTAGTCTTCTCAAGGATTCTTCATCTTAATCCTTAACTTCCTGGCTATATGTGCAGCTCTAGGATGCACCGGCCTCTTACTTGGATCGCTCTGTTCCACTTCTACCCAATTTATAACCTTTATTATAAGTGATTGTGGAACTTTGCGATCATCTGATTCCGTGGTTCCTTTAGATTTTTTCATGCCCTTCTCCAATGCCTTCTCCAGAAATTCCATAAACCACTTTCCCGATTCACTTTCAATCTGCTTCCCCAATTTGATAGTGTTGGAAAGACTGCATGAACCTGGTTTTTTATTCTCATCATTCTCACTTGCGGATTCAGATGAAAGTACTCCCTTTTTCTCCGAATTCATTTTCTGGGCAAGAGTCGACGATCTCAAATGCTTTCCCAATACCGACCTTTGTTCCGATCTTTCAGGAATAGCTGTCATGGATTTGTAAATGGCAGCCCTTCTTTTCGACGCAGTTGATTCTGGATTCGGCTGTTGGTCCAGTGAATTATGGGCTATTTCATGTAAAATATTGTTGTCTTCAAATTTTCCAGTTGCTTCCCTTTGATCTACGTATGGTTTTTGACTTGTTTCACTTGCAGCTTGAATTGACACCATTTCAGCCACTACTTGAACAATTTGGCCATGAAAATCTAGAAATCGATCAAAACAGCCTGCTGGAGCATCTGGTTTAGCCGATTTAGTCAAGTTTGAAAACATCCTATAAAGCAAAAGAAGGCACAAATCAGTACATCTCAGTAATATATTTTGACTAGGGGATCATATGTAATGAAGGATTACTTGAGAGATCGAACGAGATTCTCCGTGGCTGAAGCATCTCTCAGGGCTTGAAGCGCGATTTTCTGCGCCGTTTCTCTCTGTTGTACAGCTTCCTGAACACATACAATAGTGAAAAAAAGTGAGCTACAATTGGCAACATATATTACTAAGCACTGCTGACAGTAAACATTGATCTAACCTTTCCAAGCAAGCTGAGGCTTCCAGGTAAGTTCATGTGAAGACTTGTGTTTAAGGAGGCTGAATCACCAGTAACAAATTGTGACTGCAAAGTGATGTTCAACTTCGATTGATTCTCCAAATTTCCCCCAGCATTACAAGGAGCTTCCGCATTCTCTGTCCTCAATCTTGGAGGTGGAGTTGAACTCTTCTTCTCCTGGAAAACAAAGAATTACCACCATACTAAAAAAAAAAACTGAAACAGAGTAGTTCACATCTACTATACAGGGCAGATGTACCTACAGTTTTATTAAAGGGACTTTTCAGCATTCTTTGTTCTCTGTCACAAACACTCTTACTCCTAGGAAACTTAGACGACGAAGGCGTGACAACACAGCTTTTCCGCATCAACGGAGTTTCACCCTTAACCTCCGCCAATTTAGACAACAACACACCACCAACCGAAGATCTAACCGCGCTCCCATCCCTCATAGCCTTCCCTCTTATCATCGGCGACATCGCAAAATTCCCCGAAAACTTCACCGCGCTAGGCGGCCTCTCCCTCACAGGCGTACACTGATCGAAATCCAAAGGAACCGGCTTCAAATGCCTCGGCGAACCAAGATTATCACTCCCATTATTAGGCCCTAATCCCCAAGAACCCCTCTTCGGAGCCGAAAGTTTTACACTGATCTTCTGCTCACTCTTTTCCCCTTTTGCTCTCAACCCCATCAACGGCTCCGGAGTACCCATTAAAGGGTGTCGACCAGGTAACGGTTTTGCCCCCTTAACGACAGGAACCGGCGATCCGGGCTCTAATCTATCGACGTAAATGAACTGTCCCAATTGCATCTTGTTGCTCAAGACAAGATCATCTTGTTCAAAAGGAAGACTCACGTATATGGAATGCGAAGAATCGGACACTTTGATGTAAAAACCGTGTTTTGGTAAAAGATTCTTTTCGTCAAGATCAGCAGGAACAATGTCTGTGACCTGCAAAACAGAGCTTCTGTGTTCACTCGTGGGTTTTACACCTGTGTTCATGCCGTTCAACAGTTTCATCAAAATCCCAGGTGCCAAAGCCGCCATTGTTTAATTTTCAAGAAAACCCAAGAAATTGAAGAGTGGATATAGTATAATTCTGTGAGAACAGAATGAGATTTGACAAAAAGATTTGATTTTTATCAATGGGTTTAATTTCTTGACTGTGAATGAAGAAGGGTTTGTTTGTTTTGGCAGGAAGAGTTAAGAGAGAGCGGTGTGTTGTGTGTGTGTGTGAGGTGGAAATTTGGCTTCAACGGTCGGCAAAAACAATCAGAACAATTTTAAATTGTGATTTTGGAACGTTGAGAGGATAACGGTCATTTACTAGCTGTGACTGTGTGGGGGCCACCAAGTCACGTTATAAGTTTACTTTCTAAAAATGTGAATGAATGTAATGTAATGTAAATGTAACTCGCGTGTTTGGTGTAAATAGCGATGATATGTTTAGTAAATGCACTTTTGTTTTTGGGTAAAATATTTCTTCTTGGGCGGTACATTGTCCATGATAGTGAAGCAGGCCAAAATTTATGTAGGGCCCAATGTAATAGCCCATCGTTGTGTAACTAAAGAATAATAATGGTCTGGCCCAAACCAAACGGATTGCATTTAAATTAAATTCAGCCTGGCAACTGAAAAACTAATAATTACATTGTATGCAATACCGCTTTTTGTCGTTCCCTGATTCGTGAGTGGTTATATAATTCCTTTGGATTATTTTCTTCTTTTATTTATTGAGGGGCTGTTTGATAGTCAAGACAGGATTAGATATGCATAAGAATAGTTAGAGAATATAGTTTGTCATTTGCATTATTACACAATTATTTGGTAACATAGTTTATTTCCTATTATAATCACTTTTTCCTCATGAACTATAATCCACCCAAGAGATGGCAACGTTATACTATACGGGTGAGGATCTTCTGTCCCACTTTCTAATTTTAGTATTTTTAGGCAATTCTAAATAAACTCTAATTAATTTAATTTTAACTAAAACTAATTAAAAAACACAACAAATTACCCAAATCCCAAGCAATTAGGATCAAACCAAATCTTTTCATCTTCTTCATCCACTCTCTCTCCATCTCTCGTCCGTCTCTCTCATCTCATCTCTCACCATTAATACATTGATTTTGTGAAGAATATTAACTGGTTCACGTTGTGTTGGTCGAGATGTTTCAAATAAAAATACGAATAGACAAAGGCTTATTTTTTGTTGTTTGATTTGCTACAGGATTTGTTGTAAAGTCCCATTTAACAGCAACCTTGTAACTGCAGCACTAATGAATCTGCAATTTGTATGGAAATCAAAATGAAAGTTTTTCATCTCACATGATGTTCAGTTTTTTGTTTTTTTATTTCTTCTGGACTGTTTATGAGATGAGAGAGACGGAAAGAGAGTGGATGAAGAAGATGAAAAGATTTGATTTGATCCTAATTGCTTCGGATTTGGGTAATTTGGTGTGTTTTTTTTTAATTATTTTTAGTTAAAAATAAATTAGTTAGAGTTTATTTAGAATTGGCTAAAAATACTAAAATTAGAAAGTGGAATACAAGTGAGACAAAAAAAGTGGGACAGAGGATCCTCACCTCATTATACCACATACTTTCACCGTATAGACCAATAGCATGTCATCTCGAATCACATAGCCCCTAATAAGGGTGTATTAGGTGCTACTAAACGTCTCCTTACTTATTTCTACGATTGGAACAATGAGTACTCACTAGCTATTTCCATCATATGTTCAATATCATTGTTGATTTGTGCATAGCCTATTTTTAAACGGCTTGGCCGCATTACTGTTGGATTCATGAAGGACCACCCTGACCTTCATAACACCAGACTCCGCAAAGTGTTTATGTATCTCTATGGTTCACCTCTCTCGCATATGGTGACTATATGGGTTGTATTTCGTAATAATTTGACCGGCTCCTCACTTACCTTAACGCTTCAACCTGTACAACCCATATTACTTTGGCATCTGGACACACTTTCTACATGGACTGAATGTCAATTATGGAAATCCATTGTGATTCAAAACTTTCATGTTGATGAATCCGATTTCTACGATTAGATGAACATCATCAATAGAGAACTTATGCATACGACAGCATTAGCATGACAATCTTGGTCGTCCTCAACCAAACCGAAACAATACTTTTCAACGAGGCTAGGCTAGAGGGGACAAGAAGTTGGCTACTATCACTCGAGGAAGAAGCCAGCATAAAAAACTGTTCTTTCTGAGCAACCAACTCTAAAGGTTAAATTTATTTTCACATCCCGAGATTAGTCCGTCAATGACCAAGTTTTAGGAGCATGATAGATGACATCTAGCTTAGTACTTGGGCTATGTTAGGATGAGTTATGCGAGTATTTCATGTGGGACAATTTGAGATAGTTTAAGAATGACGTTTCGATTAATTGACCGGTTTCCTCAATGTTGAAGCTGTGATGGATTATCGGGTGGCCGACCACATGTAATTCGTCGAATACTTAGGTGTTGGAAAGGTTAATTTGTAAAGTTGATATTGTTGTTTAAGTTTTGATTAAGACTAGCTAGTATACATACTTGATGCTTTATATTTGTTTCCATCCAGGTATACCATTGTTTTACTTGACCTGTTCTGTTGGGATTGACATTAAGCTTTTTTTTCGTGGAATAGGATGAGGATCTATGGTCTAGTTCAATATGTTGATGACTAATAGAGCCCGGGCTAGTTTTCTGGTGATATATGTTCCTCTCTGTTGATAAGTATATATGATGGATCCTCAATAACTGTTATATTCAGTGTTTTACAAACATGAAGAAATGAAAATATAGGTGGCTTTGAATATAATA
Source organism: Misopates orontium (assembly GCA_946800315.1). Taxonomy (NCBI): domain Eukaryota; kingdom Viridiplantae; phylum Streptophyta; class Magnoliopsida; order Lamiales; family Plantaginaceae; genus Misopates; species Misopates orontium. Next base: position 19,794,915 of record OX326952.1, on the reverse strand, counting down.
TATACATAAAAATGCCTCATGAACTACAAATTAACGCTTATCACATATTACGTTTCATGAGCCAGAAAACATTTTAGGGTGTGTGACAATTTGTATCAGGGCATCTGCCTCGCCCCAAAAGTTTGGGACTCAACATTCCTTCCATTGTATTGCATGTTTTTGCATAGATATATGATAATTACAGTGAGTGGTTCTTGTGAAAGATAATGATGTTTTTTCTGTACTGATATCTCTTCTTTTTTCACAAGTTTAATTCTATGTTTCCAATACTTGCACGCTGAGAAAAGAAATGTACTAGCTTTGAAATTCTGAAATCAGTGGGTCAAATAAGAAACAAAAACAAAATAATCAAGTCCCTTAAAATTGTTCAAAATAATTGCAGATAAAGCCGAGAAATTATGCACTATTTAGGTACAATATCAGCGTCAAGCAAACTGCATTAGTATAAAACTTTTTTGAGTCATATCAACTGGACAAGAAGAGGCAACAACAAATGATTCTTTAGGACCCATAATAGAACATAAGCAACACAACAAATTCGACAATCATATATAGTACGGCTACATTCTTTTAAGGTGATCCGTGATTTTTGTTAAGGATGGCTTTTAATTGCTTGCAGTTGTGTAAGTATTTAATGGACAACATTGGATGAGAAAACATTTGAAGAATATAGCAACAAGAAGAAAAAAAAAAAAAAAAAAAAAAAAAAAAGACATTGGATAATCCAAACTTATACGACGCTGAAAAGCTGTTTAGATTTTTTTTTTTTTAATCATCTTCACCTAGTTGTTATAGAATAATGAGCTATACATATTATGAAACATACACAAAAATCTAATTCAGATGGTTAGATTAATAGTACAAACCAATGGACTCATTCACCCGAAAATCATTTGTTTTTAGTTGCTGAATAATATTTGACGCAAGAGCTTCGACCTTATTAATCAATTTTGTGCGTAATTATATATATATATATATATATATGGAAGTACAAAACCTTCCCCAGGTAGTAGCTATATTAGTGCTGATGCATGTGGTGGTTTAATTTTGGCTTGCAATGAACTTAACTATTCTTCTAATTAGCTGCAATATCTGGAGTTAATTTAGAGGAGTTCTTTTAGCTTTATGCATTTGTTTTAGTATATGTATATATTCTGAAAACTCGTCCATTCAGTAATCACAGTAATTCTCTATTAAAAGTTGAATAGTTACGTAATCATTCTTGAAGCTTAAAAGACCGTAAAAGGCAAGGAGTACATATGTAATGTTTTTCAAACTTTAGAAGGTCATTTGTTATTATAAGAACTTCAAAAAAAAATATTATCTCTGAAATCTTAAGGAGTTTTCTGCAATTATTCAAATCTTAGGAATAGCATAATAATCCAAATCTGTGAGTATATTTGTTCTGTTGATTTCACCTTGGAAAGTAGAAAGAAAACTTTTATAAAAGGAGTCAACTGCGTTAAACCTCAAACGACGAGCGTAACAATGTGCCCTCAGACCTATTAAATATTGTGATGTGTTGCTCCATAACTTATTGAAAAATATAAGAATCGTCCATAAGTCTTTGTTTAAATGTTCATTTTGACTTCTTTTTTTATGCATTTTTTGTCCGCTAGATTTAAAACTAGGAGACAATTCACACATATTTTTCCACGGCATAAGATTTTGTTGCAGTTTTCAATAGGTTTTAAAAGCTTAGCAAAGATCCTATAGGTTTGTAGATTTAACGTAATTAACCTTTATAAAAATATGAGTGCTTAAAAGAAGTGAAAAGTAACTGACCAGTTAATTCCCTTTTTTCCCTATTAAACTTAAGAAATACATTTATTTGCAAATATAAACTTTCTCGACTTATTAACAATTATCGATTGGACGATTCATAAGCAAATTCGTACCTGGTGAAAAGAAATCATTGGTACGAAAGATTCCTAAATAAAATTTCTGACAATCAAACTTCAACTGGTAAAGTTGGCATCTAAAACAGTGAAAAACATGATTTTATCCAAGCCACACACACACCACATGGTCACGTCCAAGTGTGAACCACCTAATACTAATACGATATGATCAAATGTCTGCATAAAGGAAAAAAAGAAAAAAAAAATGTCTCCTTTTTCTTGTTAAAGCCTTTACTGTCTCCGAGCCAATTTTCCTTTTTGACAATCTGTCTCGTGTAGTTATTTTATAACATTGTTTGCAGGTTATCGCGCTTTGTTCCGACTTTATCCAATACGCGTTTTATAAGTAGTGGACGTTGATTCTCACTAACATTTTTCTTCAATTAACATGAGGATAATACCTAGCTAGTGCTCTTGTTTAGCTACAACAAATCAAACTCCATTCTTTAGGAAACCAAGTACAAATATCAACAGAATCAACAGAAATACCAAAATTTTACACCAAGAAAAGCAGTACTACACATTATGGTACTAATTTATTTAGTTTGTTTCTAGTGCAAATATTTGGTGGCAGCAGAAATGAAGCAGCTTATTATAAAAGAGCAGTGGCCCAACAACAGCTGGAAGTATAATGGCTTTATCCCTAAAACTCTATAGAAGCACATGACACTCACACACACACAGTACAATGACTGGTGAAAGAGGACAACTGAATTGTTGCCACATAGCTTTTTACATACAACATGTGAGTGAACAAACATATAGAGTTGTGGGCTCATTAGTCATTTCATTCTCCAACTCTTGTCTTTGCATAGACATTCTTTAGTCTTCGTTCGTTTCTTCTTTTCTAACAAATTATTTAGGTGAGGGAACTACTCCCCAATTTAGGGTCAGGGCATTTCACATGTCTCAACCAGAACTTACATTAAACATACAAGTTACCTACCAATAAAGATCGCACAATTCTTATTAATTGAACTAACCTTGATCACCTTTTCACTTAATCTCACTCACATGTATTGGACATACATATTACATATTGATGTGTTAGAATTGGTCTGTTTAGTTTATCATGACGTGAGACGGAACTTAAGTAGAACAAACTAAGAGAAAGAGGAATACCAATTGACTCGTTAATGGTCAATTAGACCGTGATAATACCTAAATAGACCCTGGTTAGGTCACTTTGACCTTGATCGTGGCCCCTGAATATGGTCCGTCCCAAAGCTGACAAACGGAGTTCTCGACCTATCAATCGTGAACATCGGTTCGATCAACCATTTACTCAATGTAACACGTGCCTTGAGATAGTGTTAGTCACTTATCATCTGACGAGTATCGAGAAGTTACTGACCTATAAATACACTTGACATACTCACTGAGCTCGATTGATCCTACCTCGAACACATTGTGCTCCGTATCATGCTCAATGATATCAATTAGATCGTGCATGGTTTTGCGTGCAGATTTTTCGAACTCAAGCTAAAGCAAATTTCTAAGGAGACCTAAGTCTAACATGATGTATCAAATTAGCCAAACAAAGATATCCTACATCGAGAGATCATTGGTAGCCTAACCTTACATATATAAAGTCTAGACAACCTTTTAACAATTAAATTAACACCCGTTAGTTGTTCAAATTTTATTTACTTGTATAACTTGTTTTTACACTTTTGCAGATCACATAGTTGACTCAAGTTTTGAGAAGAACAAACACACACACACACATGTAAAACAAAACATGTAATAAAGGCGACAACATGAAGTAGGACTGATCAGACTTAATTCTTACGACCAAAGCCATTTGAGAATTTATAAAAGTGAAGCAAATCTTGTTGTGGATAAACTAGAGTTTATAAGTTGGGCAATGAATTGCATAGGACAATGTTATATTGAATATAGACGCGTGAATGATTAATATAACTATTTTGGACATTTCACCTACAAAGATACCCCAATTCGTTGTGTTGTTTGGCGTTTCATCAACCGTGACTTAAACAGACTTTAGTTCTCGTGAGTGCACTGATATTATTATACGCGTGAAGAGCATTACTACTTTGGACCTTACCTATAATGAATGAATGGCCCAAGATTCCCCCTTATGATATTATTCTAGTAAAAGCCTAAGGAATTTTAACTGAATTTAATAGATCATTTACACTACAGACTACAGAGTCAATTTGGAGTAGTTCTATCCTGATATTTAGCAATGATGAAAGGTTCTTAAGGCTCCATATTTCTCTAATCTCATTCAATTATTAGTACATGTGGAGCTCATGACTATTTTTAGTTAATCTCAGATCATATTTTAGTACATGTAGAGTTCACTACTTTTAGTAGTCGAATTCTCTAAAACATAGGATCTCTAAAGTCTTTAAACAAAACTTGGTGCTAAATTTCAAAAGGGATAAAAGCATTAAACCCCCTATACTATTGCCCATGTTGCACTTTGCCCCCTGTCCTTTTATTTTTTGCGACTTGCCCCCTGTACTATGGATAAATAAGCACTTTGCTCCCTGAGTCACTTTTTCACCATTGGATTTGCATACGTGTCAATATTTTTTGTCGTTGGATTTGGACTCAGGGGGCAAAGTGCTTATTTATCTATAGTACAGGGGACACGTCGCAAAAAATAAAAGGACAGGAGGCAAAGTGCAACAGGGGGTATAGTTCAGGGGGTTTAATGCTTTTATCCCATTTCAAAATCCCTAAAATGTATCCATAGGAATCACAGACTTTGCATTCACCTTTGGACTTCTCAACAAACTTAGTGTCTTATAATGACTCATTCACTTTGAATGAGTAGTACACTAACTTTGCATTGGAAACTTCTATTCAAAAACTAAATGCTTGTTTTTAGCCTTACTAAAAGAACTCATGCAAAAGACGAGTTTGCACTTAGACCGATATACTCAATTCTCAAGTCAACCATATTTACATCTTCATGCGTTAGGAATGATATCCAAAACTAAATGAGTACAGGAGTTATTGCTGCATTAGTTACACAACCAAGCTCATCAATGTTAGTACAAGTACAATAGCAAACAAATTGAACTACACCCACCAACAAACTGAAAAAGAAGAACAATATCCTTAGTGATATTTATAATTAATAATTGATAAATCATGAACCGAACCATTGATCACAATCATTTAATCTACCAACTATATAAATCTAAAAAGTTACAAAAAGGTAACTTGACAGTAAATAAATTGAGTTTTACTTATAATGTCAAACCAGTGGTTCACCCTTTTGTAACACAACTGGTCCAACTCCAAACTTGCAAACAAATAGTACTTTCAATCAATCAGCAATTGCCCAAGTCATATCATTCTGAAAAATCCAATGGCATACCTCAATTTTCCCAGGGCTTGAACCCAATGCAACAAAAGCTCCATGACCCGAGCTCCAAGTCGACGTATCCAAATGACAAATGGCAACACCGTGGTTGATTTTCGACTTCGATTCCGGATCCAAGATATCCGCTTCGTAGACCCGGACCTTCGGAACCGAATGACAATAGTATAGCAAATACGGATATAGACTCTGATGACAAGACACTGATTTGGTCACTTTCCCACCGTTGATCCCTTTGACTTTCCCGATCATGATATTACCTTTCGACCCTTGAGTATTCTCCGTGGTCCGAACCGCCACGTTCCGCCCTAGCACGGATGTCGCAAAGTCGATCATATCCTCAATGGACGCCACACACCTCTTAGTCTCCCCAGGACTCGGCGCCCTCTCGCACTCGCTCAACGAATCCGTGAACATCTTCGTCATGCTCGAGTCCTCGTCCCCCGCGTGGAAAATCTTCTTCATATCCGCGAGCTTCGACGTGGCAAAGGGCAACTTCGACACGATGACTCGGGGCAAAAATGACCTTTTCGGCATTTTATCGCGAATGTCCGGCATAGGCATAACAGTCCCACTCTTCAACATCTCCTCCCTAAAGAACTTCCCAGGCTCAACCCATTTATTCTCTTTACTACCCTTAGCCACCAAAGACGCCTCCACAGACGAACTCTTGTTAGCATAAGTAGAAAACTTAACACCCTGTTTGGCATAATCCTTAAAAGTATTGTTCACACCATAAACCTTGAAATCAACATTGTGACCAATCGCATCTTTACCATATCCACTGAATTTATCAGTGCCTTCGTTAAATGATTTACCATAATTCTCAAACCCAACTTTAGCCGCATTGGAGTTTTTACCATAGCTCTGAAAATTATCATCACCAACATTGGCCTGGTCCCTATAATTCTTAAAAGTCTCGACCGCGGCATTGCCTTCGCTACCGTAATTCTTGAAATTATTCTCCGGCACATTCGTGTTCGTGCCGTAAGACGTGAAAGTATCATTAGCACCATTGCCAGTCTCACCGTAATTGTTAAAAGTCGAGCCGATTACATTAGAATCCTTACCATAGCTCGAAAACTCGCTCAACGCGCCGTTTCCGTTTTTGCCATAACTCGTGAACCTCTGGTCCCCGGAGTTGGCCTCGCTCGTGTACTCATTGAACGACTGCTTGCGACCGTTGCTGTTGTCGGAATAAGACGTGAACCGCAAGTTAGGCACGTTCACTTGGTCGTTGTAATTATTGAACTGGCCTTCTCCGCCGGTGGCGGTGGTGCCGTACGTGTTGAAGCTCTGGTCGACGACATTAGACTCCGTCGCGTAGGCGGTGAACCTCTCGTTGTGACCCGTGGAGTCCCGGCTGTATCTCCGGAACGTGTCTACGACAACGTTGTCGTCGTCGGAGTAGCTCTTGAATGCGTCGAGCCCGCCGAGGCGATCGGTGCCGTAGTTGGTGAAGTTTTTGTCGGAGTAAGCTGCGAAATTGACATTGTCATTGTGCTTTTCGAGCGATGGGGATAAATCCGGGAAACAAAGGAGGTTGGCTTTTTTGCAAAAATCCGGTAGTTGTGTCGACAGTGCGTTCTGGTCGGATGTCAGCTTCGTGAACGCCGCGTACTGCGCGGCGGTTAGCGGGGAAGCCTTTTCGAGTAGGAATTCGGGTTTCGCCAGGTCGTTGGAGATCTGTTTCTTCCAGTACCGCGTTACGTAGCCTTTCGGCGTAAACGGGTTTTCCTGGGCAGAGACCTGCACAGAAACAGAACAGTAGTAGAGAGGATTGACATTTATTCATTTATATAAATCATCACGAAGACAGACATTGTAAAACTATTTTAGAGAAATTGAGTAAGTAAAGATTAAGTTTAGGACAACATGTGAAAGAAGAGTGTAAGAGAGATTTGAGTTTCTTACATTGAGAGTGAGGAGGAGGAGGACTAGGAGGAGCAGGAGAGGGGGGGTGGTGGTGGTGGTGCGGTGCATTTTATTTAATTTTTATTTTATAATTAAATTGTTGTGGTGGTGGTGGTGATAATAAAGAATGTTGGTGGGTTGGTTTTTGGTTGGAGGTGAGTGAAGGATTATATACTGTGAGATTTGTGAAGGAGAGAGCGGAAATGGAGGAGTGGGGCTGAGTTGTGTGCTCTCTTTTTTTTTAAAAAGAAAAAGTAAAAAGTTTTTGGTTATTGGGTTGTGTAAATTGTGTATAGTTGGGGGTTGGGAGTGGGGGGATTGGAGTTGTTTCTTATTTGTTTTTACGCACTTAAAAGTTTGGATTAGACACAAGAGTCGATGCAAAACAACAGTTGTATTTTGTCTTGCTTTGAGGAATTTTAGGTTTAGGGGTTTATTTTGTTTCAATACCTTTAGCATAATGTCTAACTTTCCATTTCCTTTTGAGTTGGCGAAATTTTTTGTGTGAATTCTAAATACAAGGCTAGAATTACGATATGTATCTAATGTCTCGTGTTACCGCTCTTTGTTTCACTGTTAAATTCCCACACTTCCGAATAATTAATGATGAAATCTTTTTGCGGGTGGATACAGAGATAATGATAATTATTTGTGACATAGTTAAAACACAGGTATGTAAGTTTTTCTTAATAATCATCATATGCTTCATAAATGTCGATATGTCATGTTCAATGGTACAAATTTGACATAAAAGATTATATATTTTTGATACGAGATATTGCAAATAGGCTTATTTCTAGTTTACATTCTATAATTGCACTGTTTGTCATTTATGTACTGGATGTGATTACTTATTTCATGCAGGATGCAATTGATGTGACTATATGAAATTTATTGACCTTTAATGTAAGAAATCAGAAAGATGTTGAATTTCTTATAGTTTGTTGTAACTGAGTTATTGTACAGCAATGCTATAAATTAACTTATCTGGTAACTGTCATGAGCATTATCAGGATTTTCTAAACTAAAACTCAGGCAATGCAATTTTTACCATTTAGGAAAGTTCAAAATTTAACCAGTTCAGTTCCTAAAAAAGTGGACTAAAAAGAATGGAATTTTCCACATTTGACAGCAGATGAGTTGGGGGTTTTTTTGAGGGGTAAATTTCATCCACCTCCCCTGAGGTTTCTTCTCTCTCTACCCACCTCCCCTCTAGTTTGAATATTTCCATCCACCTCCCCTCTGGTTTGGATTTTTCCCATTCACCTCCCCTGAGATGGTAGACTATTAGTCAACAATTATATTTGAGGGGTAAAAGTGTCACTTGATAAGAGAAAAAACTATTAAATTGTTATTCATAACACAACCAAATTACTTAATAAATTGAATTGCAATATGCAATATTGAATGGAAAATTTTATATAAAAACTTGTATTTAGATAGTTAAAATTTTAGTAATAACATTCATGTTCATTGCAAACAATACATAATTAAAAATAAATAATGTGGAATACAACATTCAATAATTCATATATCTTTCTATTGCTAGTTAAAAGTCTTTGAACCGTACAACTATATTAAATTATTAATTTTGTTATATTGTTTACAAGATATATGAGCTATTGAAATATTAGTTATACGATTATATTTATAACACATCTAAGAAACTTAATGGGTCTACAATTATTAATATATAGTATCGAATAAAAAGTATTAATCGAAAAATGTTATATTTATCTAATTATATCGTGGAAATGCTATATATGGAATTTAGTAGTGTTTGGCCCTAACTTTAGGGTCCAACTCTATTTTATACTTATGCTAAAATGTGCTTGTGTTTTCTTTTCTAAATTAAACATTGTTTGAATCCAATTATCGTCTACATAGCCATGTATTTATTTATTTATGTTCTCCTTATTATATATTAGGGTAAGCCCAAAATACATTTGTGCATTTATTATATGTATATGTTAGTTGCAATGAAAATATATATTATTACTAAAATATAATTATTTAAATATAAGATTTACATCTAATATTGTGTATTAATAATTATTAATTAATTAAGTTATTTTGTTGTGTTGTGAATAGATATTCAATAATTTGTAGTACTTTAATATTGATTGACACTTTTGCCCTCCAATTTAAACTATTAGCTAACAATCAACTAAAGGAGGGGAAGTGGATGAGAAATTTCAAACTAGAGGGGAGGTGAATGGAATTTGCCCTTTTTTTAGGTTAAATTCTGAATTGCCACGTGGACACCTAGGGTTGGTTGGATGTCAACATTCAAATGGATCGTAACGCGGTTTGAGCATGAAGTGGTGATAAAAATAGAGAGCTGTCCTTCAGGCCAAGGACAAAAGCCCGTGACCAGGGACAACTTCTGTAATTTCATCTGGGACTTGAGGGTGTTCTTGTCAATTCAGGCTTCTTTTTTGTAGCATGCGGACCACCCGGTCTAACAATTTCTGTCTTTTACCTTTTGCTTTCCCATAGTTTTTATTTTTTTGAGTAATTATGTCGTATAATCAGTTCGGTTGTTTTTTATAATAAGAGGAGTTGGCAATTTATCCGTGTGTTATGCTAAATTGGCAAATTACCTCTCTGTAAAAAATAAATATGTAAATTGGCAAATTACCTTCTTATATAGGTATGTGTAATTCAGTTGCACAAATTTGAGAGTGGGAATAGTTTTTTAGGCGAAAAAGTACAATTATACCTTTTTCTTAAAAAAATATGTAAATCCTTGGTTTAATACTTTAAATTGTAAAAAAAAATGCAAAAACTGAAACTAAAATTTAAAAATAAGTTAGGGATTTCATAATATGTATGTTTTATAATATTTTTTTATGCTTTTACTCATAATTCTTTAAAGAAGGGTTATAACAAAAATTGAAATTATAGAAAAGAAAATATTGAAAAAAAATAAAAGTATTTTGGTCATTAAATATAAAAGATACACTAAAAAAATTAAAGGGGGTGATGTGTCAATTTCTAAAATCACGTGGAGGTAATTTGCCTATTTATTTTTCAAAGGGAGTAATTCGCCAATTTGACATAGTATAGAGAAGTGAATCGCCAAAAACCCTTATAATAAAAATATGCAGTGGAAGACCGGAAGTACAACGATATACTTCCCTTAAAAAAAAGTACAACTAAAGACATTGTATTGACTATGTTGTTGATTACAAAAAACTGCACTATTTCAGTTATTCTTATAGTACGTAATTCTCCATATTTCTATTCTTATCGTACATTATTGTTTTCAATAAGAAATTCTTGTATACATTGTGGCCTGTGGGTCATGTTATTGATGAGAGATTGCAGTTTACAACATCTCTCTTATGTTTAGCAAAGTGGTAGTGATGAACATATATATTATATAATAACTTATTTAGGTACTTATATTAATTTATGTGTAGTTTGAAATTTGATATCGTGGTTAGATGGAATAAATATGAATCTAGTAAGACAAGATTAAGCCTACGTGGCACCATAGTCACCCATTTATTATCCTTTCTCCCTCCGTTAGATTGAAATAGTTAATGGCTTCAATGCACGATCAAACATTACCATTTTGTCCCCGTATGTGTATATGAAATAAAAGAAATTCAATTTTTTTAAAACTAGAGCGGCAATGATACTGAAACGACTGAAATTGTTGCCACATAACAAATATCAAATCATAAATTTAGTTAATGATAACAAGTTGAATACCTTAAGGGATAACATCTCTCACCTTATGAGGATTGGTTCAATATGAGTGACAACCATGAGGTATGAATATTATCAATGACGCATCATCTTTTGATTAATATTGTTAACAAAATTACTAGTGCACAATAATAACACTATTCTCCTTCTCCTTGTTTGTTGTGTATAAATTAAAAATTGGTTTAAAATTATAATACAAAGCACAAGAAAATAATGAATTGATCCATATATTCAACAAATTATTCAATCTTGATTTAACTCACTTTATCATAATTTTCGGGAAAAATGAAGAGATCAACAAAAACCGCCTCTTCACAAAGAAAATTTATGAGGTGCAACCGGTGCATAACCTATAATAAATCTGTGCATAGTTCATAGAGTATTTGTCTCACCATTTTAAAGACTTCTTTATAATTTAAATTTAAAAATAATATATTCAGAAAATCAAAATCAAAGATATGGTGAACTAACTTTTTGTTCCAAAATAAGATTTTTTTTAATGGTCTTAACTTAGAGCGGGAGTCACTAATGTTATTGAAACGCTGGGAAATATTGCAACTTGCAAGCATGTTACCTTAATCCACATGATATGCTATTAATTTTGTTCCCTTTTTTCTTTTAATAATATCAACATTGTTCCTTGAATTAATCTTTCTAAATTTTTCTAAATTGAGCGGAAAGTGACGTTAGGGTGACGAAACTCATTCGATCCTTAAAGTACATTTTCTTTTGGATATCACCAGAGACGTTACATTTAACTTTATCTTATTGTTCACAAGATTCTATTGATAAACAATAAACATATACATAAGCAACTGTAAGTTGCTATTAGATTTAATCTAATTAAAAACTTTTATAATTTGAACTGAAAGTGACGTCAAGGTGACGACGAAGCTTGCTCAATCTTAGGCAAAAACAAAATTGTGTTTGAAAGAATAATGTATCTGAAGCTATTTAATCTTTTTTCTTTTTTCTTTTTGTTGACTTGTTATTAAAAATCACTTAAATATTGAGTACATAGTGAAGTATGAGTTGGAGCGCCGAGAATTGGTCCCTGTCTCGGTTTGAATTGTGGTGTGGTTAGGTAATCATGATCTATTTTTTTTTTTTTTTGGAGAAATTTCTTTTGAAGATTTTATTTATTTAACATTTTCTTTAAATTATTTGAAAATATTTAGCACTCGAATGCACTGTACTGAAAAAATTCTATTAAATTTATATGTCTAACATCCTATATCAAATTAATCATGGATGACGTTAAGTCCGCGATGAACTCTAAACTTTAATAATTGATCTCAGTCATATTAATAATTACTCAATTAGTCACATTTTAAAATCCTTGATGTGGCATAATTGTACTTAAAATCTTATGATCCTTAATGAGGCATTATTATTGTATTGAAAATCTTATTAACTAGTTTCTCTAAAATGTCTGTCGGTAGCATTATTTGATTAGAGCAAGCGAAAGATTCAAATCATTCTGAATCAAAAAGAAAAGAAAGAAACACACACATACACACAAAAAATGCATTCTGAAGGTTTCCAACTAATACATCATGAGACCCAATAATTTCCATGAAAGTAGCTGAGGACATGTTTGTCTACACCCCATATATTTGTGTAGTAATTTTTACGAAGATTTTTTTCATGTGCCCAAATCCAGTATTTTCTAGTTATTGCCGGGAAAGAAAAAAAAAAAAAACAGACAAATTGTCATCTAGAAGGCACCTAATTTTCCTATATCTTATCGAAATGTTTGGAGAATTGAAACAAAATTTGTGACTGCAAATAAAACGCAATACAGTTACATATGTGACATGGGCTGGGCTGTTGGAGTTGGGATGTGACAATTTAGCTTGGCTAATGATCAAATAAATGATTTTAACATTTCGATACTTCATCCGGCCGTATTTTAATTACAGAAAATAAGCTAATACTTTTTTCCTATTTGAATTTATACTTAAAACGATTAATATGATCATGTTCTTCAATTCTCTTCTCGGGAAATTAACAATCACGGAATGTGTTTGACTTTCTTGTATTTGTACAAGCAACTTAAAAAGTATTGGACTAAGATTTAACGTGCACAGGGAAAATATACATATTCTCAATATGTCAAGCACAATTTTTGAATCACATGTCATGCTAAACAATTTCACGTGAATTCGTAATTAGTTTGATTCAATTCTAAACTCACACCATGCACTTTAAATTTATTAAGCATATGGTAAATGCCTCTACACCATTGGAGGTATACGTGATCTAATTACAAAACTTTTCCTTACTATTTGAAATTATGGAGACACCCCTAAAGTTTCAAATACTGTAAATATTAAAATCTGCTAGCCTAGTGATATTTTTCAAACTTTATTTATTGTATCTGTAATTATTCAATACTCAAAAAGATCTATATGTAATATTTTTAAAATTTAAAATGATATTTAGGTAACTATGCAAACGGTACGAGTATTACGATATCCTCACAATATGTATCATATAACTTTCATGGTGACACATAAAATGCCATTTTTTTTTCTTTTTAAAATATTTCGTTAGATGAAATTTTAAGCATATCGAGTAATTATTGCAAATACTTTTGATTCCTCGTCTCAAATAGAGCTATCTCAAACTCTCAATCAATAACCGCTACACATATATAGTCCATCCATGCACCCGATATTTCAGATCTGTAAACCTCTTATTATAGTAAATAGTACATGTCCAATTGTGAGTTCTGCACGCAAGAAACATTCGCTATCAACATGTCCAAATTTTTTGTTACTATTATTCTGCCTATTCTCAAGGAATATGGAAAACCTACTAGCCTTAAGCAGATCAGAGTCTAATAATTGAGGGCAATTGTCAGAATAATTCAACGGCTTTTTATAATTAATTCAACAAATTAGAATATGGACAGTTAATTATGGATACATCATTGAGTTTTAGTGTAATTACATAGACCTCTCTGCATTCTCTAAAAATTACAAAAATACGCCCGAAAACTTCACAAAAATTTAAACTGGGGGGGGGGGGGGGGGGGGGGAGGGGTTACTATCCACCCACACGGTGTAGTTGTAGTTATCTCTTAAATTCTTGGTGTACTTTGATGTACAAATTAATTTCCTTTTATGACGTCACTACTCGCTAGAGTGGCGTAGTCGTTGTATATATATATACAGTAGCAATTAATAGTATAGTACATTAGTGTGGGCTTGAAATTTGTTTTGGTGCAGGAGTCATCATAAACTCCATTACTTATTTCTGGTTGGTAGCTCTAATTAATGTTAAAGCATGGGGTTCGGGCCATTCTGACAAACTAGTACACATGAATGAGAACATGTTAACTAAAGAGTTGAGTATTTTGACCATAGATACATGGACCCCTAGAAGCTCAAAGTACGTGATTACCTATGTATACGTTCAAAGAAGTTGTAAAGTTCAAATTAAATTCCCAAAGTACTAAAAATATATTGATTTAAAACAAAATTTGAGCTAAGTTATAACACGGAATCGTCAATTAGTTTTGAAATCGGAAGTAAGTTATGTGCTCTAAGATTGTGGTAACTGCTGCAATTATCAGATATATTTATTTGTAAATTAATAAAATTATCCGAAATGATCAAATGAGAACACGTGTGGACAACAAAGTAAAACTCTTAAAATAAATTTTAAGAATTTTAAAATTTTTGACCACTCCGAACTTCAATAAAACATATTGATCAGTGAAGCTTTTACAACCTTCGCAACGAAAAATTATTTTAAGCGACAGTTGTATTGCTGACGTGGTGCAACCAACGGTCAAAATGATAATAATTTCGTAAAGCATAGGCATCAACCACCCTACAATCTCATTCTAACCACACATTTACACTAATAACCGACTTGTTGGAGCACCTCATCGTATAATAGTTGCACCAAATAATCTCTCCTTAGCAACACACAACTTTAAATTAATTTAAAGGCATCTTACATTTAAACTTTGAAATAAGAACTTTTTAAATCAGAGAAAGAAAAAGAGCTTTCAGGTTAATTTGTTCCACGCTGGCCATTCATGAAGTCAATGCCTTCAGAAACGAGATTAATATTGATTCCCTGAATGGGTTGACCAAAATCATGTGAAGCGCGCATCTTAGTTTTTCTTCATAAATAATTAAATATTGCCTAACTACGAATTACATGATTATTTTATCATACATTAACTGGCAGGACATTGATGCTCTGGTTATACTCAGAGTTTGTTTGTCTCAATTATCATTACAGTATCTATATTTTTTTTTTAATTATCACAATAATGTGTCATTACATTATGTGATGAACACATGTTCTCTAAACCACTATTCATGCAATAGTAATATAATACATAAATGGGTAAATTCTATTCACCTCACTTGAAGTATTTATTGTCTTTCACCCACCTCCCCTCTATTTTAAAATTTTCTCATTCACCTTCCCTTATTGGACAATAAGGGTAATATTATCATTTTAAAACTAATCTAACGAAAAAGAATTTGGGCATAAGAAACACACCTGGGACAAAATATCCTCTTCTAGATCCAAAATATATAGAACGTACGATTTCCAATGTTCTCGAATGGTGAAAAAAGTTTGGAGTGGCTCTTTTCATTAACTTTCTTAATCAAAATCAGATCTCGAATGTGATTTATCGTTTCATTATAAATAGTGCAAAAACTAATCAATCAAGTAACCTTTCTGAAAGGTAAGGACTTTTAGGATTTTAAATTGTGGTTTTAAACATTCTTGTCAAATCCATCATCTCCAACGTATAATTTTTTTGTTATCTTAATTCAAAAAAATATGTTTTTAAGATGGCACTTATATAGATTTATTTCTTGATAGGTCTCTTTTATTCAAGGATACAATATTGAATTTTCACAGTCGGATTTCTGCATTTTCCACTTTGAAAAGGTTAAAATGCTTTAAATGAAAAAAGCTACTATTGGGATATAGTTAGCTAAATTAATATGGACATAGATGCTTGGCGAAAAGATAAAAACGTTTGTGGATGAAAAGAGTGTGTTGATGCTCTCTATGCTAACTTGCAGCATATGTGGTGATTAGATATTTAGATTATTATAGAAGTATCAAGGACTAATAGTTTTTTTAGAATATGGCCTTATTATATACTAATTAAACAATTTTTTAGTGTTTATCATCCAAGTTATAAAACTAATGGTAAATTCTTCCTAATGTTTATATATTTCTTGTAGTTGAATGCATTGTGTTGTACTACTAGCTTGTATGATTTCGTATTTTTTATTTAATTAACGATGTACTGCCTTTTATTCTTGATATTTATGTTTAAATGACAATTGTACCCCCAGCTTTCAATTAATTGACTGACAGTTAACTGAGTCCAAAAGAGGTTCTTTGAAAAATTTCAGATCAAAGTAGAGGTGGACATAGGAAAATAATCAATAACAGAGGTAAATGAAATTTCCCTATACTTGTTGTGACGGTATATAACGAGAAATGCATTTTTTTTTTTTTTTATAAAACAACCTTTTAATTCATTTCCCATGAATACTCAAACTGGTTGAGTTAGTACAGCTGTTATTTTGTCACTCCACATGGTATAAGACTATAAGCTGCTTAATGTCACTAAAATATTCCGCCTGCTATTATCTATGTTAAGTAATTATTATTCAAATATTTGAAAGACTTTAGGTCATACATGAAGATCATGTGATAAACCTCTTTCGTATCTTTGTTTAGAAATAAAATACAGACAGGATATGGGACCGTGTAATATATATATGCTGACTTTGACCCCTGTAATGTAATCAATATTAAAAAAAAAAAATTATTTGAATGAACACTTGCGAATTCTTTATTTGAAGCTATATGAAATTTTGAAGCACTTGAATATAGTTGTGCGTAATCATTGGACATTTTTTATGTCCAAAAGGTTAGAAAGCATCATCTCTATCTAACCTTATAAGAAATTTATTTGTATTTAAAAAAATTCAAAAAAATCGAATTTTGCGAAATGGCACATGTTGATCAATAGTTTTCCTCTTGAAAATACCACTCACTGGAATCTCAAGTTTGATTAGTACTTTCTAGAGCAGAACTTAACTCTACTAGTGTGCCACTTGAATTATCTCTCTCTTTCTCCCCCCTCCCCTATATATATATATATGCCCTTACAATTTTTTTTTAGTAATTTATATTCACCCATGTATATTGCTCTACAGTCTATCGACTTTAATTATGGAATCACGCTTTGCTAGTTCGGCGAGATAAAATATTTTTCATACCATAACTTGACATGATTTTCATTTTCATACCTTAATTTGGCACTCATCAATTTGCATACCATAAGTTGAACACTTTATTCACATTGGGTACTTCGATGCCGGAAGCGAACATGCAATTGACGTGGAATATACTGAGGTATAAGGTTGGAATCGGTCTAAATTGATCTAAATCTCCAAATTTGATTTTATCGGATGACACATTGTACTTTTTCGAGGCCGAAGTATCCATTGTGAAGAAACTTTCCAATTTATGGTATACAAATTGATGAGTGTCAAATTATGAAAATAAAAATCGTGTCAAGTTATGGTATAAAAAAAGATTTTTTCTCCAGTATGCATTTACGTACAACTATATGCTGGGATCGTCGTCGAATCAATCTCATAAAAAACTTAAGTTGAAGGTATATATATAGTTTGTGAGTTATGTTTATTAGGGACACTACTTATTTATAAAGGAGTTTATACATAACTTTTAGTATATAATTGTTTCAAATAACTCTTAGATAGTTTAGAATATAATTATCTATCTTTTGTGGAATCCTACTTAATTTTAGTATTTATTCTTTTGTATCATTCTTTATCTTTGTTTTTCTTTTTGAATCTCATGATTCACCAATTTTAACAATTTCGACTTTGTATCTCTTATATCCGATAAAATAGCATCTTAACAATCTACGTAAAATGATCATATTGTAATATATATATATATATATATATATATATATATATATATATATATATATATATATATATATATATATATATATATATATATATATATAAAAGAATATTCTCTCACGAGCGCGCACATACATATATTTATTCAAACTTCAAAAACATGCACACATATGTCCATTTTCATGAAGAGAAGCTTCAAACGTCTCATTCAGATGGTAAAGTTAGAGTTTTTATTTCTTTCAAAGTTCTAGCTAGTTTGTAAAATAAAAAATAGAATATATAAACAAAATATTAATTGAAGTAAATTTATCGCCCTTCATTATAATCCACGAGTAATATTTATCTCGAGACAAATTTCTAAATTTATTTAATTGCTTCTCATACAATTATTCAGGTGGTGTTTGCAAATGCTTAAAAAATGAGTTTGTTGACTACTTGTGTTCAAAGTTACTTTAAGTGATTTTTCATAAAAAGGCGGGAGTGTTTGCAAATCTTTTTAAAAAGCTACTTATAGCATTAATTAGGTGTTTGCAAAATTAATGAGAAATGACTTTTTCTTTTATTTTTTTTTTTAAAATATAGCATACTTTTGCGGCTTGTGTTTTTTCGAACTTTTTTTTGACCAGCAGAAGCAAAAGTCAGTGTTGCAAACACTAAAAATATGATTTTGCGGCTATAAAAGCCAATAAACTCTTTTTATAAGCATTTGCAAACACCACCTCAATCTTTGATTGAAGATTCTTGTAACTATTTCATTTTTTATCAACCACCTCAGTAATGTATTTCTGCGGTAAAGATATCTTTGAAGCACGACATGACTAGTAAACGAATCTTTAAAGTTTGAACCTAAAAATTTCCACTTTCATTCCATAACCTATTGGAACAACGTAATTGATATTCTTTCCTCGAATTTGGAAATGAAAATGGACCTCTCTGACGAGCCATGTGTTTGAAGAAGTGCAATTATTAGTGGTGTCAAAATCATTTGCCATAAATAAGTTTAAGCAATAGTGTTCGATTGATTTTTCACGTTTCCCATATTTACCTTATAAAGTTGCTATTATTTGCACATGGGTTATGATTTTGATTGGTAATGATTCTTAAAAACATAAAGGAGAAAGAGTAACATGCAACTTGATGATTGGTGCAAATAACGACTTGTCTATTATTAAGATCTGTTTTTTTTTTTTTTTTTTCTTAACGTGTCTTTAATTACTTTGCATAAAATTACTATCAATTATTATAATGCTTGCATGTATCCTTCACGTAAACTAGTTGCGTAATTGACATCTAGATCTGTCTAATTACTTTCTTTAAAAGTCTAAAATATTGTGAAAATACTATACGTGTCATAATAAAATTATAACCACAAAGACTAATTGTCTAACTATACAACGTGGGAGTCAAATCAAATTTTTGATTTTGTCCTCTAATCACTTCATCAAATATTTTTTGTCTGTTAAGTGTACCATTCGACTATAAGTAATTAATTAGTTACATATCCATGTCAAAACAATTATTTTCTTACTCTTATAGGTTTAATGCATATGATTATAGTGGTTACACGGCACATGCTTCGTGTCTATGTGATCAAAAGAAATGAAACTTATATATCCACACCAAATCGTTGTCACTCTTATATACACTGCACACTAGCTAATACGTGTTAACACCATACAAATTGTTTTGATCTAGATAAATATGAAAATAAAACTATCCAATAATTTTAATCACCTATTATTTTGAATTGCAAACCTTATTCTATGTACTATATTTAATTAAATGTTGGTCAGTGAGATATGAACAAGACAAGCAATTGGAGCGGGATCATGGGTCATGGCACATTTTATACGACTTGGGTGTTCATAAATAGCAATAGGCATATGACATAGGCAACACGTTTGCATGACATAGGCAATAGGCATAATAATCAATTATGTTTCTTACCATTAAAAAAGGTAATTTTTTGTTAAGTTTTTATTTATAGTCTGAAACATTTCATGTGCTTTAAGCTCGGAGTAGTTATAATATGCAATGATTCGTCGTATCAAATTATTTAAAAGGCAATGCAGCATCGTGTTTTCTTACTCATCTTCCAATGAAAAAAGTGTATGGTTTTGTGTTCGAATTAAAAAGAAAAAGTGTACGGTTTCCACAACGGGCCGGGCCAACTAATAAACAGTATCCCTTAAATCATTTTCTCTTTAGCTTTTCGTGTTTAGATATTGATCTATTCGGAAAAACTTCAGAAGTGTCGCTCTTTATTTGAAAATTTAAATTATAGTAAATATTAAAGTAATATTTTCTGTAGCATGGATGAGCGAAGGCGTTCAATTTTATTGTTATTGTTATTTACTCAAAATCGATGATACTCTAACAGCAAGTAACAACCAAGTGATGAGATTAAAGTTAAAATTAATTCACAGGTATGTGTTAACAAGTATTTCATATTGAATGAGAAAGAATCTAAGTTATGCTATGTAAATTGATCAATTTCTTTTTTCTCTTCACTATGTAATCTTCTTTTCATTTGATGATTTGCACTAGATAATGATCGATTGTTTTCCGAGAAGTTGTGGGAATGGATGTAGAAGATAGACTATATACAATTTTTTTTTTTTTTTTTTAAATTGAAGTTACTTTCATTAAAGAAGTTACTTTCTAAGAGTTTTGTAGTTTTTTTTAAGAACAAAATGGGAGATTTATTAAACAATCTTGTGTAAGAGTTTGCAGGAGGTCGGAGAACGGGAAAGTTGAGTATATGTACAATAAGCATCAAGACTGACAACAGGTGCCAACCAATCAAGGCTGGTAGTCCAGTATGTACAAAAAGTTTGCGGCTGGACTCCGCCATAAAAAAACGTCCTAATCTGATCCCGTCCGGGCAAGCAGATCTACAACTCCATTCGTATTCCTATACTCAAAAATCATCCACACCTCCGCGAGCCTAGCTAGGCTTGTCCATTTGTCATGCAATAAAGTCCTCAGGGAGAGCGTTTTGTTGCTTTTACAAATATTTACGAGATAGTTTAATAATAACTTAAAAGCTTGTAAAATAGTTTTGTAGGTCGTCGAAAAAAAATAATCAAGTTCGCTAGGTAAATCTGTGGGTGAACTTTATTCTAACTTGATTTCAAAAGCTTATGAAATTCCATTTGAACGATAGATGCTTACGATATATTTAGGTGGTGTTTGTAATTATTTTTAAAAGAAGTTATTTTTTTGTTGAGACTAATAAAGTACTTTTGGGATATTTACTAATTGATTAATTGTTGTGGTTACGCAATCCCAAAGTTGTATATCCTTACTTTTTGGGTATGGTATGTGGCACATTTTTAAATAAATTAATTAACACTAATTTACATGTTTTTTATAAACCCTCAACTTTATTAATTTGAAGCAACTTTTAATGCTTTAAGAAAATTAAAGCATTTTAACTTTTTGAGAAGAATTTTGTAACCACCACGTTTGGGAAAAAACTGGGATGGATGTATCAAATTTGTGAACTTGCAGGCACTTTTTGGTTCGCATATAGTAAGGCAGGGTCATCGTTCATAAAACATGATTATGGAAAATGTGGGTTAAAACAAAGTTAATTTTTTTCACCATCATTGTAATACTGTAATTAAGAACCTTTGTTTATAATTTTATAATTTTTTTGTAATTATATATTACATTCATAATTTACAAACTGGTTTTTATAGTTAAACGATTATCCTCTTATTTCATTTTTTTTTTAATTCACATGCATGTGTCGGTTTAAAGGATCTCGCTCGTAGCTAACATTTTTTTTTGAGTAAGCATCTCCTAGCTTACATTGGCTTGTCCAGTTTATGATCCTTGTTTTTTCCGAGGGGACAAGAGCTAATACCATTACGGTAAAGTTATGATGAGTTCGGTAGCATTTAAAATATTATAGGGTAGTTAACAAAATATGCACAAGCATATGTACAATAAAAGGACATTAGTGTTTTACACTTTTATGAAATCTATTAGAGGTTGATAAATTTGAAAAGAGTGTGATTATCGTTTTGTATATACAGTAAACATGATTACTTGGTGTATAATAAGTCAAAAAGACTAAGTTGACCGTGTCGAAAATTGAATGCGCATGCTCTTTAGTATGGTCTCGATATGTTGAAAAGTGAATTCGTTTGCTCTTGAATCTTTCTTTTTCTTCTTTCTCCTTACTCTTTTTTAAAATCTGCTCTCAATGATCAATTGTTTTGCTTTGATAGGACTGTTTGATTCTCTGCATTATTATACAACATTCTAACCATGCATGAAAGTTATGTTTTTTCCGGCTTATGTCTCGCTTCACAAAATATTAGAATTATTTTTCAATGTTTCGAATTTGTTTTTGATACGTTTTAAAAAATTCTGTAAAGCAGTTGTGGTAGGCACTTAGAAAATACTTTTTTTGATTCATTTCTACAAAATAAAAAATGAACCATCTCGATGATCATTTTCTAAGAAATGTTTAGAAACTATGCTAACTGAAGTTGTTCTCGATATGGACGAGTAGCAA
Organism: Misopates orontium; assembly: GCA_946800315.1. Lineage (NCBI taxonomy): Eukaryota > Viridiplantae > Streptophyta > Magnoliopsida > Lamiales > Plantaginaceae > Misopates > Misopates orontium. Next base: position 19,772,541 of record OX326952.1, on the reverse strand, counting down.
GGAAAATTGTAATACTTTTAATTGACAATGTATGCGTTTGTGGTAGAAACTCATGTTACAAAAGATATCTTTGATAGTTTATTATTTAAACCGGTATACTTTTACGTGATTTTATCAGTAAATTACTCTATATGATAATGAAAAGAATAGCTCAATCTCTCTCAAGTGTTTTGACCATAAATAAAATACCAAAGGCTAATAATCATGAATAAAACAGAAAAAAAAACATAATACATAAAAATATCAAACTAAATTCTAAAACATTAGAGAAAAAAGAACCTAAAACCTAAAAAACTAAAAAGTTCATATTATTCTAAAAAATATTGAAACACTTTAGTTATCCATTCCTTGAAGAAAACATGAACAGGCTCATTTAATTTTCCCACATGTGTAGGTTTCTTCTGCAAAGTAAATTGGGCCCGACCGACTTTAAGGGGCCATACCCATTATAGCAGCACCCCCATGGCTCCATACAAGGAGATTACTAACAGGCCCTAGAATTCGTGTTGGGCCTTCTACTTTAACAAAATTTCTAATAAAACAGAATGCAGTTATTTCTAAATCATTTGTAACCCCTATAAAACACAACGTAAAGGTATACTTCAAAGTGCTATAAATGAGTTGCAGGAAACAATAATTATGAACTTTTATTATTCTTAAAATGTAAAGCAAACAATTCTAAAATGAGTTAAATGTCTGATACTTGACGAGTTTCAGATATGGATAATTTTTAAGTTTTCTTTTGATACACGTTGGGTTCGTCCTTTACATATTTACTCTTTACAAATAAAATAAAGTTATGATTACATATGGTGTTGGACAGGGACAATGGACGTCTCCATATCACCATCTCCTGTTCACATCATGAATTAACTTGCTAGTTTTCACAAGGTTTTGTACAGAGAATTAGAAAAACAAGAAAAATACAAAAAATGAGCAAGTAAAAAGAATAATAACTAGTCTTTGTTTTGACTCTTTCTCCACTTAACATTATTGTCATCATAATTACAAAGCTAAGATAATTCTCTTGTTTTAATCAACTCGTCTCACAAGTGTTTATTGGGATTAAGTTACATTAGATAGGGTTGGTCTTTTTATAAAATCTCTAAATACCTTATATCATTTCAAAAAATTGGTTGGAATCGGTTGGTACCGATCAGATTGTGGTTCAAATCATACACGTTCATAATCACAAACATGTTTTAAGAACTCACATCATGGTTCATACATGACTTTTTTTACTACAAAAACATCCCAAGATAGTTGTATGAGACTTAACTTTCACGTGGCTTACACTCTCTAATTTAAGGCGTATGTTAAAAATAAAGACATGCCTTTGTTCCTAAGCTGCTGGACTTACACCCCAAAAAACAACTATGATTTCATCTTTTTGTTCATATTAATTTTCTAGATTCTATTCTACACACACACACACATATATGTTTTCTATATAAATAACAGATATAATTGAAAGATATTGATATTCTTAGTAGATTTTTACTAAATTGAAAATTTATTTTCTTTTTCATAGGTCTTGATCATAAAAATTAATATTTTTATGATCATTCTCTTGTTTTAGTTATTTATTAGTGGTTTATATTCCAAATTGTATATTATCAATTAATCTTATAATATGAAGAGTATATTAAGGATCTATGAGAATGTCTTTGTGCAACTTATGCGGCTGCAAAGTGAAATGTGTACAATTTTTTGTGTGCTTGTTATAACTTTATATTGACTTAAATATTTTATTTTTAATTTATTTCATGAGTATCTCAGCTTATTATTTTGTCTTTATATATATAATTTATATTTTTAAATCAAACAGTCCACACCTCAAGAGTTGTGCTCTACACCTTTTTAAAACATTGGTCATAAATATTATATTTACATAAATCCTCAGGAATTATGTTCATAACTAAAAATTGGTCAATTTCAAATGTTGCTTATACTTGATAATCTTGTTGGGCTGCCCAGTTGGGCTTTCGTCTTATTGTCTACCCAACTGACTAATTAGTTGACATTTTCTCTGAGTTCTGTCGAGTCACAAACCTATGGAAACAGTTGAAAATTGGCTAACTTTTTTTTTTTGCCACTAGAGTCATAAGGAGCAACTCCTTTTAATTTTTACAAGAATTTGTAGTGCCAACTAAATTCTGTTTAACTTAATATGCCACACAAGGCATTAAAATGAAGAGGGTGTTTGTGCTTGTGCTTGATTCTGCCAGATTTGACTTGAATCATATTAGGTTTGATACTAATCTTGTAAAACGAAAAAGAAAAAAAAGAATAAATAACCAAATGATTGTCGTAAATAATGAAAAAATTAATGAGATTGAAGCTGAAAAGAGAATTTAATCTTGGTAAAACTCTGTTGAGATTTGACGGGGTCTTGTATATCTAAATATCAAAATTGTAACATTTATAATCCTACCTTAAATTTCAGTTCACACCAGATTCACTTTCTTTTCTCACTCAAAGTTTTTATATATCTAACCAATGGAACTAAGGCGCCTTCCAAATAAAGTGTTTCAAACTTTTAATTTGTCTTTATTAACACATCCTTCACTGAAACTCTCTTCTTGTACACATTCAAATTTTTTTTTTTTTTTTTTGGATAGATATTGTACACATCCAATTAATTACTCTGTACCTACTGACATTCTTTGTGGTCAGTCACATGTAAATTAAGCCCGTACTATTTCTCAGTTTCTGCTAAAGCAATATCAACAGAAGTAAGCAAGTGATCACAGTCTCAGATTCTGACATTATGCCTCTAAAATTCACCAAATGCATGATTCCTTGTTGCAACATGACAGTTGCGGACGTGGTACGTAACTTTTTCAAGCTTTATTATGTCCAATTTTTATTGAATATTTTTACTTTTCTCCTATTTAATGCATTGCATATGTGATGCGTGATCTTGTTTATGTGAGAAGGAAACACGAGGCCAGGAAAAAAAAAAGAAAAAACTGTGGGCCGAGGTAGTTATATAGCTTACTTAGTATGGGCCTGTATTCTAAAACAACAAATTAACTGGGCCTGAGGCTTACCAGTTGGTTATTCCAATAATCTGGGTATAGATTGGTAGGACTTCTGAGGCCCACCCTTGAAATAGTATGTTGGGCCTTTGGGGTATTAGATATACGAAGCCTAGTTTGAAGTGTCTGTTTAGTTTGGATCAATAGGAACCCCTTGAGATTCTATAATATGTTCATTTTCTTGTTGAAAAATGTACTAGTGAACTTAAAAGCATCTGGAAATATAATACTTCTTAAAAGAATTAAGTTATAATTATCGACGTGTCTTAAGGTTTTGAAAAATCAACGGGACTGTCTGTCACATCAATTAGCTTGAAGGGTTGTAACCGTGTTTATGCATATCCTAAGAGTGTATCTGTAATTCCCTTAACTTTCTTAAAGTACTTTTGTAATTATTCAAAGGATTACAAAGTTTCTTATAATTAGACAAAAGTTCCAGTTATATAATTATGTCTTCTGACTATTTTAAACATTACTATTTCCTTTTTCGGTGGACCAAGTTTTTTTGGTTGAAATATATGGACTAGCAGTATCCACAAACTTTGGGGTGTTTGTGTGGTATAACCACTATGTGTGGTAGTTTACTTTCTTATCCTAGAAAAAGTCATGAATGAGCATGTAATAAAATAAAGTAAAGAGAGTTAATCATAGAAAAGGCATGACATGTTGGGGTCATTTCACGATCTGGTTAGAGTAACTAAGAGTTAGGACATTTGTGAGAGTTCTCAAGTTGTAAAACAAAAAAAGTAATTATTTGCATTTAGTATATTATTCAACAGTAATTACATGTAATACGAAGAATACATATGATATGCATAAAAACAAATATTATGTAGAGTCAACTATTACTCTCTCAAGTCATCAAATCATAGTAAACGAACAAGTAAATGAATTTTTCTTGGTTTAGTACCTGTGCCTAGGACTCTAGAAGTTATCAAGCAAAATGCCGATCAGTCCAACTTTATAAGAAAAAGATCTTCGCATCTTCTCTTCAACCATGTGTGCCCCTTCCTATACAAGGATGTAGATGGTTGCTAATATTAGTCCATATAATTACGTTTGATTGACTTAGTAAATTGGGCTTAGTCTAATAGATATATGGACTTATATTAAGATGCAAGTCGCCAGTCCTACATCTGGTGGCTCGTTTATGCACCATGTTTCTAATCTCCCCTCGTTCCGGTTGATTAGAGTTGCGTGTAATAACTCGGATAAGAGTTGCAATTATTCTATTGAAGGATAACTACACTTTCAAACACGTTTTTTTTTTTTTTAATTTGTCATATACATATTTCATAAATCCTTTTTAGACTTTCCAATTGTTGCGCTAGGGTGTAGTGTCGCGACTGGCACAAGGGTGGTTGTAATGGTGGTGTTGGTCTGTTTGCATTTATTTGTTGGTCATCAATGTGGTGGTCCGCGGTCATAGTGTGGCAATCACCACTATGATAATTGAACTATGGTGGTGAAGATGCCTTATGTCGTTTTCAATTCGTTGTTATCATGATGTTGGCGACATGACCAATGGGTGTGGCGATCTTAACATTTTGTATTGTAACTATAGGATCTAACAACCACACCCCACTCTGGTCGTGGTCGTCGCGAATCTGGCGACCAAGATGAATCTGGCGCGGTCACCACTTTGGTGATGATGAGCAACCGGTTGGTTTGGATGAGTTGTAACCATGTTGGTGCGCTTGCACAAGGAAGACCGATGGAGCACATTTTTGTTGCTCATCAATCGCAAGGTGCAATGTTCACACCCTTTACTCAGTTGATGTTGCGTTGATCTTGTGCACTATTGCGATTGTCGTGGCTGATTTGCAAATTGTGGCATCAGTCTTCAAAATTGTTAGTCTCCTAAGGGTTTAAGAAAAGAAATTAAAATAAGAAAAAAAAGGAAATAAAGTAATTCCAAAATATAAAATAGAGAAAGTTATACGAAACAATATATAATCCTTAAAACATCAAAGGACAAAAGAAGTACTAAGACAAAGGCATTTTAGTAGTTTGTCATCTTAATCCATTTTAAATATTTCAAGAAAATCCATCCCATCTCGAGATAATAGGCAGAACTACTCCAATATTATTATAATTAGCAAATAACTTCTTGTGTTATTTCTATTATCAGAAAACCATATGTGAAACTCAAAAATTTGCAGAGTACCATTTTACACTTATTTCTATATTGTATTTACTTGGTGTGTATATAACTATTGATGTTCAAACTGAATAGTTTTTTTTATCAAAATTTTGGAATAGAACATTTCTTTATAGATGTAGAAACAAAAATACGATATTAGTTATTTTTGTATATTCTTAATCATTTTAAAAAAATCTCAAAAAACTTATAATAATTATCTTGAATAAATAGACGTTGGTATGAAATTTTAATCCATGTAGATTGTTAGTTATCTTCACAGTTAGTTAAGTTTCATGGAGGTTTTTTGCTAATTTAAATAATATAGAAAGATATTTGCTAATCATGAATATCACAGGAGTAGTTTTTGCTACTACTCCGTAACCTATCTTGTAACCAAAACTACCACCAATATTGTTCAACCTACCACTGGTCCCTAAATCTTCAGTCTCTGCCCAAGAAACTCGATCCATTTTTCAAAATCATTCTTCTCATAACCCAAAGAACAACATTCAAGTTAGATTAAAAAAAAAAAAAAATCATCCAATTACACACCATAAACACTTGGCTTCATTTAGCTAGCTAACACGTTTAAAAGTCAGAGTGCTAGCTAATCAAATTTCAAGAAGTTACTAAGTTGAAATGAACTCAAAAGCCAGAGTTTTCAAGTTATGATATATAATACGTAGATGAACCGAAAGGTTCAGGCCAATATGCCACGTTATATTGGACTAAATAATTGAGGGATTCATCTCAAATCTTTCACCAGTTGACTTGCCCATCCAATCACCCTACGAGCCAAAATTTACATCTTTTAAAATAATAATAAACAACTTCTCATCATTAATTCTGATAACTGAATGGTTATATATAGATAACTGATTAGTCATCCACGTGAACATTTTCATGTTATTGTACTTAGAAAATTACTAAATATTTCTTCACCTGGGGATACTTATGCCTCTACCTTCCAAGAGGCTTCTCTGCAGTAACGAACTGTGCGAATATATTAATTAATTGTATAAAAATCCGTGTCGGTTGATACTACCTATTTAAGTCCTAATAAGTCTAAATAATAATATAGACTAAGCAATAAAAAATACATGCACTTTGTCTAGGGACGAATGTGTAAGATCCATTTTGGATGCAAATCGAAGCATTGATCCCATTTCCAATTGCATGGAGTGGAGATACCCAAATTCTAAATACGTCGTTCCTTAGTGTTGGATGAGGATGACAAAATGGATGGAGAGGGGTCGTCTAGATCTAGAGAAAGTAGACCAATTACAAAACCTATATGACACACGCATGTCTCTTATACTAAAATCGCACAACACACAATTATAAGAAACTATGTGCTATTTATTCGAAATTACTAACAAAGAAGGATTGAAGACACACGGGTACTCAAAAATTATGAAGTAACTAGTAAACAAAGTTAAATAAAAGATTCGTCTTGTCTTGGTCCTCCCTCTACATGTTGTTTCTTTTTAAAATACATAAAAATTAGAGATAAAAAAGAAACTACTCTCATTTGGGAAAAAAAATGCATAAAATCCTATTGTATTAGCAAATGCATAAAAATATGCTCCAAATTACCTCGTGTTATTTTTTATATTATTATTTTTCATTTATAGAATCCCCTTGTTTTTTGTGAACTCTTTAACCCCTGTGTTTTAAAAATCTGCACTAAATTCCTTCCTATTATTATAAAACCTAACCACCTCCTGTAATCAAAATTTATGCACAATGTGTTATTAAAATTTTGCACCAAACCTCTTCTTATTAAAAGGGTCAAACTGAAAATTCGTATTTAATTGAGATTTTGGTGCAGAGTTTTTGAAAACACTAGGTGATTTTGAGCAAGAAATAATAATATGATTGAATTTGGTCCATATTTTATAAAACACCGAAGGGCCGGCGAAGGGTTTTATGCATCCTTCTTCCCTGTTTTTACGACATCATTTTGATCATAAATCTCAAATTCTGCTTTATGCCTAGCTGACTTGGTCCATTTTTAAGAATGTAAAGAGTCATCAGATTTGGTTTTCTTTTTTCTTCTAATAGTGCTTGATCTTCAAGCATTCACATTACTACCAAAACTATGATCTCATATACATCTTAGACAATAAACATATTACACAAGGTGATCTATGATTTTATTCGAGACACTTATCCATGGCCTCAAGCTTAACTCCTCAAAACCTATTCTTGAGAATCATATATAGTGAGTTTTAGATACCCTCTATGTTGTACAATGAGATCATATTGTACATAATCAGGTTGAATGTTGAGTCAATACTCAATAGGTACCGAGTTTGACCATCTGATACAGTCGGGCATGCCCTTGTACAAGTTTTGAGGTAAAATATAAAAAATGATTTATGAAACAAGACTTCTCCGATTTTGGTGCAAGTATAACTCAATAAGCACCAATCCATTTCATAAACATTCTAAAAGCTACCTTGTATATTAATTCGGCAAAAAAAAAAACCTTAAAAAGAAAAAAAAATAGTTGTATATATTACACTAGCATCTTGTAACATTCCAAAAAAAGAAAATAGTTATCAATTCATTTCCTACCTATCCAATAATGCACTAATCATCTCGAACTAATCCAACAAAATAAAAAATAAAAAGGAAAAAAAACAACAACTATATCAAAACCGTCAATATTTACCCGAGGAGTCGGTACACTGCACATGGTTGACTATAATTGCTTCGACAAAACGCGCACAAAACTATAGACCACTTACAAAAATAGCACTCTAACAGAAACAAAAAAACAAAACAAAAAGCAAAACTCGTGATTTTCAATTTTTTAATTTAATTATGAGTTTTAGCTATCCTCAAAAGGCAAACAAACATTATGAAATTAAAAGGCTATTTCCTCGCTTAGCCGCCCAAATCACGCGGCGCTGTTTCCATTTATGGATTTAATTAAAAGTGCAAAAAACAATTAATTCAATTATCCGTTTTACTATATACAGTCACTTTATAACCACGGTTGACGCTGACTAATTATAGTTAACCACGGTTAGTTCTCCCCACTATAAAAGCAGACATTAAGCCGTATACCTTAGGACACATATTTCAATTAGTGATCAAATAGAAATTCCTTCAGCTTTGAAGCCTTTGATTTTATTCCCCCAAAGTCAAAAGGCTTCTTCAACAATATCATCATCGCATTTAAATCCTTCAAAAAATATTCAAGGTATGTAAATCAATCAATAAGTATATATATATCCTATTTGATTGGATCACATGATTTGTGCTGTGTTATAAAAACGAGATGATACGCCTGAGATCTTGTAAATCTGTTGTATAAATGTTGTTTTGGGTAATAAAATGAACATTTTTTGGTAGTTTTTTGATGAGAATAATTGTTTTTTTGCAGAAAGAAGAAATGGCGTACGAAGAGGCCATTGAAGGTTTGAAGAAGCTTCTCAGGTTAGTTAATAATTTTGACTGATTTGACCGTTTTGCCCCTGTGTTCTTGGGATCTTAGCCACTCATTTAAGACCAAATTTTATGTAAAAATTAAAGTCAAACTCTGACACTTTTCTGGTCATTTCACAATTCAAGAAAATGTTAAATGTAAATGGTAAAGCTCTCTTATTATTTACTCCGGAATAAACGGCAAAAACTATGTAACAATTAAATTAAATTAAATTAAATGCGTTGTGTGGGGTCCACTAATAGTGTGTCATGAATTTGTCGTGATGTTTTTAAATAACCGTTTTTATCTTGTTGTATAGTGAGAAAGGTGAGCTGGAGGAAGTCGCCGCCGCAAAAGTTAGGCAATTGACGGCGGATTTAGAGGGAACCGCCGAGAAAACGACATTTGATCCGGTTGAGAGGATCCGAACCGGTTTTGAGCACTTCAAAAAAGAAAACTACGAGTATGTAATAAAATATTAATTATTAACTTATGTAATAATAATATTTGTACAAGTTGTCAAAAGTTTTGTACTTTCTCGGCATCAAATTCGCGAGATTCTTGGAGATGCCAATGTCGAATGACTAATTTACCCTCTTTTTTCTTTTTTTTTTAATTATGTAGGAAAAATCCTGCTCTGTTTGCTGAACTTGCCCTAACCCAAACCCCCAAGGTATGATCTGATGACAATATTTGTGCTACCAATAGTTTTTTTAGTTAAGCAATATCGATAATTTTTGGCCACTTATTTAATAATTAATTAATTTTTATGCAGTTTTTGGTATTTGCATGCTCTGATTCCCGAGTATGCCCTTCCCACATTCTCAACTTCCAACCTGGGGAGGCCTTTGTTGTCAGGAACATTGCTAACATGGTTCCTCCATTTGACCTGGTAAAAAATTATTTGCCAAATATTATATTCTAATTAAATATTACTAATTGTGGTACAATAGTAAAAAAAGTTGACTTGGTCTCTTTTTTATTAATGAAATGCAGAAGAAATATTCAGGAGTGGGGGCTGCCATTGAATATGCTGTGGTTCATCTCAAGGTGTGTGACTGTATTATTCGTCCAATAATCGTCGTTATTTAGATAATTATTACTATTACTTTATTAACTTTTTACTTTTCAACTCAGTAAACTATGTATATAATAAAGTTGTGGGAAAGTGGTTGATGGAATGTGTAAAGGAGAACAACCACCTAATTCCACGCAGGATGCCTTTTCCAATATATATTGGCTGCTTTAGGAAAAGAAGAGTCGTAATGAACAAGTAAAATGGTCCTCATTGAGTTCACATAAGCATGAATTATTCAATATTGAACATTCTCACAAATATACTTATATTAAATTTGTCATGGGGATTTGATTGATAATATTTACCTAAATTAGGTCTCGACTTTATGACCACAATTGTTCACGCCTTTAAGTAAATACTCGATTTAAGTACTAATCACCTAAATTTGGGCTACATAAATAAATACTTTAAAACACTTTCTAGACTATAAACTAAGTTATAATTTTCTTTTGACAAGTCTACATATAGAGCCAGCCTAACTTGTATCACTCCTGTATAACTGTTGAAAAGTTTAATGTACATTAATTGCAATTTGACTTAATTTTCATGGTTATAACTTATCACCACTCCACTAGAACTATTTTGTCTTCTTTTCATTTTTAATATGAATTGACAACTTTATATTACAATTATTTCAACTTAGCAATTGAGAAGAGTATTAATATGTGCATGTATATTAGGTGGAGAATATATTGGTGATAGGTCACAGCTGCTGTGGAGGGATAAAGGGCCTAATGAACATTCCTGAAGATGGGACCACTCACAGGTTAGTGCTAACTCTCTGATCAGATAAAGCCCATTAAATTCCTCAATGATAGCTGATAGAAAATTCTTCTTATCTGCTGCCATGCTGCACTTATCTTTTACTGCTTTTTTTCTCAACCACCATTCCTCTAATAATGTAAACATTTTAATAATGTTATGCTACACAATTGTTGTTAATTTGGATAGACATTTTAAGGACCACAATGGACAAATGAGTAATGTTTGTTAGGCTATTGCTTCATATTTAACTCTTTTTGTTATTAATTGTCTCTTACAAATTTTAAGGTACTTTCTTAATAGTTTGATACATTTGTTTAAGCAATAACTCCTTTAATTCTCCCAAATTCGCAGTGATTTTATTGAATCATGGGTCAACATCTGTAAGTCTGCTAAGACCAAGATCCGAGCAGATTTTAAGGATCTGGATTTCAGTGAGCAATGCACACACCTTGAAAAGGTAATAATAATTTAAACTAAGCAAACTCTTTATGCTTATTTATATTTTTATATGGATGCATAACATTTAGTAAATCTTCTACTATCTAAAGATGTTTGTCATGTCAATTATTTTAACTTAGAGAAAATAATATTCCTTTCTTCTGTATTATACTCTTGACATAAATACACATGCATATTTAACTAATGGATAATTACATCTCGACCCCTTAAGTTTGACATATCCAATTTTTGTGCCATAACAGGAGGCCGTGAATATCTCACTGAAGAACTTATTGACCTATCCATTTGTGATGGAAGCTGCAGTGAAGAAAAACGTCGTCCTGAAGGGAGGACACTACGATTTCGTGAAGGGTTCGTTCGAGGTTTGGGGCATCGACTTTAGCCTCTCCCCATCCGTGTCAATAGTATAGTTAATTTCTTTTACTTAGTGTGATTTACATGTTTATCTATAATGTGTAAATGTGTCGCAAAAAGCAAATTTTTGTGGCGGGAATAAATGTTTTGGGCCTTTATAGCTTAAAGGGTTGACTGAGAACACATTCTTGTTTTTGAAATATATTTTACTGAAGTTTTCCTTAGTTTGTAAAGGCACTTTGGTTATGCCATTTACCGGATGTTTAATGATATTATCGGATTTTATTTCCTATATGTTGAATGTAAACATTTTTCTTATGTTTCAGTATGAGTTTATAGTGTATCAATAAGTTAACATATTCGACTTATATTTTGTTTCCCAATACCCATAAGGGATTGTTGAAGTCAATACCTTATGTAAGGCAATTTATTAACTCTGATGCGAAAACATAAATCACTATTCATCCTTATTTTTTCAGCACAAACGTATTGCATTTTCTAATATTTGAAAGCGGAGCTTACTTTTTCTGTAGAATTATATGCTAAGAACTAAAAGGAAACTAATCAATAATCATGCATTATGGACATTAGACTTAAATTACGTACATAGTGGATGGTTCTTACTGATTGATTTTTTTTTAATTTTAATTAAAGATCATCTTCACCTTAACCAGACAATATGTTTACATTATTAAAATTACGTAAAAGTTAAATTTTTCCACGGATGAAAATGCAAAACGTGCCTTTTAAAACTAAAACTCAATATACATTTGAAAAATGTAACTATATACTGCCATTTCCTGTAGAATGCATCAGGATATGATCCCACTATCATAATGCACAAAATTAGATATGAAAACTGAGCGATCTTTTCTTAATTTATACAACAATATGCAGCATTTTTTGCTCTCTCTTATTTATCTTAGTAATATACATAAGCATTCAAAATTAAATAACACTACCTACAACTTCCCAACAATTCATACAAACATTTCACATTGCCTTTACTATTCTAATCAAACACTCATCTTCATATGCAAAATCTGCATAGATTGTAATCATGGAATCGGATATACAACTACTTTTCCAGTTGCGCGGTTTGTTTCAAGATACGAGAATGCTTCATTTACCTTGTCGAAAGGGAACGGGCCCTTAGGGTCGATCACCGGCTTCAACTTTCCACTCTCCAGATACGGATTCAGCTTCTTTAAGGATTCTGCATTTGAAGTGACAACAAATCTGAACCCAGGTGGAGCCACCGCACCTGTTAGGACTACCACGGTGCCACCTTCCTTTATTACCTTCACTGCCTTCTCACCCTGCCCTGTTGCCGTAGAAATAATCAAAATATTGCAACACTTCAAAGGACGAAAATGTGAAATTGTGCGGGGAAATGCAAGCCAACTACATCAAAGTTGCAGTTATGATCAACACTATTATATTTATAATTATCCCTTGTTTTGAATCAGGAAACTTGAAGAACATGGTACACTAACATGATAACCGGATTTGAAAAGATCCAATTAGATTATTTTCTTACCGACAGTGTCAAAGACTACATCGTATTTATCCGGGAGGTCTTCAAAGTTTTCTTTAGTGTAGTCAATAGCCAAATCTGCGCCCAAGCTTTTCAGAAAATCCAGCTTCCCAGTACTGGAAGTAGCAGCTATCTTTGAAGCACCAAAGACATGCTTTGCCAACTGCACTTCCAACACGTCAAGGTTTAGTAACATTCTGAAACGACACTTCAGAAATTAGCATAACCAATAATTTGATTTACAATGATGTTTATCTTTTTTACCTGAATCACCAAAGATCCGACTCCACCAGCGCCTCCAAGAACAAGTATTGATTTGCCCTCCGAAAAACCAGCCCTTTCAAAGCCCTCGTAGGCGGTCTCAACTGCAAGAGGAAGCGAGGCAGCCTGCGCAAAGTCGATATTTTTGGGCTTTAGGGCCACAAATTTCTCCTCCACAGCTGTGTACTCGGCTAATGAACCAAATTGTTTAGGTCCATCCAACGGTTTCTCACTAATGTTTCCATAAACTTCATCTCCTTCTTTTAGTTCCTTCACTTCACTCCCAACTTTAACCACTACGCCGGCAACATCATAACCAGGAACGGTCTGGAGAAAAGAAAAATCAGATTCCCGAATTGGCACTTAAAAATTGGACCATGAAAATGAATACTAACTATTGATTATATGTTCAAATAATTTCCGTACTATATGGTTTGCTTTAGGATATCATATATAATAATCAGCTTCACAATCTATCACAAAATATATGTTTGATTAAATGTGGCTTTTCCTAGAACTGGCACTAGACTAGGAAGGCTCTAATTAAAGATTCAAACACTCTGGCTATTAAAATATAAACAACATTTATTTTGATGTTATTCGACATTAAAACTTATTTCCAGCATACTTTTTATTTCCAGCTCTAAAATAGTAGTAACACAGACAAAAGTTGCATTAGTAACTAATTCCAATTTCGAAAACAGAGACTTGTTTTACCTAGCATTCTATGTACTTTGTGTGGCCACAAATTCTGTCATGTACTAAAACTTGTTACAATTGTTCTATTACAAGTATCTGCATACTGTGACAAAGTCTCTAACAAGATATTATAACTGAGCAACATTTGGAAACAACGAGCTCGAGCTTCTAAATGAAATGACAATTCAATATAGTATTAGAGCTCAGACTAGAGTAGAGGTCCTAGCTTCGATTCTATAGGCCCCCACGTTCCACACAAATGTCGTATGTAATGCATAACAGAGCGTGTTGGAGAATATACATAAATACATACATGTTTGCGGATTAACGGAACAAAGACATTAAACAAAAAATTGAGAAAATAAAAGGGATGCAAAGAAAATTACTGGAAGAGGTGAATCAGTGGCCTTAAACTTCCCCAATCTTCTCTTGAAATCAACAGGGTTAAGAGCAGCAGCAGCCACTTTGATCAGAACTTGATCCTCCTTAAGTTCAGGCACTTCAACATTTGACTCAAGCTTCAAAACCTCAACACCACCGTACTCGTTGTAAGTCCATGCCTTCATTGTAGACGGTACTGAAGAGCTTGTGGAGGCTTCAACAGAAGGAGCAGAAGCTTGTGAGCTTGCAAATATCCTCAGAGGTGAAAATGAGCTCCTTTGTGCTGCACAACTGTTGAACTTTTTGAGTGTGTTTGTGCTGATTTTGGAGGAATAAAAATGTGGGATTTGTTTGTGTGAGGGAGATACAAGTGGGTTTGGAAGTTTGAAGGTGGTGGATGAAAGAATTGCATCCATGGCTGGCTCCAACTGTTTTACCAGCTTATTATCTCTTTAACTAGTTATGTTTTTTGTGATGAAATATTTGTGTGATAATATGAAACAGAGGCCCACATTTGCTTGAGGTCAAGATGGAGTCCACTATTTTTCACCACATGATTTTGTGATGTGAATAATCTCAGGGCTTAGGACTGGGACTGGTACTTGTCCATGTTTCTTCAAAATTTTAGGAGTTTCTTTTTAATTATATTTATGACTGAAATAAGTCTTAAAATTATTATTGTAAGTGTCCCTTGTTCCAATCGAATGTATTTGGACGTGATTGTGCATGGAATTCGAGGGCTGGGGTCAGTTTTTGAAGGCTCTAGGGCGTTCCTGATCCAACCTTATAATGGTGTATCATTACAGAAATGAGAATATACTAAAAACAGCCCCAATGAATACCCAATGAAATTAGGAACTCGAAATAAACTAGAAAAAAGAAACAATCCCAAAGTCGTGTACAATATTTCATATGTGAAGAATTAATGCGTGTCTGTCGAAATATTCATTTATAAAATATAGAATTTTTATTTAAAAGCTTAAATCAGTGCAATAAACATATCTCTTCTATATTTTCTTAGCATGGTAATGATGAATATTTGATACAATAACTAAACATTCCAGAGTTAAATGCAAAACAAAACAGCAAAATTTTTCTGTTCCATAATTGTGTTCCAAAGCATGTACCTTCAATAAGAAAATGACATGTGGCTTGTGGGCCATGATATGCACTAACGTTAAAATTCATCAGTCAATTAACATTAAAACAAAGAAATTAATAAAATTAATTGTAATTAAGAAAATCAACTAACCACTTCTTCTCTCTCCTAGTTTACACACGTGACAATTGAAAAAACAAAACCCTTCTTCTCATTTCAATTTCTCTCTCTTCACTAATCCATTGAATGTAGAAATAAGTAACAAAATAGAAAAATGTTCAAGGAGGCTAAATGGACAATCCCTTTCTCCAGCTTTATTTTTGATTGCAAAAATATCTTGATGCTCCATCATGAATCGAGGTGAAGATCCAATTTTGAGGTAGTGTGTTGTCTGTGTTTGGTATGAAATTTGGGATCCAATTCGTGGATAAGTCGTTTATTAAGCGGACGGGGTCTGCGCACGGTTGGGATATGTTGTTTTATATATTATATATTTAGCTTTTTGAAGGGGATTACTCTATTTACGTTGATTGTTTTGATTGGGACGGGGTGGTCGTTTCTGAAGCCGTATTTGCAGGACAAGGAAAAGAAGGTGGTGATGATTGTGATTCCGCTTCAGGTTTTTGCGAATATAGCTCAGGTTGTGATTGACGAGACTGAGCCGTATGGTCAGGATTGGATTACTTGGAAGCAGGTGTGGTTGGGGAGTTGGCTACGCTGGCGTTCTATGTTTTTACAGGGTACAAGTTCAGGCCTGAGGCGCACAATCCGTATTTTGTGATTGATGATGAAGAGGAGGAATTAATTACAAGTTCAGGTCTGAGGCGCACAATCCGTACGTGCATGAATTAATTACTCTTTTGTTGATTATTAGCCTCTTGCAACATAGTACAACTGTTAAATAAAAGAACTATGTCAAAATTAGTTGCTAGTGTAAAAAGTTGATTTAAGCTAAGCATGTGAACATAAAATAGTAACAGTACATGTAATGTCACAATCATAACATTCATAACATTGATTATCAGGTAAGCCAACACGTATAATAATTTCTTGGAGATTCTGATGATGGGTTATTTGTGAATATGTGTAATTATTCTACAGTTAGTTATTAGCTTTTTTTAATTATTAGCTTGTGGCAAGAACTAATGACAACAGTCTACAATTTAATTACAGGTTACTTCTCATTATGCAGAAACATGACAATTTTGTAGAGTTCTAGTATTTTGTGATGAATACTAGATTGAACAAATCCATGTTATTATGATCGAGTTGAAATTCGATGTTTATGTTATTTAAAAGGAGAGATGGATTTCAAGATTGCATATCAAAGTACTCAAGTTTGTTTTACTTACACTTTCTGGAGTCATTGATCAAGAAGAAGCTCAAAGAAGATGGATTTCAATAATGCCCATATGGGTATTTAGTAATGCAAGGGAAACATACTTTCCGAGATCATAGATCAAAAAGCTCAAAGAAAAGTGGCATGTCAGGAGTAACATATTCGAATGCTTGTACTAAGCATATGGCAATTTGTTTAGCCATTCATCACATTATCTCAGTGTATGTTAAAAGTGCATATTGTAAGTACATATTGACAAATTTGTGCAAGATGACTTCAGTTTATGTAGTTTAATGAGACATTGTATTTTTTATTTTATTTTATTGAGAAATCTAAGAGATTCTTACATTGTGTCAACTAAAAATTCTATTTACTGGTGCAAGTGTTTTGGTCTTCCTGTCTGTAGAAAATGAGTGAATCGCAACTTTAAGAGCAAAACATCGTAGTCATAGATCATAACAATATGCATATTAGTTTAACACAACTAGGATGCTTCGGCATAATAGTTATGCCTCGCAACACACTATATTTTGTTCAACAAATTTAGTTAAGCATAAAAAAGAACAGATATTGCCACGCAAAGACTGTTTTTTTTTTCTTCTTTTTTTTGTTTTTGAATATATCAATTCTGGACCAGAAGTACACATTAATGGTTGTACCGACTATTGCAACTCCTAAATTTACATGTTATATAAATGAAAATTCACATCTTTCTCTTTCAGTGGTTGATATACAACTCTTCTGGCAAGAAAAAAATTACGTCTATCTTATATTATGTAGATTAAAGATATATAATTAGTATCAAAGAAAAAGATTAAGCACTAAACTTGGACGTCAAACTTAAATTTATTAAATTTTAAACATTAATGAAACTTGTTTCAAGTAAACAACCATCATGAAGTCAAGCAAAATATATATTTACTATGATAATATTACTTACTTATTAATGACAACTTGAGAATTAAGTTCATGCATAAATAAAAAGTAATTATTGAAAGATAACAGTGGGAATCAAAAAGAAGATATAGAAGCTAAAAATCACCTTTAACCCTCAAGATGAGTCAATAGTCCAATCCAACACTAGTAGTAAAATATAGAATTTTGTTTTTTTGTGAACAAGGGATTGTATTCTGTAGATTGATTTTTGTGATGCTTTCAATGGTTTGTGAAAGATGTAAAAAGAATTAGGGGTTTTATTTTTTCCCAAATTTTCATGTATAATGGTATATAAAGAGAGTGGAGGAGTGGTTTAGTGAAAGAAGGAGTGTTTAGTTGGGAAAGAGAGAAGAAGGGTTTTGTTTTTTCAATTGTCACGTGTGTAAACTAGGAGAGAGAAGGAGTGGTTAGTTGGTTTCCTTAATTACAATTAATTTTATTAATTTCTCTGTTTTAACGTTAATTGACGGATGAATTTTAATGTTAGTGCATATCATGGCCCACACACCACATGTCACTTGCTTATTGAAGGAACAGGCTTTGTAACACAAATATGGAATAGAAAAATTTTGCTGGCAAAACATACCCCTGTGTAATCAATAATTGGCAAAAATCTCCATGTATAATTTTAATTAGCAAAAACCTCCCTGTTTCTTTATTTATTTATTTTATATATGCTTAATAATGTCAGTAATCTTTACATCAAACAATCTCACAACATATGTTTACATCCAAATATCAGCTCCAATCACAAACAACTCAACAAACATTTATTCTATAAAAGGCTCTCGTTATTTTCCTTCAATTTCCCCTTTATTTACCTTCTTCCATCTCTAGAACTCATCTCCACTATTTTCTTCATTCACCTTTCTCCAAATGGCATTTCAAGTGCTTATCAAAGTCGCATTCCTCACAATAATAAGACCACAAACACCCCTCTTCATTACATTCACCACATACATAAAACTGACGCTTTGTAAGAACAAGCTCATGCTCGTGCACATCATACTTAAACCTTCTCACGCCACCCCTCCGCCACTTTCATCTCAGTTTCTGCTTCAATCTCCATCATTCGTTCGGCAGTAAAAGGATAGGCTTCTGATCCATGGCGCACGATAAGTTCAAATGCCTCAGATGTGACCATTTTACCATTCTTACCGATTGCAACGACTCTTGGGATGCCCGAAACTTTAAACAAGTGGCTTAGAAGTTTGATCCTTTCGTCGCCAAAAGGGATTGCGAGCCATGGCATTTCGGACAAATATTTGTCGAAGGTTGCTTGATCTTGGTCGCTGGAGATAAAGATCACTTCTATTGATCTGTCGAAGTCATAGTTGATATCTTCGTATGCTCTCTTGAGGCGTGGCAGGAAATCTGCGCACGCAGGGCAGTATTTGGCTGAAAAGAAGAGAAGTATGTCCTTTCCAACAAGAGAGGATACTGGAATCTGAAATGAAGATAACATTTTAACTTAGTACTTAAATTTTTTTAGAACTAGTTAAATCGACATCTCTATACCTTACTCTTTGTATAACTACAAAGACATGTTCTAAAACTTTGAAAACCATGGTGCTTACCTCTGACTCCATTTTCTCCAATTACGGAATCAATATCATTCAAAACCAAAAGGGATTCGAGTTCTTGTTTTGCCTTCTTCAGCTCTTCAAGCTCTGCAAATTTCTCAGGTGTAAAAGGAAAGGCCTTTGCGCCGTGTTCTTTAATGGCATCAACGACGTTAGCATGAATAGTTCCGCCCTGTGGCCCTATAACAACCACGGTTGGAAAATCCTTAACCTTAAATAAACGAGCTAGATTCTCACAGCGATTGTCATTTAGAGGCAAAGAAAGCCATTGGACATCTTTAGATTTGTCTAAAAACGAGGATTCATTATCATCATCATCATCATCATCGTCGGCAACAGGTATCATCACAATCTCAAAATTCCCCACATTTTCTTTCAACTCCTCATAAACTTCAACAAGCTTTGAGCTAAACACCTCGTGTTCCACATCTCTATTCGATACGAAATACAGACCAAAATATGTTCTTACAAGTTCAGCAACAGGTACCTAATAACAAGATTTTCAGAACAAGTTAGAAAACAATGAAAATGCAACTCCTAGAGTACAAAAAGATGCAACCTTTTTAATCACGTAGTCACGAGACTTAGAGACAAGCAAGGATTCAAGATTCCTCTTAGCTTCTTCTAGTTGTTGTTCAATGAGTTCTTCAATGTGTTGTGGGGTAAAAGGATATCCTTTTACACCATATTTTTCGACTATCCTCGCCCCTTCGTGTGTCAATAACTCTCCATTTTCATCCAGAATTACGAGAGAGGGGATTCTATCAACATCAAACAATTTTCTCAGTTGCTTAGGAGTCTCCGAATCAGAAAATGCAATTGCGAGCCAAGGCATAACAGAGAAACATGCATCAAATGATTCAATTTTCTTGTCCAGTGTGACCAACACGATCTCGAAGTTTTTTCCAAGTTGCTTTAGTTGCTCATATACTTTCATCAAGTTTGGGGTGAAATTTTTGCAAGGAGCATGCCATGATGCAGAGAAATACAATCCCACAATGTCTTCTTTCAAACTATTGACACTGACCTGTTACACATGAAATGAACTCTTATTATCTAACAAATTTTCAAATTAAGAAAATTAATGCAACGACACTTACGGTAAATGAATTTGAGTACCTGATCACCATTGTTGAGAACAAGAAAATCCCTGTTTGTAGTGCATAAGATGGAGTTAAGATCATATTTGGGAACCTCATAAGTACTATCTAGTGTACCAAATTCTTGAATCTCCATTTTTTTTATAACTGATAATGAAATGTTGCAACAAGCACTTGGGATTTAAATCTTGAAAATGGATGTTTATATAGGCTGATGATCAGGGACTGGTATTAGGTGAGTGACATTCGAATATTCTGATATTTTAGAGTGAGTAAAACAAAATAGGCCAAAGTAAGGAAAAAAAAAAAAGGGTACAGAGGATGATATTTGTGGCATGTAGAAATATTTGTTTGAACTTAAAATGATGTATTTAGAGTAAATGACTAGTAATTAAGTAAAATGTTAGTAAAAGATGCTTTGCTTATTTGTTAATTAATGTCTATCTATGAAAATTGTTGTGAATGGGAATTTCTTCGACCAGTTTGGTGTACACATCACGGTTCGTTTGATCTAAATAAGGTAAAGATGCTTCTCGTTTTTGTGTCTTCTTTCTAAATTGTATTATAATGCTTTCTTCTATTAGGTAGAAGCTCTGTTTAAAAAGGCGCGCCCCGGGGCGCGCCCGAGGCGAAATCAGGCCTCCAGCGCCTCGAGGCGGCCAATTTAGGCGCTTCGTTCGCGGGGCGAAAGCCCCGAGTAGCAAGGCGTCGCCCCGGGCGTATTGGGCGAGTTTTTTTCGCCCAAGAAGCTGGGCGTACGCCCAGCTAAAAAGAACAAAAACAGGCAACAAAAATAATAAAAAACAGGCCCATTCAATAAATAAAATAAGGAGAATATGGCCCACTATAAAAAAAAAAAAAAAGCAAAGTGACGGCTGTCAAACCTTCTCTTTTTGTCACTTTCAATTCTCAATTCTAACTCTCCATATACACATACAGTAACATACTCACGCAGCCATCACCATCAGTAAGTTTTCTTCTTCTTTATTTTTTTTTAATCTTTTTATAGATTAATGAATAATGATTATGCTTTCTCTATACAATACAAATACAACACATAGTTAGACAATGATAATGTTTGCGGTGACTGGTGAGTACTTTACTAGCACTTTTTTATTTACTAGCAACTTGGTTTTGGCTAAAATATTGTTTTTTAAACAAGCATTATATGTGTTTTAGTTCTTTTGAGATTTTATTTATGTTTATTTGCATTTATTATTAGTATTATTCCTTTTTTTTTAAATAAAAGTTAAATTTATGGGGCTTACGCCCCGCCCCAAAATATGTGAAACGCCCCGCCTCACGCCCAACGCCTTTTAAAACACTGGGTAGAAGTATTTGAGATCAGAAGAGCAAAATAAAAGTGATCAATGCAAAGGAGAATAACTCTTTCTTTTGGTTAAAGTGTTTTTTAGCTTTATTATGTTTCTCAAACATTTGGTATATTAACACATTTATCTTGTTTAAGCAGCAAATGAGAGAAAGAAAGAGAAAGGGTTGGTTGTCCGGAAGACAATATACAAATAGATCAAATTGGAGGTCGAGTTGAATTATGATTATGAATATGATATATGAATTTTATACATGATATACCATATTGGAACAACTATTAATAAGATATATATAATTAAAAACCAGGGCATGCATCCTATTAGTCTGTTTTAATTAAAAGATAATGCAACTGATTTTGAATCTATTGGTCTTGTAATTGATAAAAAGTTCTAAGGATGTCAAGACAACTTGAAGTAAAATCAATTTGTTGATAACATTAAGTAGGACTGGGCGTAATTAAGAACCAAAATCTTTTGAACATTGGGAGATCATTGATCCAATTAAAAAACCAACAAAATATTTGGTTCAATCTTTGGTTGAAAAACTAGTAACGAATAAGGTACTAGTTTGGTTCCGGTTCAGGGCTTCGGTTTACTGGATCAAACCAAACTAAGGCCCTTATGCTTAAGTCTTTAGTTTTTGGGTTAATTGATGCAAACCCCCAATCTTTGGGATCTTTTGCACTTTACCGGCTAACTTATGAAAAGATGCGATATGTCTCCTACCTATTAATTTTGTACGATTTGCTCACGAACTATTGACCAATAATTTATTTGGGGACATGCGTCTGCGTTTTTGTTCGTTGGACGGACATTAGGGGGCAAAATCAGTAGGTTGAGAAACATATCGCACATTTTCATAGATTAGGAGGTGAAGTGCAAAAGACTCCATAGATTAAGGAGTTTGCTGCAATTAGTCCTTCATTAAGAAATGTAATCAATCGACTTATTTAGTTTTCCGTCAAGAAAGCAATACAAACAAATTCGGTTAAATCTGATCTCGTCTGATAATACCATGGACTAAACTATGAAAGAGAAACATACTCGATTATCCAATATTTCAATGTGATATTACTTAAATACTACACAGTTATAGGCAAATCTTTTTAGGTGAACTGAAAACTCACTTGCGAAGCAAGTAGGCAACATAAGATATTGGCACTTGGATATATGACTTGTCCAAATTAGCACACTTAAAGGCCAATAAAGATTTTATCTAACTCGTTTGATTATAATTACAATTTTTTACTAGATTCAAGAGAGCTACATGTGAGCTAAAAATAGTTATTTGAAATAATTTTGTGAAACCCTAGTTTGTTACTTTATAACACAAAAAAAACTTATCCATCACTCGCCCTGAGACTCGTCTAGGGTGAAAATGGCTATCAAACGAGCCGCTGGTTTTTCAAGGCTTGATTGTAAGCCTTGTGAGTGGAGGCGTAGTATCACTTTCCGCCCACATTTTGTGGCACCCGGGTTGAAAGAAACCGATCTCGTCTAACCCAGATGAGATTTTTGCACAAACAACACATGGCTCAGAGGTTAAGCGAGATAGAGACAATCTCAAGGGTGAGAATGTAAAGAACATGAGTGTGAGGAGCATGGTATAAAGTGTAAGGTGTAAGAGAGGGTAAGGTGCACAGATGATTCCACGCTTTTATTTTTTCTTGGCATGCAGATCCCCGTGACAGTAAAAACCGAATAACCTTTACTGGAAAATCCACTCTACATAATCTGTTCATACGATAACCATTATTGTGAAATCACACCAACCGAGTCTATCAAAAATAAAAATAAAAAATCACACCAAATGCATAAATGAGGTTTACCACAGACACTCATCGCATTTGTAACTGTTGCATTAAACCCCCTAAACTACTCTGTAATTCTTTGTTGCCAAAATACTCATTCCCTGTAACACTTGTCTCCATCACATATCCATCCTTCACCACGATTCTCTTCTCCATCTTCGCCTCTCTTTCCATTCTCACCATCACCCAAAGCACACTTTGGGTGCAGATTATACTTGCAATCTTCACAATTGTACGACCACATCCATCCCACTTCACCGCATCCATCACAATAATAAGAAACAAGTTTCGTAAGAAGAAGCTCGTGCTCGTCTGATTCAAACTTCAGCTTCTTAGGCCACTCCTCTTCAAGCTCCTTGAGCCTCTCTGCACTAAAAGGATACGCTTCTGCACCGTGACACATGATAAGGTCATGGGCTTCAGTCGTGACAGTTTTCCCAGTCGGCCCTATTGCAACGACCGTAGGAATGCGGTCAACGTTAAATAAACGGCTCAAAGATTCTTTCCTTTTGTCACCAAAAGGAAGTGCTGGCCATGGCATCATAGAAAAGAACTCGTCGAAGGAATTTTGGTCATCGTCACTAGAAATGTAGATGACTTCAACCGAACTGTCTTTTGCCTTGATTTCTTGATACGCTTGTACGAGCTTGGGAAGGAAATCGCGGGATGGCCCGCGTGCGTGATCACACCAGTGGGCAGAAAAATAAAGCAATATATTTTTCCCAATAAGATTCGATACTGGGATCTGATATGAGAAATATATTTCCATTAGCATTTACACTTAATGAACTATATAAATGTAAAAATGAGTCTGAAAATTTGCAAGGTTTTCAAAGAAAGGATAAACTACACCTACGTACACCGTCTAAAGTTTAGTCTAATTATAATACTAAAGTTGAACAATTTCAAACGCATGAAATGTAAATGTAACTATCCCTTTAACAATAGAGCAAATAAGTTCATGTTTGAGCAAGTCATATAAAATGTATATAAACATAAATCTATACATAAAATGTTTGTTTACTTACCTTGGCTCCATCTTTTGAAATTACAAAATCATAATCTTCTGACACCAAAAGGGATTCAAGGGTTTGTTCTTCTCTCCTTGCTTTCTCTATCTCTTCAAATTTCTCAGGGGTGAAAGGATAAGCCTTCTTGCCGTAATCCTCAATGAATTCAACAACGTTAGAGTGAAGAGTCTTCCCGTCCGGTCCAATTATTACCACAGCGGGGACGTTGTCTGGCTCAAAATAATCGTTAAGCTTCTCACATTTCTTGTCCTTTAGGGGCAAAGATAACCAGGGCATGTTTTCAAATTCTGTCTGAAATGCCGATTCATCTTGATCTTCCGGTATCATCACAATCTCGAATTCTTCTCCCTCTTCCTTCAAGCTTTTATATACCTCAACAAGCTTTGTGTTAAAGCCACGACAATTATCGTCTTCGCATGTAAGATCAACAAAGTACAGGCCCACAGTCTTACCTTCCAGGTCAGTAATAGGTACCTAGTAATGAAATGACAAAAACACTATCAGAATAGATAAAAGAACGTCATATTCTTCAAGGACAAAACTGCGAAATGAGAATTACCTTTTTCCCGTCGGCCGTAATAACATAGTCTCGGGATTCCCAAACCAGTAAGTATTTCAATGATTGATTCATCCTAGCTTCTTCCTCTAGCTCCTTATGCTTTTCAATATGATCTGAATCAAAAGGGTATCCTGCTCCACCATGTTCATGGATTATCGACACTCCTTCATTCGACAATACCTCTCCATTTTCACCAAGAATTACCATACGCGTTATATATCCACTAGCCTCTCCACTTTCATCAAGATATACCGTATGCGTTCCACTAGAACTGAACAATTCATTCAGTCGCTCACGTGTTTCTGAATCAGAAAAAGGGATTGCAAGCCATGGCATTTCGGAGAAATACTCATCAAATGACTCCTTATCTCGATCAACAGAAACAAACACAACCTCGAATTTTTTTCCAGTTTGCTTGAGTTCGTTATACGCCTCCACCAGTTGCGGGGTGTAGAAATCCCATGCCTCACACCATGATGCAGAGAAATACAATCCCACTATGTTCCCTTTCAGACTCTTAACGTCAACCTGCAACATTTCATGATCAAAATTATTATCCATGAATTTTTACGTCAATGAAGACTAATAATAATTTTGCTAAAGAAAATCGAATCTAGAAAGACAATTATACGTACACAATCACCCCATATCAGTGTATTACGTATATATAATTCCGATACATGAAGTACGTACCGAGTTCTGTTCAATACCTTTCTTTATTAACCAACAATTCCTTCGATCGGCTTGTATATTCATTAGGAAATAGAACTCACAAAACTCATTCAAATAAATTATTTAAGAGATCGAAAGTGGCTTGATACAGAGCTACGATCAGTATATCAATTAATTAACCGACTACTTCATGTTTTAGCGTCAGCACAAATCTGATGCCTATATATGTTTCAAATTAGTCTAGTTCCACAAAATTCATTTTACTATTAGCACAAAATTTAGTAAGTCTAGTCTAACTACAAAATTTCTCTAATTTCTCAAATTACCAGTACACGTAGGCTCTGTTTGGATCCACTTTCCTCCAAACGTTTCAAAGTTTCATAGACTAAAATAGTTTTGGAACTCATATGAAAGTTGTTTCAATTTCGAAAGGTTTTTGGCCCAAATAATGAAATTGGTAAAACACTACTTAAATTGATTTGACGTCTGTATACCTATTTTTTTTCTTATTTAATAAATCTTCATTTAACTCAGTAAACAATCATATCAAATATTTTTAGTAATCAAACAATGATTATTGATTATTATATTATTTTTACACACCTCTACTTATATTGATTTGATACTTATATACCTAGTTTCTACCTAAAACTCCAACACTCTTAACTATATCCAAATCATATTTCAACTTTTTTATAAATCCATCTATGTTACCCGTCTCGTAGTGCAGGTAGCTTGCTGGGAATTTTGCAACCACCTCCCTCCAAAACTAACTTAATAATTTAGTTACACAAAGTTTATAAATTTGATTGTTTTTAATTCTAAATAAATATTTAATAAGTTTCATATCTATCAAAAATATTGAAAAAATAATATTTTCTCTTTTAATTTTGAAAAACACTAGCATTTTGTCTTCACACTTACATCACAATTTTATAAATTTCTTTTACTAAATTTAATACTTCAAATTACCATGATTAATAAAAAAAAATAGCAACAAAAAAAAAATTACCTTTAATGGAATTTTCCTCATAGTCCATACGTGATATACTTTTTGTTATGGTTCCTCATTTTTTGTATCATTTTTTTGTTGGTATCTTTTACTTTTACTAGTTATGGTAAATTTAAGTATTATTTATAAAGATTTAGTTGTGTTGTTAAGTGTAAAAATAGAAAATACAAGTATCTTTCTAAGGTACTAAAACAATATATAATTTGTTCCAAATGTGCAAAATAACAATTAAGAACAAGCTATAGCTATTAAACTTAATAACTATAGAATTTATTTAGGATTAAAATCAATCAAAATTATTAACTTTTGGATATTCGAATCATTGAATGAGTTTTGAGGGACTTGGATGCAAAATCTCCATAAAGCAACCCGCTACTTTTTTATATACTGTAAATTATTTTAAATTACATTCAATCTATATTCAAATGTTTTGCAAGTTTTTCAAGAAAATCTTCAAAACATCCAAATAAAAATTTAGTATTCTTTAATACCAGGACAACAACAACAACAAATAAACCGTAGAATTCAAGATATAGACAGAAATAAATAATAATAACCCCTAAAATTAAAAACTAAGAAAAAAGGGAATATTAACATCAAATACCTGATCACCGTTGTTGCGAACAAGGAAATCTCTGTCAGATGAACATAGAATGGAACCAATATCATGTTTGCCATCCTCAATTGAAACATTTTCCACCATTTTCTCTAAATTACAGAACACAAGTTTGTTAAACTATAGATGAAGGAAGAATTGTTACTAAAAGACTGAGCACACAGGTCTTAAAACTTAAAAAGAGGGGTTTTATATTATTAATCACCCAAATACAAAATTAAGTAAAATATTACTCTCTTAATTGTTCTCCAGAGAGGAAAGTTATTAGTTAGGTTGCCTTTTAATGCTGAGTAATAAATACTAAAATAGTATTTATTCTTTATCAACTTTGATTAATTGTTTGTACTTCAGATGACTCGTTATAGTCAAAATTATATGTTTTGCTTAATCTTTATGTCTATTGTAAATGGAAAAATATTAAATAATGTAGGCCAACACATAAATTTGGTTTCATATGACGAATTAGTCATTTTCTTGTTATTTTTCTTTTTTAAGTGGTGTTTGCAAATTCTTATAAAAAGAGTTTATTGGCTTTTGCAGCTGCAAAAGCACATTTTTAGTGTTTGGAATACTGACTTTTGTTTTTGCTTGTATAAAAAAGAGTTAGAAAAAGCACAAGCGGCAGAAGCATGCCCATGTGTGCTTCCTCAATTACTTTTGGAATTATGTTATTTTTAAATGGTCTTTAAAAAGAAATTTTACTTTTCATTATTTTTTGTAAATACCTAATTAATGATTTAAGTGACTTTTTAAAAGATTTGCAAACACTCCCGACTATTTATTAAAAATCACTTAAAGTGACTTTAAGTAAAAGAAGTGAAAAAGCTCCTTTAATAGGCATTTGCAAATACCACCTTAAATTGCTAGATCATCCCATCCCATTTGTTTTTTATGTATGTAAATATGTCAAAGAGTAGAAAACTTTAGTCTTTGTTTATTCCTTTTTTGTGTGATTGGAAAAACATATCTTATCTACTTCTAAAAAGTGAATAAAGGATAATTGTGTATGAAATGGAATTTTTTTAATTCAAAGCGATACTTAATTTGTTAAGCTAAAATGTACATTATATGACAATTGTATGGAAAATGATGCTATCTCCATTTATTTTATAGGAAGAGTGAGGAAAAAAATGTACAATTTTAAAAAAATTAGGTGTTCACATTCCGTTAGTAAATTTCAATAAAAATGTGATAATATTTTCAATGCTTTAGTAAAAAATAGATTTCTATAAAATAATTTAAAAAGAATATTGTGTTAAGTAGTATATCTAAATACAAATGGATCGAATATTATGTCAGAATATCAAGATTATGTAATAAAATAAATGGAACATACCTGATTCCATGATTGTTGGATTAGCAAACGGAATTCGAAATTGGTATTCCACAGACTAATCTCTCTCTTAATGACTCTCTCTCTATTGATGGACGGAGGAGAAGAGAAGAATAAAATTAGTCTTGGGGACCAAGACCCAATGCCTTTATATAGTAATTACCTAGTTAGGACCCCATCAAACCCTAATTAGGTTACAACAGGGATTTACACATTAAAAGTCCATACCAACTGGAATGCTTATTGGGCTCCCAATTTGATCACTCAATAGTCCAATATAAATAATTAGTCTTTTAATATAATTATCTTAATTTGTAAGCCCACATAGTAGATTATTTAATAATAACCCGACATGTTGTGCTCTTAAGATCATTATAAATCTGAAAAGAGGATAGACGTTGCCGCACGAGCAACAACGATCCTTGCACTTCCGCCATCTTATGGAGCGCAAACACTTGGATGGGGGAAGTAGGGTTTTTTTGGCGTGGGATTTTTTATTTATTTAATATGAAATCAAGAATAAAACTTTAAAGATATAAAAAACATTATAAGATGATATAATGCATTTTATATTTTACAAGTTTCAATTAATATTTAATAAATAAATAATATGTAATGGTTTTAAAAATTTGTCTTGTTTTTTGTAATATTGAAAATATGTCTTGATTAAAAAGGTTTTAAATTAAGATTTAAATCTTTTTGCTTAATTTGATTAAAATGAATAACATAAAAGTGAGATTATGTTTAACTTAAAACTGAAATTTTATGATGATCTTGAATCTAATTTACTACATTGTTTTGTTTATTTTAAGTCTTTCATAACACTTAATTTAAATTTTGATCTTTAGGAAACATCTAATAAAACTTTACATAAATAAGATATTCACAATAAGTATGTTATACTCAACCTTGTCAGTAAAAAGGAAGTTTGGTATAAATTTAATTACTTCTCCTTCTGGTTTCCTGTACTGGGTTCAACAACCCCTCCTACTTGAGACTCCAATTCATATTCCCAAATTAAGTTTGAAATAAAGTAAAGTTATAAGTTCATTATAATTTCATTGTGACACCTACAAATTCATCAAGATTTTTAATAATCTGACCTATTTGTAATTTTTGTGAAAATTTTAGAGGGGATCTTTATAGTTTTCACACAATATATGGGAGATTCTTGTAGGTAGACTAGATCTCAAGAGTGTGAGGGTAATAATCCTCTCACTCTCTCTCAACATTAAACATGAAGACTCCAGAAGAAGTATGGTCAGGTCATGTACTTGACTACCTGATCTCAGTAGACTCGGGGTGTTTGGATGAGTTGCTTATGCACACATCAGGCAAGATAAATTGGAACCTAGAGCATTAAAGTGTATGCTCATTGGTTATCGTGATGGACTTAAAGCTTACAAACTGTGGTGTTTAGAAGTTGGACACATGAAATGTATCATTAGTAGGGATGTTGTGTTCAATGAATCTGTAATGGCACACAGGAAGCAAGAGCAAAGGGACAGAGAAACCACCTGCTAAAGAGACAGCAATAACTGAAGAATTTCAGTTTGAGGTAGAGTCAACTGTTGATTCAAGTGAGAATACAACTGGAAATTGGCTCCTACATGAAGATGAACAGCAAGATACTCATGATGCAGAGGCTAGAAATGAAGCTGAAGGGAATCAACAAGAAGAGGAGACATACATGCTAACAAGAGACTGAACAAAAAACCTATAAGGCCTTCTAGCGGGTATGACTATGCTGATCTCCTTGCTTACTCTCTAGTTGAAGCAAGTAATGTGCTTGATGAAAATCAAAACACTAGCAAACTGCATTGAGAAGTAAAGACAGTAAAAGATGGTTAGATGCCATGCAAGAAGAGATGAAATCTCTTGTGAAAAATAACACTTGGATTCTGACAGAAAGACCAAAGGGGTCTAAGGTGGTGAATTGTAAATGGATTTACAAGAAGAAACCAAGAATACCAGGTGTTGAAGGTGAAAGGTACAAGGCAAGACTTGTTGCCAGAGGTTTTAATCAAAGAGAATGAATCGATTATAATGATGTGTTCTCGCAGTGGTTAAAAACAGATCCATCAGAGCTCTCTTAGCTCTAGTTGCAAAATTTGACTTAGAACTAGAGCAAATGGATGTAAAAACAACTTTTTTTGTATGGAAAGCTAGATGAAAGCATACTCATGAAGCAACCTGAAGGGTTTGAAGTCAAGGGTAGAGAAGATTTTGTATGTAGATTGGAAAAATCACTCTATGGACTAAAATAATCTCCAATACAATGGAATAGAAAGTTTGATGAGTTCATGAGCTCAGTTGATTTCAAGATAAGCAAGTTTGACACTTGTGTGTATTTCAAGTTCACCTCAGAAGATATGTACATTATCTTGTTACTTTATGTGGATAATATATTGATTGCTAGCAACAACAGAAAGAAAGTTGACAGCAAAAAGGAAAAATTGAAGGGTGAATTTGAAATGAAGGATCTTGGGCTAGCAACAAGGATCCTTGGCATGGAAATTAGCAAGAAAAGGAGTAGATGAGTTCTATACTTGTCTCTAAAGAGCTACTTGAAGAAGATTCTTGAGAAGTTTGGGATGATTGAAGAAAAATCAGTAATTTTAAGATAACGTATTGTAATAATGTAATCGGCTTATTTGGTTTTTCGTCATGAAAGCAATAGAAACAAATTCGATTGTATCTGTTCTCGTCTAATTATATCATGCATTAAACTATTAAAGAGAAACACACTAGACTACACAAAATAGTTTGAACTCGAAACTCACTTGCGACAAGTAGGCAACATAAAATATAGGCCCTTGGGTATATGACTTGTTTAAATTGCACAATTAAAGGCTACCAAAGATTTTACCTCAATTGTTTGATTATAATTATTATTTTTTACTAGATTCAAGAGAGCTATATGTTAGCTTCAACAAATAGTTGTTTGAAATAATTTTGTGAAACCATGACTTGTTAATTTAGACCACCATTAAACTTTTTTGCATATGTTCTAAAAACTTATCCGTCGCTCGCCCTTAGACTTGTTTAGGGCAAAAATGGCCATCATACGTGTGGGTGGTTCTTCGAGGCTTAATTGTAAGCCTCGTGAGTTGAAGCGTACTGTCACTTTCCGCCCACAGTTTGTATCACATGTATTGAAAGAAACTGATATCGGCTAATCCAGATGAGATTCTTGCACAAACAACCCATGGCTCAGAGGTTAAGCGAGATATATGTGAGCTTCAAATAGTTGTTTGAAATAATTTTGTGAAACCATGACTTGTTAACTTAAACCACTATTAAATTTTTTTGCATATGTTCTACAAACTTATCCGACGCTCTCCCTCAGACTTGTTTAGGGTGAATATGGCCATCATACGTGTGGGTGGTTCTTCGAGGCTTAATTGTAAGCCTCGTGAGTTTAAACGTACTGTCACTTTCCTCCCACAGTTTGTATCACATGTATTGAAAGAAATTGATCTCGGCTAATCCAGATGAGATTTTTGCACAAACAATCCATGGCTCAGAGGTTAAGCGAGATAGGGACAATCTCTAGGGTGAAAATGTAAAGAATAGGAGATTGAGGGCTTGAGACCAAAGACCAAGGAGTTGTGGCCCAAAGTCCTTGTTTTGCTCTAGATTGAGGAGCATGGTATAAAGTGTAAAATGTAAGAGAGGGTTATCAGGAAGGTGCGGAGATAATTCGATGCTTTTATCTTTTTCTTGGTATGCAAATTCCTGTTACAGTAAAAACCAAATAACCCTTATTGGGAAATCCACTCTATATAATCTATTCATATGAAAACAATTATTGTGAAATCACACCAACTGAGTAACTTTTCTATCAAAACAAAAATAAAAATCACACCAACTGCATAAATAAGGTTTACCACATACAGTCATCTTATTTGTAATTGTTGCATTAAACCCCCTAAACTTCCCTGTAATTCTTCACTGCCCAAAATACTCATTCCCTGTAACACTTCTCTCCATCACAAATCCATCCTTCACCACGATTCTCTTCTACATCTTCACCTCTCTTTTCATTCTCACCATCATCCAAGGCACACTTTGGGTGCAGATCAAAGTCACAATCCTCACAATAATACGACCACATCCATCCCTCTTCACCACATTCATCACAAGAATAAACCTCACATTTCGTAAGAAGAAGCTCGTGCTCGTGTGATTCAAACTTCACCTTCTTCGGCCACTCCTCCGCCATTTTATCAATCTTCGCTTCAAGCTCCTTGAGCCTCTCTGCACTAAAAGGATATGCTTCTGCACCGTGAGACATGATAAGTTCACGGGCTTCAGTCGTGACAGTTCTCCCATTCGGCCCTATTGCAACGACAGCAGGAATGCCCTGAATCTTAAATAAATGGCTCAAAGATTCTTTCCTTTTGTCACCGAAAGGAAGTGCTGGCCATGGCATCATAGAAAAGAACTCGTCGAAGGAATTTTGGTCTCTGTCACTAGAAACGTAAATGACTTCAAGCGAATTGTCTTTTGCGTTGATTTCTTGATATACTTGTACGAGCTTGGGAAGGAAAGCGCGGCATGGGGGACACCAGTGGGCAGAAAAATAAAGCAATATATTTTTCCCAATAAGATTCGATACTGGGATCTGATATGAGAAATATATTTCCATTAGCATTTAAACTATAAAAGTGTAACTATAAAAATGTAAAAATGAGTCTGAAAAAATTAAAAGGTTTTCAAAGAAAGGATAAACTACACCTACGTACACCGTCTAAAGTTTAGTCTAATTATAATACTGAAGTTGAATAATTTCAAAAGCATGAAAGACTAGGGAGATATAGGGAGAGTCTGTGTAATCGTTCAAACTTTAATATAGCCAAGCCAATCTGTAATGTATTTTTGACTTTCAAGTGCTAGTTCTGTAATCATTCAAACAATTACGGAAAATTTTCATAATTAGACCAAACCTCAAGAGATCTAAATGTAATTATCCCTTTAACAATAGAGCAAATAAGTTCATGTTTGAGCTAGTCTATAAAATGTATATAAAATATAAATCTATGCATAAATGTTTGTTTACCTTGGCTCCGTCTTTTCCAATAACAAAATCATAATCTTCTGACACCAAAAGAGACTCGAGTGTTTGTGCTTCTCTTTTTGCTTTCTCTATCTCTTCAAGCTCCGCAAGTTTCTCAGGGGTGAAAGGATAAGCCTTCTTGCCATGTTCCTCAATGAATTCAACAACGTTAGAGTGAAGAGTCTTCCCGTCCGGTCCAATTATTACCACAGCGGGGACGTTGTCTGGCTCAAAATAATCGTTAAGCTTCTCGCATTTCTTGTCCTTTAGGGGCAAAGATAACCAGGGCATGTTTTCAAATTCTGTCTGAAATGCCGATTCATCTTGATCTTCCGGTATCATCACAATCTCGAATTCTTCTCCCTCTTCCTTCAAGCTTTTATATACCTCAACAAGCTTTGTGTTAAAGCCACGACAATTATCGTCTTTGCATGTAAGATCAACAAAGTACAGGCCCACAGTCTTACCTTCCAGGTCAGTAATAGGTACCTAGTAATGAAATGACAAAAACACTATCAGAATAGATAAAAGAACGTCATATTCTTCAAGGACAAAACTGCGAAATGAGAATTACCTTTTTCCCGTCGGCCGTAATAACATAGTCTCGGGATCCCCAAACCAGTAAGTATTTCAATGATTGATTCTTCCTAGCTTCTTCCTCTAGCTCCTTAAGCTTTTCAATATGACATGAATCAAAAGGGTATCCTGCTCCACCATGGTCACGGATTATCGACACTCCTTCATCCGACAATACCTTTCCATTTTCACCAAGAATTACCATATCCCGTACTCCATCAACAACACTGAACAATTCATTCAGTCGCTCACCATCATTCAAAGCACACTTTGGGTGCAGATTAAAGTTACAATCTTCACAATAGTACAACCACATCCGTCCCTCCTCTTCACATCCATCACAATAATAAACCTCATGTTTCGTAAGAAGAAGCTCGTGCTCGTGTGACTTAAACTTCACCTGCTTAGGCCACTCCTCCGCCATTTTCTCAATCTTCGCATTAAGCTCCTTGAGCCTCTCTTCACTAAAAGGATATGCTTCTGCACCGTGAGACATGATAAGGTCACGAGTGTCAGTCGTGACAGTTTTCCCAGTCGGCCCTATTGCAACGACCGTAGGAATGCGGTCAACGTTAAATAAACGGCTCAAAGATTTTTTCCTTTTGTCACCGAAAGGAAGTGCTGGCCATGGCATCGTAGAAAAGACCTCGTCGAAGGAATCTTGGTCTCCGTCATAAGAAATGTAGACGACTTCAAGCGAATTGTCTTTCGCGTTGATTTCTTGATACGCTTGTACGAGCTTGGGAAGGAAAGCGCGGCATGGAGGACACCAGTGGGAAGAAAAATAAAGCAATATATTTTTCCCAACAAGATTGGATACTGGGACCTGATATGAAAAAATATATTTCTGTTAGCATTTACACTTAATGAACTATAAAAATGTAAAATTGAGTCCGAAAATGTTGCAAGATTTCCAAAGAATGGATAAACTACACCTACACGGTCTAATTAAAGTTAAATCTAACTATAAAAACACCCTAAAGTTGAATAATCTCAAAAACATGAAAAACTAGGGAGATATCTGAAAAGGTCTTTAAAGTTTAGGGAGAGTCTGTAATCGCTCAAACAAGAAAGGAAAATCTCCATAATTAGACCAAACCTCAAGAGATGTAAATGTAATTATCCCTTTAACAAAAGAGCAAATAAGTTCATGTTTGAGCAAGTCATACACGACTCTATATAAAATGTATATAAAATATAAATCTACACATAAATGTTTGTTTACCTTGGCTCCGTCTTTTCCAATAACAAAATCATAATCTTCTGACACCAAAAGAGACATGGGTGTTTGTGTTTCTATTTTTGCTTTCTCTATCTCTTCAAGCTCCTCAAGTTTCTCAGGGGTGAAAGGATAAGCCTTCTTGCCATGTTCCTCAATGAATTCAACAACGTTAGAGTGAAGAGTCTTCCCGTCCGCCCCAATTATTAGCACAGTGGGGATGCTGCCTACGTCAAAATCATCGAAAAGCTTGTCACATTTTTTGTCCTTTAGGGGCAAAGATAACCAGGGCACGTTTACAAATTCTTTCTGAAATGACGATTCATCTTCATCAAGCGGTATCATCACAATCTCAAATTCTTCTCCCTCTTCCTTCAAGCTTTTATATACCTCAACAAGTTTTGAGTTAAAAGCACGACATTCATCGTATGTAAGCAAAACAAAGTACAGGCCCACAGTCTTACCTTCCAGTTCAGTAATAGGTACCTAGTAATGAAATGACAAAACTATTAGAATAAGTACACGAACATATTCTTCGAGGACAAAACTGTGAAATGAGAATTACCTTTTTCCCATCAGCCGTAATGGCATAGTCTCGAGATTTGGAAGCCAGTAAGTATTTCAGAGGTTGATTCTTCCTCGCTTCTTCCTCTAGCTCCTTGAGCTTCTCAATATGATCTGAATCAAAAGGGTATCCTGCTTCACCATGTTCTTGGATTATCTCTACTCCTTCATCAGACAGTACCTTTCCATTTTCATCAAGAATTACCATATGCGGTATTTCGCTAACACTGAACAATTCATTCAGTCGCTCATGTGTTTCTGCATCAGAAAAAGGGATTGCAAGCCATGGCATGTCGGAGAAATTCTCATCAAATGACTCCTTATATCGATCACCAGAAACAAGCACAATCTCGAAATTTTTTCCAGGTTCCTTGAGTTCGTTATACGCCTCCACCAATTTTCTGGTGAAGCGAAAACACCATGATTTAGAGAAATACAACCCCACTATGTTCCCTTTCAGACTCTTAACATCAACCTGCAACATTTCATCAAAATTATCCATGAAACTTTACGTCAATGAATACTAATAAGAATTTTGCTAAAGGATAAAAGCACTAAACCCCTATACTACGCCTCGATTGCGTTTTGCCCCCTTATTCTTTTATTTTTGGGTACTTGCCCCCAATACTATGGATAAATAAGCACTTTACCCCTGATATGGGGACATGTGTCCATATCCAAGGTGAAAAAGTGACTTAAGGAGCAAATTGCTTATTTATCCATAGTACAGGTGCGCAAGTTGCAAACATTAAAAGGATATGAGGTAAATTGCAACATGGGATACAATATAGGGGGTTTAACGCTTTTATCCCTTTGCTAAATGAAATTGAACCTAGAAAGATAGATATACACAATCACACCATATAGTGTATTACGTATATATAATTCCGATGCATGAAGTACCGAGTTCTGTTCAATACGTTTCTTTATTAACCAACAATTCCTTTGGCTTGTATATTAGGAAATAGAACTCACAAAACTCATTCAAATAAATTATTTAAGACATCGAAATTGGCTTCATAGAGAGCTATGAGTATATCAAATAACCGACTACTTCAAGTTTTAGCTTCAGCACAAATCATCAATAGAAGAAAAGTTTTAGTTAATAGATAAATTATATCCTAATTCTGATGCCTATGTTTCAGATTAGTCTAACTCCACTAAATTCATTTTACCATGAGCACAAAATTGAGTAAGTCTAACCACAAAATTTCTCTAATTTCTCAAATTACCAGTACACGTAGGCTCTGTTTGAATCCACTTTCGTCCAAACGTTCCAGAGTTTAGACTAAAATAGGTTTGGAACTCATTTGAAAGTTGTTTCAATTTCGAAAGGTTTTTGGCCCAATTGATGAAATTCACTTAAATTGATTTAATGCCTATATACCTCTCTTTTTCTTATTTAATAAATCTTCATTTTAACTCATCAAACAATCATATCAAATATTTTTAGTCGTCAAACAATGATTATTGATTATTATATTATTTTTACACACCTCTACTTATATTGATTTGATGCTTATATACCTATTTTTTTACCTAAAACTCCAACACTCTTAACTACATCCAAATCATATTTCAACCTTTTTATGAATCCATCTATGCTACCCGTCTCGTAGTGCACGTAGCTTGTTGGGAAATTTGCAGCCACCTCCCTCCAAAACTAACTTAATAATTTAGTTACCCAAAGTTATAAATTATTGTTTTTAATTCTAAATAAATATTTAATAAGTTTCATATCTATCAAAAATATTGAAAAAAATAATATTTTTATCTTTTAATTTTGCAAAACACTAGCATTTTTGTCTTCACACTTACATCACAATTAAATAAATTTCTTTTACTAAGTTTAATACTTCGAATTACCATGATTAATAAAAATAAAAAAATACCAACAAAGAGAAAAAATAAAAATTACCTTTAATGGAATTTTCTTCATAGTCCATACGTGATATTCTTTTTGTTTTGGTTCTTCATTTTTTATATCATTTTTTTGTTGGTATCTTTTACTTTTACTAGTTATGGTAAATTTAAGTATTATTTGTAAATATTTAGTTGTGTTGTTAAGTGTAAAAATAGAAAATACAAGTATCTTCTAAGGTACTAAAACAATATATAATTTGTTCCAAATGTGCAAAATAACAATTAAGGACGAGTTATAGCTATTAAACTTAATAGCTCCAAAATTTATTTAGGATTAAAATCAATCAAACTTATTAATTTGTGGATATTCGAATCATTGAATGAGTTTTGAGGGATTTGGATGCAAAATCCCCATAAAGCAACCCGCTCCTTTTTTATATACTGTAAATTATTTTAAAATTACATTCAAACTATATTTCAAATGTTTTGCAAGTTTTTCAAGAAAATCTTCAAAACATCCAAATAAAATTGAATAAAGCAAACATGTGAAACTACATGCAAATGGGCCTTAATTAGTATTGCGAAGTTTAATACCAGCGCAACAACAACAACAAATAAACCCTAGAATTCAAGATATAGATAGAAATAAATAATAATAATAACTCCTAAAATCAAAAACTAAGAAAAAGGGGAATAATAACATCAAATACCTGATCACCGTTGTTGCGAACAAGGAAATCTCTGTCGGATGAACATAGAATGGAACCAAGATCATGTTTGCCATCCTCAATTGAAACATTTTCCGCCATTTTCTCTAAATTACAGAGCACAAGTTTGTTAAACTATAGATGAAGGAAAAATTGTTAATTACTAAAAGACTGTACAGGTCTTAAAACTTAAAAAGAGGGGTTTTATATTATTAATCACCCAAATACAAAATTAAGTAAAATATTACTCTCTTAATTATTCTCCAGTGAGGAAAGTTATTAGTTAGGTTGTCTTTTAATGCTGAGTATTAATAAATACTTAAATGGTATTCTTTATCAACTTGTGATTAATTGTTTGTACTTCAGATGACTCGTTCTAGTCAAAATTATATGTTTTGCTTAATCTTTATGTCTATTGTAAATGGAAAAATATTAAATAATGTAGGCCAACACATATTTTTGGTTTCACATTGACGAATGAGTCACTTTTCTTGTTATTTTTCTTTTTTTAAGTGGTGTTTGTAAATGCTTATAAAAAGAGTTTATACATTTTTAATGTTTGTAATACTGACTTTTGTTTTTGCTTGTAAAAAAAAGTTAGAAAAAGCACAAGCGGCAGAAGCATGCCCATGTGTGCTTCCTCAATTACTTTTAGAATTATGTTATTTTGAAAAGGTCTTTTAGAAAAAAATTACTTTTCATTATTTTTTGTAAACACCTAATTAATGATTTAAGTAGCTTTTTAAAAGATTTGCAAACACTCCCGACTTTTTACTAAAAATCACTTAAAATGACTTTATGTAAAAATAGTGAACAAGCTCTTTTAACAGGCATTTGCAAACACCACCTTAGATTGCTAGATCATCCCATCGCATTTGTTTTTTATGTATGTAAATATGTCAAAGAGTAGAAAATTTTAGTCTTTGTTTATTCCTTTCTTGTGTGATTGGAAAAACATATCTTATCTACTTCTAAAAAGTGAATAAAGGATAATTGTGTATGAAATGGAATCTTTTTAATGCAAAGCGATACTTTATTTGTTAAGCTTAAATGTACATTATATGACAATTGTATGGAAAATGATGCTATCTCCATTTATTTTTTAGGAAGAGTGAGGAAAAAAATGTACATTTTTAAAAAAACTAGGTGTTCACATTCCGTTAGTAAATTTCAATAAAAATGTGATAATATTTTCAATGCTTTAGTAAAAAAAAAAGATTTCTGTAAAATAATTTAAAAAGAATATTGTGTTAAGTGGTATATCTAAATACACATGGATCGAAAATTATGTTAGAATATCAAGACTATGTAATAAAATACATGAAAAATACCTGATTCTATGATTGTTGAATTAGCAAACGAAATTGAAAATTGGTCTTCCACAGACTAATCTCTTTCTTAATGGTTGTCTCTCTATTGATGGGAATGGAGGAGAAGAGAAGAATAAAATTAGTGTTGGGGACCAAGACCCAATGCCTTTATATAGTAACCTAGTTAGGACCCCATCAAACCCTAATTAGGTTACAACAGGGATTTACACATTAAAAGTCCATACCAACTGGGATGCTTATTGGGCTCCCAATTTGATCACCCAAATAGTCCAATATAAATAATTAGTCTTTTAATATAATTGTCTTAATTTGTAAGCCCACATATTGGATTATTTAATAATAACACGACATGTGCTCTTAAGATCATTATAAATCTGAAAATAGGACAGACGTCGCCGCATGAGCAACAACGGTCCTTGCACTGCCGCCATCTGATGGAGCGCAAACACTTGGATGGTGGAAGTAGGGGTTTTTTGGCGTGGGATTTTTTATTTATTTAATATGAAATCTAGAATAAAACTTTAAAGATATAAAAAAAACATTATAAGATGATATAATGCATTTTATATTTTACAAGTTTCAATTAATATTTAATAAATAAATAATATGTAATGGTTTTAAAAATTCGTCTTGTTTTTTGTAATATAGAAAATATATCTTGATTAAAAAGTTTTTTAATTAAGATTTAAATCTTTTTGCTTAATTTGATTAAAATGAATAACATAAAAGTGAGATTATGTTTAACTTAAAACTGAAATTTTATGATGATCTTGAATCTAACTTACTACATTGTTTTGTTTATTTTAAGTCTTTCATAACACTTAATTTAAATTTTGATCTTTAGAAAACATCTAATAAAACTTTACATAAATTAAATATACACAATAAGTATATTATACTCAACCTTGTCAGTAGAAAGGCAGTTTGGTAAAAATTTAATTACTTTTCCTTCTGGATTTCCTGTCCTGGGTTGAACAACCCTCCTACTTGAGACTCCAATTCATATTCCCAAATTAAGTTTGAAATAAAGTAAAGTTAGAAGTTCATTATAATTTCATTGTGACACCTACAAATTCATCAAGATTTTTAATAATCTGATCTATTTGTAATTTTTGTGAAAACTTTAGAGGGGGTCTTTATAGTTTTCACACAATATATGGGAGATTCTTGTAGGTAGACTAGATCTCAAGAGTGTGAGGGTAATTATCCTCTCTCTCTCTCTCTCTCTCTCTCTCTCTCTCTCTCTCTCTCTCTCTCTCTCTCTCTCTCTCTCTCTCTCTCTCTCAGCATTAAACATGAAGACTCCAGAAGAAGTATGGTCAAGTCATGTACCTGACTATCTGATCTCAGTAGACTCAGGGTGTTTGGATGTGTTGCTTATGCACACATCAGGCAAGATAAACTGGAGCCTAGAGCATTAAAATGTATGCTCATTGGTTATCCTGATGGAGTTAAAGCTTACAAACTGTGGTGTTTAGAAGCTGGACACAGGAAATGTATCATTAGTAGGGATGTGGTGTTCAATGAATCTGTAATGGTACACATGAAGCAATAGCAAAGGGACAGAGAAAACACCTACTAAAGAGGCAGCAAGAACTGAAGGATTTCTGTTTGAGGTAGAGTCAACTGTTGATTCAAGTGAGAATACAGCTGGAAATTCTACATGAAGATGAATAGCAAGATACTCATGATGCAGAGGCTGTAAATGAAGCTGAAGGGAATCAGCAAGAAGATGAGACATACATGCTGACAAGAGACTGAACAAAAAGGCCTATAAGGCCTTCTAGCAGGTATGACTATGCTGATCTCCTTGCTTACTCTCTAGTTGCAGCAAGTAATGTGCTTGATGATGAATCAAAACACTAGCAAGCTGCATTGAGAAGTAAAGACGGTAAAAGATGGCTAGATGCCATGCAAGAAGACATGAAATTTCTTGTGAAAAATAACACTTGAATTCCGACAAAAAGACCACAGGGATCTAAGGTGGTGAGTTGTAAATGGATTTACAAAAAGAAACCACGAATACCAGGTGTTGAAGATGAAAGGTACAAGGCAAGACTTGTTGCCAGGGGTTTTAATCAAAGAGAAGGAATCGATTATAATGATGTGTTCTCACAGTGGTTAAACACAGATCCATCAGAGTTCTCTTAGCTCTAGTTGAAAATTTGACTTAGAACTAGAGCAAATGGATGTAAAAACAGTTTTTTTTTTTTTTTTTTTTTTGTATGGAAAGCTAGATGAAATCATACTCATGAAGCAACCTGAAGGGTTTGAAGTCAAGGGTAAAGAAGATTTTGTATGCAGATTAGAAAAATCACTCTATGGACTAAAACAATCTCCAATACAATGGAATAGAAAGTTTGATGAGTTCACGAGCTTAGTTAATTTCAAGATTAGCAAGTTTGACACTTGTGTGTATTTCAAGTTCACCTCAGAAGATATGTTCATTATCTTGTTACTTTATGTGGATGATATACTGATTGCTAGCAACAACAGAAAGAAAATTGACAACATAAAGGAAAAATTGAAGGGTGAATTTGAAATGAAGGATCTTGGGCCAGCAACAAGGATCCTTGGCATGAAAATTAGCAGGAAAGGGAGTAGAGGTGTTCTATACTTGTCTCAAAAGAGCTACTTGAAGAAGATTCTTGAGAAGTTTGGGATGATTGAAGAAAAATCAGTAATTTTAAGATAACGTATTGTAATAATGTAATCGGCTTATTTGGTTTTTCGTCATGAAAGCAATAGAAACAAATTCGATTGTATCTGTTCTCGACTGATTATATCATGCATTAAACTTTTAAAGAGAAACACACTAGACTACTACATAAAACAGTTTGAACTCGAGACTCACTTGCGACAATTAAAGGCTAACAAAGATTTTATCTCAATCGTTTGATTAAAATTACTATC
This sequence comes from Misopates orontium, assembly GCA_946800315.1. NCBI lineage: Eukaryota > Viridiplantae > Streptophyta > Magnoliopsida > Lamiales > Plantaginaceae > Misopates > Misopates orontium. The sequence goes on along the minus strand of OX326952.1, from coordinate 19,729,733 downwards.
TTTTACTAGATTCAAGAGAGCTATATGTGAGCTTCAAATAGTTGTTTGAAATTTTTTGTGAAACCATGATTAATTTGTTAATTTAAACCACCATTGAACTTTTTTGCATATGTTTTAAAAACTTATCCGTCGCTCGCCCTCAAACTTGTTTAGTGCGAAAATGGCCATCATACGTGCGGGTGGTTCTTCGAGACTTAATTGTAAGCCTCGTAGTTGAAGCCTACTGTCACTTTCCGTCCACAGTTTGTATCACATGTATTGAAAGAAACTGATCTCGGCTAATCCAGATGAGATTCTTGCACAAACAACCCATGGCTCAGTGGTTAAGCGAGATAGAGACAATCTCTGGGGTGAAAATGTAAAGAGCAGGAGTTTGAGGGCTTGAGACCAAAGACCAAGGAGTTGTGGCCCAAATTCCTTGTTTTGCTCTAGATTGAGGAGCATGGTATAAAGTGTAAAATGTAAGAGAGGGTTATGAGGGAGGTGCGGAGATAATTCGATGCTTTTTCTTGGTATGCAAATTCCTGTTACAGTAAAAACCAAATAACCCTTATTGGGAAATCCACTCTATATAATCTATTCATGTGAAAACAATTATTGTGAAATCACACCAACTGAGTAACTTTTCTATCAAAACAAAAATAAAAATCACACCAACTGCATAAATAAGGTTTACCACATACAGTCATCTTATTTGTAATTGTTGCATTAAACCCCCTAAACTACTCTGTAATTCTTCATTGCCCAAAATACTCATTCCCTGTAACACTTATCTCCATCACAAATCCATCCTTCACCGTGATTCTCTTCTCCATCTTCACCTCTCTTTCCATTCTCACCATCATCCAAAGCACACTTTGGGTGCAGATCAAAGTCACAATCTTCACAATAGTATGACCACATTTGTCCCTCTTCACCACATCCATCACAATAATAAATCTCACGTTTCGTAAGATGAAGCTCGTGCTCGTGTGATTCGAACTTCACCTTCTTAGGCCACTCCTCTGCCATTTTCTCAATCTTCGCTTCAAGCTCCTTGAGCCTCTCTGCAGTAAAAGGATACGCTTCTGCACCGTGAGACATGATAAGGTCACGGGCTTCAGTCGTGACAGTTTTCCCAGTTGGCCCTAATGCAACGACCGTAGGAATGCCCCGAACCTTAAATAAACGGCTCAAAGATTCTTTCCTTTTGTCACCGAAAGGAAGTGCTAGCCATGGCATCGTAGAGAAGAACTCGTCGAAGGAATTTTGGTCTCTGTCACTAGAAATGAAGATGACCTCAAGTGAACTGTCGTTTGCATTGATTTCTTGATACGCTTGTACGAGCTTGGGAAGGAAAGCGCGGCATGGGGGACACCAGTGGGCAGAAAAATAAAGCAATATATTTTTCCCAACAAGACTGGATACTGGGACCTGATATGAGAAAATATATTTGTATTAGCATTTACACTTGATGAACTATAAAAATGTAAAAATGAGTCTGAAAAAGTTGCAAGATTTTCAAAGAAGGGATAAACTACACCTACACTGTGTAAAGTTTACTCTAATTATAAAAGCCGAGAATAATTTCAAAAACATGAAAAACTAGGGAAATATCGGTAAAGATCTTTCAAGTTCAGGGGAGAGTAATCGTTCAAACTTTGATGGACCCAAACCAATCAGTAATGCTTTTTTTACTTTCAAGTCCTAGTTCTGTAATTATTCAATCAATTACGGAAAATTTCCAAAATTAGACCAAATCTCAAGAAATGTAAATGTAACTATCCCTTGAACAAAAGAGCAAATAAGTTCATGTTTCAGCAAGTCACAGACGACTTAACAAAATGGAATAAAATCTACCCATAAATGTTTGTTTACCTTGGCTCCCTCTTTTCCAATTACAAAATCATAATCCTCTGACACCAAAAGAGACTCGAGTGTTTGTGCTTCTCTTTTTGCTTTCTCTATCTCTTCAAGCTCCGCAAATTTCTCAGGGGTGAAAGGATAAGCCTTCTTGCCATGTTCCTCAATGAATTCAACAACATTAGAGTGAAGTGTCTTCCCGTCCGGCCCAATTATTACCACAGTGGGGATGTTGCCGAGGTCAAAATAACTGAAAAGCTTCTCACATTTTTTGTCCCTGAGGGGCAAAGATAACCAAGGCAAGTTTTCAAATTCTTTCTGAAATGACAATTCATCTTCATCAAGTGGTATCATCACAATCTCAAATTCTTCTCCCTCTTCCTTCAAGCTTTTATATACCTCAACAAGTTTTGGGTTAAAAGCAAGGCATCCATCGTATGTAAGCAAAACAAAGTACAGGCCCACAGTCTTACCTTCCAGGTCACTAATAGGTACCTAGTAATGCAATGACAAAAACTATCAGATAAGTAAAAGAACATATTCATCGATGGCAAAACTGAAAAATGAGAATTACCTTTTTCCCGTCAGCCGTAATGGCATAATCTCGAGACTGGGAAACCAGTAAGTATTTCAACGATTGATTCTTCCTAGCTTCTTCCTCTAGCTCCTTGAGCTTCTCAATATGATCTGAATCAAAAGGGTATCCCGCTCCGCCATGTTCTTGGATTATCTCCACTCCTTCATCCGACAGTACCTCTCCATTTTCATCAAGAATTACCATATGTGGTATCCCGTGAACACTGAACAATTCATTCAGTCGCTCACGTGTTTCTGCATCAGAAAAAGGGATTGCAAGCCATGGCATTTTGGAGAAATACTCATCAAATGACTCCTTATCTTGATCACCAGAAACAAACACAATCTCGAATTTCTTTCCAGGTTGCTTGAGTTCGTTATACGCCTCCACCAATTTCGGGGTGAAGCGTTGGCATGGACCACACCACGATGCAGAGAAATACAATCCCACTTTGCTCCCTTTCAGACTCTTAACGTCAACCTGCAACATTTCATCAAAAGTATCCATGAATGTTCACGTCAACAAAAACTAATAACAAATTGGCTGAAAGAAAACTGAATCTAGAAAGACAGATATACATAATCACACCACACGACTCTATCACGTCTATAATTCCGATACATGCAGTACCGAGTCCTGTTTAATACATTTCCTTATTAACCAACAATTCCTTCGCCTTGTATACTTAGGAAATAAAACTCAGAAAACCCATCGAAACTATTCATTTTTTTTAAGACATTCAAAATGGGGTGATACAGAACAAACATAACATCAAGTAACCATTAACTTGAGACTAGTTCCAAGTTTTAGCTTGTATGCCTCCTTCAGCACAAAATCATCAACAGTAGAACTAAAAATCATTAGCTTGTATATCTTCAGCACAAATCATCAAAATCAAGTCTTGTATAAAAAACTGAAGCATGAATCTTTATATAGAACCCGATTACAGTTATTCACAACAAATTCAATTAGCTCAAATAAACCCTAGAATCGAATAACTATTATTGAAATAAAAAATAAAATAAGAATATATAAATCGAACACCTGATCACCATTGTTGCGAACAAGAAAATCTCTGTTGGGAGAAGATAGAACAGAATCAAGATCATGTTTGCCATCGCCATTAGTGCTCTCGATTGAAACATGTTCCGCCATTTTTTGTCTGAATAACAGAACACAACAAGGAGAATAGTACTTAAAAGCCAAATGACTGAGTGAGCACACAGGTTTTATAACTTAAAAAGAGGGGTTTTATATTAATAATATTAATCACACAAATAACACAAAATTAAAGTTAATGAAGATAAAGTAATGGGCTTTTAATTATTCTCCAATGGGGTTGTCTTTTTATGCTGAGTAATAAAAAATATTCTTTTATCTTTTTCACACTTGTGATTAATTTTTTCTTATTTAAGATGACTCGTTATAGTCAAAAGATGCTTTGCTTAATCTTTCTGTCTATTGTAAATGGAATAATTTATTAGATAGTGCAGGCCAACACATATTTTTTGATTTCACATTGACGATTAAGAATGAGTCGCTTTTCTTTTTGTTGTTTTTTTTGTTTCTTAGTTTGTTGCGAGACTATTCCATATTATTTGTTTCTAATGTGTGTAAATATGTCATTGCGTGGAAAGTTTTACACAGACGGTCTTTCTTTATTCCTTTCTTGTGCGATTGATTAAGCATATCCTTATCTACTTCTAAAAAGTGAATAAAGGATACTTCTAAAAAGTGAATAAAGGAGAATTATAGAAGAAATGGATTCTTTTAACATTAAGATAATATAAAGATTGCATTTTATGTTTTACAAGTTTTCGCACAACATATGGGAGATTCTTGTAAGTAGACTAGATCTCAAGAGGTGTGAGTGTGTGAGGTAATTATCCTCATATATATATATATATATATATATATATATATATACACACACACGCACGCAGTGAGAATTGCAATCTTCTAATTCAAGATATCTTGGTGTCTTTGAGAAGAGTAGAATTTTGGAGATTTCTTAACTAATAAATAAAAATTATTGTTCATTGGCAATTGGTGATGTTTCCCATCACTTGATCAAAATATTAAGGTGGTGAATACAAACTCTTCTCAATAAGTAGAAGCTCATAATTTTAAATAAAAGTTGTAAATTATTTTTAAGTTGTAAGTTGAGGGGTGTTTTAAAAAAAAAATCTAAAAGCTCACAATAAATTGGGGAGTTTTTGGAAAAAATTCTAAAAGTTCATTCAAAGTTATATATTAATTTATTAAAATTAACCACCACAAGCTAGAAGCTAGGAATAACAACTTCTAAGTATATGATGATGCTTTTATTAGAATAAATAAAATATCATTGTAAAATACTTTAATGATAGAAATAACTAATAGACAATTATGAGAATATAATTTAACATACAAATTCATCGATATTTAGTTATATATTCATTGGTAAGGGTAACTTTGATTTTAAGAGTGAGTAGTTATATTTTTTTCCTTTTTAAGTTTTTCTTTGTTATTATTCTCTTTCCTGGTAGGAATGGTGAATTCATAACATACGCCTCATAATTTTTTTTAAAAGAAATGCATTTGATATTATTTGATGAATTCACAATTGGAATTGAAGTCGCCATAGCGCGACTAGAGCATTAATACCATGACAATTGACAGATGGCGAAGGAATACGTGACTTAGTATCGTCAAAAGATCCTACACATTTTGTAATATGAATTCGCCTGAAATTTAGTTTATTAAGGGTTAACCAGAATTCTTATGCTTATATAAAAATACGAAAAGGATAAAATGAGAAAGAAAATTGTAATATTATCTAATATCAACTGGTTTATCATAAAACAAAAGTTTTAAAATTATGTTTACTATGACCTAAAAAATTAGTTGGTAATAGTGTAAAGTTGTTCTAATTTTGCATCTGATGTACCATATTTTGGTACTGCCACGTCATAATATTCGATATAGTATCTGAGCATATTTCGGGATTATTATGCCACGTCAGCACCATTATTTTTTAATGCAAAATTACAATTCAAGGCAAAACTCGGAAATCGGCCCAAGTAGGCCCAAGTTGAGCCCAAGCGAGATCAATTTGGGCCCGAAAAGGCCCGATTCGAGCTATACAAGCCCAATCCGAGCTATATGGGCTCAAACAAGATCTATTTGAGGCCCATGAGTCCAATTCGAGCTATATGGGCTAAAATCCGATCTATTTGAGGCCCAGGAGTCCAGTTCGAGCTATATGGGCCCAAATTCAACCTATTTGAGGCCCAATTCGACCTATTTGAAGGACCAATTCGAGCTATTTCAAAATAGCTCTAATTCGACCTATTTTGAGTCATAGTTCTACTTGGATTGCACTTCTAGCTGAATAAGGACTCTTATTACTATATAAGGGGGTCTCATGCCTCATTATAAGGTACGTTTTTATTTTCTAGCATTTAATTTCGAGCTATATACATCGAATTCGAGCTATATTGCAATAGCTCTTGTTCGATCTATATAGAGTGTATTTCGAGCTATTTGAGGGTAATTCGATCTATTCGGGTTTCCTCATCACGGTTCTCAATACCATTTCGAGGTGTGCTAATTCGACCTATAGAGCTCAAATTCGACCTATTTGAGTAATTTCGAGCTATTGTCTCCGACGACAATACCTCAAATTCCGACCTATCTGACTTGAGGGTCGGAGTGCCTTCGCCGGAGGAGGCACCGGCTTAGTTTACGTGTGGTGTTGAGTGCAGGTTCTGAACTCAAAAGCTGCTTAAGCATCCAGCAGGAACTAAAGCAGTCTGACGTGGAGTGTTGGAGAGCGGACACGTATCCAGATGAAAATACCCCACATCAGTGGCGCCGTCTGTGGGAACCTCTATACGCACTTAGTAACAAACACTGACACTCAATGGCTCAACGGAGAGCAACGGAGAAGAATGGAATGGCAGGAAGGACTAGATCACAGAGGGAGGATGATAATCGGGCACCTGAAGCTTCTGAGCGAACATCAGTGGCAGCGCCCAGCACTCCCCTTGATCCTCCAACTCACACAGCAAATCAACCTGAAGTTCCTCCCACGGAACAACAGCTATTGAATTCCGTTCAGTTGGATCAAATTATGGCAGCATTCCAAAGGACTAGTGTTCCAATGATTGTGCAGCAATTGGCTAACACTTCTGCTCAACAGAATGTTCAGGCTTCAATAGCACAACAACCAGCAGCACAACCTGCAGCATTGCAGCAAGGAAGGACTCATCAGACCCAGCGTCGTGATGATTCAAGGCACTATACACAGACTAGAATGACGAGGCCCAGGGATACCATCTCCCTCGCCTGAAAGGAGAAACCCTCGTTCAGTAAGGACTAATGCTAACAGAGCTCCCAGTCGAGCAACTGGTCGAGATAGAGAAGTGAGGGATGGAGAGGTAAACTCTAGGCAGTGAGGTCCTGATCATCGACCCGCAGCAAGTCGTACTGCCGGAAGAGACAGGGAGTTGCCGAGAGAGTTGTGACAAGACTGGAGCCTGTAATTGCTGGACATATTCCAATAATGGAGAAGCCAACTCCATTTAGTGAGACAATTAGCAAGTTGACACTGAAGGAATGAATTCTTCTTCCTGAGATGAAGAAGTATGATGGGACTACTGATCCGGTAGCTCATTCTGATGACTTGGATGCAGAATCGCGGATTTGCAGAATTACTCGAGCTCAGTCCCAAAACTAATAAAATCTCTTATTTTATTCAAGTTTAGCCGTTGCCTACTCATTACCCACAAGATTACAATCTATAAGGATACATAAAGTTAAACTCATATTGTCTACAAACTTTAAGTTTAAATACTTAATCAAAACGAACGTTAGCTTCATATAACGAGCACTCGCCTCGTGGAGTCGAGCACAAGTCCTCGTACTCCCGCGAACATAGCTTTGCAGGCGCAAACATAGCTTTGCACAACGAGCACAAGCCTCGTGGAGTCGAGCACAAGTCATCGTACTCCCGCGAACATAGCTTCGCAAGCGCAAACATAGCTTTGCACAACGAGCACAAGCCTCGTGGAATCAAACACAAGTTCTCGTATTCCCGCGAACATAGCTTCGCAAGCGCGAACATTAGCTTTGCACAATGAGCACAAGCCTCGTAGAGTCGAGCACAAGTTCTCGCACTATCACAAATACTTTTTTATAAAACTTAAGTGTTTTAGCAAGTGACAAATATAAACTTAAAAAGTAGACACATATGAGTGAAGACTTAACAAGACAGAGTAACGACATTCGAAAGTTTCTAAAGTCAAACAGTACTAGCAATGGATAGGTGCTAAAATCGCGCACAGGTCAACAAGATATACTGTACGAAAAGAATGTACTATTGCGAATATGTTGTACGAAAAGTAAAGATGTTCAAAATACTATCTAAGGCACAGACGCCAGGAATACGGGCACGCAGGCTACTCAAAGTAATCAGGGCAGCAGATTTAGTCCCAGCGACTTCACAGCACCCTCGCTTTGTTCCTGAATTGCAGCAAATGACTCGTTCAGGGGCCCGGTGTCGTCAACTGGAGAAATTTGACGAGGAGCAGGAGTAGGAACAGGGACATCAACCTCCGCATCATCCTCGTTCAGGCAGTTGAGGACGTTAAAATCCTCTCTCTTCAATCCTGGAGCAAGGGAACCTCGGGAGATGATCTCATCAAGGGCCATGTTGTAACCCTTGATCGTGTCAAAGCCGCCTCTCTCCAAGGCAATCTCCTCCCAGGTAGCCGAGCGGAAGAACTGAATGGCTACTTCTACCTTATCATCATCGGGAAGCTCCTACAAAACAGGAGAAGCAAAATGATATGCAGAGATTAAAACACCAAAGTCCAAAGCCACAAGTCGCTTGGACGTTACAAAATGAGTATGAGCACTAGCCTCAACTCATAAAACAAAGTCCAAAGCCACAAGTCGCTTGGACGTTACAAAATGAGTATGAGCACTAGCCTCAACTCATAAAACATACAAAGCCCAAAGCCACAAGCTGCTTGGGCGTTACAAGAATGAGTGTGAGCACTAGCCTCAACTCATAAAACATACAAAGCCCAAAGCCACAAGCTGCTTGGGCGTTACAAGAATGAGTGTGAGCACTAGCCTCAACTCATAAAGCAAAGTCCAAAGCCACAAGTCGTTTGGACGTTACAAAATGAGTATGAGCACTAGCCTCAACTCATAAAACAAAGCCCAAAGCCACAAGTCGCTTGGACGTTCCAAAATGAGTATGAGCACTAGCCTCAACTCATAAAACATACAAAGTCCAAAGCCACAAACCGCTTGGACGTTACAAATATGAGTCTGAGCACTAGCCTCAACTCATAAAACAAAGCCAAAGCCACAAGCCGCTTTGACGTTACAAAATGAGTCTGAGCACTAGCCTCAACTCATGAAGATTTTAATACCCTAAGCCACAAGCAGCTTAGTTGGTAAACACACAAAATCCAAAGCCAAGTAGCTTGGACGTTAAAGAAATGGGATATGAGCACTAGCCTCAATTCAAGAAACATATAAACACCCTAAGCCAAACAGCTTAGGTGATAAAGATCAATACCCTACGCCAAACAACTTGGTCGCTATAAATATAAGGCCCTGAGCCATGCAGTTTACCTGATCATGAAACTCGACTACTAAGGATCTTACAGTGTAAAAGACGTCATTCAGTAACAAACTCACGTCATGAGTCGAAAATCTGAGTTCTCCAATCGGAACTCTGAGTTTTCAAATCTTTACGGACTCGTTGCACGATTATCGAGGTTTCTTAAGATATTATAGTTTGTATGACCAATGTTTCTCCACATTACTCTTACAAACTGAGGGACTCCATGATGTACCATATTTTGGTACTGCCACGTCATAATATTCAATATAGTATCTGAGCTATTTCGGGATTATTATGCCACGTCAGCACCATTATTTTTTTATGCAAAATTACAATTCAAGGCAAAACTCGGAAATCGGCCCAAGTAGGCCCAAGTTGAGCCCAAGAGAGATCAATTTGGGCCCGAAAAGGCCCGATTCGAGCTATACAAGCCCAATCCGAGCTATATGGGCTCAAACAAGATCTATTTGAGGCCCAGGAGTCCAATTCGAGCTATATGGGCTAAAATCCGATCTATTTGAGGCCCAGGAGTCCAGTTCGAGCTATATAGGCCCAAATTCGGCCTATTTGAGGCCCAATTCGACCTATTTGAAGGACCAATTCGAGCTATTTCAAAATAGATCTAATTCGACCTATTTTGAGTCATAGTTCTACTTGGATTGCACTTCTAGCTGAATAAGGACTCTTATTACTATATAAGGGGGTCCCATGCCTCATTATAAGGTACGTTTTTATTTTCTAGCATTTAATTTCGAGCTATATACATCGATTCGAGCTATAGAGCAATAATTCGAGCTATATTGCAATAGCTTTTGTTCGATCGATATAGAGTGTATTTCGAGCTATTTGAGGGTAATTCGATCTATTCGGGTTTCCTCATCACGGTTGATGTAGGACAAGGACCCCCTAATTTTGGATATTTTCGCAGAAGAGAAAGGCCCGCACGAAAACCGCTATATCTTTTGATCAAGTGCTCCGTTTGAGGCCCATAAGATATCAAATTAAACGTCGTTGAGTTTTCTACAACCCTACGCGAGGTTAAGGTCCAAATTCGGTGATTTAAGGCATCTGCGCAGCCTTACAAACTTATGTCGTTTTTATTTTATTATTTTTTCCTGTTTTTCCTATTTTGTTTAGGACTCTTTTATTTATTTCCTTATTTTAAATTAGGGTTTCTTAGAGACTATAAATACATTGTTTATTGTTATTTTTCAGCATCTTTTGATCATTATTAATAAAAAGGGATTTTATTCCAATTTCTGGTGGATTCCAGTTTATTCCCGGTGGATTCCGGTGTTTTTTTCATCGATTACACGTTGGTGTGGATTGCACGCTTCCGTTCTGCGTCAACGGTTCTCAATACCATTTTGAGGTGTGCTAATTCGACCTATAGAGCTCAAATTCAACCTATTTGAGTAATTTCGAGCTAATGTCTCCGACGACAATACCTCAAATTCCGTCCTATCTGACTTGAGCGTCGGAGTGCCTTCGCCGGAGGAGGCACCGGCTTAGTTTACGTGTGGTGTTGAGTGCAGGTTCTGAACTCAAAAGCTACTTAAGCATCCAGCAGGAACTAAAGCAGTCTGACGTGGAGTGTTGGAGAGCGAACACGTATTCAGACGAAAATACCCCACATCAGCATCAGTTTTATAACTACAAGGTTTATATAGGAACATATGTAAGTGTTAAGCAGCATTCTTTCAGATATTCTTTTGAATAAATTGAACTGTTCAAAATTACGATGATAAAACTCAGTTCCCTGAAAAATAATACAAGAAATGTCATTCAATAACTTATCTTACTTATAATCCATAGAAGTTTCAAACATTAAATACTGAACAGCTTTATGATTAAACACTGTTTGATATATAAATATATTAGTGTGTTTGTATATATATATATATATATATATAAAAGAGAACAGTCAAGTGACAAATAATGTATGGGCCAAAGCCCGACGATTTTTTATTAGGAAGATGAAGAGACAATTCCACGAGTTTAATTTTTCTTGTTATGCAGATTCCTACCACATTAAAAATCAAATAACCATTATGGAGAATGTCCAGTGTATATAATATGTTCTATGAAAACCATTATTGTGAATCACACCAACTGCATAAAAAGGTTTACCACATACGCAGTCATCTTCTTTTTCCAATAGTTGCATTACACCCCCAAAACTACTCTACAATTCTTTATCACCCCAAATATTCATTCCCTGTAACACTTTTCTCCATCACAAATCCAACCTTCACCACGATTCTCTTCTCCATCTTCACCTCTCTTTCCACTCTCACCATCATTCGGAGCACACTTTGGGTGCAGATCAAGTGTTTGTGCTTCTCTCTTTGCTTCCTCGAGCTCCGCAAATTTCTCAGGGGTGAACGTATACGCCTTCTTGCCATGTTCCTCAATGGATTCAACAACGTTCAAGTGAAGTGTCTTCCCGTCTGGCCCGATTATTGCCACAGTGGGGATGCTGCCGATGTTAAAGCAATCGAATAGCTTCTCAACATAGTTGTCCTCGAGGGGCAAAGATAACCAGGGCAAGTTTACAAATTCTTTCTGAAACGACGATTCATCTTGGTCAAGCGGTATCATCACAACCTCAAATTCTTCTCCCTCTTCTTTCAAACTTTTATATAACTCAACAAGTTTTGGGTTAAAAGCAAGGCATGCATTGTATGTAAGCAAACCAAAGTACAGGCCCACAGTCTTACCTTCCAGTTCAGCAATACGTACCTAGTAATGACAAAACAAAGAAAAATATCAGAATAAGTAAAAGGACGTATTCTTCTGAAGGACAAAACTGTGAAATGAAATTACCTTTGTCCCGTCCGACGTAATGGCATAGTCTCGAGATTGGGAAACCAGTAAGGATTTCAATGACTGATTCTTCCTAGCTTCTTCTTCTAACTCCTTGAGCTTTATGATATGTTCTGAATCAAAAGGGAAGGCTCCACCGTGTTCTTTGATTATCTTCACTCCTTCATTCGTCAATACCTTTCCATTCTCATCAAGAACTATAAAATGTGGTATTCCCCTAACACTGAACAACTCCTTCAGTTGCTTACGTGTTTCTGAATCAGAAAAGGGGACTGCAAGCCATGGCATTTTGGAGAAATACTCGTCAAATGACAACTCATCTTTATCACGAGAAACGTACACAATCTCGAATTTTTTGCCAGGTTGCTTGAGTTTGTTATATGCCTCGACCAAGTTGGGGGTGAAGCGTTGGCATGGACCACACCATGATGCAGAGAAATACAATCCAACGATGTTCCCTTTCAGACTATTAACGTTAACCTGTAACATTTGATAAAAAACTATTTATGAATGTTTAGGTCAGTGAAAATTAATAACAATTTGGCTAAAGAAAATTGTATCTAGGGAGGCTGTTATACATAATCACACCATATGAGTGCGCTACGTAAATAATTCTGCTGCAGTAGATTCGAGTTCTGTTTAATGCTTTTCCTCGTTAACCAACAATTCCTTCGGCTTGAATATTAGAAAATAGAACTCATAAACCAATTCAAGTAAATTATTTAAGACATTCAAAGTCTTATAAATTAACCCCTAACTTCGTACTACTTCAAGTTTGAGCTTGTACACAAATCATCAATAGCAGAATAGTTTGAGTTGAACTAACACTGAAGCATGAATCTTATACCGAACACAATTAGTATTCCCGATAAATACAATAAGCTCAAATTATCAGAGGTCCAGAACAATTAGTATTCTGGAGTTTAATACCAGCACAACAACAAATAGATCCTAGAATTCAAGAAATATATTGAAATAAATTACAATAAACCTTAAAATCCAAAAAAGAAGAAAAAAAGGGAGTATTTACATCAAATACCTGATCACCATTGCTTCGGACAAGGAAATCTCTGTTGGGAGAACATAAGATAGAATCAAGATCATGCTTGCCATCCCCATTAGTGCTCTCTACCGAAACATTTTCCGCCATTTTCAGAACACGAGTTTTTAAACTCCGGATGAAGAAAAATAGTTACCAAAAGGCTACCGACTGGGCACACAGATTCTAAAACCTTGGCAAATGATATAATTATAGACACAGCAAAATTTCTAAATTCAGAGCAATATTTCCTCATTCTCTATTATACCATTCTAACAAAAAGATTAATTTGTTTTCCTATTTTATGACTACCAATAAGCATGGACTCTTTAAAAATTTATCTTCCTTTTTATTTATAGGGAGATAAATTATCTTGCTTTAGTAAAAACAATTAACAATTTAGGTAAAGTCTACAGTTTATATATTTTGAAATATAAAAAGTCTTTCTGTTAGCTGTTCATGAATCACACCAACTGCAACAAAAGTTACCACATACACAGTCATCTTATTTGTAATTGTTGCATTAAACCCTCAACACTACTCTACAATTCTCTATCACCCCAAATATTCATTCCCTTTAGTACTTTTCGCCATCACAAACCCCAGCAAAGAATTACTTCTTAAAAATGCCGGAAACAGAGATTGCCAGCCTAAGTAGTTATGTCATTCAAGCTTGAAAGATACAGGTGAAGGATAGTGTGGATTGGATGATCCACTAGTGATATTGTTTTGTGAAGGAAGGGTAGAGAATTTGTGGTAGGTAACGTCATTGTGCTGAAGCGTAAACCAGGAAGGAAAATAAAGTATGTGACTTTAATTCCCAGCTGATACCAAGTAAAATGAAGAATTGTTCATCAAAAAAAGTAAAAATGGAGAATCGATATGCTGAAAAGTACTCTGCTTGAACTCAGCAGTGTATATTGATTTCATATATGTACAAGTCAGTATATGATTTACAAAGGGAGTAGTGTGCACAAAGATAAACTTGAATCCCTACAAATACGTGTATATCAACTAACTCATAAGAAAGGATATGAGAAGAGACAAGAATTAACAAAGTAGGATATCCTAACTATCTAAGACTTCAGCGGGATATTCTAACACCATACTATTCGCTCTGCACGGCATCCATCAGAATTATAAAGCTTGTTTTGAGTAAGAAGCAGCTCGTGTTCGTGTGATCCAGACCTCACCTTCTTAGGCCATTTTCGGAATCTTCGCTTTAATCTCCTTGAGCCTCTCTGCACTGAAAGGATAAGCTTCTGCACCGTGACGCAGGATAAGGTCACGGGCTTCAGTCGTGACAGTTTTCCCAGTCGGCCCTATTGCAACCACCATTGGAATGTCCCGAACCTTAAATAAATGGCTCAAAGATTTTTGCCTTTTGTCACCAAAGGGAAGTGCTAGCCATGGCATCTGAGAGAAGAACCCGTTGAAGGAACCTCGGTTTCTGTCACTAGATATGTAGATGACTTCAAGCGAATTGTCTTTTGCATTGATTTTTTTATAAGCTTGTACGAGCTTGGGAAGGAAATAATGGCATAGGGGAGACCAGAGGGCAGAAAAATAAAGCAATATATTCTTCCCAACAAGACTGGATACTGGGACCTGATATGAGAAAATATATTTCAATTAGCATTTACACTTACTGAACTAGAACAAAAGAGTCCCAAAAAGTTGCAAGAAATTTGAAGAAGGGATAACTACACCTACACCCTCTACAAATTAGTCTACATACAGCCTCTAAAGTTTGAATAATTTCAAAAACATGAAGAACTAGGAGATATCTGTTAAGGTCTTTAAAGTTTAGGGAGAGCCTGTAATTGTTCAAACTTTAATAGAACCTAGCCAATCTGTAATCTAGTTTTAACTTTCAAATGCTAGTTCTGTAATCATTCAAACAGTAAAGGAAAGTTTCCATAATTAGACCAAACCTCAAGAGATGCAAATGTAATTACCCCTTTAACAAAGTTTGAGCAAGTAACAAAAGACTTTACAAAACTGAATGAAATATAATCTATCCTTAAATGTATGTTTACCTTGGCTCCGTCTTTTCCAATTACAAAATCATAATCTTCCAACACCAAAAGAGACTCAAGTGTTTGTGCTTCTCTCTTTGCTTTCTCTATCTCCTCAAGCTCTGCAAATTTATCAGGGGTGAAAGGATAAGCCTTCTTCCCATGTTCCTCAATGAATTCCACAACGTTCGTGTGAAGTATCTTCCCGCCTGGCCCGATTATTACCACAGTGGGGATGTTGCCGAGGTCAAAATAATTAAAAAGCTTCTCATAGTCAAAGTCTTCGTGGGGCAAAGATAACCAGGGCAACTTTTCAAATTCTTTCTCAAACGATAATTCATCGTCATCAAGTGGTATCATCACAATCTCAAATTTTTCTTCCTCTACCTTCAAGCTTTTATATACCTCAACAAGTTTTTTGTTAAAAACACGGCATTCCTTGTAAGTGAGATAAACAAAGTACAGGCCCACAGTCTTACCTTCCAGTTCAGTAATAGGTACCTAGTAATGAAATGACAAAGAAAAATCAGAATAAGTAAAAGGACATATTATTCAAGGACAAAACTGTAAAATGAAGATTACCTTTTTCCCCGCAGCCGTAATGACATAGTCTCTAGATCGGGAGACCAGTAAGGTTTTCAATAATTGATTCTTCTTAGCTTCTTTCTCAGGCTTCTTGAGCTTTTCAATGTGTTCTGAATCAAAAGGGTATCCTTCTCCACCATGTTCTTGGATTATCTCCACTCCTTTATCCGTCAATACTTTTCCATTTTTATCAAGAATTGTAATATGCGGTGTCTTCCCTTCACTGAACAATCCATTCAGTCGCTTACATGTTTCTGAATCAGAAAAAGGGATTGCTAGCCATGGCATTGTGGAGAAATACTCATCAAATGACGCCTCATCTTCATCGCCAGAAACACACACGACCTCGAACTTTTTTCCAAGTTGCTTGAGTTGGTTATACACCTCCACCAAGCTAGGGGTGAAGCGCTGGCATACACCACATTGTGACGAAGAGAAATACAATCCCACGATGTTCCCTTTCAGACAATTAACATCAACCTGCAACATTTCATCGAAACTATCTATGAATGTTTACTTTGGCTGAAGAAAACTCTAGAAAGATAGAATTACATAATCACACCACGCGAGTCTTTTAAGTATATAATTGCGATGCATGCAGTATCGAGTTCTGTCTAATGCCGTTCGATATTAACCAACAATTCCTTCATGCCGTATATTAGGATATAGAAACTCACAAAACCCAATCAAATGAAGTATATATATTTAAGACATTCAAATTGGATTGATACAGAAAGTAACAATATGTCAATTAACCACTAACTTTCAGATTAGTTCTAGTACACAAATCCTCAATAGCACTATTATTTCGGATTAATCTAATTCATTATTTCTATTAGCACAAAAATGAGCCCTAGAATCTCCAAGAAACATGAATCATGAATCTTTCACCTGATCGCCATTGTTGCGAAGAAGAAAATCTCGATTTGGAGAAGATAGAATAGAATGAAGATCGCGTTTGTCAGTGCTCTCGATCGAAACAATTTGCACCATTTTCTCTGAATCGCAGAACAAATAAAAGTTGTTGATGAAGAAAAATAGTTTAAGGCTACTGAGTGTGTGAGTGAGTGAGCACAGAGGCTTTAAGCGCGGGGTTTTTTCTTTTTCCCAAATACAAAAATTTAAAGGTAAAAGAGATTAATAAGTCATTGGTTCTTAATTATTCTCTTGTTGAGGAAAATATTTACATTTTTTCTCCATGGTGGGAGACTTTTATTATTATTATTATTATTAGACTTTGGTGTGAAAATAAATAAAGGAACAATATTCTTTTACTTATTTTGAAAGAAAACTGTTTCCTTGATGAAAACAATAATAAAGTGTATAACTTTTTAAAATGAGTCATACTTTTAATTTGTTGATAAATAATAGTTTTTACATTTTTCGCATGCATGAGTACTTTTTTGTACTTCAAATGACTCAACTTATGCTGAGTAACAAATAATAATCTTTATATTTTCGCACTAATAAATGTTTTTTGTACTTTCAGACGACTCATTTATGTTGATAGTAAAAGTAGTCAAAATTAGTCAAAAGATGTTTTGCTTAGGTGGTGTTTACAAATGTTCATAGAAAGAGATTATTAGCTTTTGGGTCCACATAAGCTCTTCTTTTAAGAGCTAACTTTGCATAAATGTTTGCAAGTTTTTCTAAAAATTACTTAAAGCATTAATTAGATGTTTGCAATAATTAATAAAAAAATAAGTATTTCATTTCAAACCTATTTATTTTCAACCATCTGCTTTATTGTGACGGAAAAAGAAGGGTCAAGAAAAAATGATGTTGAAAAAAAAACAATAACAACTTATACATGAAAAATAAAGAAAGAATAAAGAAGAAGAACAGGAACATAGAATGGAAGAAAATGTAGAGTGAGATAATTAAATAAAAATTAAGAAAAGAGAAAAAGCCTTGTGAAAAAATAAAGGGAACTAGAGTTGTGGAGAGTGGTAAAAAAAATGATTAATATCCTTATTAGTTATAAATGTAAAACGTTTAGTTTTGCTAATTTAGTTTTTATATATACACACATAATTATTTATTAACCATTTTTTAAATTTGCGATCATTAATTATTATTAATTATTTAGCAGTATGATACAAAACTATGACATTATAAAATAATTTTGAACTGTGTCGTGATATGTCGTGTTGTGTGATTTTCAAATAATTATGTCATGTTGTGCCGTATGTGTCTTAGTATTCATGTTCGTGCAACATAATAGCGATCAAGATATTAATAAGATGGTTAACCATATATTTACTCCATGATACTAGGTTATGCTACTAAGTTTTGGATTTCAGAGTTGAAGTCTTGAAGACAATACAATACCCTGTTATGCATCCGACGGAAAAGAAAAACAAAATTACACAAAATAATGCTGAAACGCTCCACAAGAAAATTAATTAACTGTTTTTGCCCATTATAAATAGGGCCAATCATCTACTGATTTAAGCCCAATATCCAAAATCGTGCACCATATCTTCATTTTTTTTTCATATATACTATAGGAAAATGCTTACCTTCCGGTCTGTAAGGATACAGACGTATTTCGGCGCCTCAGAATTTTTATTGGTAATGGACAACCGGTTTCACAGGTTTGTTCAACCTTCTCATAAATTTATGTTTGGCCCATTAAACTTTATAATTGCATCTTATACCAACTATAAAGTAACCAATTACTCTGCAAAAATAAAACGCAATGACTATGATTTAAAAAAATTAGTGATTGAGCATACAAATTGCCTTTATTATGGGTCCAAGTAATTTAGAAAGACATAATTATTTCCTTTGTTCGACTTAATCTAAAATTTATAATATAAAAAATAAAAGCACTCACGATTAGTGATATATAGCTTGCTTCTTAGAATATGAAACATAATTACATTCTTCTTTGAAATAAGTAATAAATTAATCTACATTAAAAGTCACACAAACATTTAAAGTACTATCAATAAAGTTGTATGCTAATTTCCTAAAGAATGTGTACATAGTGTTTTTTTTTCTTTCCACGCTTTATATATTTTATGAGCGTTTATATGTAAAGTTTAAAGAGTAGTAGAGGGACTAAGTTTTTTTTTTAATTGGCAGGGGGATCCTGCAATTAATTTGAGGGTTTTGTTGATTAATTTCACTGTACGTCGCAAACTTTCTTCTTAATATTGGGGCTCTTTTAAAGTTCTTAAATAATTAAGGGGTATATTGAGTGGAACTTAAATTATATAGAGCTCTAAAGGAATTAGAAACTTCTTTTAACGGGTGTCTGTCTCACAGACATATATTATGTCTGTGAGATAAGTAGCGCCGTTTACTATAATATTGCATTAACCTTAATAAGAGGAGGTAATGGTCATTTACCAAGAAAAAGAAATGCTAGAGTTGGATTCTTTCAATTTTGGGGTTTTAACTTAACAACAATGCCAAACTAGTGCATGTTTAAGTATCTTTAAAAGTTGGCTTGTTTGTCTGAATTAAGTATATATGGTGTATTTGTTTTAACAAGCCTCTAATGCTGAAAAACTTGTCAAATTCGAATTCATATACGATTCTAAAGTTGACACGTACACTACCGGTTTCTTGATTACATATGGTAATTTCTAAAACACTAATTAATACTTATTTTAATAATCTTATCTTTACTGCATGCAGTCTTGAACTGTCATAACAATTATTGGAGACTGCATGCTTTCAGTAAAGATACTTATTTCAATGTACTTGTGATCTTCATCGTTTTATTCTTTATTATCTAAACAACACTTATTTCTCGACATAGGTGAAGTTTACAACTATTGTTGTTACATAACATGCAAACTCAAATGGTTCCTCGTCAATTCAGCCAAAAAATTTAAAATCAAGCCAAGTAAACTTGGGAACTTATTCAAATCTAAAATGATATTAAAAAAACAAATGGTGGGGCAGAATTCTGCAAGGCTGGTGTTCCAATATATAGCTTATATCCTGTAACCTGTTATTAATGGCGGACATTATGATGATGGCTGCGGCGGTGCTCTCATTAATTAATTAGAATAATGACCTCATTTTATTGTTGGGCAATGCTCTAAATTAAAGTATTGTACTACATGATTTATAACACTGCTCAGGTCCTATATACAATATACTTATGATCATGGACTTAATAATTTAATTAGTTAACATTAACCAATAATGTTAACAAGATCAAGAAGTTATCTCGAATGGAAATGACAAGTAACAATTTTGTTTCCTGCTGAAGATACAAATTACTCCTATAAGAGTTGCATAGAATCCCGTGTAATTTTGGAACGCGCTCACCGCCGCTACTATACCCATTTTTCTAACTATGTTTTCATTTGTAAAGAAAAAATACTCGTGTACAAATCGAATTCACCCATTGAGAAACTTAGGTCGTTGTTCAGATCCTAGTTGAGAATCTGTTTTTACTTTTTAGTATTTCTTGCATCATGTTTATGCACTTTAGGTTGTAATAGCAAAAGATATATTTCAAAGAAAACTAGCATAAATATTTTCTTTCACACTAAAATTCAATTACAATCTCAATTATGCGCAAGTGAACGGTTTTTTCGTATACGATGATGGTGTTTTATCACATATAAAAGTACTCCTTTATGCGCGTGAAATATTTTTTTTGTATTTATATGCGGGGTCATTGCATACTATAAAAATGGGCAAAAAAACATCAAACCCTCTAACATATGCTCAGTTTTACAGCTTGACACATACCATAAAGTTTTTTACAACTATCCCCAACTTTTCTTAATCTTTGGAAATTGACTCCTAGTCAACTTTCTCGGCGAAAAATTTGTTTTCATTGGAATTTGAAGTGAAAACATGGGAGTCCTCTCGATTTAACCATAATTTCACTAAAAAAAACCTTTTTGCTTTCGATTTCATCTCAATTACCAAAATTAGAATTTAAAAATAAAATATCAATAACTAGGGTTTGAAAATAAGAAATGTACAATAAACATTGAAAGGAAGCAAAGGAATTTTGCTGAAATTTTGCTGAAATTGGGGTTAAATCGAGATGAACCCCTGTGTTTGCACTTCAAGTTTCGACGAGAAGATTCCGAAAAAAAGTTGACCAAGGGTCACTTGACAAATGTTAAAGGATCAACTGTTTAAAAAAATCACGTTATTGGAGAGTTTGATGCATTTTTCTATAAAAATATACGAGGAGATCACATTTCACTTTTTATTCAAGAAGTAAAATGCAAATCAGTACTATATCACATAGGAGGCTTTTCACTATAAAAATTCCACCAGCTAGTACATTCTTTCAAATGATATTTAATCAACTAAAACTTTTAGAAGTAAATGTTTATCTGAAACAAGCGTTTATACCGCTGAAAGAACAATTAGATACTTATTGATCCAATGCAAGCCACCATACATATATATATAAATAAATAAATAAACCGACAAAATGATTGGTTGGATCCTGAGATAGTTGCAGTGAAATGAGAACTTGATCTATAACATTAACATTTAACATCCACTCCACGCTGCATGTGCAAAGTAACACGCCTGAGTCCTTAGGTCGTTTTCATCTAAGACTTGAGCAATTTTGACCGATTTGGCTACAGTTGAGTAACGCTCATTAGTAATTACATGCACATTTGTTTCTAAAGTAACTAAGAAGTATCAGATTAATTTAAATCTTCAAAAGTATTTGAGCTCCAAAACATTTACCAAGTCCCACACTACACGAAAGCAATTAAATCACTCACTTTTCTAAACAGTGTCTCTAAGAACTATATTCTTTTGCCGCAAATCGAGCAACCTCTTTATCTTTTTGACCTCAATTTATGACTTATCAGCGTATTCAATTCAAATCATCATAGTTCCTCTTTTTCTTTTTTAAAGTAAACATACCAATTGAAAGTCGAAACATCAACACAAGGCATACTGTTAACAGTATTCAATACATAGATATCAATAAAACCGGAAAGAAGATATAGCACTCATCTCTCAAAAGTGAAAAAAATTGTTTCACAAGACTCTTACAAGATGATGTGATGTTACTAATGATTAATATAATAAATACTTTTTTAAATTATAGAGTATTAATTATTATTTTATTCGAAATATGTATTCATTATGTGCAATTATACTAACAACTGAATTAGTTGCAAGTTGCAACACCTCATCGTACAAATACTGAACTAGATAATCTCTTACACTAAAAACTAATACATCAAATAACTAATCCGGTAATAACCTTGTATTATACCAATTCCAAATCATACTATTACATTTCACAATCCTTGGCAAATATCATTAACCACCACATCAACAAAGGCCACAACTTAAGATGAAATTAAATAAAACTACACTAATTAATTAACGTTCAAACAATTTAAAAAAACCAAACCACTACTTCGGAACGTATACCCTCTCGGGAGATATTCTCCCCTACGCACGCACCACACAACACCGCCCCTACACATTATCCGCAAATCTGACCTCCGGTCTATGTCCACCATGCTGATGTGGCGGTTTACCATTTTTGACCCCTTTAGCAGAAGGAGGCTTTTTCATGTCAAACCCAAATTCAATATCACCATCTCTCATGTTAAAGCTGGGCTTTTGCCTCGACTCCCACTCTTTTGGGCCCAACCCATGACTCTGCTGCTTGTTGGGCTTGTTTGGCTTACTGGACTTGTGGGCCCCGTCCTTGTTCTTGCGGCGGTTGCACAGCCTCCCGAGCACACACGCCGCAGCAGATACCACCACTATAACGGCCAAAACTATAAAAACGGGACCAAACGAGCCGTTAGAATGTGATGAGCTGGACAGCTGAGTTTGCTGTGCTGTGCCTGGACTAGGATAAAACACCTGTTGAGGTTGTTCTTGTGACATGTTTGGAGGGTTCGGATACCGGTTGTTCAAACGAAAAAACAAGAAATTCCTCAAGATTTGGTTTTTAGTTGGGGGTAGAAAAAGAAGATATGTTCTTTGAGTGTAAATAGAGGCAAATGAAAGGAGATGTTGGGGTGGATTTTATGCTAATATTTGGTGGGAATTTAAGGGATTTTTTTAAATTGAATAAGGTGTTGCTTTTTCTTTAATAAAGAGATATATTCTTTATGTCCTTACTGCGGGGGAATTAAGTGTACTGTTGTTTTTGTTGCTTTGTAAAGAGAAAAAGGGAGATTTTGATTGGCTTGTTTGAAAAAAATATTAATTTCACATTAATCAATGTAAGAAGAAGGCATGGTGAAATTCTTGGGTTGCTTTTTGCTTTTGTGTTGGATTTGAACATTGATACATCGTTGTTGCTGGCTACATATGTGAGAACATGTTGGTTGATTGGTAAAGGATGTTTTAGGGTAGGTATTTTTCGGTATGATAAAGTGGATCCACCCTACAATATTGGGTTTTGGACTATTTGTACTGGTCCCCAAGGGTTTGGTTTGATATACGCAGAGACCCTATTGGAAAATAGGGACAAAAATTATGAATATTTAACCTTTCTACAAACTCGACGTTTTAGATAAAATGATAAAACAATAAGATTCTTAGACTCACGTTGAAAAAAAAAATGTCTGATGTTGGAATACATATTGCTCATTTATCAAAAAAATAAAAGAATGTCACATGTCACGCATAACAATAAAAAGTGTAAAGCTCGAATCTGAGGGACATTGAAATATATAAAACTACATATTGAGCTTTTAGATGAGACTCAAGTTTAAATTTGTATGAGAGCATAGACTTCAAAACTGTATTTATAATAGGGTCAATTGTATGTTTGTATGCATGTGTAAATGCTATAATATTTTACTACCTAACACCGTGATAAATTCTCTTTATTTTTCCTTTCTTTTTCAAGTGCAGTGACGGTAGAATTGCAACACAAGGATTCTTATGTTTGAATCTGTTACCGAGGATACACATAGATATTTCCATCCCTAACATGAGTTTTTAGCAGATTTCAGTATCACCATGATCTCTTACATATTTGCAGATAATTCTCATCGGCTAAACTGCAAAATGTAATCTTTGCAGAGATTTCGTTGCAAATAATTATACTACTGAAAAGAAATCAATATTAGTTATGATACTAAACCTTGAATGTAACTAATCTATTGTGCTTAATCATTAATTTGGTTGTGGATAGACATGGGGCATAAAACAAACCATTGCGAGTAGTAGTTTATTAAAAAATTATCAATGGGATAATATGAAATGTGATGGTGTAATCAATGGCATTCTTTCCTTGATTTGCACTTTAATCCTTTACTTTTGGGAGAGGAATCGTGTAAGCGATGGTAGTAGGGCTCGATGTCGTGTAATGATTAGACAATAATCTAATACAATTATATTGATTACACAATTTGGTACTCTGCGATCACATATACCTCGATAAGCGAAAAAGAAACCACATTAAATCTTCTAAAGGGTCTTTGGCTAGATCCAATGTTTGACCTGTCCACAATTATTTGGAATTACATAGTTATGTCTGTTGGCACATCGCAAGGACAAATAAAATAAGAAGCTTACAGGTATAAAATGAATTATTTTATTTGAAACCCAACAGTTTGATGTCAGTGAGCTCTTTGAAGTTTTCTTGCATATATAATTTGAGATATTTAAGGTTTTCTTTTAACAGACTTATACATCTCTTAATAATATAAGTAGTCTCGAAACATTGTTATCATTATTGTGTAATATTCCAAAAAAATAATTTTTTGCCGAAAAATAATTTTTGGGAATATTACACAATAATGATATGTTTCGGGACTACTTATATATATATATATATATATATATATATATTACACGATTTAAAATGCTCAACACAAAGACGACCAGCATGGTGCAAGAAATTGAGAATCTTTTGTAACACTTTAAATAATTATGATATGGTTGAACATAACTCGGATTCGGTCCCATTTTTTGGTGAACAATCTCGGTGGCATTGTTTTTAACTATTGTAATATGGAGTAGTAGTTGCAACAATTCTTTTTTTTTTTTAAGAAAAATATGATCACTTATGAGTTATGACTGACCTACTAATGAGTAAGTCAAGAGCGATGAGAAAATCGATATGTCATTAATTTTTCCGTGCCTAAATTCATAATGAAGATATAATTACGAGTTTAATGATTTTTTTGTATACTTTATGTACGTACAAAAGGGTTTCACTTATTTTTTAATCTATTAAAATACAACAAACGGAAGGACGTCTATCATTAAAGCAAATAGGCATCACTTAATCACATATCGGAATTGTAAAGAACAGAAAAGAGCAACAGCATATTAAAAGGATATAAATTAAGTTTAAACTATAAAGAAAATCAAGTGCCTCAATTTCCGCGCCATGAAATGATCATGAGCTCTCTTCTTTCTCAATGGTGGAGCATTGGACTATAGTCTATAATATTTCTTTTTTGTTTATTATATGTAATTGTTATGCAAGTATAATTGAATATTTGTGTGTATAATATTAGATATTATTGCGTCCTCTAAAAACTTAAATTTGTAAAAGAATCAGGCATTT
Source organism: Misopates orontium (assembly GCA_946800315.1). NCBI lineage: Eukaryota > Viridiplantae > Streptophyta > Magnoliopsida > Lamiales > Plantaginaceae > Misopates > Misopates orontium. The sequence continues at coordinate 19,704,722 of OX326952.1, read as the reverse complement.
ATTTTTAATTAATTTATTACTGTATGATTAGACATTATTTGTTTTATATATATTCTGAACATGCGGGCGTAAGTGATCAATATGTGCAATATTTTTTAAACATGTCACATGACAATTATAAATAGATGAGATTCGAACACAACCTCTTTTGCATATATAATACTTATGTCATATTAAATTGTCAATTCATCTTTTTGAATTTATAAATAATTGTGTATTTATTTATTTTTTAAAATATTTTTCAACACATAGAGTGTTTACATATCGATTTCATCATGCAAATCTCATTCATGAACTGCAGACTACCTTTTTTCTTCTTCAAAGAAACAACAAAAATAAAATACGTGACAACCAAATTGCGAAGCGACAATTTGTCAACTACCTATTGCCTATTGGAAACACTCTCTTGTGATTTTCCTTTCTAACACCAAGCCTTTGGTACTTGACGAGAGATTTTTTAGTTCTTTTTTTAAAGTTGAGACGTATTAACGATTTCTACTAATTATTAATTTACTTCATACAAATACGTCTATTCTTTTTTTTTATATAGGATCTCTTGAACATGAATACATGACACACTGCCTAGACCAAGATGTTGAATTTCAGTATCATATCAATAAATGAATAAGAAAATTTAATTGCCATTTCATTCAATGATTGAGAACTGATTACAGAATAAAAGTACCAAGAATGTTGAAGCTGAAAAAGATTCAAATGATCTAATTGACTAATTACAGAGAGAGCTTATCTAATATATATAAAGTAAATAAAACTAATCTATTTGGGCGGGAAAATTAATTGACGGTTGAAACAAATTTAACAGAAATTTGAATCGGACTGTTGAGGCAACTCAGTTTGTTGGCTCAACTGTGCTGCTGGTTGTATATTTCTTCTGCACAACGTTACATCGCCTCACTTTAGTACTTTCAAATTTTATGTATTTGTGAGCGCACTTTCTAAATTCTTTTTTGGCCAACTTAAGCACAAATATCTCTAACTTCGAATCTTGATTAGCTTAAATTCTGTTTAAATTGTTATGGTATATATTAAGGGTAGTACTTTAATTTCAATCATGAAAAAACAGTAAAGATAAGAATATTCAAATAAGTACTAATTTATTGTAGAAATTACCATAATTAAGAAACAGGTGGTGTATGTGTCAACTTGAGTCTTGTATGAATTCGAATTTGACAAGTTTCTCGGCAGAAGCTAAATTTCAAAAATAAAATAAAATAAAATCAAACCCACTCCTTCTATTATCCAACTTTATCATTTATTTTTCTTGGTAAATGGCTATTACCTCCTTTTTTAAGGTTAATGCTATATTATAGTAATTTTAATGGGAAAAATGAACACGATGCACGATTTTGTATATTGGGCTTATATCATTAGATGGATATATTGGGCCTATTCATAATGGGCAAAAACAGTTCATTAGTTTTCTGGTGGAGCGTTTCAGCATTATTTTGTGTAATTTGTTTTTCTTTTTCGTCGGATGCATAACAGGGCATTGTATTGTCTTCAAGACTTCAACTCTGAAATCCAAAACTTAGTAGCATAACCTAGTATCATCGAGTAACTATATGGTTAACCATCTTATTAATATCTTGATTGCTATTATGTTGCACGAACATGAATACTAAGACACATGCAGCACTACATGACATAATTATTTCAAAATCACATGACACGACATGTCACGGGCACAATTCAAAATTATTTATAATATCATAGTTTTGTATCATACTGATAAAATAATTAATGATCCCAAATTAAAAAAAAAAAGTTATGAAACACACACCTACACACACACACCATATATATATATAGTGTGTAATCAGTCTCTGAATGATTTTGTGGTCTCCAATAATAGAAAAATTATTAGGTGCAGCCGCTGCACGATGACGTGGTACAACATATGGTGGAGATTAAACATAATTCCTAAATAATAGGACATTAACTTCTCCACAATTCATTCCAACCATGCATTTACATTAATAGCCGACTTGTTGTACCACCTCACCGTACAGCCGTTGTACTTAATAATCTCTCCCAATAATGTAGTTTTGCTACCATAGTATGTGTAGTCTCCAAAAGTCGGGTTTCGCTTTTTAAATCTTAGGGGTATCATTAAAGTTAGTCAAACATTATGAAAGCGTAATTGTAATATTTTAGTAACTTTTAAGAGATATTTATGTAGGAAATCGAGTCTAATTAAACTATAGCGCAGATCTAAATGTAATTATCCGTAAATTAATGCAAATATTTGTGGTTCATTATTTGATTGAATGGTGTTCCATGTCTTGGAGGGGTGTGATGGAAGTCAGGATAATTGGGCGCCCATTCGAACTGGACTGTGAAGTTTTGGACTCAGTCCCTTCATACAAAAATAATATGAATATTTCGTAGGCTTTGAGATGGACCTCTTAAATTGAACTAGACATGTGTAGGTCCATTTGAGATATGTATTAAGGCTTAGTTTTGGAGTTCCCCACTGCCCAGTGCCCAATTTTCCTAGATACTTACGAATATTAAAATTTTTGCTGTCAAATAAAATTTATAAGTATATCTAAAAAAAAATGAAAACCACAGTTCACTTTATGCTGTTATCCCATATCCATCGCGTTCCATTTTGGTTTCTTGGTTTTTAATTGGGTGAGTTGAATTCTGACAGGCTCTTAGTTTCAGCACACAAGGGATCTTGATCGTGATTAATAAACATTGGAAATTATAATATTAAGTAAAATTATGTCAAAACCATAAAGATGTTGATTCTACTAACCACTTAAAATTGTATAACTCGAGTTGAACACACACGCACACTTAATTATTCTGAAGTAAATAGTCTAATTTTAGTTAAGGTCCCAGAACTTGAGACTGTATAGCTAGGATAGAGTTTAGATCCGTTAAGAATGCTATCAATGATAGGATTATAGGATCCAGATCCATAATCAGACCATGACTGGGCCCCAGTAGGATCCTTGACAACCCAACAAGAGGGTAATTATTTTTATTTTAATTTTAGTTAGGAATCAAGTTACGCAATAACATAATTTCTTGATGATTTCGTTTCATATATTTATCTCGTGTCTTTTGTCTACTACTATATGCAATAAGCACAAAAGTTCAATTGTGACAATTTCTAAGACCACCTCGTATGAAAGCTTATAATTATACACAACCTTCTAGAGGGATTCAACGTCTTTTTCAAGTGAGCATTAAATAATGACATTGAATATTAGTGGGTCAGTCATCAGACTGGGTCAACTAATTGTACAAAGACTTGCAAACCAAGAAGATTATGATCACAATGCCACGCATAACTAAAATTAACAACTAATATTCCATATAGTCAATTCTGAACCATTATTCTATGTGCTTCCGTGGGGAAGAAGCTTTATTAAAATTCACAAGAAGTTAACGATGTATGTTAATAGTTATTAAATTTCCATTTATCCAGGGGCGGAGCCGGGGGCATTTGGGGCCCCCGGCCCCCAGCTCCAGCCCCACCCCTATATAGGTAGTTATATACTTTATATTATTATTGCATTATATAGTATATTATACAATATGTAATTTATGATTTTAAATATTTTGAGATTTTAGTTTTTATTTGTACCCACGTTATTTTGTACTATACTTTTTAACTAATTTATTCCCTAATTTCATAAATTTTGGCCATAACTTGTTGTAATATTTTTTAGGTTTTATCTTAATTCCCTTTTAATGTCCTAATTTTTTTTCCTAAAGTAAGTAAAATAAAGGATCATCATCTAATATAACATTGGGTTTATATTATTACGCAATCTCCATCTTTCGCAGGATTGATTTGTTGCCATCTTTTATGTTCTATAAATTTATATAATTATTATTCCTCTTTCCTTGTAAAGTTTATCTAATAGTGGTAGTTACTAAAATAGAGGATTATGTTGTTTCTAACTGTATGTGTTTTTTATACGTTAGATCGATGAGAAGTAACACCTTTAGCATCCTTTTCTTCTCTATCTTTTGTGTTGCATTAACAATGCACATTTAAAAAGGAATAACTCACTACTTGGATATCAATCTAGCTGTAATTTAATATTTCTTAAAGCATGCAACCTGATTAGTAAACATAAATAGCAAACAACTCTCTTACTTAGAAACGTATACATATCTCACTTTTTATAATATATTCTTTTGGCAAGTTATGTAGTTTTACTCTTAAATGCTTTATAAATTTAGCTATCATTGCATTACCACATATTACAAAGTTTTATGTTAAATAGTTACTTTGTAAGATATTCGTGTTTTTACGACGATTCATAATTCTTGAAAATAATTAAAAGTAATTAATAAAAAATTATTTACATTGAAAAATCTCACATGATTTTGCCCCCTTAATCTAAATTTTTGGTTTCGCCATCGAGTTTATCCTTTGTGGAAGACTTGATTAATGAAAAAGAAAATAAATTAAGTGCTCTGTCAAAAATATTCCCTTTAATTAGTCAAAACTATATTAGTAATAGAAACAATAACGACACTACACATAAGAAAAAATTAAGAAAAGAGAACGTAACGATATTTTGGTTAAAGGTACAAGAGATCTGATAAAATCATTTTTACTTGGTCAAAGTCAATGTTTACTTTCCAGTGTATAAGTTGACCAGAAAAAAGCACGAAAAATTGGCGCTCTCAAGCTCAATTGCTCCTAATGTCAAAAAAGAAAAAGAAAAGGTTTCAATGGCTCCAATCAACACGAAGATAAATACAAGTGGGTTAGTCAATTGTCAGCAAATACCAACCAAAAATAATTGACAAATAAAAAAATGATTGACGAAAATATTATATTCTTTTAACCGAAGGAAACAATATTTATGGAGTGGCAGATTATGTAGACCAAGTCCACCGTCCACTTTTGAATAATACCGATCCATCTTTAATAAGGACAGTTGCATCTTCTTCACTCTTCGGCTGAAGTTCATTTGCTAAACAAATATATTTTTTAGGGATATTTTTTATAATTATCAAACTAAATGAGAGATTTTATAATCAAACGAAACTTTTGAGTGTATAAATGTTATTATAACTTAATAGTGTCAATAATTTGAAGAACCATCGGCGTCTGAGTGGGTTGAACTTAGACTTGAACTTAAGTAACTGTTAATGTTTCGGCTTCGGAGTGTGAAACTTAAATGAGGAGTAGTCACAACTTTTCAATATAATTTCACAATTACTATATTGAATTATTGACTTAAATTTTTCCAAACTTAACTCACACAATCATCCGCTACCGGCTACCACACGGCGCATCGGTCTCGTACTGATGATTTTAGTGCCTGTACTTCGCACTATAAGACGCTTTAAAAATTCTTAGTTCTCGCACTAATGGTCCTGTCTTTCTTTAAGAATTCTTAACTTCTCTCACTAAATGTTATGTGCATATATTCATCTACCTTATGCTTTGCCTCTCACCTACATTACGCGTTTAGTGCATTCTTCTTTGATTGGGTTGAAGAATAATCACACAAAAATCACATTAGAAAACAAAATAAATGCATAAAATTGAAAGTAAATATAGAAACAAAAGATTGAACCAAAAAAGTGTTCCAACTTTAACACAAAGTTGCCAATGACTATAATATGCAGTAAGGTAAAAAGACAAGAGTTAAATATTGAAAAAGAGAAGTTAAAAAAAATTGAAAAAGAGAAAATTTACAGAGATAAAATAAATGAAAGAGGAAACAGATAACCAAAAGCATTTGGTTGTAAGACATTGAGTGGTAATATCAAGAAAAAAGAGTGACATTGAGGAGTAGGTGACGAATTCTTCGTTTTTACAAGAAAATTAAATAAAAAATAAAAGAAGATAAAAAGAAAAATACTCAAACATAAATTCAAATTAACTTTGACTATGGATACATACGTAGACAAGTTTTAACTATGAATGTTAGATTTACATCTTTATTCGATAATTTGTATACTTATAAGTATTTATATTATTATTTTAATAATGGCATTAAAGCGCACTCACGTTCACGAAATTTTAAATTTAGCACACTGACGCACACACTTTCGCATCCACGGTGGCTCACACATCCGCATTTTGTGACTTAGGTCCAAACACCACTACATCCACAAATTTTTTTATAAGTTGCAATATCTCTTCAGATTTACTTAATTAGGTAACACCTACATATTTAGAAGTTGGTTTAAAATATAGAGATTTCATGTGTTGTTTGAGTAATTGCATAGACAATCGAAAAGCATTAAAAAAATGAAAAAACTAGGGAGTTTATCAGTAATTCCGTTCGAGTACAACGGGGTGTTTTAATTAATTACAAAGAGTATCTTCATGGTTGTTCATAGAATATACAAAATCTCTATAACTCAAACAAACATAAAGATTACTTATATATATGCATTTAAGTGTGAATATAATTTTTACTCAAAAAAAAAAAAGTGTGAATATAATTTGGTTTTTTTTTTTTGTTAAACAAAATATAATTTGGTTCGTTTTTATCATGGTACACCAAAATTTACTAATCTCGGGAGAAAGTAAACTCAGGACATAGAAAAGCATATATTGCTCAAACCATTGGAACAAAATTAAATTATTTTCTTTTTGTCCATATTAGAAATTAGAAATCTCTTGGTTCCCCTTAAAAGGAATTATTGAGGGGCAATCGGAAATACTATATTATTATCTCTGGCAAGCTCTAATACTGTATATATTAGCTAGAAAATTAGAGCTTCTTTAAATGTTTCTTAAATGTCTTGAGACAGGGAAGGTTATTAATAAACTATTGTAGCTTATCAACCATATAATTGCACGTACACTCACTAATTTCGTATAACGAATTATTTAGACAAGATAACAAAAACCAGATATTCTTTTAGAGTTTATTGTAATAATGATTGTAAGATATCTGTCGTATTCTATAATAAGTGTCACAATTGACATATAATAACGCAGTTTCCCAATTTGAGAAAATTGTAGCTACTAATGATAGGCGCCCTCTCTACTCAGCCGCCGTCCATTCTCTGCTTTCACAATCATAAATGAGTTGAACCATTAATAAATTAAATCCTATAGTCTAGAACCTGAAATTATCTTCGTGGTGTCTATTGGACTATGTATCTGCTCCCATTAATTGCACAGAGCCACCATATAACTCCCACCAATTGTAGTTTAATTCGATCAAACAGTGAAGTAGAAATTGACACTGATCAGGGTTACAAATAGTTTAATACCATCACCTAACACTATTTGCTTTTCTTTAGAAATTGCCTAGAATAGTGTTGGAGTCTTGGAGAACTAATCCGTTGTCCGTTGTTTAGTTAGAGGTTAGAGACTAGTGATTAAAGGAACTTAAGTCTTTAGGTCCAGTCAATTAAGGTAGGTTAAATGTGAACTAAACAAGAATTACGTTATGTCAAACACATGAATACTTACTCTCCAACGTTCCGATTGAGTAAAAAGTCTTCATTTAGCCTTTTCAAGTTTTATGTAGTTTCATATGACTTTCATCTATGTTTTCTTTAGTCGTTCTCATGCTATGTTTAGTCCTCATGCTCTGCTTATTTTCCTTAAATTAAAGATCTTCCCACGGCTTATCAATAATTCCCGAACCACGTCAACGATTTTCTTGCAGTTACAAATTGTTGATCATGTAACACTTATTTTTCACATCAATCAATCCTTAAAGGTCGTTCTTTTCACCACTGTTTCGTTATCAACCAAATTCCAATCCACATTTTCGATAGGATGTTTGAAGATAACGAATAAGTAAATCAATCCAATAACAGAATATGATATTTGAATAATAAAGAATAAGTAAAGAAGTTAAAATATGATGAGGTACTCGATAAAAAAAATTGAAGTACAAGAAAAATTAATAAATTGAAGGTATTGTGATTTGAAAGGAATGAGCTAAGAAAAGTTCGTCTATATTCTTTAGGGCAAAGTGTCAAATTGGGATTATCAAATTAGAAACTGAATCTCATTTTTTCTATTAAAGAATTTTGGTTCATTTCAATAGTTTTCTCGTATTTTAATTAAGATGAAAAAGTGTTAATTACTTGGAAAAATTGCGGCAAACCCCTAAATCTATGGAGTATTTTGCACTTTACCCCATAAACCTATGAAAATGGGCTATATGTTTTTCCAACCTTTTAATTTTTGACCCTGATGCCCGTTACAAACAAAAATGAAGACATGTGTGCCAAAACAAACCGTGGTTTAATAATTTATGAGGCAAATTGCACAAATTAATAGGGAAACATATTGCACATTTTCATAGGCTAAGAGAAAAAATGAAAAACACTAAAAAATTGGATGGTTCACGCAATTTCCCCTAATTATTTTTAGCATAAGTTCCCTTAAGATGAGTTCATGCCCGCCCAAAATCGTTTTTGCTGAAACATTACACAAGTCACAAGTCCATCCTTCAATATGTGGAAATAATAACTCTTATGCTCATTTTTTTAAAATTAAAAAGTCTTCATATATTATTTATCATCTAATATGCTTCTCAAGCCATGATGCGTGGTACTTCATTCGGATTATCATCCATACCGCACCTTGGGTGCAGATTAAAGAAACAGGCTTCACGGTCAACTGCCAAGGAAGCTTCTTATTGGTAGCTTCGACGTCACCACAATTGAAAATGTCCAAAGAAAGAAATTTATTGATAAAAGAAACACGAATTGTAGACATGACGTCATTGACTATGTAACATTTCTGAAATAATTCTCTAATATCATATTGCGCGTGATGTCAGAAACTTAAAATGCAAGATGTCAACAGAATACATATCAATCAACCTCGCTCCCATACCGGACACCTTATCTATTGTATTATTAAAGTAAATTTGTCTTTTTTTTTTTTTTTTAATTTCTACTTCTTCAACAAGCTAAGTTAGTTAAATTAAAGATTTTATACTGACATAAGTGACACATAAACATGTTGCACCGCTGAATGTGACACGTCCATTACAGTACAGTATACTCTTGAATGTAAATCCCGTTTTGTAACTTTTAGAAGACCAAGATCAATTATTTAAAAGAGGATTATAGTTTTAATAGCTAGAGTAAGGTAATGGAAAGTAATTGATAAAATTGCAGGAATATGGTAAATTGAAGGAGGTGGTAGCTAAGGTGCACCCATGTTCTAGGTGTGGTGGCTCCATGTTTTTCATTATGGAATTGAAATGATGTTTCGAGTTTAGTTGGCTTGGGAGACTCGCTATTTCATTGATTTCTTTGTATTAATTAGACCACTGAAGTGAGCCGACTAAGATTGTGTCTTGACAAAATAATCAATCATAAATAAGAAATTGACCTAATAATTAGATGTATAATCTATATTGATAAAGTAAACATATCTTGTAACGTTCAAAATGTTGCCTTATTGTTGAAAATGTAGCCAATTAAAACAGAAAATATAACAGCACGGGCTACGTCTCTAAGAATGCCTCCAATCCTTGCGTCATTTATAAAGTGAGAATGCAATTAAATAATGTATGAATACCTCCAATCCTTGTATCACATATATAAAGAAGGAATAAGATTGAATTATCTTCTTCTGTTCAACCATTATTAATGATTTTTTTAGGACATAGGGAAATAACAAAATTGATGGCGTGGAGCAAATAAGCATCAAGTTTTGTTTTGTTTTTCCTTAGAAGTGTTTAAACTTTAAAGGATGAAATATTGTATAATTTAAAATAACCACATACATCATTAGGTACTTAAATCTCTAAATTTATTTTGTACAAAAACTGACGAATATTCTCCGCATGTGGGGAGCAATACCCAAAAAGTTTTCAATATTGCCCCACGCCGGAATCAATCGTCTGTTTCTTTCAACAGAAAAGTCCAAAGCATATTCTTTTGAAACTCTTCTATCAATTATTTCACATTAGCCGGATATTTAATCATCTTTCCAACATTAGTTTATAGGATAAAATTATCTTCAAACTCATATCATTACATTCTTACTAAAAAACCATATATAGAGACAATTTTTCGAGTCAAAAAGTCAAGTACATGCACCCACACCCCACACCTCAAACTTGCATCATGCGACGCGCAATTGATCTTTCTTTCTTGGTTTCTTCTCACTTTCCTTCTTTCCCAAACAAAGTTTAGAGTTAAAATTTCATCACATGGTGACAAAATATCAATTTAAGATTAAAAAAATTCAAAGTTGGACAACAACTAAAAAGTCTAATAATCATTTTTTAGAAAGTAAAAATAAAATAAAATACCAAACCAAATGTCACACCTTCAACCAACCACCCTTATATAGTACACACACAGCTCATCACATTCACAACCCCTTCAACCTCTTCTCTCTCTCTCTCTCTCTCTCTCTCTCTCTCTCTATTTATATTTCACTCATAAAAATCAAATCTTTATCAAAACTATGCAGACAAACGTTGAAGATATGCAAAACCCAGATCAAGATTCGTCTTTTGACACCCAATTGAGCCATCAATTTGATCATCAACTCAATTTGGGCAGTGATACAGAGTACGATGATCAAGAAGAACATCACACTGATTATGATGATGAAGATGAAGATGAAGATGAAGAAGAAGAGTTTTCTTTTATGTGCGGTGAAGCTAACACTTCACCAATAGCTGCTGAAGATGCGTTCATCAACGGCAAGATCAAGCCAGTTTTCCCTTTGTTCAATCAAGATTTGCTTCTTTCAGCAGAAGACTTTTCGATCAAACCCCAAGTCAAAAACGTGTTTGTTGAGACTTATGAAGAGGGTGGCAGTAGCAGCTCGATGACGTCATCCACGCCGGAGAATGACGGTGATTGGTCGGAGAGAAAGGCGGTGCAGGTGGGTTCGCCGGAGATGAGCAAGAAGAGCAACTCCACCGGTTTCTCGAAGATTTGGCGGTTCAAGGATTTGTTGGGTAGGAGTAATAGTGATGGAAGGGACACTTTTGTGTTCTTGAACAACAACCACGCGCCGCCGGAGAAGGAGGTGAAGAAAGAGGTGAAAAGAGGTGGTAAGAAGAAAGCGACCAAGACGACGTCGTTGTCGCCGCACGAGGTTTATTTGAGGAGCAAGGCGAAGGCGGAGGAGCGGCGGAGGTCGTATTTGCCGTATAAGCCGGGGTTAGTGGGCTTATTCACTAATGTTAATGGTGGATTAACGAAAAATGTGCATCCCTATTGAGATGCATTTGAGGGGTTCATAAGTTTTTATTAGTGGTTAAGTGTACATTTCTGTTAGTGTTGGTTTAGAATCACTATGATTTTTTCAATCTTTTGGTATGTATGTTCAAATGGTTTAGTACTTTAGTTTATGGTCTATGGATGGAGTTGCCGACTAAAAGAGATCAATAATTGTTCGGTTGATTCCTGGTTGTATGCTTACAACAATGAAGTATACAACAATCTTTATATATATAAAGGTCTATTAATTAATAGTTCATTTTATGCATCACTTGTGTTTGATAGATTACTTTGTATAAGTAGTGCAAGAAACAGAGGACTCTGTGTAGTTGAACATAGTGCAACATGGTAGACAATTTGGAGTATTGATTGTTGAATATGTCAAAAAACGCGGGATCAGTATTCTTCACCTTGATTCATACTATAGCAACCAATAGCAATATTCTTTTGTAAATCACTTCTGCACGACATTTTGACTTTATGTGAGATATAATCTTCTACTAATCAAAATAAAGAGATTTTTATAGTTCATAGAAGTTAGCTGCTCCAAGCACTACAAGAACTAAAAGTTTCTTATGTAAAAAATGTGTAGTTGCCATATCATTCTATTAAACATTTTAAGAGTTTGTATGTCTATGAGCCACAAAGTCGTCAAGTTTCATATGTAGTTCATAACTTTAGTTAGATATGAAAACACCTTTAGGTGTATAAGAATACGATTAATTAAAGGGATGATGATAAAAAGTTCAATCCATTCAAGAATGGCCATTAACTTGCTTAGAATTGGGACTTTCTCAGAGGTTATTTTACATCTTGCTTTGAGCATCAAGAACTATTAGGAATCGAAAGTCTAGTGTGGAGTTTGTGTTAGTGTTCCTGTTATATTTATGCAATTACTTCTGTTTACAGAATAATCGAGATGCAAGATTGAGATTCAGAGGTAATATCTTTTACTTCCGAAGGAAGTGTTGACATATATAGTCCGTCTTTAATTGTACCCTGCCTATAAAGAATAAATAGTTTATTTTTGCAACAATAAAACAAATATGAATAATTGTCTGATTTACATTCCTAAAATTCCTGACACAGTTAAACACCACCATCAGGTTACTTTTGCTTTTCCCAGGTTGATTTATGAGCTTGATGGTGCTGGTTACGCTTTTTTAATAACCGAATTCGGATGTTCTGTTTTCTGTATTTGTCTTCTTCACTTGCAATTGCTATGCAGCCTCGTAGTAAGGCCTCCCGTTATACTTCTTGTTTTTCTGTGTTTTGCCTTTCTGTTCATGTGAAGGCGAAGGCGAAATGAGTCCAAACTTAGGAGGCAAAGGTGAAGACGGCATGGGTCCAGACTTACGGTCCTTAGAAGGTGAAGGCACAGGAGCATGCAAATATGAATACGGAATGGGTCCGAGCTTACTTTTGGTTCCCTCATGAGGCGAAGGCGAAGGCGAAATGGATCCAGGCTTGATTTTTGTTCCCATAGAAGATGATGGTGAAGGCGAAGGTGAAACCGGTCGATACTTATTCTTAGTCATCGGTGAAGGTGATGGTGAAGGTGAAACCGGTCTAAACTTACTCTTCGTTATAGGTGAAGGTGAAGGTGAAGCAGGTCTTAAATCACTTTTGGTCCCCTTAGAAGGTAAAGGTGAAGGTGAAATGGGTCCCAACTTACTTTTAGTTCTCTCATAAGGCAAAGGGGAAGGCGAAATGGGCCCAGACTTACCTCCCTTAGAAGGTGAAGGTGAAGGTGAAGGTGAATGCGAAACAGGTCCGAGCTTACTTTTGGTTCCTTCAGAAGGTGACGGCGCATGTGAAACGGGTCCAAACTTGCTTTTTGTTCCCGTAGAAGGTGATGGTGAAGGCGAAGGTGAAACTGGTCGAAACTTACTCTTGGTGATCGGTGAAGGTGAGGGCGAAACGGGTCCTAAATTACTTTTTGTTCCCTTAGAGGGTAAAGGTGAAGGTGAGATGGGTCCTAACTTGCTTTTTGTTACCTCAGAAGGCAAAGGGGAAGACGAAATGGGTCCAAACTCACCTCCCTTAGAAGGTGAAGGTGAGTGTGAAGGCGAAATGGGTTCAAGCTTACCTTTGGTTCTCTCAGAAGGTGAAGGAGAAGGTGAATGCGAAATGGGTCCAAACTTGCTTTTTGTTCCTGTAGAAGGTGATGGTGAAGGCGAAGGTGAAACTGGTCGAAACTTACTCTTGGTTACAGGTAAAGGTGAAGGCGAAGGCGAAACAGGTCCTAAATTACCTTTTGTTCCCTTAGGAGGTAAAGATGAAGGTGAAATGGGTCCTAACTCACTTTTTGTTGCCTTGGAAGGTAAAGGTGACGACGAAGGTGAAATGGGCACGGAATTACTTTTGGGTCCCTTAGAAGGTGAAGGCGAAGGAGAAAAAGATATATACCCTGACGGCGAAGGTGAAATGGGCACAAAATTACTTTGGGGTCCCTTGGAAGGTGAAGGCGAAGGAGAAAAAGATATATACCCTGACGGCGAAGGTGAATTGGGCACGAAATTACTTTTGGGTCCCTTGGAAGGTGAAGGCGAAGGAGAAAATGGTATATACCCTGACGGCGAAGGTGAAATGGGCACGAAATTACTTTTGGGTTCGTTGGAAGGTGAAGGCGAAGGAGAAGAAGATATATACCCTGATGGCGAAGGTGAAATGGGAACAAAATTACTTTTGGGTCCCTTGGAAGGTGAAGGCGAAGGCGAAGGAGGTATATACCCTACATCACCGTCATCAGGTTTTTTTGGTTTACATACTTGGCCTCTCGGAGGTGGAGGAGGTGCATGACGACCATGATCTCTTTTATGATGTTTTCGTTTTCTTGATTTGTGTTTCTTTTTCTTCGAGTGAGATTTTTTAGACGTCTCCTTCCTTTTCCCCTTCTTGGAAAGTGAAGGTGAACTTACACTACCACCCTCACAAGAAGCCCCTCTGCACTTCTCCCCCTTTTTGGACTTCCTTTTCACTTTCTTCACTTTAGAAACCGAAACATCATAATCCATCGCAGCTTCCTTATCCGGAACTAACTGGAAAGATTCCCAATTTCCATCATTCAATTTAAGCTGAACGCCATGATCAACTGACACTCTCCAGCTACACTCTTTACTGCATTTTCCTTTGCGAAATGCAGCAAAGTATCCTGGAACTCGCGTCTTGTTCTGGAGGTCAAGATAGCAAACCGTTGTCGCACTCTCGCTGTTCCAGAGTGCCCAGTGAATTTTCTCATTGGGCTTGAGTATCTGCTCTTGCAAATCTTGATTTCGCGCAGTGCAATGGAGGAGAATATTGGTTTTGGCCATGTTGGTAACAGAAACATAATTCCTCTCCTCTGAAGTTTCTCTTCTTGGAGTCGCCTTCAAGGAGTTGATGTTAGAACACAGGAGAAGAAGAAAAATAGGAAGGAGTTTCATGTTTCTTAATAAGATTAAATATTTTTACATGTTCTGGTATATGAAGAATATGTTGGAATCTGTAATTGCATTTTATTACTACTTTTTGAAGGTAGTAATTGTTTTATCTTTTCATAAAGAAGAAAATTAAGACTCTAAGTAAGTAACAGTAGTTAAACCATTAAATGAACTAATTACTACATTTATCTTTCGGTTTCACTATTTTCCAAACTTTAACTTCTAAATAGTTTACAGTTACAAGCGTGGAAACGAGAAAATTACTAATATTCTGTCATTGCAAGTTTGCAACCACAACTATGTCATTACGTTTGTCATCGTAACAAAATTGTAATTACAAAATCCAAAAGTTTTTTCATAACCATGTAGACAAGAAAGACAAGAATGATCTTGTATATTACATAGCTCCAATAATTTGACTCCAAGAAGGATTTTTGTATTCAGTACTTGTTGCCATCCACTTTTCCATACAAGAAGCTTCTATTATTTGCACGCTTCAATCTAAAAGAATATCCATCTTCACTTACCAGCAGGAATTGAGGCTAAAACTCATCTTCAGTATGATAAGAATTTTGGGGGAGTCCTTTTAACAATTGATGTTCCACGTCTGCAAATCCACTCTTTTCGTAGCTTAAAAACGCACCCAATGCTCCAAGGAATCCTTCGTGTCGCAGAAACATTGCCTTTGCTTCACCTTTCGACCTGGAAGTATATATTATATCATAAGATGGAGTCTAGAGAACATCACAAACTGGTTAACAAAAATCGAAAAAAGTGATTTTCGTCACTGAACAGAACATTCAGTATCCTAATCTCTTTCAGAAAATGCTTGCTAACATTTATAAATTTTAGCCCACACAGATGAACTTATAGGGTAAAACTTGGACCATTCAAGTACCAAGTAGGCTTATCATATCTACACTGCTCTGACAGTAGTTTCACTCACAAGGACAAAGACGTACTAGCTATGATTTTGATAACAACCCCACTGGAAGATAGAAATTTTCTATAAAAGAAAAAGAAGTTTGAAGTTCTCACCAGAAATTAACTGCGACAGATATGGTATCCATTGTATAAGCATGTCCACGAATGAAAAAGCCTCCAAAGAATATTCTCTTGAGTCCCAAGTGTAGCGCATTCAAGTAAGCTATCTGAACGAGCGCAGATTAAAGTGAAAAAGTAGATCTAAATGAAATATGAGAGAAACATTGCATGCTGTTGAGTAGCTTTTCCCTTTGTCTATATTGTTCCAATAGTACACAAAAAATAAGGGAATTTTGAACAGCAAGAGAAAACAAGGAATATTTTGTTTCATTTTGGTCTCGCATTTCTGTCACCATACCAGGAATAACTCATCAAACGAGTTCATTTTCACGCAAAGACTCAACTTTAAAGTACCTGACCTGCCCAATGTTATTTGAGATCATTCTAAGCAAGGATCGCGCCACATCCTCGGGTTTGTAATCTTCAAGATCCTTGTTTTCTGATATTGGCTTGCCAAAACTAGATGCAATTGCTGTTGATGTAAGACCAATCTGATACAGTTACGCACACAAGAAGTCAGCCACTGGTACACAGTGAACTGATGTTTGTCTAATTGTTGATTATTGCCAAAGCTCCACGCAGATATTCTCAAATGAGTTGATTCTACTCTTGGACCAATACATGCACTCTTACACAATTGAAATGCGACATGCAGTAAAAAGTAAGTTTTGGATAATTAAATGAGGGTATGAAGAGATTTTTAATTTAGAGCATCGTCTACAATAAAATTTCAGTATTTGTAGTTCTAGTGACTTAACCAAAGACTAAAAGATCCGGGACAGAATCTTTCCGTAATTATATGTAAAATGTTCAATTAATCAATGTTGGGGTACCAAAATACCAGATTCTTTCAATATAGAAAAAGGAAGAAAACCTAAACTAAAAAAACAACAGTAACATAATATTATGATGGTGGTTTAATATGAGAGTTCTGTATTAATAAATTTGCCAGGTAAAGCTAGACGTTGGATATATTAAGAACTCCTCCAGGGAAAAGATTCTTGCATCATGCTTGTTACCTCTCATCATGCTGCTCTTTTTACCAGTAAATGGCTCACTTCCGAGCAGGCAAATGGATTTTATAAGAGAGGTTACTCGTGATGGCGTCAAGTGCATTATTCATCAATGTAAAGATATAATGCGACAAGATATATATATATACCTTTGAATAGTCATTTCCACCATAGATTTCCCCAACTAGCATGTCTATCACTCTGTTGTTTCCTCGTTGACTCAGTTCTAACAATTCATCGAAACTGTAAAAGAGAAGAAGACAAACGAGACCGAGGATTTCTAAATACTCCAATTATTTGATAAAAGAAAATTAGTACTTGCAAACACATTTATACCAAGTTATATGAGAAGAGAATTACAAGGGCAAGACCTTTCACACTTGGTCAAAAGTTTCCCCAAGCCCCAGAATGTACCACCTCCAACACTTGTCCCACTCACTCGCTCAAACTTGGTGTCACTATCTACCTAAGCAAGCAACACGTAAACATATATCAATATAAAGGACATGAAAGTATTATTGAACTAAATGTTATTGATGACTAATATTTCTAATTGAAAACTCATTACTAGATACTATTCAGGCATATTTTTGTCGATTTAAGAAACTTTGTTAATGTCCAACTCCTATTTCATTACCAAATAGTAACCTTCACAAAGAGCATGGTATTGGAGATGTAACATGAACTCACTGGGATTTTCAAATCTACACCAAATTTATGCCTCCCTATCTATAGTTCTCATTTTTTATCTCTTAAAACATACTGAATCAGTATGAATCAAAATTTATGTCCAGGTGCAGGAGTAACATAAATTACCTTGATCATGCTGACGCCCGACCCTATGTTAACAAGAAGATAAGGATATAAATCTTTGTGGTCAATCTGGACATACTCCTTCCGACCATCCATGTACGTAAAGGCTTCATGGTGCACTGCCTAGAACATATGCAACACACTTTCAATCAAGGCAACGTGAAAAGTTGGAAGAAGGATGAAACACCCCCAAACCAAGAGGGACGAAAAGAGCAGGAAACATCTAAAGATGGTATACACGATAAATTTCAATGAAGGGTGAAATTTTCAAATGATACGTTGAGATTAATTTAGTTGAAGACAAATAATTCCTATCCGCCAACTGGTTAATCCAAATTATGTCAGTTACCTGGGATTGGTGAACTAAATTTCTGCGCAAACCAGATAATATTGTCTTGCCTGGCAACTATAAAGAACTTATTAGGCAATACGATAGTGTCAAATTGACTATCCTCAGAAGTTAAAGTGAATTTACATTTCTTCCATCTTCAGAAGTATTCACATCATAGATCTTATTCAACTTTTCTGGAGATCTTTATAGAAGTTATAGGAATATTTTGGTGTTCTATTCCCCTGTATTGATCATTTTACTAAATATTTGGACTTTGGGAGGAAAAGAACGTGGAGATGCAGATTGCCTGCCGCAGCAATGTCAATCCAAGAAAAAATATTAAACACGGATTGGGTATTTAGAGTTAAAGAGTTTCTTAAAAATGATTCCAGATGATCTAACATTATTGCACTTTGATTCGACAGAAGAGGAATACTCCAGTCACTCATATTGAGTTCTTATATATCCCATTTGTGGGAATATGAGGAGATGATGCCACCGGGAACAAATATCAAGAATAATACATTAATTTCAGGACAAACATGACTTAGAACTTTTCAGGTTCATAAACAATATAACAGTATTACAATCTTTGAAACCGAATTGCTAATTGCAAGGAATTGCTTCACTTTCTCATGATATTTTGACAAATAACAGAAAACTACTGGATGAAGCACTTCTATATGGAACAAAATTCCCACCTTAAGCAAAAAATTTGCTCCTGTTACAAGGCAATCCATTTCATCTACCTTGTCCAGTGTAATTCCAAGCTTTTCCTTGAACAAATTTGCGAACTTGAATGCCCCACCACCTGTGGCCTTCAAGAGAGGTTACCTTTCAGATATTCTATTTCATTATATAAAAAACTTCAACATCTAATACTAAATGTTTACTTTAATCCACAGTATGATAGAAAATAAACTTGCAGGAAAAAACAAGTGCACTTTCTCTGTAGAGTTATGGAGAATTCAGTAATATCAATAACATCAGTGGATGTCCACATGGTTATCACCTAATACTAGTGTGAGAATAACCAAAGTCAAGAGCACATGTAAAAATTTCAAATGTTACTTCCTAGAAGTGGTTGCCGATGTTATTAATGAACGATGTATTTCTAACTGTCTTCTCAACTTCTGATGCAGGTCATGACGTCAATAAGGTCCTTATTATACTTAATCTTTCTTGAGATGTTTACAGCGTTAGATCATTGGTGGAAGTAACTGTAAACACATCTGGAGGAAATGCAGCTCATGAATAATTCATTTTCCATAGCAAAACTTTATCTGTGAGTGCCAGAAAACGTAATAGCAAGAGTGGAGAGGACTAATAAGAAACGTTACCTTGATGATATTTTTGTCTGAGGTGGGATCACTGTGCCGATCACCTGAATTCAGAGTAGCCTCTAAGAAGAAAATTATTTAAAATAAAACAACGGAAATACTTAAACATAAATGTCAAGGAGAAAGCATAAAGTCCTTTCAGGAAAATGCAACCATTAAGAAAAGAAAAAAAGAACAGAAGGAATTTTCATTACTATATTTCAAAAACCAGTGTCTGTTTATTATGATTCTGAGTTTCTCAATTTCAAAAAACATGAATCCTATTAGTGCACTGGCAATGAGACATGAAACCATTCTGAGCAGAAGACAGAAGAATCCAAACAATCCCCCATCATGAAGGCTTGTCAATTAGTGCGCTGCCAATAACCACTACACTTATTGCATTCAACTTGCAGAAAAAATTTAACTTTAAGTTTTCGTTGTCATATTTGTAAAGAATATCTAACTAATTGTATACTTGTTGTCAAGATTAACCTGGAAGAAAATGACAGTAAAGTAATTTACATAAGGACAATGAGAACATCGTAACACCCCCCCCCCCCCCCCCCCCCCTCCCAAACATATTTGGACGCACACCAAGCCTTCAAGTCATGGCCGTGAAATATCCCTGGGTAGGCTGGAAAATACAGCGCGAATACATGGGCAAGATAAAAAAAACTATGCATACATGGACTCATGCAAAATGGTGACGCCCCATGGGCGTTTGAGAAAGGACTACAGCGGCATGTGGAGGAGATGACTAGTCATTTTTAGGTGATCATTACAGGAAACAATCTGTTGAAGTCGTTTATCACCATCGTTATTGTTTTCTGCCAATTAGCCCTGTTATTCTCTTTTTTGTTGTTTACCTCGTGTAACTACTGTATATACAGATAGTTACACGAAAAAGCTAATTTTCCAATTCTAATTTGATCATTCTCTCATCTCGCTTCTCCAGACTTCCCCCTTATTATCCTCTCCCTTGCAATTTATTTTGTTGAAGTATCATGTACATGACACTCATCATGCCACCTGTACTTGCAGTCATAATGCCAATATTTAGTTCAAATGTACAAAAACATGACAGATACATGGCCTGATTAAGTGTTTTGGTATCAAGTTCTTTATCTTCTTGCATGACACTGAAAACTCTAAGAGTGGAGTGAGTCTTTCCAAGAGGGGAATGGAGTATTCCAGTGAAAACAATTTGAATCATGGGGAATGTGATTGATAAATCTGTGTACAGCGAGAAGATGTTTGCCTCCGTGTAGCCAAGACATGGTAGAGTGAAATTGATAGGGCAAGTAGTTATATTACCACCTTCCATAATGCCATACACATGACAACCCCACGAAAATGACAAGGAAACATCGAAAAACGAAATACATTGCAATCAATGGAGTAACCTGAAGCACTGATAGTATAAAAGTAACACCAACATTTTCACTACTACTTTTAAATAGTATTTAAATCCGAGAAGAAAATCAATCAGCAGAGCTAAACTTTGTGCAGCATGCCAGTCGTGATGAAGTCGCCTCAAATACGTCATTGTTTTCATTGAGAAAGAAAAACAATTGTATCAGTTACACAGCTGGGTTGAATACTGGACAAGATATTGCACAACTAAGGCCACAGAGGATACTTGTAGAATGGTACATGGAACCTAAGTAATCTAGCCTCAAGTTCTATACAGAATGCAGATTGTAGCATACTGAAAAGGAAATTCAAACAAATACATAGTCTACTTATTCAGATACAATTAAAAAATCACATACCATGGTTTTGATGTTGCTTGGTAGATATGAACTCTATACAATCACTAATCTTGCTTGTCTCAAACTTAACAAAATGAAGTCTCCCATTTGGGACGTTATGGTGAAGGTTGCCGTTGGAAGTAGACATTTTGTCCTTCGAAGAACTATTCACCCTATTATCGACCGAGTCATTACTGTTGCTAGAAAAGTAGACCATCTTAATAAGAGAACCTGATAAAAACAAGAGAGATAATAAGTGTTATATCTCAGAAATATCCATAACTAGAGCCAACATAACATTTGAGAATTTAAAACAATTGATATGGAAAGACACCTTTTTTGCTGCAGAGACAAGGAAAATACAGTTGAATTTGGAACTTAAAAATAATTTTTTTTAAAATATTTCGAGTTTTATCCGTACAAGCTGATGCAACTCAATAGGTGGCTTAACTTTTAAGTATGAGCTACATCAATAGGAACAAGTTATGAATTATACATGACAGTGATTTCCTGCATATCTGAGTCACGGTTAAGTTAACGGGCTGAATTGGTCTCACACATTTCGTGCAACTTATTTAGTGGGTAGAAACAAATGTTCTACGTGAATACATCACGTCTACTGCGGTTATCAAGCGATTTTTAACCTACGATAGTCATATTTCACTGCAGGACCCCAATCTAACTCTACTGATTAATCCCAAGAAAGTTTTTTTTTGGTATTATCATGAAAAACTGATCTTGATTCTTAGGTGCAGTATAATCTACCAGCTCTTCAGCTATTATGAGAATACAGTTGTTATAACGACATCATGTCAAAGCTCGATAAAAAGGCAATAATGCCATGTAAGCTTTGAATTGCAGAACTACATTAAAGGGGCATGTAGCGAAGTACTGTTCTAGATCAAGCAAACTTTAAATGTAATGATATGAGGTTATATTTGGATCTTTGATCTAACACAATTCTCATTGCTATTCCTCCCAACAGATCCTAAACGAATCATATCTGAATTACGGATAATAATACCATGAGAAAAACGTGATAGAATTGTGAAAATTAGAGTAAATTGTATATGTATATACCTCCTATGTCGAGAGAAACATGTGCAACACCATCATCCAATTTCTTTTGAACTCCATTTTTCTCCATTTCTTCAGACTTAAAATTGATTATCCTCCTCCACACTCTATCAAGTGATCATGAATTGTACATAAACTATTGTTATTATCTAAAACTAAAACAATAAATCCAGTTGGTCAATAATGTACACTGACTCGTGTGCCAAAAATTGCAGTTATACTTCAATAAGTGCTGTCGGAGCCTAAGAGGTGGTCCAAGTCGTTGTGGACCGGGCCCGGCTGCTTATGTAATGTGGAAGGATAGATTGTTTGATTGGGCTCACCCACCTCGGCCATGTTATCCTTCTAACTAACTAAAACGTGCCATATACTCCCTAATCTATTGATTTTTGTGACATTTTCCCCTGATGCTAAATCTAATGGACAACAACTCAAACATGTGCCAAAATGAAGGGATGGTCAATTACTTGGGGGCAAATCGCACAAACATCAATAGTTTTAGAGGCACATGCAAAAGAACCCATAGATTAAAGATATTTGATTTATTATGTCATATTATATTTAGTTATAAACGATTTTACACGGCGAGTCATTGATATTTGTACCTATAAGTTGTAACATATGCAAATTAACAAAAAAACAAAAGAAGAAAAGAGAGAGTTGTAAGCTATGGTTACGCATATCATCTCAAATACCGGTACAAGTTATATGATGCGCTATAGGGTCTGATCATGACTCCTAATCTAAATTGCACGCAAAAATGCGACCGATGATGATTCATAATTTCGTATGCTTCATATATATGATTTGTCGCTTTCCAAAATGAAAATGGGAACAAATGAATAATAACACACGTCTCTAGTGAGGGAGCAGGGACGTGCGAGACATCATCACATTCTTGGTAGTTTCTTATGTTACACAAATGCCAATTATTAGTTTGAGTAATCGAATAAATACCGACAACGATTGATATAGTATCATATTTCAGTTGTATAATTATGTTTAGAGTTGCATATAATTGATTTCACTTATATTTAACTAAAAAAAACATTATATGACAATTGTATGTACGAGAGCAGCATCCTTACAACAATTTCACTTTACTACTAAGATCAATTCCATAAAATCAAACACAAATTACATGACAAACTTATATATATATATATATATATATATATATAATATCATAAGTTATTCAGTCTTTTTTTTTTTTGAACAGTTATTCAGTTAGGTACTACAAACTTCAAATAGGCCAAGTATCCTATGAAAATATTAGAAGAGATATAAATATTATGAAACTAGCTAGGAGTCGCACCAAAGATAATTGGAGGTTAATTAACTCCATGCTTGTTTGATTTCAAGCAGCAGATGGCGCAGGTGGGTATGATACCGCCGGCTCCAACAAGATCGACGGCTTAGATAACGTCTCTTCGGAGTTGTAATCAAGCGACTCATCATCATAAATATCCCACCATTTTTTGACAAGAACTTTGATGTCTTCTCTGTCCATGTTAACTTCTTGCCCAGTGTACCTCCAGGGTTTTGATCCCTGAACACGAATTTTATCAAAGAGGTCCAGTACTGCAACATAAGTATATTCACCACGGATCCAAATTTCATTTCCTTAGTATATGTATCAGTCTAGCTACTAGAAGTATTATAAACTTTTCGTAACGTTTTGAGATCTATTAGATAAGTTTGGAAGAAATGTAAGAATTGATATTGCAATGGACTTGAAAAATATTTTTACATTTCGTTTCTGTAGAGTCAAAAACGGAAACGTTTCAGTATTTTTTTGGAGAAACATTTAGAAATTTTGATCCATGATATTCACAAAAACGAAGTGTAGTACTATTTTATGCTTACAGCAGCGCAGTAGTGAACAACTTTGACTTGTTCGAGGTCGACATTTTCTGGGTGGCGCCATAGCATTGCGAGCACGAGATTGTATGCCAGAGGAATTGGTTTGTAGATTGAGTTGAAGAACATATTCAAGAAATCCTGTTTGTGGAAATAAAATAAAATCAGGAACTCAATATGATAGACAGATAGTGATGGTTTGTTTGAACGTATTATATTACACATTTTCGAGCACAAAGATAATTGCGTTTTTCATGTTATTGTATCCGTCATGTCATTTTTATTGTTGTCATTGCATAATCATGTATTTACTAGCTACATGTAAGCAATCGTTTGAATTGCATCAAATAAATACTTGTTAAATGAATTTACCTGCTCTGCAAACGGGGTTGGTTCAGTGATGCGCAGAGTTTGAAGAAGATTCTCGTACGTAGTTTTTCTCGGTTCAAACATGGACATTCCAGCGTTGAAGTACAGAGGAGGAGGGGATCCCATTTCAGCTGGCCAAGTCATCTTATCTGGACACTGCTGGCAGTATCCAATGGAGTACTGAGGCGAATGGCTCCATGTTTTCTCGCAGAAGCAATCCATTACAGCATAGAAGTAGCCATTAGGCGTGTCTAGGAGGAGATGGTCGATGTTTTTGTAGACTTGGATGTCTGCATCAAGGTACACCATCTTGCTGTAGTCCTCAAACTGTAATTCATATAAGAATACGTCATTTAAATACTTCCGTTGTTTGAAACACTGATTATATGAAAGAAAAAGGAACACAGAGAGATCTTTAGTTTTGTCTCTTAGTACTAACTGTTAGTTCTTCCTAGTTTAGAGACTTGAACATTCCGTAATGCTTTAGATGAGAGTGAAAAGATGGAAACTTCACGTATAGATTTGTACTTTTACTTCAAAAGTATATTTTAAGTTGAGATATAAATGACAACATTATGTGAAAAAGCAAGTGTTTTTTTATTAGGTTATGAAGCATTAGCTATGGAAGAACATAATAAGTCATTGAGGAAGTGAGGTGATAAGTTTCTATACATTATATTACCTTGATAAAGAACATGAAATTGAATAACTTATGCATGAACAGGTATATATAACATCGTCTTTGGCTACTTTGTGTCCTGAAGAGTGAGTTTAGGGGTTCTTTTTGGGTGGGGGACGGGGGGGAGTTTGTGTAACATACGTTCCATATGCGAAGCTTGGAGTAATTGAGGACATAGTATGCCATAGCAAATTGAATTTGATTCTCTGGTGGATATATAGGCTCAATCTCTTTGACGATACAACCTTGTGATCTCAAGAGTTTACAATGTTCCTCAGGAACATCAGGCAAGGTTGCGACCACCAGAGGGTACGCACTCTTCACCTTCCTCAGACCCTTAACCAATCCGACAACTCCTTTAACATAATCGCCGTTGCCAGCTAAAATGTCACATATGCCTTTTTCTTGTTGTCGGCCTCGACTATCGGGATTTTTCCCAGGGCTTGGGATTCATCCATGGGTACCTTCAGGAGGTGGCATTTCTATCTGAAGATTTTGGAGTGATTTTTCGGTGTTGAGTAGTGCCAACTCTACTTTGTCCTTCTTTCCTTCTTTCCTGGTTTTTTATGTTATGAATTCCTATCTTTATATAGAGAGTTGAAATAAAATTTTGATGCATGTCAAATGCAGACCAAATAAAATTCAACTAAAAGTGTAAAAGTGCCATACAAAACTTTGATGGTTAAATTTTAAATATTTTTTTTGTGAAAATTCATGAGAGATGTGTGGAGGAGAAAAATGAAATAAACATTATTTCTTCTTTTACCAGGACAAAACTTTCCTTATCAACAGGACAAACGGCATAGATTCAATATTTTGAGGAATTTGGATCTATACTGCATGTTCTTGCTTTCCTTTTCTAGCTTTTTAGTTTTGTAATTGCATGAAATTAATTGCCTAATTAACTAAACCGAATGCATTTGATTTTGGGACACTAGCAGTTGGAGGCATCGAGTGGGTGACATTTTCTTGGTAGAATAATTTAAGATTGAAAAGAAACGACCGACTGGCGGTGAACGAATTCGTTTGAAATCAAACATTAGATTTTTAGCATATTTTTTTGTTTTGCACATACGTACATATTTTGTGGTAATAATGATTCCCGTTTGTTTTCCAGCATAGTCGACTTAGAAGGATAACAATTCTATTTGTATGGAAGGTTTCATTCAAGCAAAAGATTTACTACTTTGTGTATCATGCAGTCTCTCGTTCTGTATGTATTAAAATCAAACACACGTGCATATTACTGGTTTACCGGCCAATATGTTTACATTCCCTTTAGTTTCATATGGTTTCAATTCTTTCCGATGTTTGGGGTTGGAATAAGTTTATGGTTCTACAACGGAATTTGAAGGATTAGTTAATCCATCGTACCCAAAGGATTTTAGGAACAAATAGAAGTTTTCAGTGGCAAATCTACTCCCTTTTTAGAGGCTTTTGCAATTACATGTATAAGCCCTTGAGTTGATTTGGTACTGTGTTTGCATTAGATCTATTATATACGCGAACACATTAATTTCAGAAAACCTACATCTAGCTAATTAGCTAAAAGTAAGAACGGACGTAAATACCGTGGATCAATTATTTCTTCACTCCCAGCCAGCTTATAAGTTGGTACCCAACTTTCACCTGAACTTAACGAATGTTATCAATAATATCTGGACCTACATTTTCTTTTGCAGTTCAGATCATAGTATGTACTAGCTAAAGTATATTAGAATCACCACTTAATTAAAACCTGAAATCTTCTAATAAATGTGATCAGTGTTTCAGGTCAAGGACCACCAAGGAACACGTACAATAGATCTAGGTCCAAATAATTACAACAAAAAGAAAGACCTTTTATAATTTGATCATCGATTGGTGTTTATTGTTTAATTACTAATTGTATGTACTCGTGATGCAATAAATTTTCTTCGAAGCATATATAGCGTTTTACTTAATAAATAAATATCAAATGTGTATTTTACCTATATCAAGAATCCAAGATGCACAAGCGACAAGTGGAAGATAAGAAAGTGAAGATGTCAAAGACGGACCAAAAAAGATGTAATTTATGTGAAGTTGGAATATACAACTGTGTAATAAAACAAACAAATACTCGAATATCATGCTTTCCGCCATGATCGCAAAGGACAGATTCAAAATTCGATAATAGAATATATATATATATATATATATATATATATATATATATATATATATATATATATATATATATATATATATATATATATATATATATATATATATATGCGTGACTAACTGAAAGTCAAGGAAGAAATGATATGATATGATATGTCGTACAATACAATGAATCAAATAAGTTGAGGGAACTATAGAATTAAATGGCCATGTGAATTATAACACTACGTACGTACACTTCCTCGAGAGGAATCATTTCATGTAACCTTAGGAGAATAATATGGTGAAATATATTTTTATTGCTTGTGCAAGTGAAACGGTCAGGGGCGGAGGCAGAATTTAGAAGGTGGGAGGGCAAAATTATGCTAAAAAATTTTTTTGGGCGGGGGGGGGGGGGGGGGGGGGGGGAAATTAATTTTGAGTAAGAATCCATTTAAATTTTACATATTCATAGTACTATTTTGATAATTTTTAAAAAGTTGGGGGGTGCAATGGCCCCCACATGCACCCCCTGGCTCCGCCACTGGAAACGATTGTGACGAAATTATGAGAAAGGTTACAACAGACAGTTAAATATAAAAAAAATATTACAATATTATTGATCATTGATTAGAGTATATTATTTTTGTATAATGAACTCGGAGAATTTTGTAATAGTGGTCCTCTAAGTTGGCACTTCTTCAAAATTAGTCCTCTATGTTTTTTATGTGCAATTTTAGTCCTATAAGTTACAACATGTTTTAAAATTGGTTCTTTGACCAAATTTTCAGCAATTTTGGCCAAAAGTTCCAGTTTTTTTCATTTGATTTTATTCATAAAACACAAGAATAAAGTCACGTTTTGTAAGGGGCAAAAAAAAGAATCGGAAAAAATTATCAGATTTCGTGAAATTGCTGGAATTTCCGGCCAAAATGGGCAAAAAATTGGTTAGAGGACCAATTTTGAAACATGTTGTAACTTGTAGGACTAAAATTACAAATAAAAAATATAGAGAACTAAAATTAAAGAAGTGTCAATTTAGAGGACTATTATTAGAAAATTTCCATAAACTCTAGCCATACCAGCTTTCATACTTGTAATTGATCACATTATATGCCATAGGAAATTGTTAATAATAGATGACTAACTGAAATAGGTATGCAAAATCTTCACCAAAAACTAAGAGTTGATTCATTCTTAGTCTCGGTAAAGCTCATCTTGTTGTAATGTAAATGAATAAGAGGACACAAGTTTTAGCTAATTTTAATTAAGATACCTATTATTGTTCAAAAACTTGACTTAATTTATTTAGATCAAATAGTTTTAAAACTAATATATGGAATAGAAAGATTCTTGTAACATCCTTGAATTATTAGGTAGAAGATAACGTCTTTTTGAATTTTCACTTTAGTCCTTAAAATTTTTGAAATTATGATTTTTTTGTGATTTCTATTTGTTTTGAAAAGGTTGCAATTTAGTTCTTCAACTTTTGAAATTTTTATAGTTAGCCCAAATGCTCTTTAAGATCAAATGGGTTCTCAAAACTTTCAAACTGGTCTCTTATAATTTCAAAATATCCAATCATTCTTTATAATAATAAATCTTTATATATACCCCAAATATTTACATTTACATTTGAAAAAAAAATAAAGTAAATATTTTTTTGTCTTTATTATAGTAGATATTTCTTATATTTACTTTTTCAAAATCATATCAGAGCTATTGTCTTATCAAAAAAATAAAAAAATATCAGAGCTATTGCATGCTAAACTAATCGTAAATAGGGTGGTCAAATTGAAATAAAATAACAATAAGATAGAGACTTAATTTAATTTATTGTCTTCCATTTTCATCTATTAAAGCAACGCTTTATTGAATATTTTTCACACACCTCTCCATTCTGAATGAGATCATAAACTTTGTTAACAACAAATTAAGAGATATAGAGTTAATAGTATTTCATAACCATATGATTGAACAACCCTAAATCCACCTATAAAAAGAAATATTTATTATTTGATCCATATCTCAACATAAGAAGTCCAGTGATATGATACCAAACTAACAAACAACTAACCCCCATATCTAAGCCACTGTTCTAGAGGGTGCTTAGCTAGTGTGAAGTGTGAACTATGAAAGGCTAGTCCACTTTATTTAACTATCTTAATTCTAACTAAGACCCAAACATAAATTTCACTGACAAATAAAGGTTTTGGGTATGTATTGATTCTAACAAAAAAGAGAAACTATATATACAAGTATCAATGATAATAGTACTTGACAACAAGGTGGCAAGTTACGCGTCAGAAAGGAGCGAAAATAAATAGCAAGAGATATCTAAAGCGAAGAATGTCCTCATGAATGGATTCAATAGCATAACTCCAAAAACTAAACAAACGTTTGCAAATATATGGAACAAACCATTGTGTGTTATACAGCAATTTCACAAGTCCTAAACAAGGTAAAAACACATTTAAAAAATATAAGAAATCATAGCCACACAGACTAGTATAAGACTAGATAAAAACCCGACCGCCTCCAGCATCACCTCACATAAACAACCCCATGAGCTTATGCCTGTAAATAATAAACATATAGATCAGCTTTACGGCAATGTAGATAAGTAGCACTCACGGTTATCGTGAATAAATCTATATGAATGTACCTTGTTAGCGATGTTGTTAGAGAGCCAATCAAGACCCTCGTACAGCCCCTCCCCGGAGGTAGCACAGGTGCTCTGGATGTACCTGGAAACAAAACATATATGAGGTCAAAAAGAGAGAACAAAATAATCAACATTTAGGAATAATGATCTCCCGAGGAACTTAGGTTGAAAAGTATTACCAGTGTCGCTGCCTGAGTGAGTGCAGGCCAAGCTTGTCAGTAATCTCGGCAGCATTCATTGCATTAGGAAGATCTTGTTTGTTAGCAAATACAAGTAATACTGCATCCCTCAGCTCATCCTGAATGTACAGAGAAATTTTCCACCAAAATGGTCAGCAGTTTTTACATGAAAAACAGATAGCCACAAATGTGACAAAATACTGGCATATCTTAAAAGATGAAATCGATTCTATCAGAGTCCTTAAAAAGGATGATCAGTAACCAAGTTTGGAAGATTGTAGGTTTATATATCTCTACCGCTACATCCCTAGGGCCCAAAACCACTGTACTGCGGTAAAGGTATATGATCATGGCAATGATTCTATTCTATTCTATCCATACACATTGCAATATCGTTTCCTAGAGAGCTGTGGGTATGAGTCTTTGCGTGTGTGACGGGGGGAAGGGGGAGAGGGAGATGAGTCATTCTTCAGAAAATCCCTTTTCTAGCTCGTGCAATGCAAGTAAAAGCTAATGAACCAGCAACAGAGTCAATCATACAAGGTTGAGTTTCTAACCACCTTAAATTATGTCCCTCATACGCCTACAGGAAATAACAACGGAACACTAGCACATCGTTTACCCCCACAGGGAAATGATCATAGGAAGGCGTCCTTCTACACAAATGGGCCATATTTCATGAACGCGTTCGTATAACGCCTTATTGTTTCCTACATTTTCACATCCAGGACCAAACATTTGCTACAACAATCTCTAATGACAGTTCAAGAGCATTCAAACTATTAAAAACGTATCATAAAACAAATACGCAGCAAGTAAATCCATCAATCAAATCCGATGCACTTAAATACCAAAGATCTCATAATAGAATTCACAAAAAAACGCATCATAACGCAATAACACAAAAATAAAAAGGATCACGATATTCGACCTCATTCAACATCCGATGCAACTCGTCCCTCGCCTCCACGACACGGTCCCTGTCGTTGCTATCCACGACGAAGATCAATCCCTGCGTGTTCTGGAAGTAATGCCTCCACAGCGGGCGGATCTTGTCCTGACCCCCGACATCCCACACGGTGAAGCTGATGTTCTTGTACTCGACGGTCTCGACGTTGAATCCGATCGTCGGAATCGTCGTAACGATCTCGCCGAGCTTGAGCTTGTAGAGGATCGTGGTCTTACCGGCGGCATCGAGACCGACCATCAGAATGCGCATCTCCTTCTTCGCGAATAGCCGGCTAAACAGCTTCGTAAACGTCAGCCCCATTTTTTTCTTCCTGTTTTTGTTCAAATTTCAAAATTTCAAACCCTAATTGATCAGATCTCAACGATTTGAAAAAATTATCAGATCAAATTGAATATCAAAATTGAATTGAAATGAAATGATCGGTGAGATTGAAGATGATTATGTACCTGATGAGGACGATAGATCTGGCGAAATGTTAGAGAGAAGAAAAATCGGAGCTGAGACGCGTATTCAGGGATTGTGAGGCTGTTGCTTATTTATATATATATTGTTTTATTCATCAAAAAATGAAAAATAAAAATGTTTTATTTGGCTATTGGTGTTTGGGGAATTTGTGACCGTTGGATTGAGGTTTGGGTGATGCTGGCGGGTGAAGGAGATGGCGCCACGTCATGTGAGATTGAAATTTGCGCGTAGGGGGTGAATGTATTGACTTGTATTATATTCTTCTAGATTTCGTTGTTAGTTGAATCTGGACCGTTTATTTGCGGAGGATTCAGCTGGCGGAGTGGAGTCATTGTATTCTCAAAGTAATTATTATTATTATTATTATTATTATTATTATTATTATTATTATTATTATTATTATTATTATTATTATTAGGGATAATATCTTGTTTAATCTTTTATAATCTACCTTACAAACAAAGTAACTGAATAGTTCAGGTAGCTTAGATCAGTTAGCTTTGATTTGAGGATATGATGTTTGAAAAAATAAAATAACAATTAGTTGTTATACATAGATTTAACTCTGAACAAATGTAGCCCTTAACGGTGATTACTTTAAGATGTCTTTAGTTCTGTTTTGAATGTTTTCATGGAAAATGAAAAATATGTGTGTTTGAACTTATGTCTTAAAGGAAACATTTGAAATCACTTTTTAAGACGATGTTGTTAAATAAAAAAAAGTATGTCGATTTAATAATCTTTTATTGTGTTATAGTAGATTTGATACTGACAATTGTTTTTCTACTAGTATATTTTTTTAAGTAAATAATGTAAAATGTTATAAAATATATATGCGAGCTTTTAAAATGAATTTGCATTTCCATATGAGTACTATTAAGTTCTGGTCAATATTCAAAATGTGGTGAAAATAAAAATAACAAGGCCTTTAAACTTGTACAGTGTAATTAGCAATTCGTAGACTATTAGAGCACAACTTTTCAGTTACATAAAATTCTGCATTGTATCTATGATTCTGATTAAAAATTCAGATCATATGCTATGAGTGGTACTTAATTCAAATCGTAGTATGGCTGGTACTTGATTCAAAGATCAATTTTCATTGAAAAGTAACTCAACAGTACGGGTGTTACAGAGTCATCGAAGTTGTGTTTTCAAACATTTAAAGGAAATTCTTCTCCCCGTGAAAGGGCAAGAAAGAACATAAAAGGACACTATGATGAACCTTGAAACAAGGTGAACGACATTAAAAGAACATATTTGCTCTGTCTTATTCATACAAAATTTATTATTTCTCAAATAATCAAGCTGCCGCTTAATCGTTTATGCATGAAAGAAAGTAAAATCAGGGAAGGCGGGGAAATTTGGAGAAATCGGGTTTTCTGCGTTCCAAGTAAGCGTTCTTGCCCTCCGAACCTTCCTCGGTTCCATAAAACAGAAGCGTAGCATCTCCTGCCATTTGCTGCAAATTACAAAGAAGTGATTTTTTAGTTTTCGTTGCACCAAATTCAACATAAATCAAATCGATCTAGCATTTGTTGCTTGGAATGTAGCTCAATTGGCATATGAATATTTACCTGAAGTCCAGCATGGCCGTCATCAATTGCATTGAGAGCTGATTTGCACAGACGAATCGCCATGGGGCTGTTCCTCAAGATCTCTCGGCACCATTTAACTGTTTCCTCTTCCAATTTCTCAAGCTGTAAATGTATTTATTTTTTTTCGTTTTTTGAAGTATGTATTAGAGCAATACCCAAGAGGTGTACATGTAATTATCCCTATTTTAAATATGATATACTTGGTTTCGCAAAGGAGCAACGAAGTAGAATGCTTACCGGGACAACAGTGTTGACAAGTCCCATTTTCTCTGCTTCGGTAGCATTGTAGAACCGCGCCATGAACCACATCTCGCGTGCTCTTTTTGGCCCGACCTTTTGATTCAAAACACGTATGCATAAGTACATTGAAAGTTTAATAGGTAGGTTTCAAGGACTGCGGTGTTCGGATTTTTTTTTCAAGTACGAAAATTTTGTACAACATTGAATTGCACAAATTAAAGTTGACGTAAATGAATAATGTCTTGAATAACAAGAATAATTACCAGGCGAGCCATTATAGAAGAACCATAACCAGCATCAAAGCTTCCAACCTGCAGATTCGACAAAACAGAATGATGTACGATTATTTTCCAAGACATACATATACACTAATTTCTCACGAAACTGAAGTGTTCTTTCCAACGATAGAATCTGAATCTAGATCTAGGGTGATCAATGTACACAAGCAAATATAATTTTAAAGCATCTATTCAACTAACATGAGTACAAGTCTGCAACTCGGCATGCCACTAGTTTATGGTTCACGCTCAAATTAACACTAAGCTAATCGAATGAACAAGACTACGGTTATTTCGTAATTTTGCACATACGATAAAATATTGTGAGAACTTTTTTTACAGTTACCGACTGGAATTAACCATCTGGGAGTAAGTAATAACATGAATCTGTTAGAATATGTAGTTGTGCATGTAAAGTCACAAATGTTATAAGATTGATTATTACCTTTGGTCCAGTTTGGCCAAAAATAGCATTATCTGCTGCAATTGTTAAATCACAGACCATATGGAGCACATGTCCACCCCCTACTGCATACCCCGCAACCTGTTTTTTTACAAAGATGAACAAACAAAAAAATAACATAAAGTTCATCGAATCGAGGCATCTTATTTTATCCGACAATATATTCTATCAGAATAAATAAATTACCATTGCTATTACTGGTTTGGGAAGACGACGAATTTGCACCTGCATTTAGAAATAATGTTCGGAATTTTATTAAAATGAGGAATTATTTCATTCTCTTGCCTATGATCAAGTTTTATATTTGAAAACCATGCAGTTTTCCTTGTAATTAAAAATGTACCTGCAAATCCAAAACATTGAGGCGTCCAAAGTTATCGTAATCGACGTAACCCTCTTTTCCTCTGAACGATTGATCACCACCACTGCAAAATGCCTTAGTGCCCTGCAACAAAATATCATGTAGAAATATTATAACATCAGCAATTGCTCACTTTAAGATTGATAATATTTGGTCAGTGTGACATTTAATACATAGTTGATATAATTTTCTTAAGACGTATTCAACATTCACATAATGATACGGACCCAAGCCCTTATAGACTTAATCCATCCAATAAGTAGTTATTTAGCTTTGCCCGTACTTAATCAGTTTATTTAGATAAAGTTGAGGTAAAGTAGTACTCTATTTTAATTAAAATTTTCTTTCTTCGTATCTCTGATTCCTAAGAGTTTGATTTACACATGAAGAAGAAGCATCTTAAATTGTTCATTCCCAACATATACGAATGGAGAAATTTGAAAAAAAAAATAAAAAATAAAACGTTATTGATACTCTCTTAAAGTTTGAACTTTGAACAACTAGAGGGACCCTTGAAGTCTAAAGAACGCTAACCAAATCTCTTTTAATTTTTACTTGGTTTTGAAGAAGGGCGAGGTGTCTTTGTATTAATTAAAAATGTTCAAGAGGTTCTTCAAATCAGACCAAAAATCAGGAGGGTCTAGGTGTTAAAGTTTCTATCTTATTTACATCATACGTAAACTTGATTTCCATTAATTTTGCACCAAAATGGCTGTTTTAATTTCCCTCAACTTACCCGCAAAACATACTTCTATAAGTTACTAAATGTACCAAAACATTCTGTAGAATCTTATAACGTTTTATACTTTGATTTAAAATCCCCAAAAGGGAATCAGCGTCACACCCTTTGTTTTCTTCAGATGGTCTCATGACCACTACTTTTATATATTTCAGGACCTGGTCATGGCGATTTAATTTTTCTGATAAACAGAAAATAAATAATACGGAATATCGGAATCTTCAGAATACAAGACGTTTATGGACAAAGTTGTCTTGAAATTGGCTCAATTAAAAAATAATTCAACCAGGCGGCTTCACATGTTGAAGCCTACAGATCCAAATCTAACACGCAATTTAATCGATTTAATGGAGTGAAATTGTCAATCTTCAATAAATTTTCACTAGACTTCTCAAATCTCGACCAAACCTAAAGTCTAAATTCTGGATAGAAAAAAAAGGGAATAATGGATAATTACGTCAATATTTACTAGGGTTTGGCAGAAACATCCTATTTAAGTAATTACAAGGGATAAAAGCATCAAACCCCCATACTATACCCCCTGTTGCACTTTGTCTCCTGAACTTTTTTTTTTTTTTTTTGCAACAAGCCTCCTGTACTATGGATAAATAAGCACTTTGCCCCCTGAGTCCAAATCCAACGGCAAGAAGTGTTGACACGTATTCAAATCCAATGGTGAAAAAGCGACTCAGGGGGCAAAGTGCTTATTTATCCATAGTACAGGGGGCTTGTTGCAAAAAAAAAAAGTTCAGGGGGCAAATCGCTACACCCCTATAGTATAGGGGGTTTGATGCTTTTATCCCTAATTACAATGACGCTTCTCAAAATTTCACAAACATGTTAAGTTAAGAGGCCTACCTATAACATTGTTCAAATATGGTCAATTGCGATCACCCCCTATCGTTTGAGGTGTTTTACGAAATGCTCCTTAACGTTTCAAAAAGAGCATCTACCGTTCATTGTTGCCACGTGGCTATCTTTTCATCCATTAGATTTGGCATCAGGGGGCAAATCGCACATTTTTACAAACATTAGGGGGCAAAGTGTATTTTTGAAACGTTAGGGGTACTTCGCAAAACACTCCAAACATTAAGGGGAAAAACGCAATTGACCCTTTCAAATATTAGTTGATGTCTCTACAATTATTCAAACATTGAAAAGGAGTTTATCCCGAATGTTTTTTATTCCAATTTAAAGGGATGTTTCTGTCTTTTTTCAATCATTAAGAGATACTATTGTAATGAGGCCAAACATTAATTAATTAGGAGTAGGTGTAGTTATCATTCTAAGTAGTTGTATATTTGTATTCTTTATGTCATTTCCGCCCACATTCGAAATTTTCCACGGCATAATAAAAACATTTATAAATACTTCGATAAAATAAAAAACTATTTCACTGGACTAATTGCATTCTCTTTCTACTTGTAACATAAAAGTTGTAACTTGAAAATGAAATTAATTTAATTTACCTGTCCAGTAAATATAATAACTCCGATAGAGTTATCATCCCGAGCGTCGTTGAATGCGCGAATGAGCTCTTTTACCGTTTGCGGCCGAAAAGCATTTCTCCTATCAGGCCTATTGATCGTTATCTACAGCAGCAACAAAAATAAAAATTAAAGAGTGAATATCAGGTTTAGGCATATCCTATAGTTGTTATAAGAGAGGTAACATGTATGTTTCAATGTTTTTGTATTTTCTATGACATAATAATTTCTATTTCATTGTGTGGATGTGACATATTGTGCACAGAGATCACTAAATTTTTGTTCCTAAATTACCTCCCGTTTACTTCCCAAAAAAGAAAATTCAATTTTTCTCTTAATTGTGGCTTTGACTTTTTTTAAGTCCCTCTTTTAATTATGACTTTAGAAATGAATATATTGAAAATCTTTTGAGTTACTTTATGCTTTTTTATAATTGAACGTAGTATGTATTGTTATTTATTATATATATTTTTTAGAATGAACATAATAGATTTTGTTTGGTACAATGTTTCCACAAAACAATCTAACTATATAATCATATAAAACACATATAAATACAATACCAATTAAAACTTATAAAATATGTTATCCAAACTTCAACATAACTAAATATAACAAGTTTATGCGTACGCCTTGCCGTCTTCCCGTGTGCTAGCGTAAAACAATAAGAGCCTGCTTGTTACTGTTGATAATCTTTATTAAGTTGCATTGGACGGATAGAATTAATACGAAACTTAGGAATATAATTTAAAATTAACAAAATCCTAATTAAGCAGCAAACGAGCACTACGAAATTCCATGATCGTAAGCTGAAACTGCATTTTAATTCTAAAAAAATAATTAGCAATCACTTACTATAATAAAACTCTTATACTAAATTAACCTCAAAAGTTACTATTATCATGATCACCCACTATTCAAGAAAAAATAATACGGCAAAAATTAAAATGCATTAGAAGAAAAAGTAATGACCTTAGCAATGCCTTCTCCGGCGGCCTTTTCATAAATAATATCAGTAAACGGCTTGCCGGAATCATCGACCGCCGGTTGCCATACCGGAATATGTGCCGGAACTTCACCGTGCACCCGATGGTACGTATCGTCCAATTTCGAGCTGCAACCCGACAAGGCAATCTCGTGACCCGGATTCCGGGTTTGGGTCGGAACAAGATGACCCGCGACAGAACCCATTCTTCTGTTGATTGTCTGAATATCCTTGTCACTCATTCCTGCCATTGCTTTTTTGTTAGAAAAATGGAGATGAACAAATTTAGTATTCTAGTAGGTAGTGTTTGTGTTTTTGTAATAGGACTGGTTAGTAATTGGTAGTTTGTTGCGTTGAGGATTTTATAAAGGTGGAGGAGATAAGATAAGGTTATTATTATTAATTTGGTATGTTAATAAGAGGTAGAATTCCGAAATTGCCATTTTGTTCATTGACTTTCTTAAAGGCATGAATATCGCTATGTGGTTTTCATTTAATTTACACTTTATAGAAATGGATGCATGCCACACTGGTTGATTTGAAAACTTCTAAAAATCATATAATGCACGATTAAGTTGTGAGATTGTTAGGTACTACGAGAACATTAGTACTTTTTGAACACTCTTCGCATATGTATTAGAGGTGTCATATGATATTTTTATATTTTTGAAGGAAAAGTATGATACGCTGTCGAATACCTATAGAGGATGTGTGCGTCAATATCTAAAAAATGGAAATTTCTATTATGTTTTCAGAATTTAATATATTAACAAAATATGTAAAAAGAAAAAAAAGCGAATTAAAAGGTCTTGATCAATATTTTACTTTTATAATCTTGGGGCTAGATATAGTTATTGATTATCTTAATTTAAATTATGTTAAACTCTCTATTACAATTTTATAAATTAACTTATTATTACCTATTTCTTGTTGAGCGTTCTTTTACCGTACGTAAATGTGAATTATGAGATTTGTTGTACAATGGTTTTTTAATATACATTACTGATTTACTTTGTGTGTCTGATACTTTAGTTTAAACTCTTTGTAATTTATGAATAAAAAAATTTATATAAACAAACATGCATTTTCATGTCGTATCATATTTTAAGATTTTCAAAAATTTATGTCCCATTTTTCATATTGTGTTGTGTCCGTATTTGAGGTATTTATATTCGTGCATCATAACTCAATAAGTACTATCAAAATATTATGTAGGACTATCAAAAGAATAACCTATCACATGCTTCTCTTCAATCTCACCTATCATACTAGCTAACCAAAATTATAGGTCGTATTTTGTAGGGATATTAACATCCATGCCTCTTGAGGTTTAATCTAATTATATAAATATTCTTGTTGTTTGAATAATTACAAGATATAGACACCCCTTAAGCTTTAAAATATGTAACAATATAGGGTTGTCGTGTAACACTTTTCAATCTCTATATAATTTTATAATTATTCACTTAATTGCATTCGAGGGCCTATACGGCCTGTACACAGAGTCATCTGGATGATGTAAAACAAGAGGTCCTGAATTTTGAAGTAAAGTTGGACAAAATCAGGTCCACACGGAAAACGGGCATAACTTTTGACTCGGTTATCGGTTTTGGGCCCACAGCATATCAAAACGTACGTCTTTGAGTTTTCTACACTTCGGACTGGGGAGAACCCCCGTACCAGCTCGTCTCGGGCCCAAATTCATTCGTTTAAGGCAGCTGCACAGCCTTCCAAGTTTATGTCGCTTTATTTTTGGAAATTTTTATGTTTTCCTTGTTTGAGTAGAACTCTATTTCTTAGTTCCTTATTTCGTTTTTAGGGTTTTGAGAGACATATAAATACTCTGTTTTTCATTATTGTTATTCAGACTTTATATATTTTATTCAATAAATTCGGATTTTATCCCAATTTTCCTGGTGGATTCCAGTTTCTTGTCGATTACACGTCGGTGTGTCGATTGTCACGTTCCGTTCTGTGTCACTGACTCACTAGAGCACTTTTACCATGGGTAGATAAGATGTTCACCCCTCTACACTCCTTCCATTTCTGTTTTTTGTGATGGAGGTTTTTCGAAATTGGTGTTCCGTTGATTTAATTTTTTACACTTACTTTACTCTAAAAATAATTGCGAGGGATACTCATGCAATTATTCATATATTATAAACTGTTCAATCCTATAATCAGATCAAATTTGTAGTCAAAGTTGTTCTTATGTAAGGAGGTAGATAATGTACTATAACGAGGGAATCCACCGTAATTTATCTCAATTTAATATCGCTATGCACCTCTTTGTATTATCACATGCCAGATGGTGTTCTCTGCAAAAGAATAAGTAAATTATTTGATATATTTTTCAGTTAATTCGTTTAATTATAACTGCAAATTAAATGGACAAAAATGATACAAAACACCCAGCTGAATCGTTGAAAGGATTCATTTAGAAACCTGTTTGTCTACTGTAGACTTAAAGTTTCCAAAAAAAATTCGTCATGACTTTATTTTCGATTTTATGAAAACGAAATATAAAGTATTTTTCTGCACTTTCATTCCAAAAACTATTTTTACAAATCTTTCAAAGCATGTAAAAAAACATACTGAAACATTGCATTTAAGTGGATTTTCATATTTGACCGAGTAAAACATGTATTGAGACCGCAACTTTGATCCATGACCACGTCCTAAACAAAATTATTTGTAGCAAATCATATCTAACTACAAACCTAACGGGGAAGGTGGATGATTTGGGATTTGTTTTGGGAAATTATGCATGCTTCATTCTGCTTCAGGCTTGGCTATGGTAGAAATTAGCCTTATGTAGGTTGGTTTAGCTGATTCTATATTATTCCCCGCAGCCCTATTCCATTCTTTATTCAGCAACGCAGTGGAACATGCCAAGTAGTAGTCTAAAAGCTACATTCAATGAAGCCCAACTATAATAAACACAAGCGGCCATAATGAAATTATTTGTTAATAAAAAAAAAAAAAAAACACCTTGACTTATAATCTGTTTATTAATTTATACTTGTACTGGAAAAGCTGATTACTATAATAGATTATTGTACTAAGTTAGAACGACAGTTGAAAGCCAGTTGAGTTGATAAATGATCAATAACACAATTTCGGGGCGGAGTCAGGAATTTGATTTAGGGGGGCGAGAACATGTGAAGAAATTTCTGTATGAAAACGGTTTTTTTTTTTATTTTATTTAATTCCTTTTAAGAATAATAAACCATCGTCAAAACATGAGTATTTTAAGAAGATATTTAACATTAAAATTTAAAAAATTACTAATAGAATATATAGCTAATTAATTATAAGTTTAAGATTTTTAAAGTAAACTAGATTAATATTTTATAAAAAAATTGTCATACGAAATAGAATATCTTATACGCTCATAAGATATTTATGTTCATTTAGACATTTTACAACACTGTTGCATGTTTTACGAGGATATTACTTATAACTAAATTAATATTAAAGTATTGAAATACTAGTGCAATACTATCTCTCTCAAGTTTAAGCAAGTGAAGTACACCTCCCTACACAGGTGATAATTTGCCAAATTTCGAAACCATAAGAAGTAACTGCCTATTTATTTTTCACGGGAGGATAATTTGTCAATCTGGCTTTATGAGAGGGTAAATTGCCAATACCTCTTATTAGTTATACTACAAAGCCTACAAGTGATAGGGGATTAACGCTTAACGGTGACCAATTAACAAAATGTGTTGTTAAAAGAAAACATCACATATTGTTTCGGTTAAACAAAGAGTCAAACTTAAGCTTCGAATTAATGTATGAATTTGATGGTACATAA
Organism: Misopates orontium; assembly: GCA_946800315.1. Taxonomy (NCBI): domain Eukaryota; kingdom Viridiplantae; phylum Streptophyta; class Magnoliopsida; order Lamiales; family Plantaginaceae; genus Misopates; species Misopates orontium. Next base: position 19,663,495 of record OX326952.1, on the reverse strand, counting down.
ATAATTTCCATATTGAGATGAGTTGATCAATTTTGCTGCAAGTGTTGTAAGACTAGTTTTTTGTGATATCTTGTATCATTATCAAAAGGCAATCGACCTCACGTGCAACAGATTAATCCCGAAATTTTAAGTCAAAATCTCGCAAATCCATGGATCAAAATTTCCATACATTTCCTCGAAAACCACCGAAACGTTTTCTTTTTTCACTTAGCCGAAACGAAATCTAGAAGTAGTTTCCAATTTCATTACAACTATAACTTTTACGAAATATTCGAAATACGTCGAAAACCCGAAACTTTGATCCATGCTCAAATCTCCTAAAATTAATCAAATTGATCAACCTCTACATTGTTTTCATTTCATACAAAATACTATAATTGAGATTTTCTTTCTGTAACAAGAAATTTATATGCCAACAGGTGTTTCTTACACTGTACATATGAAAAAGCTGAATTATGTGGAACACTACCACATGAAGTCTCTTTCCCGTTGAACAAACATGATCAAGAGGAGTCTTTTCGTTACTAGCTGTACTCACACATTGAATGGCTAAGAAAGTGATAAGTTGAAAAAGTTGCATCTAATTCCAATCAAGAGCACCTGCAGTACCATAGATAGATGGAATCCTGAATTGAGTGTTCAAAATGATGGATAGTGACACAAAATTCCAATCAAACGCGTTACAGTACAAGAAAAGAATCATAGTTAAAGTTTTTCTAAGCCTCGTACCTGCACAAAACTCTTGATAGCTAGAAAAATCCTATAATCAAACGCATTATATCTGATACGTCAAAAGCTTAAACAAGTGTTTTTGCAATGGCTCATCGAAGCCAGGATGATATAAAGAAGCAACTCGATGAAGCAACGAAATGGGTAGGCGTGTATATCGTGGCAGCTTCTGCAGTCTGCACGCTTGCGTTGATAGCCGACATATTTCATGGCTCTGGTTCCCAAGCAAATACTTCTCTCTGAACGCTACTTCCTTGACACTATTGGCTGTGGCGATGAAGCCACCGATGGACCTCGGTGATGAGTTGTACAAGAATATCGGGTCTCTTACCAAGGATACTAGTCTAAATTTCATGTGCGCGGCTATGGTTAACTTTATGTCATCTTTAGGCTCCATGGATAACCAAATGGTTATAAGTAATACTATTGCTTTGGCAATTCTAGCACTCACGGTTGTTGGGAACATGTCGATTCAAATTATTCTATTGGCTGCCCCATTCGCTGGAGGTTTCGCTATTGATTATTTGGAAGCTACGATATTTGTTCTTGTTCTACTTGTTACATTCGTTTCTTCGGCTGTTACAGTTCCAAACATCAAAAGGGACTTGGAACTGAAGTACCAGGAAATGCACAAAGCCACCTTGAGAGAAGAACAAGAAGTGCAGAGGAATGAGAAATTCACAATTGCTAATCAGAGAGAAGACATGAAGAATTATTGGGTGATGGCAGAGACGAGCAACCCTCAATTTGTCATGGCACGTTCAGTCGTTTCAACTGCTTCAAGTGCAATTTGTTTGTTGGCTACGTTCACACTGGGAGGTCCTTCTCTCGGACTTTTTGTTTGGACGCCGATAGCAGGATTGTTGTCAGCGTTCACAGATATTGATCCGGAAGGAACTGCGTCTGCATACAAATGGTCTACCAAATGGATTCTTGCAATTCAGTCTGTTGGGTTGGTTATCGGTTTGTTTGCTCCTACATTGAGATTGTTAAATAATGTCATCCACAAGTGCTCGACTCTGAATTTTAAAAACATAAAAGAGGAATTCAAAATCGAGAATTATTCGACTCAAACTCTAATAGATTGGAGAGACAGTTCATTAGCTTTGCCAATTCATCATGATAAGTGCATGAAATGTTTCCACAACGCAAAAAGGTTGATTTTGAATATGTGTGTTTATGTTCAACTTTTGGTGGTTCTATCCAGCAAGATACTTGTCTTTTTCTTTGTTTTACTCATGACTTCTTTCATTCCGAGTTTCACTCTCATCAAGAGATTCCTTGTCTTTGTATATGTAAAACTCAAGACTCGTGTTCTTCAACGTTCATCCAGAGTTATTATACCCTCAAATAATCCTGTTGGAGTTGGATCAGATGACGACATAACGCTTAATCTCAGTCGTTATGTTCTTCTAATTGAAGGTGAGCCAGAGCTGCTTAAATCAACGGTGAAGAGGATCTGCCAGCAAGCAGATAAAGCTATACAAAATGGTAAAAGACATCAATCAGAAAATCTAATTAATCTTCTCCATAAATTTGGCAACTTCAGCGGGGTAAGAGATTTCGACAATGTCCAAGTTCAAAGCCTTCATTCTCAAGAACCCCCTAATAGTTGGACTCTTCCTTTGGTGACATTAACAAGCATTGCAATTGCACTTCCGAATGTTGCAAGTCACAAGGCTAAACAATTATTGAGCAGTGTGAGTGAAGGCATGTACCTTGCAAAGCTAATGGATGAAGCATTAGACACAAAGGAAGAACTAGCAAACATCAGAACAACAACAGACATTGCCTGGACAGAAGTTGTCATGTACCATAAATGGCAAGACGTAGATCTCCCAAAAACATCTCTTAGTTGTAAAAATTCAAAAGAGATTTTAGAAAAGCTCTCGAAAAAAGCTGAATCGATCATCACAGAGTTCAAGAGAGAAGTGAAATATTTATTTATGGAAAATCCTCTTAACTGGCCGGTTAGAGTCGTGGCCACCAATTCAATGTACAGAGTTGCTAAAACCATTTTGTTGTCCATGACAGGGGAGAATAACCTTACCGAGGAAGAATTGTTTCAGAAGTTGTCCGTGATGATTGCAGATATATTCGCGGCATGTCTCACCAATTTACCGCAGGTTATAAGTACCATGTGTCAACAGAGCTCCATAGAGAAACGAGAGAAGAGCGTTTACAAAACGTTTCTTCTTCTAGGCAAAACAGAAGGGGTTCTTGAACTTCTTCAACAGCGTGAATGGCCATCTATCAATCCCGCAGGTTATAAAACATTGTCCGTTGACGAGTGGCGCGCTTTCTTTCAGGAAGATGATGAAAATCCGAGGACTCCAGTTCAACCTCAAGGTATTGAAATAAAGACAACTTAGGTGTACATGGAAGGAAATTTGGCTGTGACAGTAGACTGTTGAGTGTTGTAACATTACATATTTGCTTAGTGTTTGAAATAACATACACGTGTGTATTGGGTGTAATTGGGCGTTCCAAAACATTTTCAATTTCTTGTTCCAAAAAAAGATTTGTATAGGACTTTAATATTATTAGGATTTACTTTTATTACAATTTTAGGCGATGTTTGCAAACTCTTCTCAATAAGCAGAAGTTCATAATTTAAGTTAAAACTAAAAAATTACTTCAAGTCATAAGGCGAAGGTGTTTGGAAAACAATCTAAAAGTTGATTTTTTTTTTTTTTTTGTGATAAAGTTTTTGCAACAAAAAAAGTAATTCTACCCATTTTCTTGTAATTTGACTATAATACCCATAACTTATACATTATTAACATCTAAATGCATTAAGGTTATAAAATATTACAAATATAAAATGTTGAAGTAACAGCAAAAGTATAAGAAAAAATAATATAAATATAATAAGAAGAACTATTTACACTTCACATCCATATTACTATTTATTTTGGCACATTTTATATTTTTTGCACTAATAACTTTGATAATTTAAGTATGTTAGAACAATTTTATGAAAGAATTTGTAAGACTAATTTAATTTTTAAAGATATCTATCTAAAAACCGAATTTGATGAGTCATTATATAAATTACACTCGTCAATATGGTAGAAAATAATTTAATCATTAATAAAACATCATCACAACCATTTCTAGAGTGGTAAGATTTGTTTGTAGTAGAATAAAGACTCCAGATCTTTTGTATTAATATTTGAGTTTATTATATAAGTTTTGTTATTTGATAATCAAAGATAAGGGTATAATTGGATAAGTAAGTTTTAAATTATTTTTAAATTGTTACCATAAGCTAGAAGCACCCCTTTACCAACTTCAAGATTATGTGGATTTTTAGCTTAAAAAAAGTTTGCAAACCATAGAATCTAGATTTGCAAACATCCAAACTGCTTAATTTAAGAAAAGCTGATTTTAACTTTTTTTAAGAGTTTGCAAACACCACCTTAGTATTATGAGGATTTAATTATAATTAAATTTTGTGTCTTTTGGAGTTTGTTTTCAAGTAGGATTCTATTTCCTACTTTAGTTAGGTTATTTGTGATAACTACATAGTACTTTTTGTCTAGGTTTTATTTACCTTTTGATTGTTTATTAAATAAAAACTGAAAGTTCATCCAAATTCTGGTGGATTCCAGATATATTCATCTTTAACACGTTGGTGTTTTTGATTCGATGTTTCCGTTCTGTGTCACGGGAGGTGGATATAATTTGCCCGTAAAACTACTCAAGCCTCTCATTCTCTCACCAATCCGAAAAAGAACAAGAAACTATGTAGAAAATTAAAGCAACTCTGGTTCATGTAATGAAAGACATTTAATTTTAAGGGGGTCAAATAACTCATTTTATAGGGCACTTCACCATGCAAAAAGGTTCTTGAATTTTAAACAATTCTATGATGCATCGACACTTCAAAATATAAAACGTGTCCGTGTCCGACACCGACACGCCTCCGACACCTGTTAGACATACCAAGTGGCAGGTCTTAATTAAAGTCAAAATAAAATCAAAAGGAGATTGTGTCGAACACGTTTGAAGGGCGTGTCGACACATTTTTGACACGTTTTGGGATACTTTCATAATCTCGACAATATATGATCGGGAAATAAATGATGTGGGTTGCCGTGAGGGATGTATTTGAGTACTTAGATGATGTTGACATTCTAGAGATTACAAATCTCACTTGATGAAACGGAAACTACTTACTTGAGTATTGTGTAACTTGATTTTAAACTTTTACCTATATTGTGTTTAATGCTTGAAACTAAGACTTTAATTTTACTGTATACTATATTTGAACTTAATATTAGCTGGGTTATCTGGTTTTAAATTTAAATATGTTTGGTTTGAAATTGTAATTGAACTTAGTAATGTTATCTGTGCACGTTTTGAAAATGTTATATATTTCTAATGTAGAAAAATATAGACGTGTCCTCGACGTGTCGTGTGTTTAATTTTCAAAAAATCTGTGTCGTCGTGTTCCTATTGTGTCGTGTCCGTGCTTCATATGTGAACATGAATACCTTCTATATTGTGATCGAACTCATACTTTTAGGAGCATGAAAATGGGCATACGCGTCATGGATTCAAGTCGGATCAAAGATCTAATGCATTAGTATTTATGGAATTCATTATCGATGTATTCAAGGTTACTCTATTCCAACAAGAAGAAATAAAAAAGACAATATATTGTAATCTGTTGTAAAATAAACTTCGGATTGAAATGAAAGTACGGCTAATAATTTATAACGAGAATATAGATGACACATAAAATTACGTGAAAGATCGCAAATTATTTAAGAGGTAAAAGAGGACAAGCATAGCTGAAGAACTTTATTATAAGGTAAAATAGGAATTATAACTCTCTTATTTTTATTGTAGTAAAATTACTTTGATCAACTCTCTATTTTGCTCCACACTCACTCACAACTAACACATTAATATTATGCTAATTGCTAATTAAGCTTTTGATCAATGCTTTGGGATGATTTTTATATGGGCCGCATATTACAAATGTTGCATTTTGTTGTATGGAATAAATCCTGGGTTGAACGCATTATATCCATGCGACCCGACATAATTGAGCGTATTCAATCTTCCAAAAAGTCTACGGATTGTGATCCAAATACCAATTTTGCCCATAAGTCTGCAAAATATCCTTTGACATTGTAATCACAAATTACTCACTCATTCACACACACACACACGTCTCTCCATAACTCTGTCGGTGGTGAATGTTGATTCCAATTAAAAAGTGGTTTTAATTAAAAACACGCTTAATTTCTTCCTTCCGAACCGTGATGGCGATGCTAGAGAAGAACCTCCTTCGTTTTCCCCACACCTCCGAATCCTGGTTCCGAGCCGAGCTCTTGTGCCGGTGTCCTCCTCCACCACCATATCATTTCTAAATTTGGGCTTGAAAAAAAGCTTATGGTGGCTAGGGTTTGGTGAGGGGAGAAGGATATATGAAGGATGAAGACGATGATGCAATTTCAGTTTTAATCCTTATTCTATTTACTTATTTTTAAAATATTAAATTCTACTTAACTTTTTTTCTAATTTTCATTAAATATAAATTTAATAATCTGAAAATTTTAAGTTTTAAGTCTTTTCAAAAAAATATAGGAATGAGGGGTTGTGTTCATCTACAAGGACATTAATGAAATTTTACTACATCTAATAGGGTTTATTAACAGAAATTATTTAGAGCGGTGATTTGTGTAATTTCTCAAACATGAGGGGTGGTTTGTGTGATTTGTCTATAATGTTTTCAATTTATTTAAGTTTTTTAAGCAAAATTACAAAAATGCCCTGTAACTTTTGAGAAAAAACGTTTTTTGGTGTGAAAAAATCTACGTAGCAAAGCATGTTTACACCTGTACAAGTAATTTGACAGTTTGGCACCCACATAGGCAAAAAGCCCGTTTTGAGCCCGATTAGGCTTATTTTGCAGCGAAACTCAAAAAATCTACAGGGCAAAAGTAAAAAATGGCTAAACTTAGTGGGCAAAAATTTCATTTCTGCCTTCTTTTTTTATTAATTAAGTTTACAATTCAATAAGAAAATAAAAATAAATTAAGTTCATGTTTGTTTAATTTAATAATAAACTTAACAACGTTACGAGATAATGATTTACGCATTTTACATTATTTTAAAGAAATTACAAAAATAATTGCATATGGTTTTAACTCTTCTAAACTTGAAACAGTAAGAAACTAAAATTTGAAATCTTCTTCATACATACTTTTATTTTGTTAATATATAATTAAATACAATAGTACAAAATAATCTTATTAGTTGAAAAATTAATTTTACAATCAATATCATTCTTTATTAATTATTAATGACATGTATTTGAATATATTAATTGGGACTTATAAAATTAGAAATTTAAAAGTAAAATTACAAAAGATACGAAAAGCAAATTGAGACTTCTTTGATATGGAACATTCAAATTAAATCTTGATGACTTCAATTAAAAAATTACTGATATATAAATGTCTAAAAAAATTTCTATATCGTGAATGATAATTGATAACGTTGTGATTACAAAACAGAAGCAAGAAAACAAAAAGTTGTAAGCGAAATGGTCAAATAACCATATTTTCAAAATTTATCTAATGCTCAACCAAACACAAGCACTCATGTACAGATGACACCAGAAGTTTTCTTTCCCGTTAAACAAAGACCAAGAGGAGTCTTTCAATATTAATTTCTAAGCAAACAATCAAATTTGAAGTTTATTGATAGAAAATCGCATTATCTCCGATACAATATCAAAGGTTTTTTCAATGGACGAAAGGCAAGATCCTGTAAAGAAGCAACTTGACGAAGCAACGAAATGGGTAGGCATGTATGTCGCAGCAGCTTCTGCAGTCTGCACACTTGCAATGATCGCCGACTTCTTTCATGGCGTACGAAGCAAGTACTTCTCCTTGAATGCTACTTTCTTGACACTGTTGGCTGTGGCAATGAAGCCACCGATGGACCTCGGTGATGAGTTGTATAAGGATATTGGGACTGTTACCACCAAGGTTACCAGTCTAAATTTCCTGTGTGTGGCTATGGTTAACTTTATGCCATCTTTAGGATCCATGGATAATCAAACGGTTCTAACTAATACTATTGCTTTGGCAATTCTAGCACTCACGGTTGTTGGAAACATGTTGATTCAGATTATTCTGCTGGTTACCCCGTTCGGTGGTGTTGGTATTAATTTCCTGGAAGCTACAATTTCCGTTGTTATTCTACTTGTTACATTCGTTTCTTCGGCTATCACAGTTCCAAACATCAAGAGGAACCTGGAACGGAAGTACCAGGAGTTGCACAAAACCGCCCTCAGAGAAGAAGAAGCAGTACAGGGGAATGAGAAATTCACACTTGTTAATCAGAGAGAAAAGATGAAGAAATATTGGGTTATGGCAGAGACGAGCGACCCTCAATTCGTCATGGCACGTTCAGTAGTTTCTACTACTTCAAGTGAAATTTGTTTGTTGGCTACGTTCACACTGGGAGGTCCTTCTATTGGATTTTTAATTTGGACGCCGGTAGAAGGATTGTGGTCAGCACTCAGAACTGAACCTGAAGAAACTGTGTCTGCATACAAATGGTCCACCAAATGGATTCTTGCAATCCAATCCATTGGGGTGGTTATCGGTTTGCTTGCTCCTACACTGAGATGGTTAACCAATGTTAGCAACAAGAGCTCTACTCTGTCTCTTAAAAGCACAAAAGAGGTATTCATAATCGAGAGTTACTGGACTCAAACTCTAGTAGATTGGAGAGACCGTTCATTACCTTTACAGATTCGTCATGATAAATGCCTGAAATGTTTCCACGGTGCAAAAAGGTTGATCTTGAATTTATGTATTACACTCCAAATTTTGGTGGTTCTACTCAGCAAGATACTCGTCTTTCTCTTTGCTTTATTAATGGCTTCTTTCATTGCGAGCTCCACTCGCATCAAAAGACTCTTTGTCTTTGTACATGAAAAACTCAAGACTCGCACTCAACGTTCATCCAGAGTTATTATAACCTCAAATAATCATGTAGGAGTTGGATCAGATGATAATATAATGCTGAATCTCAGTCGTTACGTTCTTCTGCTTGAAGGTGAGCCAGAGCTGCTTAAATCCACAGTCAAGAAGATCTGGCAACAAGCGGATAAAGTGATACAAAACGGTAAAAGGCACCAATCAGCAAATTTGATTAATTTACTTCATGAATTTGACAACTTTAGTGGCGTAAGAGATTTCGATAGTATCCAAGTTCAAAGTCTTCATTCTCAAGAACCTCGTAACTGCTGGACTCTTCCGTTGGTGACCCTGACGAGCATTGCAATTGCAGTTTCAAATGTTGCAAGTCACAAGGTTAAACAATTATTGAGCGGTGTGAGTGAAGGCATGTACCTGGCAAAGCTTATAGATGAAGCATCAGACAAAAACGAAGAACTAGCAAACGTGAGAACAGCAGCAGATGTTGCCTGGACAGAAGTTGTTATGTACGATAGATGGCAAGACGTAAATCTCCAAAAAATATCTTTTACTTGCAAAAATGCAAAAGAGGTATTAGAGAAGCTCTCCAAACAAGCTGAATTGATCATTACAGAATTCAAGAAAGAAGTGAAAGATTTATTTATGGAAGATCCTCTTAACTGGCCGGTTAGAGTCGTGGCCGCTAATTCAATGTACAGAATTGCTAAAACCATTTTGTTGTCCATGACAGGGGAGAATGACCCAACCGGGGAAGAATTGTTTCACAAGTTGTCTGTGATGATTGCGGATATATTTGCAGCATGTCTCACCAATTTACCGCATGTTATAAGTACAATGTGTCAAGAGAGCTCCATAGAGAAACGAGAGAAGAGCGTTCACAAAGCATTTCTTCTTCTAGGCAAAACAGAAGGGGTTCTTGAACTTCTTCAGCAACGTGAATGGCCATCTATCAATCCTGCAGGTTATAAAATATTGTTCGTTGACGAGTGGCGCGCTTTCTTTCAGGAAGATGATGAAAATCCGAGGACTCCAGTTCAACCTCAAGGTATTGTGATAAAGACAACTTAGTTGTACATGGAAGGAAATTTGGCTGCAGTGACAGTAGACTGTTGAGTGTTGTAACATTACACATTTGCTTAGTGTTCGAAATAACATACACATGTGTGTATTGAGTGTTATAATTAATAGTAAGTGATTGGGCGTTTCAAAATATTTTCAATCTTTTTGTTCCAAAAAAAGAAAAAGACAGTCTTATATTGTAATTACTTATTACGTCAGGGTGAACATTTGATTGTCATTTTTATATTATTTGTGAAATACGAATGAGTGGAAAGAAAAATAGAGTGTTAAGTTCTATAGCGTGAGGTTGCATGCGTGAGGTTTTAAAATTAAAATTATAATCAAAGACACTTATTAAAAATTACTCAAACAAAAATCTAAAGAGAGAGAGCTTTCAAAAAATCAAACTTGGGGTTTGTGGAATATATAGTAGTTATCTTTATATATTTATTTATATTTACATAAATAAATAACTAAAGATTTGTTATTTCAAAAAGTTTTAGCAGAACACGAAACTTAAATTCTGAAGTTCAAATTTCAATATACAGAATAGTTTACTATCCGTGATATTCTCGCGCATAATTCAAAACTATTAGCTAGGTACGTACATCTATAAAGTTGTCATGGTACTCTTATTTGCTCATGTAAAATATCCTTAAATGAAATCTTAATCTTCATACTTTATACAAACAACTCCTATATATATTCTATCACATAATAAGATTTGAAGTAATCTTAGCACTAGAAACAACAATCGTATTATAATTAAAACCATAAAACTACAATATTCACTAATCTCTTCACTAACTAATGGTGTGAATTAAAGGGGCCAACATCACCATGCCGACCACACAAAAGAATACACCACAAACCAAACAAATATATATATATATATATATAATATATTCCTTAATCATCAGCAAGAATCGTTGTCTCCCTGAATCTTATTGCTCGAAGGTTTCCCCATGATCAAACAATCTACCGGAGGAACAGTCGGCGTAAAAAGCTGCCCAAATGCCTGCCAACAGAACGGATCATACATATGATAGCGTTCTTGTTGCGGCTTTAGTTGTATGTTTGTTAGTGTGACATCCGTACATGGCATGTTATCGCTGCACGCGAAGTGCACTGGCTTAACAGTGTACGTTCCTCGTATATTTGCGTAGTTGATGCCCGATAGAGCCACCGCGGATGTTTGGTTCCTACATTTAGATTTGTCGCAGTAGAATTGATCGATGACGATTGGTAGTTGGACTTCGGACATTTGGATGTTTGAAAATTGCACGTTTTGCACCGATCCTGCTCCGCCCTGTAAATTTATAGTAACACTCGCGTTATTTGTGAATTGTGACAGTTATGCGAATTATGTCATGAGCCCATGCTAAAACTACACTAAGATTATTGTTGAATTTAAGGATAATAATACTAACATCTCTTGAGGTTTGGTCTAACTATAAAAAAAATTCCCCTGCATTTGAATTTACCTGCCATGTTTTGATTCTGACCCCATTCATTGTGTTCTGCATAATAATGTCACGGACAGTGATATTCGAGACACAAGCTTTTGTGTTATCTTTCCCTAAACTTCCGATGCTGATCCCGTGTCCTGGTCCGCAGTTAACGTTGTGTATGTATACGTTTGTGCATCCGGTTTGTATCGACACACAATCATCCCCTGCACATAATTCATGTTAGAAAAAATAGGCTAAAAACCTTAATTTCATCTATTAAAATTTTTGACATTAAGTAAGACTTTTGTAGTAGCCTTATAAGCCTGTCACACTTAGAATGTTACAAAAGATGTTTGTTTATGTCTAAAGAAATTTGTGTCCTTTCTGTTAGGGCAGGGAGCATGTTACTTGGAGAATTCTTTTACCACATAGACTATGACAATTCGGCGTTATCTGGGGGCCAAAAGCTTGTGGAGAACAGGTGTGTTTTGTAGATGAATGGTTCTTATGTGTCGAATAGTTAGTGGCCTCCTTGGACATGATGTTGTTAAAATAGGTCCCCACCCCCCACCCCACGAGGATAAGGTTGTAAAGAAAAGGATCACAATTTTGTCCTGAATATTGCATGTTCTGGGATTGACAATAAATGAGAAAAATTTGAATAGAAATGGCTTAAGTCAAGATGGTTTATTTACCACAAGCAAGAGTGGAACTGCGAATTAGAACATCTTTGGAGTTCTGCAGATGTATTCCGTCAGTATTCGGACTGTCGCCTGGCGAAGAGACGGTGAAGTTGTACACCGAAACTCCAATGCAGTTATCAAATTTGAGATGGCATTGAGGGCTGTTCTGAATTTTGATACCGGTGACCGTCACGTTAAAACTCCCGTAAAATCGAAGTGCCTGCATTTCAAGATGTCACACATTCATTAGCTTCAATGACATAAAAATTGTTTTCAACAACAACAACAAAATTTAGCTAAAAGTATATTGAGAAAAGGATCTTTAAAAATATCAAGGTAATTTCAAGTGGTGGTCCTTACAGTTGGTTTTATGCTTGGCATTTTTCCCCCAAGTGAGCTCCACAACTACAAAATTAAATTTAGTTAGTACAAAGATAAATAAAAGACAAGATAGATACGTGAAGAAGTTTGAACAAGGACAGGCAAAATTTATTACAGGCTTATTTCCAAATATTGTGCCATTTAATGGGACAATGAGCTTTGATTGATCATCTAATGGATCGTCCTCGAACTGTGAACTTTGCCACCAAACTGCTCCACTTCCATCAATTGTGCCACTTCCTCTAATAGTAAGTCCGACCAATTTTGTGAATTCAAGCCATTGGAGAAGGCCTGAGCCCCATGGACTTGGGCCTGATGGGGCTACAATTGTGCCATCTAACTGCAAAAATTAATGAAAGTTTAATAAATTAGTAAAAGAAGATAAATTACTAAGTAGAATTATTATTTTCTCAATAGTTAATTGTGGTGAGTATATAAATATAAATACCTGAAAAACGATGTCGTGTTGACAATATGGACCCGAAAATGAAATGGGTCCAACGAGGAATATGTAATCTGCCGGGACATTAATCATTGAGGCTTGAACCTTGCAAGCAGCGGCCCATGCAGCTTGGAACGCCTGTAGTTTAGGGAAAAAAATGTTTTTTTAACTAATGTCTAATATTTTATATTTAACATGTACAAATTATAACTAGAAAACAAAACTTTAATCATGATAGAATATTTGATCAAAAAAAAAAATCATGATAGAATATAATAGTCAAAGTATTAAAAAAATTGAAATTAGAAGCCAATCGTCAAGAACTTTAGTTACATGAGAACATGGTATCCATACCTCTGTTGGGTTTCTAATGTTTGGAATATTATGGTACAGCATCAAATAGTTGTTAGTCTTTGTAGAACAAAAATTATCAAAAAAAAAAGAAAAAAAAAAGTCTTTGTAGAACAAAATATAGTATTAAGGTTGTTGGAAATTGATATCAGTAAAAAACTTGTTACAAAGAATCAATTTGAGTGGACCCTGATGATATTATTTGTCGTTCCTTTGGCAGTTTTGATTGTCCCCACTGATCTGTTCCCTCTTCTCCTATGTTGCAAAATTATGTGGACTCTAAAGCTTTTTGGTGAATATTAATGTTTTTTAACCAATTCATGTGCAGTTGAAGTACCTAACTTTTGTCCTCATGTCATGATTTTACGTATGGACCAAAATTTCCCCTTTAGTAGTTGTAGCTTCATGTGACTACGAACAGGCATTGTTGTACGCATATATTCTGTACACTAGAATTGATGAACATTATCATTTTTCTATATATTTTGAAAAAAAAAAATTACTTCAATCTTATTGAACACAATTCATAGACTTTGTAACTCCAATTATATCGTGTATTTGTTACCACATTATCAATAATTGTAGACCAACGACATGACACACAATACACTCTCAAATGAAATTTTGGACTCGGCTACATTTCTTTATAGTGTTATTACAGTTCATGTACTTCAAAAATCGTGCAATAACTTTTCTACATACATGCCAAAAATATAGCTAAAATTGAAATCACATTTTACTATTTTAGCTTAAACAGGGCAGGTACTCTGCAATTGCTTGGGAGCCGCCTTTAAAAATGTGCGACACTTGGCCGTTGGATTTTGTATAAGTATGTTTAGTGACAAATTTTCATTAATCATATTCAAGGAAACATATTGCAATATGAAAAAATTATGAGCTAGAGGAAAATTTAATGTGAAACGGGTAGTAGAAATTTAAAGTTATTGCAAGTTGTCTTACGTGCCACTTTACATGTCATATTACATGAACTTTTAATAAGTAGTAACTATGTGGAGCCTGAAGTTCAACTTAAAAGAATGAGCACGGGTGGGAATAAATGCTCAACTAATTCCGAATTATGGAATCTCAAAATTCTATAAATTTAAGCATGGCACAAAAACAAGATAATTATAAAATTAAACTCAAAGAAATAATGTTAATTTTCTTAATTAATTACCTTAGTATCATCTGTCTTTCCGTCACCTTTGGCCCCAAAATCCAACACATTGTAGACAGCAGAGTCGGGCGAATTTTCTTCCCCCGTCTTCGGCGGTAGCGATGGTGGCGGTAGTGATGGCGGCGTTATAGGCATTGTCGGAGTTTTCGGTTTCGGCTTATTGGCATTGCCATTATGGTGATGTGAGCCATGACTCTTTCCTTTTTTCTTGTAGAGTGACGACCTAAAATGCCTCCCTCCTCGTCTTGCATTGCAAATTTCCATATTTAAACACCATAGAAGAACAAAAATAATTAAAGTGTATGTGATTTTTTTGAAGCTTATAAAACTACCCATTATTTTGTTATGTGGAGGGGGAAATTTGGGAGTGTGTTTGATGTGCTTTGAAAAGAGACTAGGTGCGTCTGAAGGTTTTTATAGGATGGGTGAGTATAAAACTGTTGTGAACATGAGAACTATTGTTTCATATATAATGCAAGATACGTTTTGGATTTTACTGTTGTATTAATTTCTTGGTACGTATTTTGGTTATGAATTGTTTAAATAAATGGTCGTCCGATTTTGGCATATGGAATTTTGTTTGTTGCTACTGACTCTTCTTGTTGTCCATGCATTTTGGTGGCCAGCTGCATTAATACTTAGAACGTGAAAATTCTATAGTAAAGCGAAAGCCAATTGAAATCAAATAAAGTTCAGAATAAGAGTAATATAATTCACTTATAGAATGTATGATAAGTTAACAAAAAAAGAAAAAAGAGGAAGTTGTTGAATTAAAAGACATTCATAAATCATATATGGTTGTAGCTCCATGAACTAATAGACGTATCTGCGTACTATATGTGGCTGATTATGTGTTAATTAGCGATTCACGTTATCTTGCTTAATTAAACTCTCCTAATTTGTGCATGGATGCCAAAAGTTGTTATTTCACGTATAGGAAAATGTATCTCTATGTGTAGTGCGACAATCATGAGAGGCAATAAGAATACGGAACATTTATTATTTAGGTATACAAGTAGGCAATAGGTGATGTTTCTGTTTTTCTTTTTTTAAATTTCAAGTGGTGAAAACATTATAAACTTGTATAATAATATGCGTACGTAAAACCTTCATGTTGTACTTGTACTCCGTGACTAATAATTAAATATGCTCTTAGGAATGATTATCTGTCAATAAAAATCCTATTAAAAAAAGTTATATGTTAAGGTCATTATTTGATGTGAAAAGCCAAAAGAACACGTGAGTGGGTCTATGTTATGAAGGAACCAATGGCACTGATTATAACAGCTCTTTTTATAGTCACATGCAACCCCTTCACGGGCTTCAGTTTTGTACCTTTTCTTCTCAATCAGGAAGAATTATCTGAAAGCAAACCATTTCTCAAGTACAAGCAATGCTACTTTTTTAAATAGAAATCATTGCAGCCAAATTTTATTTATCACAAAAAGATATTTGACATTGAAAAAGCAAAATTTAATTATTCTTATTATAGAAATTAATATACCCTAAAGAAAATTCTCTTTACACACAAGTGCAACACACTCGGCATTACTTAAATGTAATCGTCACCAACTTATTATAAGATCCATCACCTTCAAATTTCTCATAAATTCAGGGAAGGGAACCGGATGGTTGATGCGTTGGATAGCTTTGGAGCATGACAAAGCGGAGAATGTTGGTGGTCGACACATCCGCCTTTCATTAGTTGTCTACTTTAATATGATTTATACAACATGATAAACTTTCGATATTATTGAGTATTTTTACTTTTTCAATATTTAACATATTTGAGTTTCAGGAATAGTGTATTGAAAGTGACAACCTAGTATTTCTCACTGCTTATTTCTCTCGATCTCCATTTGACGTAAACCAAAAAAAAAAAAAAAAAACTTGTAATAAGACTATCGCATGTCAGTTTAACACAAAAATAATAGGCAATTCGAAATGTTCCGGTATAAAGAAAAGAGCCATTAGAATTCTATAATTTCTAATTTTGGTAAAATGCATATGCATAATGGGGATATGGAGATATTTTATTTATTTAACCAGCTTTATGGAGTGTACTTGTTTATGTTTTGTGTTTGTCAGTGTGTAACTGTTTTAATATAAGCGTAGTGTACCTACAATGGAATCGATCGGCAGCAAAATCTTGGTGTAAAATCACAAGCAGGAAACAACCTTAGGACGCCCATGGTTTTGTATTATTTCTCGAACGTATAGGCTTGTCACATATAGTTGTACTATAATTTTGCAACTGTCCAACATGTCCAACTAACAATAATTTAGCCCTGCAGCACCATTTTCGGAATGATGCTTTAACCGGAGAGAAAAGTAGTTAAAAACAAAATTCAGCAATAATTAAATGATTCAATCAATAGTTAAATAATATATGATTATATGTTTTTTTAGTTTCTTATAGTTATACTTTTATTTAAAGAAGAAGTAACAATTTTTAGGGGTCACAGATATAATACTGTTGCTAGACACTCCTCATCTTCAATTCTTCGTCACGCCCACAAACGTTTTTGCCTTATTGCGGTTTGACCTCGACTGACATTTCTTGAAGTTTTGTCAGCCTCTTTTCCTATTTCAGTTACCCACTCTCCCCACGCACGTACGGGCACGCACATGCGTGGGTTGGCTAAACATTTTTACAGTGATTAAAAAATAAATTACCCAAGTCAACTGATGAAAAAAAAAAAGTAAAATAAGAGAAAAGAAAAAGGAAGGCAAATGGCGGGTATCTTGCCATTTTATTTTTTTTTTAACACCGGGAATATTATTAACACACAAACATATCTACATAGGTAGCGGGGGAAGGGGGTAGGGGTGCGGTAAGACCGCATATATGTACAATCATTGTCCGACAAAATAACAGTTACAAGCCAGGGAGGGCAAATCCTCCAAAATACGCTCAAAATGTCCGGTTGTACACCGGTAGTAGTAAGATCCTGACTTGCTCCCCACTTAGCAAGTAAATCCGCCGCACCATTTGCTTCCCGGAAGATTAAACCACACCGCACCTCGTCAAATTCAGTCAAGCTCGTCAAGATGTCCGCCAGAAGGCCCTGGAGGCGCATGAGATGGGCCCGCCTCTTCGTCAAACTGCAAAACACAAAATGCGAATCAGTTTCGAGATATAATTTGCGAATACTCAAATGTTTAGCAAGATAGAGTCCCTGTCGCACAGCCCAAAGTTCAGCAGTGTTGTTCGTATTGGTACCGATTGGTGAAGAGAAGGCCATGATAAACTTACCCTGTTCATTTCGTATTATACCCCCAATACCTGCTGGTCCAGGGTTGCCAAAGGACGACCCATCCGTGTTAAGTTTAAAGTAATCCGGGGGAGGGGGATGCCATTTAAGATGCATAACATGTTTGATGGTTAAATGAGAGTGCATCATAGGATAAGTGTCATGAGTATGCATATAGATTAATTTAGTTAAGAAACGAGTATGGATAGGTTTATTATTAAAGATGCATTCATTACGTGCGCGCCAAATATTCCAACAGCAAATAAGGAAGCAAACACGATTTTTAATGTTAAGAGTGAATAGAAAACTTAGGGGATTAGTATCGTGCAAAGTAGGAAAACACTCGGAAAATACATTCCGAAGAGGTTGAAATAGGGGGCACGCAAAAAAGAGATGATTATTATTCTCAATATCCGTGTGACAAAGGTGGCAAATGTCAGTATTAATAATGTGGCGACGGTAAAGGTTCTGAGCTGTGGCTAAGCCCTCATTAGCCCAAATCCAGGCGAAGAATTTGACACGGGGTAGGACAGGTAGGTGCCAAAGAGCGCCCCAGGGTAAGCTCAGAGTTATTTGCAGTAGCTTAGATCGTGTTAACCATTTGTAAGCACTTTTTAAGGTAAACTCCCCGCCCGGGTCCCAAGCCCAATGGAAATTATCATGGTTAACGGTATGAGGGATAGGAGTACTAAGAATATCTCTACGAATATCATTAGGTATCAAGTCGTCAACTAACGACAAGTTCCACTGGCGATTGGAATGATTCATAATATCAGATACTGAGAGATCAGTGAGATAATCAGGAATAAACCTAACATGTTCTGCGATAGTGAAATTTCCAAGCCATCGAGTGAACCAAAAATTAATATTATTGCCAGTACCAAGTGTCCAATATAGAGATTTTTTTATAAGTGGTATCGTGGAGCACAGTGATTTCCAAGCCCAACTATTATGAGGTTTAGCTGTTGTTGAGAAAAGCGAGGTCGTCGACATGTATTTAGCTTGGACAACCCGACCCCACAAAGTGTCAAGATTTTTCAAAAGTCTCCACGAAAGACGCATTAAATATGCCGTGTTAAGGTATCTTGCCATTTAAGTGATAAGATAAAGGTATAATGGGAATTTAACTAATTAAGTTAAGGTAAAATCATAGTTCACCATTGTGCTAGATGCATGACAACTAGATAACTACTAAACTAATCTTACAACAATAACTGTTTGTTGACTATCAACGAATAGAACAACAAAAGTATCAAATATGACTTGAGTAATTCCAAAATTCAAAAACATCGAGAGAAGAAACGGGTTAATTAATGAATGACAACACTGTAGTTGCTTTAGACTAAACTCACACATATATATAGTATAATATCAGTTATACTTTGAGGTTTGCACCAACATATCAAATACGTTTATCATTTATTTCTGGCTTTGCTTAAGTTTGACCATCTTGTTAAAACTAAAAATACTCATTGGCTATTCAAATTATAAAAAAAAAGGAAAGAAACAAAATAATTCTTCTGAGTAAATATTGAGAAATCATTTTTTAATTTTATAATATATTTTTGAATAAAACTCTAAAATAAGCAAATAGAAGTAGAAAATTAAAAGAAAACTTTAAAATACTTTTATGTTCAAAATTTCACTTATTTTTGGTAATATATCTTTTTCACTATTAGCAGATTGTTTTACTTTCTAAAAAAATCAAAAAATTAGTTATGAATATTTATCTAATATATATTCAAAAAAAATTGTTACATATATTTTTGTTTTTTTTAATCATTTTTAAACTGTAATATTTAGAAATAGAATTATTCTTACTAGTTTTATGAAAACTTATGTTAAAATAAAATTATATATTAACAATAGTCAAAGTTGTAAACACACATTCTTATTATATGAATAGAAAATGATCCTTAACAAGTTAGTCATATTTAAACAAGGGCAAAAAAAGACTAATAGACTTATTTAATATAGTTAGTCATATTTAAGTAAGGGCAAAAAAGAATAATAAACTTATTTAATATGTTGGTGCAAGCCTCAGGTGTGTAGTCGATATTATTGAAACCTCATAGAAGTTTCTGATATTACACCAAACGTAAGGATGTGTGAATGATACTATCAATCAAGACAAATTACCCGGCCTGAGTCAACTACTTGGAAAAAAGTAAATATAAGAGAGAAGAAAAAGGAACGCAAATTGGTGGTATTTGCAAATGCTTATAAAAGGAGCTTGTTCAATACTTTTGCTTAAAGCCATTTTAAGTAACTTGTAATAAAAAGTCGAGAGTGTTTGCAAATCTTTTTAAAAAGCTATTTAAATCATTAATTAGGTGTTTGCAAAAATTAATGAGAAGTAACTTTTCTATTTAAAGACCTTTCAAAAATAACATAATTCCAAAAGCAGTTGGGGAAGCACCCCTGGACATGCTTTTGCGGCTTATGCTTTTTTCGACTTTTTTTAGACAAACAACAGCAAAAGTAAGCATTCCAAACACTAAAAATGTGTTTTTGCGGCTGCAAAAGCCAACAAACTCTTTTAATAAGCATTTGCAAACACCACCTTAATGACGCATGGGTATATCTTGCTTTTTAAGTGATAAAGATAATGGGAATTTAAGTTAAGGTAAAATCATATGAAAGATGTGGTGCTACATGAAACGTGATACTCCATAACTAGTTAACTACTAAACTAATCTTAGAACAATAATTATTTGTTGACTCTCCCATCAAAGAATATATTAGCAAAGTATCAAACACGACTTGTTTAATTCGTGAGATTGAGAAACATCTTCAAGAGAAGAATTGGGTTAATTAATTATGCCGAAATTTTATTTGCTTTAGACTAAACGCAAACATATTATATAAACCTTAACTCCAAAAAATTGATAATTAAATTTAAGAGAATTTCCCACAAAATTGAATTCTTCAAAGCTCACCATAATTTTACTACAGTGGCTGAGTTGTTACCTAGCCAAACCTATTAACGATCGAGTTGTTACATTTTTCCTCCATACACAAGTGAATGCACGAAGAATATATTTCTACATTATAGTTAGCCTCTAAAACTTGCCGTATATACTTGTGCACATAAACTTTTTTAGTGTGTATCAGTATTTAACTAGTCCCTAATTATTTTCTTGCAATATAAATCTAATTAAGTTTGATAAATAATTTTGACAAATAATTGAACTTTTAATCAAATAAATTATGCTCTAAGTACGAACAAAAATAGAATTTTTCCTTTAGTTATGAGAAACTGAAAAACCGGTTGGAGAGTATATTAATTGGAACAGAAATAGATACTAAGATAGTAAAAATAGAAAATAAGAAATGTGGCCCACCGCAATTATAGAGTGACCGATTTTAGATGGTAAATTTGAAAATTAGAAAATCAGTGTAATTGACACTGTTGCGAAATGACTTTATTTGGGTTAAAGTCTAGATAACAATATACTTTCCTAGTCAGAAACTAATAACATAAATGTAGAATATTGTTTATTAAGTTTGACCATATCACATGAATGAGGAAGAGACATTTGGAGCGTATGTGTACGAGCTTGTTTTAATTCTAAGCCGTCTTTTTATTTTTCTCGTGAACTTTGTCGATTCTCTCGTGAACTTGGGATATTGATTAGGGCTCCTCTTCACAAGTTTGGTATCACACATTTTGCTGTGGCAAATTGAACATTATCTTCATTTATGACTATGACTTTCATTCCCCTTTTTCTTTTTCACGAATACTCTAGCTAAAATATTTAAAGTTAATTGCAACTTATCCTTTTAGTCTATTACACCTCATCGAAAATAAACCAAATAAATAGCTACCCTTTTTCATCATCTCAAAATGGTTGGATGCAAAACTCCGGATATTTAAGTAAGAATTATCTATCAATTCAAGAACATTAAAGCATTCACGAACAAATATTTCTGCATCAAAAAAGTACATTCATTCAATAAGTCGCATGCTATCGAAGTGATCAAAACAAAGATATGATCATGTGGCGCACGGAAGAACAAGACGCAAACAAGAATACGACATTAAAATATTTTTTGAGAAATTAAAATGCAACATTAATTAATTTTTGTAACATTACATTCCGATCATAATAACCGAAAAAGTTGGTCTCACGGATTATTCCAGAACTTCTATTGAAAGCAACAACCTAAAATTATTCAATGATGATGATTCACAAGCAAAAATGTAAATAAGGATTATTACAGCCATATCCCTGAGGTTTTGTATAATTACATGAACAAGCTTCTAATATTTAAAAACATTACAGAGACACCATTTTTATATCGGGTTTACAAGGATACCTTTGAAGCTTGAATAATATTTTGGATGAATCCTCTAATTTAATATGTTCTTTATTTTTAAGGGGGTGTCTTTATGATTTTTCAGTTAATAAAGAAAGTTTCTATAATTATGTTAAACCATAGGAGGTGCAGCTGTAATTATCACTACAAATAAAGTGTGCTATTATTACAGTTTGGATATTTTACTGCCCAATACAGATTTTGTTGCTGCTGTTGATATATATCTGTGGTGGTTGTTTGTTTATCATGTGAAACTTCAGTTGGAATTTTTTGTTTGTATTATGTGTGCACATCAACTACCATTCAAGGATTCCATAAATTTCAGGTCAAAAAACAAAAATATTTCTTGTCCTCACTTGCTTGTTTGTATTAGAGATTCATGAAATTTGTGGCCAATTGTTAGCTAAAACCGTTCACGGATTGGTTTTCCGATCCCTTGCTTTTAGGACTAACTAATTTCATTTCCTTTTTACTTTTTTTTCCCTCAATAAAATGATTTTTTCAATTACATCAACAATCCTCAAGTTTGGACTAATTAAAAAACCTCTAGTGAAAGTTTTAGTAAATATATTATAACCCAAAAGCTTAGAAAACATAATAAGTTTCCCAAAGCTTAGAGAGTATTTCATTAACTATGTGTAATGTTTTTTGGATTCTCTAAAATGTTTTTTTATATAATTTCAGATTTAGGGAAAAGTTATAAATTTATCATTAGACTAATCTTTGAGGTTGTAAACCTAATTATTCCAAATTTAGACTTATTTTTGGAGGGCAGGGGACATGATTTATGGGAGTCCCTATTTTGCCAAGTGTGATAACTTTTGCAATAATTCAAAGTAGACCCACAGTGTGAGCACATGGAGTCAAGGCATTGTCGTAGGTCATTAGTTACTGGTCATGACCCGAGTGGGTGTAGCCACATATTAGAGCCGCTGTTGTGTATGCTTTCTGCACACATGTGTATACTTCTTCTTACTTGGATGATTAGTAGGGTCCGGTCCAACTATGCATGTCACAATTTATATAAAATTTTTCCTAGTTGGGAAAAGGATGCTAGTGTCGTTTATTTAATATGGATTACAAGTTCCCATATTAATCTTAAGACGTGATAATTTATCCCTTTTTTCTAGATTTTGTTTAAAAACTTGGAGTTTAGTTTTATCTAAACCTGCATAAACTATATTTTTATACTATATCAATAACACGACCTTACTTTTACGAAAATAGTATCACAATATCACTAAAAAACTTGATACATTTTTACTCAACCACGAGCTCGCACTACCAAACGTACCTTATAGGTCGAAAATAAGAGTATTCACAAGGACAAAAGTACGGGTGGTAATAGTGTACAGAATCATTTCCTTTTTCGCTGGAGTGAAGTGTGCTTATGTACACCATGGAGCCTCAGTACATATAAATAGTATGCCAAGTGTTTTCGCAAACATGTCATCAAAGAGTCTGCTCCACTAAGTACTTGTGCGAGGGTAAGATACCTTGTTTTCCAAGGAGTTTGAAAAGCTATTGGTGTTAAACACGTCAATTTGACATGCCATAAATTCCTTCTTCATGATGTTGGCTAGTGGGGCGGGGGGGTTATCCAACGAGTTTTCATAATATATGACCAAATAGTGGGGACGCACCGATTCCAACTCTTGCCAGTAAATAACTATTTAAAGTGTTAACATGTTGCCCCATAGCTCTCCTTTAATATGGTCAATTATGGAGGAGGTCTTGTAGTGGACCCACTTGCCCAATACGACCTAAGGCGTCGTACCATATGTGTTATTATATACGACCTGGTGTTAAACACGTCAATTTGATATACCATAAATTCCTTCTTCATGATGTTGGCTAGTGGGGGGAGGGTGGTTATCCAACGAGTTTTCATAATATATCATCAAATAGTGGGGACGCACCGATTCCGAAGTCTTGCCAGGAAATAACTATTTGAAGTGTTGACATGTTGCCCCATAGATCTCCTTTAATATGGTCAGTTATGGAGAAGGTCTTGTAGTGGACCCGCTAGCCCAATACGACCTGAGGCGTCGTACCATATGCGTTATTATATACTATGTACATATAACGGGAAAATGCATAAAATCCCCGTATTCTGGTACCTTCACTAAAACCCATCGTGTTATGTGTTTTGCGTAAGACTTGTCATTTTATCAAAATCATACACTACACTTTTTCTATATATTATGGTCTAATTTTACCTTGAGGTGAAATCTTTATCAAACTTGAAGGTCGCACGAGAGCTCAATGTTCACAAATTTATTATCAATTAAAATATAGTAATTTAGCAAAATAATTTATATGTAGGTCAAACAATCAAACTACTCTTTTAAAGACCAAATGCAAAAAAAGCAGAGTGAGAATATAGTTCTTTAATTTTCCTATGTTTTTATAGGGATATTTACATTAACACCTTTTATTCTAATTGCAAGAATCTTTTTAATCATTTATAGATAATTTTGTGGATCACCTCGTAGGTTTAGCCCAACCTTAATGGGTAAGAGTGTAAACAATACCTATGTGACCTCGTAAGCTTGTGACATTGTAAGTCTATAACTTGTAACTTTGTAAGATATTTGTTAACAAACCCATGATATTTAAGCCTCGGCAAGATTTGGTGTAAGAAATTTAAAGGGTGACAGGTGAAGGAACAAGAGATTATCGACATGTTGCGCATTGGGAGGTTACCAAGTGGTGTGACCCAAAATTCGATACATTATTAATCTTTCACTTCGCAACGTGTTGGTCTAAAGAGAAAACCTAGTGACGTAGTTCCTTAGGGGTTTACCGTAGTTTGAGATAGGTATGTCTTTTGTAGCTTGAATTTTTGGGAAAGTTAAGTGTTGCATGCTTGAGCTTATGAGAAAACTAAGTCTATTGTGCTTAAGCTTTGAAAACACTAAGTTTAATTACGCACTTGTGCTTTGGGATAGTTGAACTCTTATAGTTGAAGCTAAGTCTTTAATGCTTTACCCATTAGGGGGACCTATGAGGTTTTGGCAATTTACCCCCTGTTATGCTAAATTGGTAATTAAACTTTTCCTGTGGAAATTAAATAGGTAAATTATCCCCATTATTTTTAGAAATCGACAAATTACCCTCATATATAAGGAGGTTAGTTCTCTTGGAGAGTGGAGATAGTTTTTTTGGGTGTAAAAACACAATTATGTTTCATTTTATCAAAAGGTATGTAAATATTTTAATTGGTTTAATACTTTAACTTGTTAAAAAAATACAATTTTAAAACAAGTCATTATATATATATATATATATATATATATATATATATATATATATATATAGAAAGGCTATAATTAAAATTTGAAATTACAAAAAAAAAAAGAAATATTAGAAATAACAAGGATTATACTAAAAAAATTAACACGGAGTTGTACAACTTTTTGAAAACACGGGGAGGTAATTTGCTTCTTTATTTTCACAGGAGCTAATTTGTCAATTTAGCATAACACTTGGGTAAATTGTCAAAAAAATTATTTATAATATACTTAATTTTATAATAGTTATTAGAAGAACTACTTAATTTTATCTCCTTTTTGGGTTGGGTGGGGGGGGGGGGTATGATTGGATTTGTTTAAATGGACAAGAAAACTAGAAATCTACGAGAATGTATACCATAAAAAGTAGTAGGTATAATATGTAGATGCCTAGATTGTGGTGGGTTCTATTGTATAGCCATAAAAATAATAATTTGATAGGTGTATATATAGTTTATGTACGTACGGACAACCAAGTATTAATTGCTAGCAGTTATCACCAGTTTATGAATTGTGGTGTGGCTCACTCCATGCACTCGCTGACACGTGTAAAGTTCCACTGATGGTATTTACTATGTTTGGACTAAATTTATTTTGAAATTCTACTAAAAGTAAATCTTATTCAGAACATGGATCAAAGTTTCTTTTCTTTTCTTCGAAAAGTACAAAATGTTTCTATTTTTTAATTTACGGAAACGAAACATACAAATATTTTCTACGTCTAATACAATGAAAATTATTAAAAATATTCTGAAATATATCGAAAAGATCTCGTAACATTGCAAAAAGTTTCTAATATTAAGGATACCAAAACATATTTTGGAAACGAAACTTTAATCTATGATTCAGAAAGCTAACAGGTGAAGAATAACCATGAAAAGAAGAATTAATAATTAGAAGTTTTTGTTCTTAATTTTTTTTATTCTAGTATCCTTCAAATTAATTTAAAACATAAGGTGCATGTTCCCAATATATTGGATGCCGTCAAACGCGTTCATTCTTGATATGCGAATAAGGAACTATTGCACTAATGAGTAATGTACATGTCATTTACTATTTAAAAGATATTTAAGTGTATATTATGAAATAATTATGAGATTTGGCATTTCTAACTTAAATGTGCATAGCTTGAGTGAAAATTCTCATTCTCTAAAATTTTAAAGTCGTCTTTAATTAAAATATTGGGTCCTACAGCTGCAGCTATCTTACGAACTTAATTAATTACTGAATTTAGGATGTGCATTTCGATTAAATCGAATCGAATCGATCATATCAGCTAAGATCATTTGATTCTGGTTGTGGGAAACTGACAATCAAAATCAAATCGTTTGAGACTATTCAATTCGATTTAAATCGAGTTGATTTCGGTTCGATTTCGATTATGAGCCTTATATTTATTGTATTTTAATTTTGAAAAAAATAAGCAATATAGTGTTTGAATATGCATTTAAAATTAATATAAATATTTATGAAATAATAAAAACATGATGTACACTCTCTAATTCATCGATCATAGAAAATTCACAATTCAAAAGTGATACTTCTACTCAATTCAACACAATTCACAAGTAATAAAATATTAAATTCAAACATAATTAAACATAATAGAAACTAAGTTACACTTCAAAATTCATATATATTCAAGACACATTATTAAATTCATATGTTCTATACATATATATTAAAAATATATTATAGATCCGATTTTCGATTCGATTCGATGATCGACCCTTAAAATCGAAAATTCAATCGAAACGGGTTTCGAATTTTCTGTGACAACCAAAGATCGGATCGAAAATTCGATTTAATTTCAAAATCGAATCATTCGATCGACTTCGAAATGATTCGATCGATCCGATTATGTTTGCACACCCCTAACTGAATCTCCAAGTACTGGTCGATTTCTTAAAGATCAGTATTTTTTTATTCTTTTTTAGAATTAGAACAAAAGAGTTGGGATACTTTTTGGAAAAACTTTATCAGTATCTATCTGTTGCTATATATTTAGAGAATCTGGCTTCCAAACGTATGGCGTAATGGCGCCATGGTGATTGATCTACTTTTATATACCGCGAAAATCGCAGAAACCACCCATGTGTTATATCTAATTGGATAGTAATGTAACTTCTATTAGCAAATACTCCTATATCTATTAATAATATAAATAAACATGTTTTGTGAGACAAAATGGAAGTTGTTGTACAAATAAAGTGTTTTTCAAATTTGCCCTCATTTTATTCACTTTAACAAAAAAGAAAAAGGGTTAATATTGTCATTTTGAAAGACTCCACTATATTTCATTTTCCTATTTTGTGGGAAGCAGTTATTGTTTTACCCCTTTTCTTTCCTCCATTACTGCAGTTTTTTCAAATTACACTACCGAGATTTTTTTTCTCCATTTCTCAATCTTCATTTTTTTATATAGAAGGATTTAGTGCTTCATTTTAATGTTTTTCAGTATGTTTTTGCTTAACAGGACCAAAAATTGAATAAAAATGCTCACATGCCTCTTCTCTACATCAAATTCCTACTGGGGCTCTAAAGGTAAATGGATATTAATTTTACTGGAGTTTGAAGTTTCGTAGAATTAGATCTTTTAGAATACGTTAAACAATAAGTTTTCTTTATATCAAAGAAAGCGTTGCACGCGGTCACGCATGCGTTGGTGGCTAGTATGTAAAAAAATAAATAACAAAAAGAAGCAAGTAACACCATGTGGTTTATATTCTCCGTTTATGACGACGATTTTTATTTTTTAAAATTATAGCATCAAACTACATAATTATAAATGTTTTATAATTTTGCCCAATTTCTTATGTAATTTTTTGAAAACGTTCTGAAATTAACATACGGCAATTTTTTATTTTTGCGAAACTTATAAAGAGCTTAATTTGTTCTTATCAAAATGTGTGTAAACTTTAATTTGAAAAATAGTAACCATTATATTAAAGAAGCGAACTGAATTTTGCTATTAGTTTGAGGGGAATTTTGCATTTTTGGTCCCATAAGTTAGCACATCTTCAAAATTGGTCCCCTAACTTTTTTAACTGCAATTACAGTCCCCTAATTTGACACATGTTTCAATTTCGGTCCTCCGGGCTTAATTCCGGCAATTTTTGCCGGAAAACTCGATTTTTTATTTTTTTTCGTTTTAATTTATTTTCCTCGAAAAAACATGTTTTCCTAAAAAAAAAAAAAATCACAAAATCGAATTAAAATAAAAAAAACTCTGTCTCTCTCTCACACCCGTAGAAAATAAAATTCTCTCTTTCTCCCTCTTCCCCCAAATCAAGAACCCTAATCCTAAATTTGGGAGTGAAGATTGAGATTCAAAGCATGGACCACTCTGTCGCGTAACAGAACCGAACACCCTGCAGCTGTTGTATTTTGAATATCCAAAACGTATCATCACCACAAACGAACAATAAATATGGAAAATCCATCTACTGTAAACTCCTAAAAAAACTTGCAGAATAAAAACAATTTCGTGTTTGAGCCTTTATCCATTTGCTGAAAACCTTAATGTGACGAATTAGACATGGAAAATTGATTGAATTTGATGGGTTTTGAAGATTTAGGGTTAGGGTTCTTGATTTGGGGAAGAGGGAGAAAGAGAGAGACAAAGTTTTTTTTTTTTTTTAATTCGATTTTGTGAATTTTTTTTCTAGGAAAACACGTTTTTTTGAGGAAAATAAAGTAAAACGAAAAAAAAAAAAAAATCGAGTTTTCCGGCATAAATTGCCGGAATTAAGTCCGGAGGACCAAAATTGAAACAGGTGTCAAATTAGGGGACTATAATTGCAGTTAAAAAAGTTAGGGGACCAATTTTGAAGATGTACCAACTTATGGGACCAAAAATGCAAAATTCCCTTGTTTGAGTACGTGCAGATGAAAAAGAAGAACTAGGCTGTATTCATAATTTCTAGATTTCATACCATTCATAGTGATGTATTTGTTAATAAAAATCACACAGATAGTTATTAGTTAATTAATTAGAAATGACACATGTGTACGTAGTCTTTGCAATTTACTTATATAAAACAAAATTACTTTGCCTTTTCCTTGTTCAAAACTTGATCTAAATATTCCATATCTGTTCTGGAATTATAAGTGATTCACTAAACACCACAAAACTAACGTGTTAGTTAAAGCTTACCGATTATGGTGTTTAATCCCGTAAGATCTCTTTGCTGTAAAATCACAAGTCATTTCAACCACTTCAAGATTCCTCCCACATGGAATTAAAAGGAAAACTTTATTCCGAATCTAAGCATACACATGAAAATATTCTAAATAATTTATCTAATATCAATAGTATCTTTTTCCAATACTATACATATAATATTCTTCATCTCCCAGGTTTCACAAACAATGATTAGCAAATTATTGCAGTTTAAGTAGATCATAATTAAGCCCGAATATGGTATTTGATTCTTTACTTGTACATGGGAACTGAATGTTAGGTTCATTTGTCTTTCTCAATACGTCCACGGCTAATCCATATTAGGCGGCATCAATAACGTAAGACTTGACTTTAAAACCTACCAGGTTGTCGTACATATCTATCACAATTATTTAATAATGTACAATAGTAACTTATGTATCTATGTTATAGGTAATGATTCATTGTCCTAAACCAAAAAATTAATCGAAAGAAATCTGTGCCTAGATTACACTAATTCAGTTAACAAAAGACGGTTGGCTGACGTGGTGCAACTATACGGTTCTCAGAACAGTTCCATTCTTGTATTTTACTTTGATGTTTATTGTAACGTGAAATTACTTTTTTTAGATGCGTAGGGTAGAGAAAAATAAACAAGGTTTTATGATATTAATAATTTTAGCAAAGAAGGAACAGCTGGCCTTGTGTTGTACCATCGAGAGAAGTTAAATAGCAGCAAATCACGGATTAGCATGGTTCAGTGTCACGCATGGATTCGTTGGCAGTGGTAGGTCAAGTTGTCAGCACGATAATGAAAGCTTAAGTAACAGATTAGATGATTAATTACTATTACTTTTCGAACTTAGCTTATTGTCTCTAATACGGTCCATCGCACAGCTGGTAATGATAAAGATTTCTCGTGACCATTCGGATATATGGCATTTGTGTGGCTTTGTTAGTACCAATGTAGATTGCTAAAGGCAAAGAATATGCAACTTCAGTCAAAAAGTTGGCTAGATAATAACGTAACAGAACATACCTGTAAATTACACGGCAATTATTGTTTATCCTCTCATACTATATCTTATTATATTCTTAAGGCATATATGTTACATATATTTTCACTATTCCGACGATGCTAGTGATCCCTTGCAATAATTGGAGAACATATGACCATAAAGCAAAAAATATTGCTTCCAGAGCAAATATTTTTATTTTTTTTTGAACTCTCCACGTTTCGTTAAGCGAGGTATCTTCATACGTGAACTTGATCTTTCCACATCTGACCACAATATTGTCTGCTTGATTACTTCGGTAACTAGGTACGACTTGTCAAGAACTTCCTGCACTCAAGCAGAATATATTGAGTTCGCGGTAATCTCGATGAAGACTCTATGATTTTTTTAAATAAAAATCTGAAGAGGAACTCAATGTTGATTTGAAAGTGATGATAGCAGTAAATGACATTTTATTTTTTTTCTCAAGGTAGGGGTATTTATAAGTTTCATATTGATCTGGATCGACTTGTCCGAGTAGGTTAACCGAATCCAGATCGATCTACAATGGGTCTAGCGCGACCGACTTTATAGCTCGATGAGGTGTGGTTAGCTTATTATCTCAACTTCTTTCAGTATTGCAATCCACATAGACACTATGAAAAATTATGTTCCGCACGTTGTTGTTCAAAGCCGAGTCTCCTGGCCACACCACTACAACATTAGTCCAATAGTTGTGGCTACGTGCTCCAAGACATGACTGGAACGAAAGTCCAACAACAGTAAATGGCTATAGCTTCCTCTGCCTCCGTTGGCAATTTTCATACCAACTGATTGATGGATAGTGGTGAAAGCCACCACATCACTTAATGATCTTGAGAATCACTCATGTTATCTATTTACTGATGAGGTAACTATAGGGAATAGCGGATTCCAATCTCTCACATCAGGATTGGTAGATTTCTTCACCCTCTCACATTTTTCTTGAATAACCTACTACATGTTCCCTCTATTTGCCAAAGTCTTATTTATGTCTCCAGCTTTGTCTCTCAAATGATGCCACTATTGAGGTTTAGGCTGCTCCCATTTCGCTCGCCGCTACTACGGGAATCGCTTTTGCTTTCTTTTCCTCTGGCTACTAAGATGTTTCAGTTTGCCAGGTTGTCTCTTGCCTGCCCATGGATTCAGCAGCAGTTCGAAAGGTTGCCCTATTCGGGTTTCTCATCCATGTTTTTTGGGTAAAGGATATCAAAATTAGAGCAATTTTACTCCGGGAAAATATAAAAAATATGTCTATGAGTGGGGGCGTTTCACCGTCCTCTAGTTGCTTTATCTAGTGTCAAGGTTACTCCATTGCAATGGAGACACCGACTATGGCATCCCCCCCCCACCAATCATCGTAGTATTTTAAATAAATTTAAGCTTAGCTAGTGTTCATGGTGCTAAGTCACAGAATTTACACTTCACTCGTGCAAATGCAGTAAAACTCAATAACTCCATTTTTCGATTTCTAGTTTTGTTTCTAGTGCTCCACGTGATATTATATTTTCTGATATTTGGAAGTTTATGATACATTTGTTGCTTTTGGTGCTTTAGTTGAAAAACGGTTTGCT
Organism: Misopates orontium; assembly: GCA_946800315.1. Taxonomy (NCBI): domain Eukaryota; kingdom Viridiplantae; phylum Streptophyta; class Magnoliopsida; order Lamiales; family Plantaginaceae; genus Misopates; species Misopates orontium. Next base: position 19,631,615 of record OX326952.1, on the reverse strand, counting down.
CGGCCTGTAGTTATGTTTTTCTCTGATAGTGGTGGTGAATTTTTTGCTCTTATCTTCTACCGTTGCTCCCAAAGTGGTTTTAACACCCAAACCCATTACCAAACTCAATCTTCACACTTTAGTATCATCCTTCATCACTACTAAGCCAATGTCCCTTACATAAGAACTTATTAGTTCTCCATGGCTTGAGGCGATGCCAAATGAATTTAATGCTCTTGTGCACAATGGGGCGCGGAACTAAGTGCATTGTCCTTCTACTGCTAATCTTGTTGGGTGTAACTGGGTTTCAGGATCGCACGACATGCAGACGGCTCTAGTGAAGAGTACAAGCCATGTTTGTGGCTAAAAGATTTCATTAGCATCTTGGGGTTGATAATAATTAGACTTCTAGTCCCCTAATCAAGTCTACTACATTTCTGGTTATTCAATCTCATGTCATTTTGTTAGTTTATGGTGGGCCTATCTGTCAGCTTATTGTCCTTTAGGGTTGTTTCTATGACGTTGTATATAAGATTAACCGACTCGCTTCTGTGGAAAAGACAAACTTGATCACGCATGTCTGTATGATCTTAAACAGGCACCCTAGGGGTGGTCCCATGAGCTAAGCACTTACTTTTTGTCTCTTAAGTTTTACTACTGTAAGGCTGACACATCTCCAATATATTGGTGGACATCGCTTATATATGCCGATCTATATTGATGACATTCTCATTACGAGTGACTCTTCTTCTCGAGTCACTCGTCTCATTTTCATGCCTAGTCAACACTTCAGCCTAAGTATCTCAACCCTCTTTCTTTTTTTACGTAGCATTGAGGTTGTTCATCACCCACCGGATCTCTGCTTATCTCAATGGTGGTACATCATGGATCTTTTTGTCCACATCTAAAATGCTTGATGCCAAGACGATTCAAACTCTGATTTCCCCATTCACCTCTCTTAACCTTCGTTCGAGAAATAAGTTGTCTGACAGTCATTAGTAGCCTTCAATATCTCAATCGTACCCGTCCAGATCTTGCATGTAAACAAACTTTGTCAGTTTATGCATCAATTCACCATTGACGCAGCAAAATGAGTCCTTCCCAACCTACGTGGGACTCCTGATATTGGCATTTTTGTCTGCCGTTATCTTTCAACCCTTACATGTGTTCACTATACCAACTAGGCACCCAATATTGGTCCTTTTCTCCGTCGTCATCTTTCAACTCCTACATGCATTTCACTGATACCAACTAGACAGAGAATAAAGATGATTACTCCTCTACCATTGCATTTGTCATATTTCTTGGTTGAAACCCCATCCTCGGAGCTCAAAGAACCAACACATGAGGGATATGTTGTAATGTGAGCATTTTAACATAATAAAAGAGGGTAATTTTCCATAGTGGAGCAACATGTCTATTTCAAATAACACATGAGGTGTGGTGCCAAAAGACCCTATATATGAAATGACGTAGCTTTAAGGACGTTGTTGTATGTATTCAGACCTTTTGGAGTATTTCTGTAATTAGATCAAACCTTAAGAGTTTAGACGTAATTATCCTAAGTAAAAAAAAAAACACTAAGAACAATAAAGACCTGGAAAAGCAAAAGCTTGTTGCTCGAGTTGGAACTAATATACATATGGTCGAGGTAAGATAAAAACAATTTTCAGTATCAACCATAAATGAGTGACTTGGATCTGAACAATGGAGCATGCAAATGATTTAATTGATTCTCAAGAAAGGTACACCTCAACACTAGCAGTTGTAACCATTTGGCACAAAGGACAGACACTCACAAAAGCCTCACAATCTTTACACAAACAGAGATGTCTACAAGGCATTAACAGAACAGATACCTCCTTCACTTTGCAGGATCTACACATTATATTGTTCTTTGCTGACGTTGATCGACCGCCATAAGTTTTCGGATCACTGCAAGAGACCGCATCGTCGATTTCATTCTCTCCAATTTCTTCTTTTCCTCGGCCAGAACTTTGCATGGCTTGCTGTAGATTGGTTTTCAGAAAGTTTACTACAGATTCGTTGTACTTGGCCATATAGCGCCAGTTCTGGGCCTCAGCCGTTGCTAGCTTGACATTGTCGACAAGTTCTTTGTTTTTACGAGATACAGTTTCCAGCTCGATATCTTTCTCGTGCAACTTCTTGGCAACGCCTTTTTGTAGAGTGGTCAGGAAAGAGGCCATTTGTCTCTGCTGTATGTCTCTCAGCCCTTTCACCATACTTTCTTCCTGTTCCAATTCATTCAAAAATTATCTTAATGCAATTAAGAGATAAGGTGTTTTATGGATAATTACATCAACATAACGTGAATTTCAATCTTATTACAGAATCCTTCACCAACGTTTGAATAATTACCGAGACACTCCTGAAAATTTAGAAACCAGAAACAGATGGGGGCCTACATGAAATGTTTTTCAAACTTCATGGAGTGTATGTTTATTCACATGACAGGAAGCCTATTTGTAATACTTTTTATGATTACTTTCAAAGGGTGTTTCTGTAATTATAAGAAGGACCAAACCTCATTATCCTATAATTTATGCTACCCTCGAAAAAATGGCATATGCAATCAACCTGATTACTTTCAACAGACAAAGAAGGAATGTAATGAACTGAATCACAGCTCGTAAAAACCAAGTCAGCGGCAAAACAAAACTACGGATTTCCTGGAAACTTTAGTTCTATTAAATCTTTGTCACTAATGAAATAAATTAAGACGCACCTGAGTTCTGATAAGTTGATTGAGTTCCTCTTGCTGTTGATCAAGTTCTCTTCTGATGTCATTGTTCAGTGATGAAAACATAGATGATTTAGCTGTCATACCTCCACTCGCGGAACTAATGGAGGAGTTTCTCTCATCATCTTCATAAGACAACCTTAAACCAGTCGAGACAGGATTCTGTTTTAAAATGTTGGCTTTGCTGTGAGTTTCATCTTGAAAAAAATTATTTGTAAAGGAAAGTTGAAGGTTCTGTCTTGGATTAGCTTCTGCATCCGCGCCAAATTTATTTGGTGGAGGCAATGGTGTTCCATGATTATTTCCAAGATAACTTTCAGGCTGAGCAGTAAACTCTACAGCTGCTTGAACAGAAATAATACATCAGTGGGTGATCATCATAAGTAATCAAGAAAGATAGAAAATTGATGACAACTTTGATATGCGAAGGCCAAAGCCCCAAGAAGCATGATTCTCTAGTTTTTAGATGGTTAGCTCACCAGTAGCATTACTATTAACTGACAAACAATAGCTATTTCATTCTAACAGTTATTATGAATTGTGAAAGCTCCATTTGGTAATGACAGTGTCATGCTAACAATGTTTCATAGAAAGTAATGGTTTACAAAGTCAAATTGCCATATTTCTATGAAACTAATTGTGGTCATCTATCTTCATATGCAAAGAAATAGTGTTTCAATAGTTTCGTTGCTATGCACACTTTTAATGTTCAGTTGTCTGAAACTATCCCGCGCACATATTTTGACGATTCTGAAAGAAAAAAAAAAATGTAACTTAAAGAAATAATTTCCTTAATTAGAATTAATTTTATCCAAAGCCCATGTAAGTTTCTCAGACAATGAGTAAGGACCACTTCTCATACTACCAAAGTCAAAATATAGCCGATTCTACACCAATAGACGTACAAATAGAGAAACTCCTCAGAACTCTTTCCCAGAATAGCATTCTTACAACCACTACTTCCATTCATATAAAATAGCCGATTCTACACCAATAGACGTACAAATAGAGAAACTCCTCAGAACTCTTTCCCAGAATAGCATTCTTACAACCACTACTTCCATTCATATAAAATTATGTGGATTCTCATGCTTAACCATAAAAATAATCATGTAAACTGAAATTATATTATCACTTCACTGCAGAGACGAGATCCAAGGAAGTCATATTTGCCTTGGATCACTAAAGAGTCTTGCAGTCATTCAGCCTGCTGGAATGCATAAGTTCTAGTAGGTTACTTGTTTTGAAAAGCATGTATAGCAATACTTTTAAACTAGAGTTAAATAACATGAGAATTCTACTCAGTACTCTACTTTAAATTGGAATTACATCAAACGCACCGGATAAAATACCCACGCCACATGGAAGCAAGTGAGCTGTTACTTTGAAACCGGCAAAAGTTTTAAGAAAACAGCTAAAATAAATCTTAAGATGTAAAACATGATAACACGCACAGATAGAACTTACATTTTCCGCAAAACTGCGGCTGATGTGACGCATCAGCATTAAACTGAAAACAACGGTCGAGAAATTGAGGGGCTGCGGTGTTGCTGTTATTACCTCTGAACATTTTGGACTTTATAACTACCAGAAATATTCTGAGAAGGAAACACAAAAATTAACCAACACCACCACAAAAAACTAATGGTCCTTCTTTAAAACTAATCACTAGATACTCAAATACTATGACAAAGCCATTTTTTGTACCAAAATGATTATAAGGCCTATTCTGCTACACTTCTTTCCAGATGTAGAATCAAAAGGCAGGGAATTACAATTTTCAGCTCTTCGGTGAAATTAGATAGCAACTAAGACTAAATCACAGAACAAAACATCAAGTCCAGATTTATAGGTGAAATATATTTATTTTTTTGAAAAACATGAACTGATCATCCATGTAGCCTTTTAAGGCCAGGCACTGCATTCACAGGTTTTCCTTCTTTGCGCAATAGCCTTCTCTCCAATAGATTTGCTTCTTTCCTGGTCCACGATTTTAGTCATTACTACCATTACTTAGTTACTGTTAATTTTTACTTTCATATCCGACATTTTCTTTGTCGTTTTCATTCATTCTTATAAACACAAGGACCAAAAAGTCTTTGAACTAAAGTGGAAGAACTGCTGAAATAAAGGTAGGTCAAATTATCGCAAGAATTGGAGTTGTCATTACTGTGATCAAGAAGATGTTGTGAGTAGAATGAGATACTCTCCAAATAAAAATAGAAGCAACATGGTTAGGGGATATTTTCCATGCATCCAGAGGAGGACAAATTCAAGGTCGTTTACTTCACACGAGGAGCAACATTACCAAATCTTTTTCCGCATTTTTATCTTTCTCACACAAACTGTTACTCATCCACGAGGAAACTGCAACCTGTTAGATCTATTAAAGCCTTTCTCGCAAAAATTACAACAAACTTCAACTTTTTTGGCAGCATCTGATCTAAGCATCACTATTTATAGTTAGTTGGTTATACAAGATCATCATCAATGAAAACTATGCAGTATGCCTCTATACAAGGAAAGTTAAACTGTATCTAGAACTAATTACTGAGAACATAATATATTATCTTTCTAAAATAGAGGCTATTGTTTCTGGTTTTACACTGTTTAATTAACAGAAGTTTTTATTTAAGTTTGCAGTTATAGACACAAGCTTTTCTACAGCGTCTACCGTACTTTAAGTAAATCTTCATAAAAGTGTGTGACTCAAACGAAACATCGAGGCGTGCTGATAAACCCACATAACATATAGTCGTACAAGAACACGAGCAAAAGGTAGTGATCTCAAGCTTTTCAGTCTTTCATATTTACTTAAATCCAACTCAAAGCTCAAAACAGAAGATCAACATCTCAATATGTCAAATCTCAAACGCAAGGATCCCAAACCAGAGAGACAAACACAATTTCTTTAAATCCATGAAAACAAAAAGGAGTTACAAGGGCAATGCAATCGCAATAGAAAATAGTAAATTACTCCAGCTGTAAACAAGAAAGAGCACAAAATCATCAACAACAAAACAAAAAGGAAAAGAAGAAACTAAAGGCAAAAAACTGAATCATGTTCAAATTAATAAACATTGATCAGCAGAACATGAAGCTGAAATCACTGATGCATCACTTCTTCATCACTTTAGGCTTCAATCAAAAAGTTCAAAATATATCACCCTCATCAGAAACAGCCTCTATTAACATGCTTTAAATAACAAAAATGAAAATCTAATAAACAGACTTCTTTTTTTTTTTATCATAATCCAATAAACAGACTTCAACAGCAAAGAAAACTGGCTTATTACTCCCAAGATTCAACTTTTGCATCGAAACATAAAAGTAAAACAAAATAAAAATTAAAACTTACCTCAATAAACAGAGCTCCCACTGTTTAAATTCAACAAAACAAATGACTAATGATACTGCAGTTCAAAATACACATCCAATCAGTCAAACTTCAAACTTCAAACTAAATAAAAAAACCATGAAGCTAAAGACTATGTCTTTAATCAAATAAACACAATACCTCAAGAGGGTCATCAAGAAAAGATTGATCAGACCATCAGATAGAAAAAAGAGCAGTCTTGATCTTATAAAACTGAAAATGATTTTATTTTATTAATTACTATTATTATCAAAAGCAGGTGGAGATGATGAATAGGAATATTAATTGTGAAGTATTTGGTTGGAAGGTGGATGATGGGAGTTTGTTTGTTACAACAAATTAAATGAAAAGCAAATGAGAAAAAAGAATCAATAAGAGACCACATGGAACAACAACAACGTTTTTGCAATTGTAAGAGAGAGTTCTCAGTGGAATGGGGCCCACAAGAAAATTTCAGACAGTCCTAGAAAGAAGTGAGGCAGATATCTGAAAACACGCTCATCTGTTTTTTTTTTTCTTTCTGTTCAATGCATTGAATACTCTTTTCATTCACTGCCCATCACCATGATTCCCTCTGTTTTTGTATTTATATTTTTTTCTTACAAACTTTTACTACATATATATGTATATATAAATTCATTTTGTGTTCTTATCATCTTATGCGGTGGGATTTTGGATTTGGCTTGTAACGTGTGATAAAAATTAAAATATGCAAGCAACGTATTTGTTGCGTGTTACTGTTGTTAAAATAAAATCTTGAGCAATAGTTAAAACAAAGGGATAATTACAGCTACACCCCCTGAGGTTTGGTGTAATTACACATACCTCCCATGTGGTTTGAGAAATTACACATACCTCCCCTGAGGTTTGAAAAATTACACATACCTCCCCTCTTCAATTTAAGGGTTGTTTGGGTGTAAGTTATGATAAAATTATGCTTATTATACTTACACCCTAAAGTTTAGTATATTTATAAAAGTAATCCTTGATGTTAGAAAAATTAAAATTAAATACTCCAAAAGGTTTTATAAACTATTATATTATTACCTACAAATATAAAAAGTATTTAAATTTAAATTTAAAAATAAGTTAATCTAATCCAAAATATATTTTTGAATCAAAACACGTAACTTTTAGTTTTTTTCTTTAAAACAACTCCCGTAAATCTCAGTCAAAACTTAATTAACTGCTCATCTTTTGTGCCTTTGTTCTCGTTACAATTTTAAACTAACAATTATTTTAGTAATAGAAGAAGATAAAACACCGAAAATTTGTTTCACTAAATATAGTGCATTTAGGTTGTTTATTTTGTCAAAAAGTTCAACAAAACTTGCTACCTAAAACCAGTGACCATGTCTGATCCAAGGATGATAATTCTATTGTCACTGTTGCTGGTAATTTCGTCATCATTCTTCATTTTTTAAAATGGTTTATGAAAATCTTGATTATTTCTGTTATATTTGTTAATTTTCATTGAAAATGAGAGTTTTTACAATTGAATTTTCTATTTCTTGTCTTTTTTTTTTCGGAGATTGCATAGATATTTATTATTTTACCAAATGCTTCTTTTTTGTTGTGATAAACTGAAATTTCCGTGGGCACGCGTGAGAGTATTTAATATGAAACTATAATGAAATTTATGAGATTATTAAAAGTAAAACAAAAATGAAGAAATAAAAAAACAAACAAAAACAAGAAATTAATTTTTTTTTACAAAATAATAAAAATATTAAGATTAGATTAAATTTTAAAAATAATTTAAATACTTTTTATATTTTTGGTTAGTCATATAGTAGTTTCTAAAATTATTTGGAGTATTTAATTTTAATTTTTGTAACATCAAGGATTACTTTTACAAATATACCAAACTTTAGGGTGTAAGCATAATAAGCATAATTTTATCATAACTTACACCCAAACAACCCTTAAGTTGTAGAGGGGAGGTATGTGTAAGGTTTCAAACCTCAGGGGAGGTATGTGTAATTTCTCAAACCATAGGGGAGGTATGTGTAATTACACCAAACCTCAGGGGGTGTAGCTGTAATTATCCCTAAAACAAATCATTTGATATGTGAATGTCATGTAATCTTTGTGAAAAAAGCAAGACTATATATCCCACTGTATAATGTGGAAAAATGTTTGTTTAGACGAGACGTGGTTCACTCAGATTAGTTGCGAGTGAATTTATTTTTCAGGTAAAAGAACTTTCTTGTCCTTATAATTTAGCTATATATATATACATATATATATTTGCTTTTGCATATAAGAATACAAGAAATAATAAAATAATAAAGTGAGATATTAAGTTACAAGTTGAGGAATGTTTAAAACACCAAACAAAATTTTATATTAAGAATTTAACTTTTGTCTTTATTTTTTTTGAAGGGTACTTTTGTCTTTATACTAATATAGTTATAGACATTTTAGTTTTTTTAAATTAAATACATGAAGAAAGATGGATAAGCATTTGGCTACAGTTCACTTGATATTGATTTGTCTTACTTTATTCACGAAAAATAATTTTTGCCTATTCAATACAATACATGATATTTTTGTTGTTAGCTCTAAAACATATTGGGCCTATTGAAATATTTCTCCTTGAGCCCATGCATTTAAATTTTTGTGCCATATATTTTTCTTTTTTGGTATTGACATTTTACGCTTTTCCTTCTCTGGTATAGGCGGAGCAATGAAGCAAGTTTCTTTAAGGAAATTTCTCCACATTTTATGCATTTAGCTGGCTTAAATTATGTAATATTTTCATCTTCTTATCCCTTTTGCGGGTAGTAAAACCAGTTACTTGCATGTTTTTTGTTTTTCTTTTCTTTCATACTAATCTACAATAAATTCAAAATGTTCCAATTTTAAAAAATAAGAGATTTAATGCATAATTTCATCTATAAGTACATTAATATGATATAAATGCAACTAGTAATTGAATATTTGTGGTAACTTCATCTATAAGTACACCAATCAAGATTTCATTTCAGTTATATTTCTTCTTTTCTTTTTTAATGGATTTCAGTTATATTTCTTACTTGCCATAGATTCACGTTCTTAATATTTTTTTAATAACAAGTTATTATCTTAAATGGTACAAGTTAGTGCCCTAGAATGGTAAGATGTCAGCAACTTGATATTGGTGATGATTTTGACAATTTGAAAGATATTTTTCCATGTTAGAAGCCAATTTTCTTTTACAATTGTCATAGCACGTGTATCAATTGGCTTAGATCACAAAATCACTACCTCATCCCGCACTTTTCTATAGAGGTAATTGTAGAAGTACCCTGTGTTATTTTTAATTGGCAAATAACCCCCTATGTAATTTTTATTAGAAAAAAACCCCACATGATGATAATAAATAAACAAGAAACCCACTAATTAAGACGCTTATTTAATTTGTATGTAATGAAACTGCTAAAAAAACCTATTTCTTATTAAATTTACTTGATGCATTAATTTTGTTCAAATTGAACTAGATTTACATATATTACCAATTTTTGAAAAGAACATTACTTTCAGGATAATGACATCAAAATTGATCTAATTTTTAATACTTCGATGTACATATAAAATGCTTGTGCTTTAAGAAAAGCATCTTCAAATAAAAATATATATCATGATTTTGTATTATGACGTGCATAATGGCACATAAACTAGTAATATATAATAACACCAAAGAATATTATACCTCACATAACCATTAAATCATAAGGTCAAAACTTTTACCTATTAAAATTGGGCTAATACTCATATCTTATTATACTAAGAAATTCTAAGGTCAAGAATTTGCCATGGTATCAAATCCACAAGCTTGTGAAGTGGTTATAAAAGTGTAAAAGGTCTACTAAGAACATTTTACACGTGAGAAGTATTGCAAAGAAGTGAGAAATGGTAATGTTGGAAGACAAACTGAAATTCCAGAATTATGAAAAAGGAAATATATGATAAAACAAACATTAACCGGAAAATGATTGTCTAATATTGGGGTAACAATAAGGGAAGATAATTTTTAATGCTATATCTATCATACGGGTGGAGAATAATAAAAAGGTAAAGTCGGTTCATGTCCAGCATGAGGAGCATGGGATAATCAAGGACTATGTAAATCAATTAATGAAAGAGTTGCATATATTGAGCCTTAAATTGAAGTTAGGGGTGTAAAAATTGATAAAGGAAATGTCAACAAAAATGGAGATGATGCGTAGATCCTTAAACAAAATTTGAAGGGCGGTTCAACAAATTAACGCGGGAATTGATCAAGAAATAAGAAAATGGATAATGCAATTTTAAATGAATTCGAAACACAATAATATGGGGAGGATCCTCTATGCCATTTATCGTGCCATTTTTTGTGCCACTCCTAAAAATGGTAAAATTTTTCAACTCTGGTTAACTAACCTTGAGTAACAATTAAAGAAAAAGAAAAAAATTTCAAAAATTTTCACCCCCCGATAAACTTAGTATCTTTCATTTATTCATCTTCCCAAATATTTTTTACTGACCCTTCATTCTCCAATCTTCCATGATAATAAAGAGGATTTCAAGGATGTGAGCATCATAGTCAAACCACATAATTATCAATGAGAAATTGGGCTAATTGCAATTTGGGTCTTCCGTTGCAGAAGTTAGGAGAATCTCTGGTTTGGAGCAGCCTCCATATGAAGACCATACCTTTTCTTTTTCAAAATAAAAAAATTAATCAAATAAGTTTTACGCATAAACATTTATTTTTGTCCATTTTATCCTCTTAATACTCTGGGGTGCACGAAACTCAATCTGGGTTGCAAAGTGCCTACGTATCTTATTTCACCTGTGCAAAGTTCAAACACCTTTATTTTTTCTGGATTTATCACCAGGGAATTCACTTTAATTCTTGTTAAGGTCATTCTCGGTGTATCATTCAAGATTTTGCTGAGTAGTTAAATGCAATTAAAGCTATAATATCATAATTAATTAGCATGAATATAAAGAAGAAAAGAAACAAATATCCTGGAAGAATCTACTAGAAAATCCAGAATATCACTCAAACTGAAGCTACCGTCTCGACTGGAGAATGATGGATCAGTGAAAAATATTTGGGAAGATGAACAGAGGAAAGATACTAAGTGTATCGGGAAGTGAAAGTTTTGGAAAATCTTTTATTTTTTATTTGTTTAATTGTTAGCCAAAGTTAAGAAGCTTTACTATTTTTAGAAGTGGCATAATATGTGGCATAGAGGATCCTCTCCGGTATAACTATCTTATGGTGGTGGTCATCAAATTATTGGCTATCAATTGATAAAGTAATGAAAGAAAATGGGTCTAAACTCACATTAAAGAATCAATATTGTAGCCCTAGTGATAAATTTTAGGGATAATTACAGCTACACTCCCTGAGGTTTGGTGTAATTACACATACCTCCCCTGTGGTTTGAAAAATTACACATACCTCCTCTGAGGTTTGAAACCTTACACATACCTCCCCTCTTCAATTTAAGGGTTGTTTGGGTGTAAGTTATGATAAAATTATGCTTATTATACTTACACCCCTAAAGTTTGGTATATTTATAAAAGTAATCCTTGATGTTAGAAAAATTAAAATTAAATACTCCAAAAGGTTTTATAAACTATTATATTATTACCTACAAATATAAAAAGTATTTAAATTTAAATTTAAAAATAAGTTAATCTAATCCAAAATATATTTTTGAATCAAAACACGTAACTTTTAGTTTTTTTCTTTAAAAGAATTCCCGTAAATCTCAGTCAAAACTTAACTAACTACTCATCTTTGTGCTTTTGTTCTCGTTACAATTTTAAACTAACAATTATTTTAGTAATAGAAGAAGATAAAACACCGAAAATTGGTTTCACTAAATATAGTGCATTTAGGTTGTTTATTTTGACAAAAAGACCAACAAAAGTTGCTACCTAAACCAGTGACCATGTCTGATCCAAAGATGATAATTCTATTGTCACTGTTGCTGGTAATTTCGTCATCATTCTTCATTTTTTAAAATGGGTTATAAAAATCTTGATTATTTCTATTATATTTGTTAATTTTCATTGAAAATGAGAGTTTTTACAATTGAATTTTTTATTTCTTGTCTTTTTTTTTCGGAGATTACATAGATATTTATTATTTTACCAAATGCTTCTTTTTTGTTGTGATAAACTGAGATTTCCGTGGGCACGCGTAATAGTATTTAATATGGAACTATAATGAAATTTATGAGATTATTAAAAGTAAAATAAAATGAAGAAATAAAAAAACAAACAAAAACAAGAAATTAAATATTTTTACAAAATAATAAAAATATTAAGATTAGATTAAATTTTAAAAATAATTTAAATACTTTTTATATTTTTGGTTAGTCATATAGTAGTTTCTAAAATTATTTGGAGTATTTAATTTTAATTTTTCTAACATCAAGGATTACTTTTACAAATATACCAAACTTTAGGGGTGTAAGCATAATAAGCATAATTTTATCATAACTTACACCCAAACAACCCTTAAGTTGTAGAGGGGAGGTATGTGTGAGGTTTCAAACCTCAGGGGAGGTATGTGTAATTTCTCAAACCACAGGGGAGGTATGTGTAATTATACCAAACCTCAGGGGGTGTAGCTGTAATTATCCCTAAATTTTATGATATATTGTATATAGAACAAGTAGTTAAGAGATTTGTCAAATATCTTTTTTGAAGTTCCGATAAAAGATGATGAGCAATTAGAATGTGCAATTATCTTGTAGTAATGAATCTTGTCAAAAGTAGATTGGACCTAAGCATATTAGGCGTATTACACCATGGTTGAAATTGAAAACTATGAATGAAACGGATGCTAGCCAGCACAAAACAAAACAATGAAGTATAGAATATTAATGTTTAAGTTTCGGAACTGTAATATGTGAATAACAATTCAAAATTATCTACATATGGAAAGAGAAAGTTCATGAGGGTTACAAATATAAACTAATTTAAGCGAAATGCAAGTACATCAAAAGTCACATAAAATTAATGGATTTATTTAAACAGATCTATGTTAGCACAAACAGTAATTTAGAACGATCAATATAAAGTAGACTATTGAGGATACCGTAGAAGTTTAGTCTGCACATATCTAGTTTTCTTTGTAGAAATGACTAAAATAATAGTGAAAGTTTCAAAAGCTTCCACTGAGCATTGGAAACTTGTAGGAGTCATCGAGTGAACACATTCGAGTGGAGATGAATGCTTAGGCTGTGGTACAAGAGAAACAAAATGGAAAAAATTAAAATACTATTGAAATATCATGAGACACCATACAAAATGAAAGAACTATTCAAGTCAATGGAGAAATATCTAGCTTGTATGACAGAAGAAACAACAACAACAACAACAACAACATGGTAGATCAATCGGATACAACATGTGTTGCACAACATGCCGAAGTTCTGAACCCAAACGATTGCAAAAACAAAATGAAAAAGGTGACTGAAGTTGATATGATGTACTACAATTCAAATTTCTAAAACATGTAGGATAACATGTGATGTGAGAATAGTGTAAAGGCATATGGAATTGAGGCAAAAATGACTAAATTGAGCAGAGCAAGATGATTAGAAGAAAGAATCACACATAATCAAATTTGTTATCTCACTTAATGAGGGTATGCTGCTTAAGTTGGTATTGCTGAATTTATGCTAATAAATCTATTCAGTAGGTAAAAAAGTGTAGAATGTTGACTCGTGTCATTAATATTTTACCTAATATTTTAAAATTGTGAATAATGATGATGATGATGATGATGATGATGATGAGGACGACCACGACGGTGATAACAAAAATAAAACTCTATGAGCAAAGTTTAACATATTTAAGATTTTGAGGCAATTACAACTTGGATTTTATCAACAAGAATAAAATAGGTTTTAGAACAGACTGATCAATTTGAAAGATCAAGTTCAATCTCAGTGTTGCCATGAAACTGTTTAAAAGCAAAATCAAGAGAATAATTAATCTAAAGGTGGACTTGGAACTGTAATGTTGATTTGGAAAAGAATTAGGGTAGTTTGATGATTTTCAATATTTAAAAATTAAACTATGGAGGTTAGTCTATTTTGTTTCTGTATACAAAGAAAATTCCCAAATAATCCACAACTATTATATATAATGTACCATAATGTACGTCGACATTGAATATATTTTTTTTTAAAGATAATACCAATACACTACCATATATAATGAAAGATCCTAAATCTTCCAAATCACCCTTTAAAAGGTGGAAGAACATCAAACTCTCAAATTATGACATACCACGTCGCTCGATCATAACCACGTCCTAGCCATCAATTTTCCAAACCAAGAACAAAAATATCGAAATTTTCAAGAATACAACGAACAATGAACTACAAACCAATTTAATGCTCAAATTGGGGGACCAGATTGTCGTACTTCTACATCATTACAGTCGAAGATGTGGGACCAAAGTTGCTACATAATAATGGGAATAAATGAAGATAAAATGTAGTACAAATTGTTAGTCCAATTGATCGAGTGGTGATCGTAATTTCAAATTTGTAACGGATGGCCGAGAGTGCATGAGATAGAGTCATCATCAGAACTAATTTTGCTAATGCTAAAAATAGCTCTTATCTGAAATGAGATGAGGTGAATCTCTTGTTTGGATTACTCGTGCTTTTTTGGCCCTTCGCTTAGATATTGTGGATAACATGAATTCTTTCCCCCAAACCACCCCACCCCACACACCCCTACTATTTTGAGCTACTTTTTTTATTATTATTGTTATTAACTTATTATTACAAAAGGGGCTTTCAAATATCTTTGTTTCCTTCTCTCTCATGCACTTTTCTTCATTTGTTTGCTTCTTCTTTCTCTTCAGGGGTTTCCATTTCTTTGACTAGATTTCTGTTCTTGTCCATTTCTTACAAGAAGGAAAAAAAAAATGGTTATGTATCATAACCAGCTCAACCATTTTCCTTGTTTGCATTGCCACCCTCATTCCTACATTAGAATGGTACTAATTGTATATACTCTCTCTCCGCCCTTAATCTCATTTATAGTGTCCGTCAGAGCTTAGGCCAAAGAAAAAGTCTTCGATTTATCTCACTTCCAGCCACTTATAATAAAAAATGTCATTTGTCAGACGTAACAAACCGATTCATAGTACGCACTTCAAGGAGCGTGTTTATATACAAATTAATAAATGTTATTCTTCTCTATAAAATGTGTTTTAGATGGGACGACAACTTGATATATACATACTATACATTTTCATTATTTTATTTGTTCTATTGGTACTAATGAAAGCATGTGTTTGCCTTTTTTGCAAACCTTTGCAGGTTCATAATCTTATAGAGAGGTGTATACTGCTTCATATGGACCGTGATCAGTGTGTTAAAGCATTGGCGGAGCATGCTAGAGTCCGACCGCTCGTGACGCTCACCGGTACTTCTCAAACCCTTATATTAGTATAAACAAACTAGCATGAAGCTAACTCCCTCGCGACATGCACAGCTTTGTTTTTGCTTTGTTCAGTCCTTAGTGCATTCTTTTGCATGCAAAAGCAAAAGTAAGAGAAGAGAAAAATCTATTTGCCCTACACTTTTGTGCACAAAATTAAGTTTTCTTGAAAGATAATAATTATGCCAATATTGTTAGATACTCTTTTGACCATTATGTTTTGGTCGGTGCTTTTCGTTTCTTTGGAGCATGCATGTTTCAAATAGTCTCGAGGCATCAAGTACTTAGTTAAGTATTTTTAATTGTAATTGTATATATTATATATATCATGTGATACCACTGCGTATTAGTGCGCATGTAAATGAATAATTATTAATACTTAAGAATTAGCAGTTTGGAGAGAGCTGCTGAAAGAGAACAAGGACTTCTTCCAATCATACTACCGCTCTCTATCTCCAAGACCATACGCAAGTAATTAATTCACTCCATCATTAATCTTCTCTTCTGCAAAATTAGATTACAATTTTTTCTGCTGATCATTATAAATAACCATGTTGTATAGTTCTTTATTTTTAATTTTTGAGGTTTTCCTTTTACAGTATTAATTACACCTATTTCATTTTCTCACCACAGATAGATATGTACAAAGTGGGCCTAGATTTGCGAGAAGAAACCAATGGAGATAATTAACTGCACTAAATCGGGCCCTGATCATTGCAAACGCGGTCTTACGGCAGTATTTACAAATATATAGGGTAGTACTTAGTAATTTATTATGTAGCTATTAGTAAGCCATATATAACGGATATATGATAGTGTGGTTATGAAGTAGTATATAGTAGATTGCAACAAATTAAGGCTTGGTTTGAAAATATATTTCTAAATACTTATGTAATGTGGATTAATTAGCATGTAATGTGTTTTTTTTTTCTCGAATCCATCTATTTTATAATACTAATGCAACTATGCAAGTTAACTTCAGTACGCATTGAATGGCATACATAAATGTGAACCATATATATATATGCTAGATTGTGAACTTCTGTATGTCTGTATGAAATCATAGTTTATTACTGTTGTTTTTAGTTAAAGTAAGCCATGAAAAACTTTCGTGTAACGTCAGGATATGATAAATATGGAGCGGTAGTCATCATAAGAATTGGTTGCAGCAAGGATTTTCTGTCCTATTTTGTCTTCCAGAATGTATTAATTTTATGTTGTTGTAATAAAGACACGTGTCCTTGATCTGAATATATGGAGAGTACGTGTTTAAATGGAACACAAAATGACACAAGAACGAGAGAAAATAGGTGACACGCATTGTTTCATGTACCCATACATTGAATTTTGCCAGCACTCGTTTACTATTTTCTTTCCCAAGTCATTCTCATAATCTTGGAAAAGAAAATAATTGAAAATTAAGTCTTTAAGCCCTTTAGCAACATGAACAAGACATAGGAGCTCTCTTTCACTTTGCATAGCAAGAAAATAGACCAATTCAGCGCAAAGTGTTATGGGAGCAATTAGGTTGACTGAATGCCTTTGTTTTCGTGGAAACCACTGTCAGAACGAGGCACCTGAAAATGTATTGCAGCAGAAAACCAGTAAAGTTATTTTAACACCATAAATTGACCTTATATGTAACATTTTTTTAAGTAAAATTAAATATTTCTTTACTTATAAGGTTATATATATTTATATATAAATTGACACCAGGTAGTTGAAATTTTACTATTAACAAATGATAGATTCTGGTATCCAAAGTTCGATAATTAATACTATGACAATAACATGCATGGTGTGACCATCATGCATGATATGCATGATAAATTACTCAATTAGCCTTTGTAAGTATTTTACTTTACCAAAATTTGTCCTAAATCTATATTAGTACATTCCATTATGGAGCCATCATTTGACTAAACCAGGAAACGATATAAGTAAACTTCCATATCTTTTGCATATAAAACAAGACTGTTCTAAAAACAGTTAGCAAAACAAGGATCAGTCTAATCATTAACTGAGGCTTAATTAGCACTTCAGTGAATAGCTACATTAGCATAATGTAATAAATTACTATTCATCAAAATAAATATCTTAACAAGATCTTTCAACCTTAAAATTCATGATTGTTGAAGCCGTACCTCTTTATCAACATTTGAGTACAAATGCATCTTTGTGCCTCCTTCACCACGGCCTTGAACTTCTCCTCCTTTGTATTGACTTTGGGGATTGTGGGCCCACTGCATTTTGTTTTAACATGAAATAAAAAGTCAACATTAACTAATTATATATTTAGTAATTAATTTCTTAAAAACTCACATTTTTAGCAGCAGCACTGAAAGCTTGCTTGTGAGTCATGTTTGGATACTCAATCTTCAGCCTCTTGATTTCTTTCCTGATATATGCATGCATGCCATTATTGATATTCATATAAAAACCAAACGAATTTCACTAAATTAATTAAGGGTTGTACTTGATAAAATGATTGTAGGCAGATGGAGCACGTTGTTTCTTCTGTGGGGCTGTCAAATATTATGGAATCAAATCAGAGAAATGCCAATAATATATAGTACCAAAAAACGAATAAATTATATTGCTAAAATATGACTATACGTTTGTGGACAACTTGATTGGGATGAACAAAATCTTCATCTTCTTCTTCATCTGAAGAGAAGCACAATGCCATTCCTGCCTTCTTGTGATCATGACCAGCCATTTCTACGGAATAGACTTCTTGTTTTGGCTGAATGGACGCAATAAAAAATGAGTAAGCGACGACAATTAAGAAAGCAAACATCAACTCTCTTATTGAGTTGATGAGTAGTATATAATTAGTTTCCAAGGAAAATGCATAAATCCCATGTATTTTAAAAAATCGGCGACAAACTTCCTCGTGTTATTTTTTGCACGAGACTCTCTTGTGTTTCGGAAACCCCGCACCAACCCTTCTTCTCTAACATAGGCACAATTAAAATATTAATTAAAATAAATTGTTAATTTTATCCCTCCTAACAAAAGGGGGTTTAATATGTACAGTTTTTTAATAACATAGGGGATATGGTACATAGTTTTTGATAACATGAGGTATAATAAACCAGAGAGAATGTTTGGTGCATGTATATTGACATACAAGGTTTTTCTTTTTAAGGATTGTCACGTTCAAATCAACTTAAAATCTTGAATCATTGGAACTCCTAATATGATCAATTAAAACTTGATAACTGACAAACTAGACTAGTTCACCATTTGTTCTTGCTGGTTGATCGAAGAAAAGAAATGCAGTGGAACAAAATAGGTTTCTGGTATGTTGACCGAGAGGATGGTAGTACAGTGGCCACATCTCACTGTAACTGCCATGGATAAGCTGTTTTTTGGAACACTAACCTGCAGTTGATCAAGGAAAAAATAATCAATAAATATATATATATACACACACACACATATATTTGTAAGCGAAAAATTGTAAATAAATAGATTGAAACTTCGCAACTTACTAGTAAAATGGTTGTACAAAAGCCACATTGCACATAGCAAATTTGTTCTTGGAAGTCAAACAAATTATCAAAAGTCAACATTTTTTTTTCTCGCTTGTTTCTTGGGTGAAGAAGGAAGATATATGAGATAATACTGAAATGGAGAAAGAGAGCAAGAAATATATAGTAAGAGAAATGCAGCTGCCAATGTAATGTACCATTAACTATATTTCCCAAAATTGTATCTTTTGAAAGAAACACAAATTTTGACTACATAGCTAGATTCCTGAATGCAACATCTCATTTAGTACGTAAGTAAGTACCAATCACACTTGACCTGCTTTTTCAACTCTTCATTCATTCAGGTCAATTATCTAACTATTTGTGTTTGGTCATCAATAAATATAAATTTTTCAATCCAAAAATGAAACATGAAAAATATTAGTCTTGTGGTTCTGGGCTATCTATAAATAACTGATGCCTATTTTGTTTCAAGTGTACTTTTCTCCATATTTAACCTCCCCCCACCTGTGTCTTTAGAGTTTCCATTTTTCCTATGAAAGTGAAAGTGCATGCAGATATATAAATTTTTACTGTTTTTGGAGGTGTGAGTGAGAGGGTTTCTAGAACAAGTTATGAATTGAGGGAATTCTTGAGATTTGTATTTGCTGAAATAGAGAAATTATAATTTAAATTGAGAAGGGCTTGAACCAATTTTCTATGCATTTTGAATTCCATTTTGAACAATATTTTGTCTTAATGATACCATGTGCTTCCAGCAATGCACTATTTATTTCTTTTTTTTTTTTTTTTTTTGGTAATATCCAGCGTTCATTTAACTTGAAGAAATCAGTCAATTTTAATGTGGAGAAATATATAAGGTAATTAGTTTCCACTCTACTTTAAGACTAGAAAACGACACCCCAAGATATAAGATTGCCGTAAGGGGCCGGATTTGTTGTATTTGTGTAGTATCACTTCGTGTAATTACAACATAAGTATGATTCAAACAATTTTCATTTTTTTCATTATAAGAGATAGTGAAGGAAATGAGGAAAGTGTGGTAGACAAAGCTAGTATATTTACGTGTTAATGAATCGAGAATTTAGAGTAGGTATGCGTAGAATAATTTTTGAAGTGTAGTAGAAGAATATATATTCATATATAGTTTACACAACTTTAATTTTGATCATGTTTACTCTCAACGTTTAACGAAGACTATATTATTATTTCATTCTCTTATAAAAGTGAACTAACTGAAAAGCAATTATATAATGGTTTTCTTTGAAATCTTCATCAAACTCAATATTTTCTCGGTATACATTGAATTGTTGTCATACTATCAAGTTTTATTATATTATTATACCGAGTTGATTTGAGTTTACTTTGTATATATGTTCAACGAACCAAATTTCATTATGAGTTTAGAAAATTAGTAAGATTTGGAATTAGTTCAGAATATAAAGAAAGGATATATAGATCCCCTAAGTTGGGCTGAACATGTGAAAAATTACAGAGATCTTTTGCACAAAAATTGCGAATAAATGCAACCTTTAAAAATCCTTAAATGGTACTTAATGATGTAACTAGTACAAAATTCGAACAAACTTGTAGTTGATTAGTTTAATGTTTGATTTGAATAGTGTATTCGACCAAATCTTTTTACAAAACAGATGATGTATGTATATACTAGAAACTGGGCGCGCAAATTAATTTTTTGTAATGTAAAGTATTAGATGATCATATTCAAGTGTGAAAAAGAAATCTGGAAAAAAATGCAAAAAAAAAATATTTACTTTGATGGAAAGAGTTTGAATTAATAGAAGAATGAATCAACATACTTAAAGCAGATCGGAAAGAAAAGTAATTTCCATTAAAAAAAATGAATTACAGGGAAACTAATCATTATTCTTAGTAATGGTATAATTAATTTTATCTAACTTAAATTGTAGGGTTAAATGGGAAAACAAATACATGCTATAGTGAAACATAAATTATAAGGTTAAACTTCGAAATCAAAAGTTTGGTGTCACAAGTACCTCTTCCTTTATATATTAGTATAGATTAGCCTATGCGGTAAATTTTTGTTTTAGTTTTAATCAGCTGTTAATATTTTTAATGAAGTTGATTTTATATGTACCATAAAATATGTTAATTATTATAATCATGAATCGGTTATTTATATAATTTTGGCACAAACACGTTGAACTAGCAAAAAAATTAGTAAAAAACATATTCCAAATATACTGGAATCTTGAATCGAGTAAAACTTATTTTTATATTTTTAGAATCTAAATATTTGAAGAATATACCGAGAAAGTACAAAAGGATATCTGTTAGATATACATTGATTTCATATCGTAAGATCACAAAAATATAAGACAGATCATGAAAAAACATAGTTTGGAAAACTTAAGTGGGATAATAATGTAGTTATATGTACTTTAAATTGTGAGGTTAAATATTTTAAAATTAACTGTTGGGTATCATAGTGTACCTTAAATCATAAGATTAAAATTAAAAATCAAAAGTTTGGTATCAAAAGCTTCCTTTATATAATAGTATAGATATAGGATATAGGATATAGGATATAGGATATACTAGTACTTATTAAGTTTTAGAGTTGATCAATATTATAGGTCCCTAAAATTAAAGTATCTATGTACGCGTATATATATATATATATATATATATAAGAATTTTGATTTTCTTCCTTTAGATCTTAAGTTTTTTTACTAAGAAAATATCACTTGCCCCATATATTTTTAGAAATTTACGGATTACTCTAAAAACCTTCAAATATTGCAGAAAGGTTTCTGCACACTACATTTGTTTTAAAGTAGTTGTTATCTAAACTTTATATTTAAAACTTAGAATTACTTTAAAAAGTATATTTATTAGTTTTCAAATAATAATAAAAGAAAAGTTTAAGCTTCTTACAATAAAGCTTTCTTGATCTATATTCAAAATTATGTCAGTAAGCTTGAACTTAAATATGAAGCCAGCTTCAATGCTCCTGAAAATAAGGGAGTATGTGAGCTTCAGTTTCTAATTATTTTCAAACTCAGTTACAACTTTGCTCGGAGTAACACGAACTAATTAAATATTCGTGATTCTTTGCTTCTGAATTACGAATAATCTTCAATTATCATTTTTTTTAGTCCGTTTTCATTATCTCGTTGCATAGGTAATTTTCACACATGTTTTCCAATAATCGAATAAATTATCTTATTTGTCGTTAAGTTGAATCATTCTTAATCCATTTAACATATTGATTCATAATCATACAATTTATTCCGATATAATAACTAGTTTGTTGACTCTTGAGTTGTGCAATGAACAATGAACTATGTTCGAAATTCATATCTCAAAAGAGTAACATATATTATGTGATTTATTACCCTATATGAAAGTGTTGTTCAACCTATCGTGACGTCTTTGGAAAGTTGAGCATCGATACGATTTATAATCGGGCGGGAAGGATTGTTTTTGTTTTCTTTTTTTTTTTTTTTTTCTTTTATAGGTAAATGAACTTTTATTTCAATAAAACATCCTTAGTACAAGGAATACTCAGAATCTAAAAGCTACCACAAGCAGCAGCCAAATCATGCCACACCTAAACATACCAGTGACAATTGATACCTTTCACTGAACGAAAAAATAAAATTCTTCATACATGTTTGTATCCAACACAAAGTTCTCCCTATTAATGTTTAAGTTATTTTCATTGATACCTCTAAAGAGTGGCATGCAACAAGGAGTTGTTATACATAGACATGTAACTGATCATGTCTCAAGTCTAATTTGTGAGATCACTCCTCGTCAACATATATAAAGTAGAATGTTTAGAGTCACAAGGTTACAAGGTTAAATTTGTTTCAAGTAAAATACAAGTTCATTTATTTATTCTTTTAATGTTTGGGTGTCGTTCGCTACAAACCACTGTTTTTAAAACCGGCCCGGCCCGGCCGGTCGAACCGGTCGGACCGGGACCCGGACCCTTGTCCGTTCACTGGTTTTGACCGGTTGAACCGGTTCAACCACCAGTTGACCCGGTTTAACCGGTAAAACCAGTGAACCGGTGCCTTGCCGGTTCAAAGCACCGGTTCGGTTTTAAAAACACTGCTACAAACTATTACTTTAGTTCAATATTTCTTATGGAATCATTCTGATTTTTTTATTTATCATTCTCACTTACTTCTTGAAATATTTCCATATATAAAGAATGTCATTAAGTTAAATGACACTTATCCTTCTTTCTGTTTTGTACACATTTCTCAAAATTAGATATACGAGGTGAATAGAGGCGGACGGAAGGGGGCATACAGAAACCCCCAAACCCCCAAGTCCTAACCCACCCTTCCCTCTCTCTCCCCCTCTCTCTAATGGGGTAATTTTCATCCACCTCTTCTGAGGTTTCATACTTTGGCATATAGCCCCCTGAGGTTTCATATTTTGGCATATACCCCTTCAAGTTACACTCCTCGGCATATACCCCCTGAGGTTTTAATTCTTTTGCATATACCCCCTTGAGGTTTCAATTCTTTTGCATATACCTTCCTTCCCTCAATTGACCATTAGTTAGCTATCAAAAGTAAGGGTAAATATGTAATTTTCTTATACTTTTAAATATTAAAACTTATATATGATTATTAATTTGTTAGTTAACTTAAACATAATCTATTTATTCTTATAGTCTACATATCCAAATTAAGTATGATTTTTTTCATTATTATATTAGTTCATTAGCAATTTTGTATTTACAAATTTAATAGTTTTAGATTTTTTTTAAGTAGTTAAAAATTGGAACGATTAGGAAAATTATAAATTATGGTCATTTGCTTATTTTAACTATTTACAGAAGATTTTGCAGCATTTTTAAGAAATTATGAGCATTTTATTCCTACGCACTATTGTTGATGATTATATTGATAAAATGACATTTTATTAAAATATCGATCTTATTTAATATGTTACATATGTAACTAAAATATAGTATAAAAGAATTTGTCTCTAAATATATTATTGTTTGGTAGAGAAAAATATGCATATAAATGGACAAATATGATTAAAAATAAATTATACTTAATTTGAATATTTAGACTATAAGAATAAAAGGATTATGTTTAATATAATTAACAAATTAATAACCATAAACAAGTTTTAATATTTTAAAGTATAAGAAAATATCAAAATAACATATTTACCCTCACTTTTGATAGTTGACTAAGAGTCAAAGGATGAAAGTGAGGTATATGCAAGAGAATTGAAACCTCAAGGGGTATATGCAAAAGAATCGAAACTTCAAGGGGTTATATGCCATGAATGAAATTTCAGAGGGGGTATATGCCAAAATATGAAACCTCAGGGGCTATATGCCAAAGTATGAAATCTCAGGGGAAGTGGATGAAAATTACCCATCTCTAATGTGTGTGTGTGTATATATATAGTATATATTTTATTTTAATAGAAATTCAATTTATTTTTTCAAATTCTTTATAACACTCAAGCATGTATTTTTGGGTAAAGAAAAGTGGTATAGAGAAAATTGTTGGCTAGATGTAAAAATTAATGGATTGTTTGCTTAATATAGTCGAAAAATCTCATGTCCTTCCAAGACTCTTGCAATAAGAAATGAAAATCCTATTTTATCATAAATGCATTGTTTTGATCTTGATCACTTGGACCCATCTCCTCTCGAAGAGTCGCCTTTTAACTCAAGTAGGATAAGGTGTTAAGAAGTAACATTTACACACGGGCACACCTGTCACAAATACGAAATGTAGTATAAAATTTATACGATATCTTTCAAAAGTTAAATTCAATATACAAAAGTTAAAGAGCTCAAAATATAAAAAGAAATGTTTAAGATATTCTCACACCATGTAGTACTTTTTAGTATCTAGTGATAAACGTTAAAAAGCATTTTGCTTCACATAATATTATTTTTTTATTATTTCTTAGTCAATATCATAAAAATATATGATAATCCTACTTTAAAAGTGAGTTAAATTGAAGAGGTTTACAAGTTTACACACTTTTTTAATAAAATTTGAAGAACACTTTCAATAATCAATAAAATGTTTTTCCTTTTCTCCCCAAAGCCAAAAATATCCAGTCTCAAAATTATCTTCTCCCATCGTCTCCCTCCAACTGAAAAACCAGAAAAACTCACACACACTAAAACACACACAGAAGCACAAACACTGCGTTTTAATGGCGATTTTCGCCACACTAACAAACCCAAACCTCTTCTCCTCACTCCCAACAACCCCACCCCCCTCAAACCACCCCAACCCCACCTCACCCCCCAAACCCCCTATCCCCATCCCCAAATACCTACCCCCAAAACACCCCTCCTTCAAAACCCACCACCGCAACTCCAAGTATTACAAACCCGTCAAACCCGGACAAAAGATAGTACCCGCATCCGACACCGCCGATGATAATAACCGTGAAATCGTTGTCGGAAACTCCGGTATCTCGTACCACTTGCCCGGTGCCCCATTTGAGTTCATGTTCAGTTACTCGGAAACACCCAAAGCTCAGCCCATCGCAATGCGGGAGCCCGCCTTTTTGCCGTTTGCGCCGCCTAGTATGCCCCGTCCATGGACCGGAAAAGCGCCGATGAAAAAGAGTAAAAGGAATGTTAAGCTGTTTGAGCCTTTAGGTGGGAGTGGTGTGGATGGGAATTTGGTTGGTGAGAAGAGGTATGAGATGTTGAGGGGTTATGAGTTGGGGAGTTTTAGCGTGAGGCCGAGGGATGAGGTGTTGGGCGAGCCGTTGACGAGGTGGGAGGTTAAGGAGATGCTGAGACGGTGTGTTTCGAGTAATAGGCAGGTTAATTTAGGTGAGTTTTCTGTTCTCTGATCATTTTGGATGTGATTGATGATGTGGGAATTTGTTGTGGAGTCGAAAAGTATGAATCTTGATTATAAAGTGTTTGATTACAATGCGTTTATTAGTTGTTTCTTGAGTATTGTGTTGTGTTGCACACTTTTTGACTAGTGTCATGGTACATTGTGTTTGATAATGTGTTTCATTTGATTGTGATTGGTTGGATGTGATATTGTGTATCGTGTATTTGTCTGTGGGATGATTGTTTTGAGGTAGTTTTGAACTTTGGTATCTTGAACTTGCGAAGTTTGTTTATTTCGTGTAATATGGGATTGGTGTAGGTAGAGATGGATTAACGCATAATATGTTGGAGTTGATACACACACATTGGAGGAGACAACCTGTCTGTAAAGTTCGTTGTTTGGGTGTTCCAACTGTTGATATGGACAACGTATGCCGATGCCTTGAGGTGCTCAATATGGCATTACAATATAGTCTTAAGTGCTACCAGTTTGTAGTTACAATGAAGTTGTGGGTTATGTTCCATGATAAGTTCATTGTCAGAGTGTCAATCAGTCTTATATTGCACTTATGGTCCCCTGTTTTTGTTCTGACAGGAAAGAACAAGCGGAAAGATAATTCACAGGATGGGTGGAGTGGTATATCTGTTTCGAGGTAGAAACTATGATCACCAAAAACGTCCTAAGCTACCCGTGATGCTATGGAAACCAGCTGCACCAGTTTATCCAAAGCTAATACAAGATGCTCCTGAGGGATTGACAAAAAAAGAGGCAGATGAATTGCGAACAAAAGGGAAAAGTCTGCTGCCAATTTGTAAATTAGGTAAATATGCAAGTTCTCTTGCGGTGGATTATCTCCCTGATGAAGCCTTATAACTGAATTTCCTTCTTACCATATTTTTGGCTCACCAGGAACAAATTTTGCTTGATGGTAATAATATGTCGGTTGCTAATTCCTAGAACTAACTGAGCTTCATTGCCAAGTTAAAATGTTCTGGAAAATGGTATTTGTGATGTATCGATTGATAATGAAAAGAAAAGGAGAATTTTTGGTTGAGTTATCCGCCATACCGACAGAGAAAAGGATCGATCAAATTATATTGAGTCTGACTCATAGTGATCATTATCAAAGAATGATTCTGGTTATACAACAACACTTCTGCTGTTTTAAAATGCATTCTCACTGTGAAGTATGAAAAAAAATTTGCTCTTTAATTTTTGGAACTTGACTGGATATATTTGACTTAATTCTTTATGTTCCTTGATTGCCACACACTCATTCTTCAGCATTAAAAAACTCTATATTATGAACCGGCTATGGTAACTCCAAAGTTAGTGTTAAAGTTTACTGCTTTCCTTAAACAATATATATGATGATGATCGCGGCTTCTATTTTGACTTATTCCCAGTAATTTGATTTAGTGTTGGTTTACGTGACTTCTATGATAGCAAAAAACGGAGTCTATATAACCCTGGTTAGGGAAGTGAGAACTGCTTTTGAAGGATCCATATTGGTCAAAATTGATTGCAAAGGACTGCATGCTAGCGATTATAAGAAAATAGGAGCTAAGCTGAAGGTATGTTTTTCTTCTTCAGTTATCAACTTTTGTTCAAAGCATCTTTTGACGAAAGAAAGACATTATTCATCTCCTTTTCCTCCACAACAGGAATTGGTTCCCTGTGTGCTGTTATCTTTTGACGATGAACAAATATTGATGTGGAGGGGAAAGGAATGGAAATCAATGTACAGAGATGAAACTCCAAACTCAAACCTTTCTCATCATGACAGTTCAAGTGTTAACAAGACCCGAGGTACTCAAGGGAACTAAATAACTCGTGAACGTGATTGCATATAGTTTTCCAATTATTTCTTTTTGCTCAACCAATTGAAACTAAATATTATCCCATGATTATTTGTATGGTCCAGAATCTAACAGGGTTCCCTCCCACAAATCTGATGCAAAAGTTGTTAGCTCAAGCCCGAAAATGATGTCCCTTTGGCAGCGTGCAATTCAGTCTGGAAAGGCATCAGTTCTGGATGAGATTTATCTTACTCCTGATGATCTTCTGTCAAAGGTGGAGGAATTTGACAGCATATCTAAAGTGATTGAGCACTCGTATCCCGCCATAATTTACTCAGTGCAAGAGGGTTCTGATTCTTCAGTTGGATCTAATGGTTTGACGGAAGACTATGATTCCGATGATGAATACAGCGGTAAAATTTACATTAATGATTCATTTGAAGGTATGGAGTCATCAGTTCCTTTAGGATCGCTTCCTATTGATTCGATAGCTAAGCAGCTGACAGACAGTGAGAATGAAGTTTGAAACCTTAAGGTTGTAGAGATTAGTGAACTTGATTGGCACGAAGATTATCAAGTTAGAAGAGTTACTTAAGCACTCCAGGTCACTTTGATGTTTGTTGTAAAAAAAATTCTGTCTTTTTGGTTTGCAGTTTGTATTAAGTATCTGCAGCCACATTTGTAATTATTAAAAGTGCATGTTATACTGAATCTGGGATCTTTTGTGTTTACCAATGTTGTGTTTCATGAACTAGCAATTTATAATTGAACTTACTTTGAAAACTGTTTAGATCCAACCGTGTGGCTGTAGTAGGGTTCTTGCTATATATTTTAGTACAGTGAAACGCTTGAATACAAAAGAGATTACACGTTGGAATTCGAAGTATAAACCAGTAACACATCATAAGAATGAAAAATCACTTTAAAAATTAAAAAACAATACATTTTGCACCAAAACGTGTTCAAACAATCAAACGTGCTGCAAAACTGATTATATTAATCTCTTAAGGCATGCAAAACAAACTAAATTTTCACATAAATAAGGAGAGTTGATATATTCCGAACAAAATCCCCTAATACATAGTAATTTTGAATTGTTATCTTCTTGACTTTTCAAATGAGCCTTCTTTTCTTGATTCCTTGAATTTCTCAATTCTTGAACCACCAGAAGGAAACCATACTCCCAGAATAAACCCAGAATAAATGACATAACTTTTCCATCTTAATACATACTACATTTTTTTCCTTCTTAATATGTACTACTTACCCCCCCCCCCCCCCCCCCCCCCCCCTCCAATATTTGATAATAAACATTAAAAAAGAAGATGAGACGACATATTAATGGATCAAAACAATAAGAATGGTCTGTCATTAGGAATTCTGCTCTTTGTTAATCATTTGCCTTAAGTAACTGGTCTTATTAAAAGTGATGTTTAGTTAGGGAGGTCCCACAATTGTTATTAAGATTAGCACGTGGATTCTTGTTATCAAAAAGAATACGTGTACACCTGCAGTTGTCCTATTGCTTCGTTCGTTCGTTCTCCACACAAACAAACACACACTCTCTCTCTCTCTGCAACTGGTCCCAACCCACTTTCCATTACTCAGTATCCAATCAAACTGTGTCGGCCTTGACATTGTTCACTCATTTGGGATCCTTACAAACAACACTTGAAGGGTTCTATGAAGCACTAATTCCAGAATAAACGAGGTAAAAGAAAAAAACACTCTAAACACCTGTTTTGTTGTTTTTACAAAGTTTGTAAACGCGCAAAGATTTAATCTTTATCCTAAATATTGTGTATATAGGCTTAAATACGGAGTAATATTAGTTTGTTTCGTGTGAGTGTCTGTGGGTATGGGCCTGTTTTCTTTTGTTTGAAACATGATGTCAAGGTTATCAAAGAGTCCCTTTTTGTGCTCTTCTGTTTTAGTACGAAGTGGTAGTCATGTGCACTTAAATGCACACTGATAGTATGAGTACTCGCACATTTATATTGTTGTATAATCTGTTTATGCTCTCGGGTTTAGTTTCTTGATGATGCTACTCTTTCGCGCTCGAATTAGTAGACTAAAGAACTTCCCTAGTTACAATTTACTAAATAGTTGGACTAACAGTTCTTGATTGACATTACTAGTGATATGAGCGTGGGGATTGTTGTTTAAGATTTTTCGAAAGATATACATACTAATAAGTACACAACCTCTCTATAAGCTTAAACTTTTAGATGAGGCGGCAGTTCAATTTGGTGAGCCAGGGCAAGAAGAGGTCTGGTGTTCAATCATGTTGTCACTCATTTATCGAAAAAATGTCACTTGACAGGCTTAGGAAAAAAGATAAGAGCTTGCACGCGAGGGGCGAGTCGTGAATGTCCCAATTTGGAGCTTTTAGATGAGACGGCAATTCAATAAAGAATAAATTAACTGAAGTTATAAATAATATAGATCTTAACAGGACACTTTGATCGTGTTTGGTGGCTTATCATGACCGTCGACACGACAGCTCCAAGTTACTGGTTGAACTGGAGGTTCTTGCTCTGTGCAATATGGATCTTCGTAGCTATTGTTGTTTCATCACTTTTGATATGGAAATATGAAAGACGTGGTAAATCCCAGAACCAAACAGACGGGGACCAATGGGAATTGAACGAGGGTGAAGCTTGGAGTACATGTTCGAAATCAGTCCATCCCATTTGGCTGCTTGCTTTCAGAATAACTGCTTTCGGTGCACTACTGGCAGTGATTCTTGCTGATGCCATCATCCATGGTGGTGGCATATTTATTTTTTACACTCAGTAAGACCTTACGCTTTATTTTCTTTTTGCTTTTCTCTTTTTGCGGGTTGCTCGCCAGAAATCCCAGTTTGAGAATTTGAGCAACTTTTATTTGTGTTACATGGTTTTCTTTTCTCACTCTTTTACTCTTAAAACAGGTGGACATTTACATTGGTCACTATCTATTTCGGGGTAAAAGCTGCTTTTGTCTACCTCTTTGTTTTACATTTTGAGAGGAATTGAGCAACACTGTGTGGATTGCAATCTGTCCCTTTTGTTTTAGAAGAACCAACAAATCACCCCTTGGGTTTGGTTTCATTTGTAAAATGTCCAATCCCATACTGCTTGAATAATCACATTCTGAAAAAGTCCATTTCGAATAGACTCTCGTAAGGTTTGAACAATTACAAAGACAGCCCCCTAATAATTGAGAAGCATTACAGGTAGACCTCATATGTTACATATCTTTAATGCTTTAGGTGTCTTATTCAAACAGTAAGCAATGTTTCTATAATTAAACCAAACCTCATGAAGAATAAATGTAATATTCCTGCAGAATATTCAATTATGTTGCTTAAATTTTACTTTTTATGTTCTCTTAACGTTCCCATTAGATACTTATATGTTGTGTCGGATTTTGTAGCTAGCATCTTCACTTTCCATTTATGGATGTCTGCGTTACCATCATGACATCGGCCCCAAAAAGGATTTTTCAATCGGAACAGAATTAGAACAAGGGTCCTATGCATCACGGACAGTTGGAGAGAATACGGCTGCAAACTTGAATCATCCCAACGAAACTAATTCCAGAACTGCTGAATCTTTTTGGGGACACGCCTTTCGAATACTTTTTCATGTAAGTATTCCTATCAGTTAAATTCTAAATGCTCTTAGAAATGGATTATTAGTCACCCTGACTGGAACTACGCCAGCGAAAAACTTGTGCTGTGGAATTTCAGTGATATTCAGTATAGATGAGCATAATAATTTCCTAAATTGGCCATATATGTGTAGCAGTTTTATCCCATCATTTGATGCTTGAGTTGTAACTGATCAAAATGACCAAAAACTATCAGTTTGTGTAATGAAGTACCTGTAACTTTATACCTCCTCCTTTTACTAATTTTGTAGGTCTGTGCTGGCGCTGTGGTGCTCACTGATTCCGTCTTTTGGCTGATACTATATCCATTTCTCTCTCCCGACAACTTCAGATTACATTTTGTGAGTATTATGTTTTTTATTCTAACCTTGTTTGATATTTATACTGTCTCAAGCAGTAGAGCAACAAGCCTACCTGAAGAAAATAATTTGTTCTCTCTTTGATTGTGCCTTCTAGTGTGTAGAATTTAGAAGTTGGTATGTCCTTCCAGTTTTTTGCTTAAACTGCTATATAAGAAAATCTGTCCATCTGATGCAAAAGCTCTGTTTAAAAGCATTTACTCCAAGAGCTGTTCACTGATAATCCAACCATCATCACCTGCAAACATATACATGTAATTATCTATATTTATTTGCTTGTTTATGATCAGGGCTGTGTGAAAATTATCTCCCCCCCGCCTTACCTTGTTTCCCTCTCGTTGAATTGACTGACTCATTTATAATTTCTGCAGTTGGCTGTTTGTGTGCACACTGTCAACGCTGTCTTCCTCCTTGGTGATGCAATTTTAAATAATCTGGTAATCTTTCTTTCTCTCGTCTTTTCTCTCTCCAAACAGATCCTTTATGACTACTTGAATCAAAATTATTTAATGGAATAATCTGCTTCAAACCAGCGGTTCTCCTTCTTTCGAGTTGCATATTTTGTTCTCTGGACAAGTGTATTTGTCGTTTTCCAGTGGATCATCCATGCTTTTATATCAATGAGGTAACTATTTTCTTCTGTCACTAACATTATCAGCCTTAATGCTTGCTACGTATTCAACAACTAGCTCGTGATTTACCGTGTAAATTCTATTTTGCTACAGTTGGCCTTATCCTTTTCTGGACTTGTCATCTACGTATGCTCCTGTATGGTAATATCCCAAATCTTCTTCCCTTTAATGCCACCTTTGGCTATTTCTGATACCAAGAGGGGAAGGGAAGGGAATAGTTACTTTTCTTAAGGTAGCTTATGAATAGTCTACTGTTATCAACTTAATCTGATGTCTGAATATTTTTTTTCAGGTACTTGGGAGTTGGTCTACTGCATTTGCCATGTTTTGGAGTCTTTACTCTCGTGTTCTGGATAAAACGGCGCTGTCTATCAAGATGACCTCTCAATGCTTTTGATTGCTGCGAATGCAGGCTAACCGACCGTACCCCTTCTCGACACCTTTGCCTGCAATTTGTTTTTGATGGAATTACCAAATGTAAGTTGGGTAGATTAGAGAGTAGATGAGAACAGTTTTTGTTTCTGCTTAGGTGAAGTTGATGGTTCGTTTCTCATGAGTTGTACATGCGTTAAATGACTTTTGTATTCCATTTGTATATCAAAAGTTTTGATTTGATATATGGGTTCTGTTCACTAAATATTAGAAACTTTTTATAGTTTTTGACAATTTTTCTACATGTTCTCATAACATCGTAAAAATAGTTGTTGTAATGAAACTGAAAAATACTTTATGGTTTGCTTTCAAGATGTCAACACAGAATTGGAGCCCGTGATATCTTTTGTTAGGACTTATATTAGTGGAAGTCCCCAGATAAGTTTCTCGGGACAGATAAAATAAATGTCATATAAAAAGTGTCCTAATATCTAACTTTCATTGTAGTGAGTTGACGATGGTAGTCGAAAAGAAGGTTTTCCGACTATGATAAAGTTGGAACGCTTTAGTCTCATATAAGGACAAAATAAACGGAACATGTGTATTCCATATGGTAATATTCATAGCCTGAAAAATCACTAATCTTCCCTTGCAAAGAAGCTCGCATTTAAAAACTCTGTTACAAATACTTCTACATGTCTAGAGACCAGAATCCCATAGTGACTTCAGTTCATTCCATAGTGACTTCAATTCATCAAATAATAGTCGCAACAACATGTCAACATTTTTAGCCAGAATTCAATAAACTTAACAAAAAAATATACTCATGCCTCATGCATATATTAGAAGGAAGGTTGTAAGGAGTCACGAATACCATCCAAGACGAGTAAGGAGCCGAAGAGTTCTTGAAAGGATTAAGACCATCAGTGCAACAACCAAGTTTGACATTACATGACTCAACTGCAAAATCTGGACGTTCGGCATTGAACGTTTTCGAGGCTTCACGAGATGCATGATGATTTACTTGATCATTGTCTTCCTGATATCTCAAATGCCACGTTATGTGTTCAGCGATGGTGCTTGACATATACAATCTGTGCAGTTAAGACGTTATTAGTAAATACCACAATCCTCATGTGCGACAAGTCTCTTTTAACTGTTATGTACTGCATACCTTTCCTCTTCATAATAGGGATTTGTAGTCCAGTTACGACTTTCATATTTCTTGTAAAAGAGAATACAATTGTTGACACACACATCAAATGTTCCATATCCAAGCCCTAATTTTCTCATGAATCTCTTCACATCATACATTGTATCAGGAAATCTATGTCGATCTGTACATTGTGAACATGTGTGTAAATGTATTGGACTAGAAGAACCATATGGCATCTTGTCGGGGAGAAATTAAGGTACCCATTTCAATGTTGTCGTTGGTTCCTGGTGTGTATAGACACCTCAGCTGCCCATAGCATTTTGAAAAACAAATTGTTCCTCACCATTTGACTCTTCCTGCTCCATATGATTATAATTTGTTTCTTCTACTCGCCACCAAATGTATAATCAATCATATCTTTGTACAAACCTCCTACATCATCCCGAGCAAAGGACTCCCCTATGTACGCGCGACTAGGTGCTACATAGTTATTGTTTGTCTGGCCATGTACTTCCCATATGTAACACTGAGGAGTAAAACTCCACTTATAAAGATGTCCTTAAATGCCCCCCCTCTCCCTATTTTTACTGTGACCTTACATTATGCACAGACACTTAGCTTTTCCACGGTTCAACAAATGAGTTTGAGAAATTTCAAATTCTAAAGATCTGTTAAGACCATCTTCAAAATGAGCATTCAAATACCTGGTATCACCGAGTCTATTATACATCCAATGTCGATCTTTGTTTGTTACACTTTGTACAAAGGGATTTTCATATGATCATTTCTTTATTGATGTTTTTTGTAGTGTACGCGTATCTTTGTAAGTTTTATGCATTTTTTTCTCTACTTTGCACAAAAACATATAAGGAGCTTGACGCATAGATTTTTCATAATATCTAATTCAGCAGGTGAATGAAGAGAGACAAAACTTGAGAACCAAAAGTACCCGCATAAGTAGGATAGTATACGTTTAGCTAGGGAGGTCCTATTGCTTCGCTCTCTCTCTCTACCCTACGGTTTTTATTTTCCATTTTTCATAGATTTTTTCTCATATGGGAACCTTATAGGTTACAACAACAGACTTGAAGGATGCCATGAGACTCTAGTTTCAGGATTAACGAGGTATAAGCTTACATACGGAATTTTTTTTTTGTTTGTTGAATGCATGTTGAAGAAAAATTATATCACGCAGTCGCTGCATGATTACGTGGTGCAACATGTGATTGAGATTATAAATATTTTTGAAATCACATAGCATTAACTCCTCATCGCCTTATTCTAATCATGCATTTACGCTAATAATCTTCTGTCTTGAGGGGTTTATGGCGCGATGGTACGGGGCAATTTCTTGAAACATATTAAAGTTATGTTTTTTTCTCTTTTTGTGCCCTTATATTTTAGTAGGAAGAGGTAGTCAGCTGCATTTGACGCGCTGATAGTAGGGTAAACGACGTCGCTCGTTAAGTTAGACTCAATAGCTGGACTAGCAGTTCTTGAGTCTTTTTGATGTTTCTAGTGATATTCTGTGAACTAGGGGATTGTTATTTTAAACTGTTGAAAGATATACAAAATAATAAGTGCTCAACATCTCTATAAGCTTAAACCTTTTAGATGAGGCGGCAGTTCAATTTGGTATCAGAGTCAGACTAAGAAGAGGTGTGGTAGTCAATCTTTGTTGTCGCTCATTTTTCAAAATAAAAAAGAAAAATTTAAAAGGCCGCGTGATAGACTTAGGAAAAAAGATAACAGCTTGCATGCGAGGGAACATGTTGAAATATATATGTATAGTAATAAATGTCCGACCTCTCTTCCAATTCTTTTCGGAGCTTTTAGATGCGACGAATATTAGACAAAGAATAAATTAACTGAAGTTATTAACAACAGAGATCTTAACAGGAAACTTTGATCGTGTTTGGTGGCTTGTCATGACAGACGGCAACACGACAGTCCCGAGTTACTGGTTGAACTGGAGGCTCTTGCTCAGTGCATTATGGCTCATTGTAGTTTTTGTACCTTCATCACTTGTTATATGGAAATATGAAGGACGTGATAAATCGCAGAAGCGAACAAACGGGAATCAACGGAATGAAGCTTGGGGAACATGTTCAAAATCAGTCCATCCCATTTGGCTGCTTGCTTACAGGCTAATTGCTTTCAGTGCACTACTGGCATTGCTTCTTGCTGATGCCATCATTGATGGTGTTACTGTATTTGTTTTTTACGCTCAGTAAGACCTTGCAGTTTCCTTTTCGTTTTTCGGTTATAGTTTGCTCGCTCAATTTGAGCAATTTGAGCAATTTCCGTTTTCTCTACATGATTTTCTTTTCTCACTCTTTTAATCTTCAACAGGTGGACATTTACATTAGTCACTATCTTTTTTGCGGTAAGAGTTGCTATTGGGTACCTCTTTGTTTTAAACTATCTATTACATGTGTACTCTAATCTTTCCCTTTTGCTTTAGAAGAACAGTAAAACACACCTGAGTTGGTTACAGAAACATCTCATCTCATACTGCATGAATAATTACATGAATTTGGAAAGACATTTCAAATAGACTCTGTAAAGGTTTGAATAATTACAAAGATACTCACTAAGTTTTTTAGAAACATTACAGACAGACGTCATATTTTTATGGTTTTTGAAGCTTCAAGCATCGTATTCAAACAGTAAGCAATGTTTTTGTAGTTAGAATAAACCTCATGGAGAATAAATGTACTTGTTCGTATAGAAAATTCTATGGTGTTACCTATGCCATCTTTGTAGCCTAAATTTTACTTTCTGAGTTAGCTTGTGGTTATCATCAGATTTTGATACGTTATGCTGGATTTCGTAGGTAGCATCTTCACTTTCAATTCATGGATGTCTTCGTTACAAACGTGACAGCGTTCCAAAAAAGGATAATACTATTGGAGCAGATTCAGAACATGGCTCCTCTGCATCACAGAAAGTTGGAGAGAACGCAGATATTCCTAAGATGACTGAAGACTTGAATCTTCCTACCGAGTCTTGTTGCACAACTGCTGAATCATTTTGGGGATACGTCTTTCGAATAACTTTTCATGTAAGTATGCCTATCAGTTGAATTCTAAATGCTCCTAGAAATGGCTTATTAGTCACCGTGATTGGAACTACATCAACCAAAAGATTTTGTGCTGCGGATTCGGTATAGATGAACATTGGCATTGATTGCTATGTAAATCATCCATATGTGTGACATTTACACCAATCATTTGATGCTTGAATAATATCTGACGAAAGTAACTAGAAACTATCGATTTTTGTGATAAGGTACCTCTGTCTTGATTGTGGAATATCATTGAGAAATAGGAATCCGCGTTATCAAAGGATTTCCTGCGAATATTTCTAGTCACTTAATATCTCCTCCTATTTTCTACTGGCTGCAGATTTGCGCTGGGGCTGTGGTGCTCACTGATTGCGTCTTTTGGATGTTATTATATCCATTTCTCACTCCTGATAATTACCAATTATATTTTGTGAGTCTAAAGTCTTCAATTCTAATCTTGTTTGATATTATTTACACCATCTCATGCAGTATAACGACAAACTTATTCTCTCTCTGCATGTGCCTTCTATTGTTTCCCGTATGTAAAATTTAGAAGTTGGTATAATGTTGATGTCCTCTGATTTCTTGCTTATACAGTAATATATGAGATCTGTGTATCTGATGCAAAAGATCTGCTCAAAAGCACCTAAATCATAGAGTAGTTCACTGATAAATCAACCACCATTAAATGTGTGTATATATATGTATATATACACACACACAGTTAATCTTACGTATTTGCTTGTTTGTGATCAGAGATGTGTAAAAATTATCTGACACCACGACTTACCTTGATCCCCTCTCGTTGAATTGACACGGTAATGATTTCTGCAGTTGTCTTTTTGTATGCACTCTGTCAATGCGGTGTTCCTCCTTGGTGATGCCCTTTTAAATAATCTGGTAATCTTTCTTTCTTCTCTTCAAACAAATCCTTTTTGGCTACATGTATTTGAAATTACTTAATGGAATTATCTGCTTCTATCAGCGGCCCTCCTTCTTTCGAGTTGTATATTTTGTTCTATGGACAACTATATTCGTTGTTTTCCAGTGGATCTTCCATGCTATTACCTGGACCGGGTAAATAATTTCTTTCTGTCACTCGCATCATTGGCATCAATACTTGTTAACTATCAATGCTAGCTGTTAATTTACCGTGTAAATTTTATTTTGCTACAGTTGGCCTTATACTTTTCTGGACATATCATCTCCATATGCTCCTGCGTGGTATGTACTAAATCTTGTTCCCTTTAATGGTGCCTTTGGCTATTTCTGATACCAAGATGGGAAGGGAAAGGGAAAGTTTAAGATTAGTCCGCTGTTATCGACTTACTCTGTTGTCTGAACAAACTTTTCAGGTACCTAGGAGTTACCCTATTGCATTTGCCATGTTATGTAGTCTTTACTCTCGTGTTCTGGATAAAACGAAGTTGTCAATCAAGAGCTGCGAATGCAAGCTAACAATCCATACAGCTTCTCGACGCCTTTGCCTTGGACTTTTTAAATGGAATTACCCATTGTAAGTTGACATGAGAGAGTTTAGAGAGTAGATGAGAACGGCTATTGTTTCCACTAAGTTGTGGTTGATGGCTCTTTTCTGATGCACATTGTACTTGCATCTATAGATTTTTATTTTATTTTATCCTTGCAGTGCCTGGATTTGCTAAGTATTAGGAACTTTTCAACATTTTTCAACAACTTTTCGGCATATTAAAAGCCGCCAAAATTGTTGATGTAATAAACTTGCTTACTTATAGTTATATGTTTCATTTCCACAATACTAAAAAATAAACATTTTAATATTTTTTTTATCCTTTTGTTCTTACACTTGTCAACAAGACAGAGGCATGAAAAACTTAAACATAAAACTTAAAACAGGGATGACCAATTTACACTCTCTAAAGTTTGGTCTTATTGCAGGAACATCATACATTAAGATGACAAAATAGACACTACTTAAAGTTTAAAGTTTAGATACACCGTTCATCATACTAGATATCAACCTCCTAAGGTCTGGAGAGCATTATGAAGGAACTTAATTTTATACAGTTTGATGTATTGAGAGTGTATAAACTTTTAAACAATGTAAAATATTTGTAACCACACCAAACCACGGGGGCGTAGATGTAAGTATCCCTTAAAAATATATTTAAAGATGAAATGAACCCCAATGCGATTAGTCGGCTCGGGAGCGATTTTAACAGCCAAAGAAAGAAGAAATAGTTTCAAGCAACTATTGTGTAATTGGAATGGAATTATCATTAAGTAATTTTAAAAATATTTTAATCTCAATCATTGGTAGTACCACGTACTCAAAAGCAACACTGGCATAAAATAATTTCCAAAGAAAGCAGACGATAACAGAAGTTGGGAATCAGGATACGATACAATTCCTGCTGGTCCTAACCTTTGGGATGTTGATGCAACTTACAAACTGTAGCAGCTAAAAAGAAAATAAAAACATACATGCACCAAATGGGAGGGAACTACTGTTTGAAAACCAATCAAGCATCATAAGATCCAACTTCTCAACTGAAATCAACAATTCAAGCACAAACTATAAAGGCAACAGAAATTAGACACCGTCACAAAGGATCCAAGTATAGCCAACATTTTGAATTAATGATTCCAATAGTTGAGATTTAAAACACATCACAACAATACCTCTTAAACTTCCTAATTCCTGCCTCCTTGCACAATTCGACACCTTACCTTCGCCAACAGGATTAAGCAATGAGTGAAATTGCAGCAAAATACACAACTCTTCATGCCCATTTAGCCTATGGTACTAAGCTTTGACATACTCTCTTATAAACTGCTCTAACTGAGAGATTTCACTGGTCAAACCGGACGCTTCTGCAACAGTAACTTTGTTCTGGCACTGAGAAAATGCAAAAGCTTCTCCAGGCACTCCTAAGGTATATTCACTAGCAATATCTGCTGAAGACAATGCAGTTCTTGATGCACGGAGCTTGTCACTGAGCCAAAAAAACCCAGAAGATTATTCAAAATGCAAAATAAAGGGAAGAAAAGTTTTACGAACAAATGCGACATGATGCAAAAACTCTCACATTTCCTTCTCCAGCTGCTTCCTGATGAAATCCTTGGTATGTGCTGTCACCTTATCCACCTTGTTGCACAAGAGAAGTAGTGGAATCCTTTTCTTCACAACAGGTGCCTTGGTCAAAATATCGTACAAGTACCTTCACCCGAAAAAAGAAATATTATATTTAGTGCTAAACTTTCAAGATTGAAGCTCGAAGGCATGCATATTCATGTCCACCCAGAAAATCAATATTGCACATACTCAGAAGCAGCACGGACATTCGGTAAAAATTCCACAGCATCCACTACAAAAACTATTCCAGCAGCTTGAGGCAAGAACTCATCTAATTTAGGTCGAAGTCGTGAATGCCCAGGAACATCAACTATGTGAACAGGCTTTATTTTGCTCTTCTGCAAGTCAAAATAATAGAGTCAATTCAATAGAATTAAAATACTTAAGTCTCGCATGACAACAAACACAGAGACATACAATTAGGATAAACAGCAGCCCACAGACGATTAATATTTCATATACCCTCCACTAGTAAAGCACGTTGGACAGACTGCCGATTGTATACATTTCAGAAAACGAGTAAAATTACCTTACTCGTCTCAGAGTGTAGCGCGAAAGTCCCTTCATTTGGTTCCATTGATGTCACAGTACCCTGATGGGAGGAGCCATCGCGAAGCTACGGCAGGCAACATATTAGACAAAAAAATGGCCAAAACGAGGGAACATAACATTAATTTAAGTAGTCCACCCAAACTATGCAACACTTCTGCCTTAAAAAATTTAA
This sequence comes from Misopates orontium, assembly GCA_946800315.1. Classification (NCBI taxonomy): domain Eukaryota; kingdom Viridiplantae; phylum Streptophyta; class Magnoliopsida; order Lamiales; family Plantaginaceae; genus Misopates; species Misopates orontium. The sequence continues at coordinate 19,590,835 of OX326952.1, read as the reverse complement.
GCTATTCTTCTCAGTGCTTACCTGATAAAAAAGAACGGTTTTGCCACTTCCGCCAAGCCCAGTTAGTAAAATGGTATTAGATGATCTACGCTTGAAAAGACGAACTGCAAAGATAAATAGTATCAGATGATCTATGTCTCAACCCAATATAATCACCTACGTAAACATAACATGCCACACTCCGAACCAAAAGAGCAAAGAAAACAACACCATCCCTGCAGAACTTACTCGACATTATCGTTATCAAGCTGTCTAAAACAATCTTATCCCAACCAGAGCAATGTAATTGTTTTCTAGTGAATTATCAAAACAATGACTTAAACACCATAGTCGACGACGTATATCAATCAAAAGGAATATTATAAACACATCAATGGCAACAACACAAACAGTTTTATTAAGTCTCAGCTTATTACTTACTGATTAAGAAGAGAAAGATGGTGAACAGAACAACTCCAATTGCGGCGTAGAGCTGCTCAGGCGGGATTTGGTCAACGAATTGACGAGCTTCGGTCAAAATCTGCTGCAATTGGATCTTCAATTCCTCCACCTTCTCTTTGTCCATCGCTTCAACCTGCATTGTTCGGTGAAATTGCAATTCGACCCATATTATTACACATCAAATGAAGGAAAAACAATGAACGATGACTCGAGATTTACCTGGAGGAGTGAGAATCCTTTTTCCGATTGAAAAAGATGAACCCTAATTTTATATTGTCGTGAAGAAGAAGAAGAGATCTATCGGGTTATGAATTATGTTGATGGGTTAATGATCCAACTTCTGTCGACCCGCTAAACCGGGTGAAAATGGTAAAAAAACCGGATCCAACTTAACTCGACCCGTTAGCCCCGGAGAAATGTTAACATTAATTTATTTTATTTTAAAATGCCATTTGCAACATCAACTAACATCTATAAAATGAAGGGAGATAATATCACTCATACTCCTGAGGGTTACTATTCAAATTATAAAGTGTCTTTTTTTTATAGGAAAATTATAAAGTGTCTTTGATATGTACTTAATGTAGAATTATATTTTAGCACTAATTTTCATAATTAGTATGAATATTGTATTTCTACATATTAAGATTTAAAATCAAATATACTTAAAAAGAATTCAAAGGATGTATGCAGTAAAAATATTAAAAAGGAAAACATCTTATATATATTGACATAAGAATTTAGAACTTATTGTTTAAAATGTACATGTTTTGAGATAAAAATTTCGAAGTTTGTGAAAAATAAAACAATAAAATATAGTCAAATAATATATCCAGAAAAATTTAATATTTTTAGATATGTACTTTATTTTTAGTTTTAGTTTTATTTTAATTTTTAAATTTTAATTTGCTTGTTATAGAAGTTTTTTTCAAATACATGTATTGAAAAATATAAATCAAATTCCCAATATTTACTCAAAAGTATTATTTTTATTTTCTTTCTTTTTTTATTTTTATTTGAATGGCAAATGGCTGCATTATGTCTTACAAGGTGGTTGACCAAGGGCAAAAAAGGTATAATAGAGCTATTTGATATGTTGGTGCAAACTTCAGGGGGTGTAACTGATATTATTGAAACCTCGAGGGAGGTTTCTGATATTACGCCAAACCTCAGGGGGTTTAGTAATATTATCCCTAAAACGAATTGTCACCTAAACAAGCAATAGGTTTTGTAACAGTAAAAATATCAAGTTTGTGGAGAGAATTGCTTTTAGTCGTTGGAGGCCGCAATTACAATAATATTCTTCTTTGCCTTCTAGAAACACCTCAATCAAACCATCTTTCACATTATAAAATTATTTTTCATACTGTAATTTGACACGATTTTCATTAATTTGCCTACTATAGTTGGACACGTTCTTTACATTAGGTAATCCGTTGCTGAAAAAGTACGTGCTAACATCCCCTGACCCCAAATTTGGGGATCTTGACCCACGTTAACACTTGATGAGTGTGTAAAAATAATCATTCATAAATATCACAGTTTTTCTTATTTAATTATATATTCTTGATTGTTATGTGGTATTTTTATGTTTGTTTTCATGTTTTGTAGATTAGAGGTTAACTTAGAAAGAAGGAGCAAATCTTTAAAAATTCACTGGCACTTGTGCAGAACGAATTATGAGGCAAGCAAAATATCGTTGGAAAGCTAAAGATGTCTAGTTTTCAACGCAAAAAGTGGTTGCAATTTCGACATTGATAGGGTGAGTTATGACCGAAACAATGAAGCCGCGCGAAGGTGAAATCTTGCTGCCAAATACACGCGATTTTCATTTGTTGGATAAAAAAGAAGATGGATGAACAAAATCTCACCAAAACAATCATATCCTATTCATTGGTCAAAAAGCAAGTCTTATGGTCAAGATGTGGTCTTCAAAACATGAATTATTTGGTTAATGTCAAAGATCATGATAAAAGGTGTTCAAGCACACTATGAGAGACTAGCTAGTTTCTATCTATTAGATTAAAATTGAGATGGAAGATCAAGATGCAATTTTGTGGTTTTTGTTCTCCTATAAATAGAAGCCAAAATTCCTTTATTTGAACACACCCCTCTTCTCACTACTCATCTCTCTAAGTAATAGTTTCTTTTTAGTTATAGTTTTAGCAAGTAGTTTGTAATGACATCTTTAGAGTTCTACATGGGAGTCACTTTAGAGTTCTAGCTAATGACATCTTTTTGGTGTTCTTTCCGAAGTACTTGAAGGTTTTGATCAAATGCGATGGCAAGTTTGAAAAATTGAGCCTATTTTTCTATTTTAGTAATTCTAAAGAACCAAATGAAGTAATTTTGAAAGGCCAAAAGTAGAATTTTGTCGTTTTTTTCAAATATAATAATACTCCAAAACATTCAAACGTACTAAAGCTGATGAAACGACAACAAAAAATCAACTTGCAACTTAGAGAGGTAAATTCAGTTTACCCTTAAATAAGGAAGGCTTTCTCACTTCCTTTGAAAGAAGAAATTATACTAAATAACCTAAACTTTTCAATTTGGACGACCTTACTTCTTAACTAAAAAATATTCTCCCCCAACTACCTAACTAATTGATTTTATTCACTTTACCAATTAACATTTTTCCTTTAAGAACAAGAACAAACACATTGACATCGTATATCTCGAGAAGGAGGAAGATCGGCTGCATGCGTTTATAAAAGTTGAGAAGATTTTTAAAAGGGTAGAAATAAATTAAGTAGGCTGCCCAAAATGGACTATGATTTGCTATGCTATGAGTTAAGGTCAGAATCCATTATGGAACATAAAAATTCTCACTTTTGTACCATCACGGACCAAGAAATATACATTTCAGTTATAATACGCTGAAAATGGGCGAAGAGTGTTATCATGCCTAACAAGAAAGTCGCATTTTAGCTTGAAAGTCAAGTGTGTAAAAAGTTAAGATATAATTTGATTTTTATTTGTTCTATTATGGTCGTGTCACGTGAGTTGAAAAAAATTGATCATAAATCAATATACAGTTACTTATATAACTAGTTTGTGATGGCAAATAAGATTGGTCTTCAGCTCTGTTAATATAATGTACTCCTCTCGGTTTTCTTTTTGTAATCTCTTTATTTAAATCTTAAGTGCCTAATTCCTACTTCTTATATCTTATCGAATAAAACTAATATTATATGATATGACATTCTTAAAAATTAAGACAATCCAATAACCACCTCCAAAAAGACATTAATAGTATAGAAGCACGTAGATGCGGCATATATTTGCTTGTCAGTCAAATACTTCATGTGAGACTGAATTAGGTCACTCGAAATAACGATTCAATCTTGTTAGGAGTAATCTGCTCTCTGAGCACTTTATTCAAGGATGTCGGAGTCTATTTTCGTGTAAATCATCTTATACTTAAGTTGACCAATTAGAACTTAAAGTTGTTGGTGATCAAATACTCAAAACATCAAACAACTCAAAATGGTTAACAGTCAAACAGTTATACTTTAGATAATTTGGGGTAAATATAACACACATCTTTTTGTGCATGGTACGAAGTATTTATAGGTGATTAATTCCGATAATCTGGATAGGTGATCTGAGACTCATTCTTGTTACGTGACATGTGTCACGTGGTTGTAAATGGTTGGTTGGAGTCTGAGGCACGATCGATAGGTTGGACGATCATGCACATAAGCTGAGCGATCACTGACTAATTGATCCTAAACTACGATCAATTGTTCGTCTACCCGCTCGATCGATCATAGTCCGCCTTGTGATGATTGCTTTCTCGTCTTACACGTGGAACCCTGACAATTAGTCACGTGCTCTATTCAAATATGACACATCGCATGTGAAATTATACCTACATAGAAAAATTAAACAAAAATTGATAGCTAAAAACTATTACCTATCTTGATTCTTGTGTATCCGGTAATTATACCGTGCATTATCTTCTTGCATCACATGTTGAATAAGGTTTTATTACATCAACAATAACGGGCCAACTCGCAATCTGTGACTGCCTCAACTTATTAAATGCTTTTAGTTAATTACTAAGTTTGAGTCCATTGACAAGTAACTCTTTTGAACATAATAATAAATAAAAAAATCCACACGAAACAATTGAAGGAATATAATAAACAAACAAATAAATTCTTACCAACCAAAGAGTGCAACTGAAGTTCCACATTTTGGACCATTTGGTATAAATGTTTGGCTATTTGGCACATACTGTTTGTTTGTTCCAGATGGGTTAGGTAGATCTGTTGTTCATCGTGCACTACACAAAATCAACAATCTCCCGCTAAAATACAACGTAGTAACATATATTATTTTATTGTTGCATCGCACCGAATCATTAACTCTCCACAACTATAAATAAAAGGGTCCCAAGATTCAATCTTGGTAGCTAAAAAAAAATTCCCATCTGTGTGTGTCTCTCTGCGCTCATCCCTGATATTCTCCGCTTTGAAAAAGTATGTAAAGATCTCAACTTTATCTGTTATTCTTGCATTTATTGTGTTTGTGTTATCGTTATGGTACATTGTGTTTAAGTTTTGTGATTTAATTAGATCTTGCATCGTTTTTATTGGTGGGTTGTTGATTTGATTTGATCTGGAAAAATGGGATCTGGGGTTTTTTTTTTTCTTATGGTGTTGTTTTGAATGTTGAGATCAGGTTTTGATTGATAAGAAATGGCGAGGAAGAAGATCAGAGAGTATGATTCGAAGAGGTTGTTGAAGGAGCATTTCAAGAGGATTGGTGGGTCTGAATTGGAAATCAAATCTGCTCAAGTGAGTTTTGATTTTGGTACCCAAAATTGTTTGATTGTTGTTTATGGGATTTTTATCACTTTGTTGTTCATTTGAAAGTTTGACAATTTGGTTTAGTTTTATGTGATTATTGTTGATTAGAGATTCTGTAAATTTTTGAAGAGCTTGATGGTTCTTTAGTAGTTGTCGTTTTGGTGAGAAACAGATCGGAGTTTGGTTAACGTCTTGAAAGAAAAAAGAAGCGTGCCGTTATTATGTTTTGAGTGATGGGGGTTGTTAGCCTAATCTGTTTTTAGTTTGCTAATTGGTTTGGATTAATTTTAGATGGCTATGGGACACATGTCTGAGCTGTAAAGCAAAATCATATAATGTATTTGGTTGATAGAAATCGATGCGATTGAATTGTTATGATCCGTGATTTTTCGTTGGCATTCGTTAAACTTCTTGTTCTGCAAAGGAAAATAAATTTCTCAATGAGCAAGAGAAGCCTAAAGATTGTGTGTTTAAAAGGTTACATGTATATAGTTACTAACAAGGTCTACAGATTTGAACAGAACGATATCTTTTTTCTATATTGACCTTTTCCTGTTAGAATCCAGATGAAACTGCTCTAACTGGGCACATCTTATATAATGAAAAATCACATCATTTCCTCGAAAAATATGTCATGATCTGAAAATTTTCAGCCTAATCCCAGGATCGATACATCACACTTTTGTAGGAACTTTTGACAAACAGATAGATTAGATGCAATGAATAATCAACAAGTAGCAAATAAGTTAACTCCAAGAAAAAGAATCAGCTCACCATACCCCGAGCCATTATATACATGTTCTTCTAATTTTTGGTATTTAAGAATGGCTGAAGGGAACAAGCTCTCAAAATATTACCATGACTACTTGACATTCATGTGGATCCAGAGTGTTAACCTTTAAATGGCCTGCAATATGCCTTAAATTGTATTAATGTTCAATAACCATAAATTTGTCTATGATGGTTCAGGTCACGGAGTCTACTGATTTCAATGAACTAGTCGATAAGGAACCTTGGCTCTCATCCACAAAACTGGTTGTTAAACCAGATATGCTATTCGGAAAGCGTGGAAAAAGTGGTCTTGTTGCTTTGAACCTAGATTTGGCTGGAGTTGCTACTTTTGTGAAAGAGCGCCTTGGCAAAGAGGTACTTGCTTATATCATTTCATTATTTGTTTCATACTATAACTTGCAATTCTGTAACCAATAACAATGAATCATTACATATTTACACACACATGGTTGAAATATTGCAGTTATTTGATTAAGTCTTCTGTGGATGTAATTCCTAAAAACAGGTAGAGATGGGTGGATGCAAGGGCCCCATTACTACATTCATTGTCGAACCTTTTGTTCCACATAATGAGGAATTCTACCTAAACATTGTGTCTGAGAGGCTCGGTTGTAGTGTTAGCTTTTCAGAATGTGGAGGAATTGATATCGAAGAAAACTGGGACAAGGTACATACACAAACAAAATTTATTCTGTCGTTTGTATTGATCATATAAATCTGTCATAATTCTTGATCAAATTCTGAGGTATCTTTTCTATTGTACACAGGTAAAGACTATCTTTCTACCAACAGGTACATCCTTTTCATCAGAGATATGTGCCCCACTTGTGGCTACTCTTCCCTTGGAGGTAAATTTATTAAAAATCAGAATGTTATAATATGTATTCTCATTTTTTAGCACTGCTGGAGTTCAATGAATCTCATTCTGAATTTCTGCGTGCATCAAACTTAAATAAATAGAGAAAACTTCTTACCACTATTGATGTGTATGGTGCAGGTTAAAACTGTGATTGAGGAGTTCATCAAAGTTGTCTATGCTTTATTTACAGGTATATTAAACTCTTTACCAAAAGTTGAACTTCCATTTGGTGTTAATGTTTTCTGGATTTATCAATTGTTACTATATTTTATTTCTGTCAGACTTGGACTTCACTTTTCTTGAGATGAATCCTTTCACCCTCGTTGATGGAAAGCCTTATCCGTTGGACATGAGAGGCGAGCTCGATGATACTGCTGCATTTAAGAACTTCAAAAAGTAATATCTTGGTTTTTGTTTTTCTATTTCAGTTTCATTTTTCACTATTGTCCATCTAAATATGTAGAACTAGGCATATATGTTACTGTTTCATAGTTTCTTACATGACTTTGATTTTGCAGATGGGGAAATCTTGAATTCCCAATGCCATTTGGAAGAGTTATGAGTGCTACAGAAAGCTTTATTCATGGGCTTGATGAAAAGGTATTGAAAAGATGCTTCTAACCTTTGTCTAGTGCAGTTTGATTCGTTCTTAGTCTTGCACACAAGGGAGATGGGAACATTGATAATTCAGCATCCACATACTATATATGGTTTATTGAATATTTGACACACTGATATCCAAATCCATAAACTAAGAAATACCTTATCATGGTGTCTATTACTAATGTCATATTATGAAGTTCTAAATGAAACCTCACTTAGAATATGACTAAAAACCGGAAGAATATTTTCTCTTTACTCTTATATATCATGCAATCTCCGTTTGAAATTAGACACCAAAGCTTAAATATGGTTCTTGCTATTGTTATTTGCAGACTAGTGCATCTCTGAAGTTCACTGTCTTGAACCCCAAAGGACGTATTTGGACTATGGTTGCTGGAGGAGGTGCAAGTGTCATCTATGCCGACACCGTATGTCTTTAATGTTCTCGATGCACTAAGAATACCACAATTCTTCAAAAGAAACATTCCACTGTTTGTAATTTAGTTTCACATAGTCTTTTGTGTCTGGCAATAGGTTGGAGATCTCGGCTATGCTTCTGAGCTTGGGAACTATGCAGAATACAGTGGTGCTCCAAATGAAGAGGAGGTCTTGCAGTATGCCAGAGTTGTTATTGACGTAGGAATTATATTGTTTTACTGAATTTACACATTGCAACTGTTGCTCTCTGCATCTAACAAAAAGAAGGAAAAACTAAATCTACACCAGATGAAGTTTGGTCTGATTACAGATACCTCCCTTAAAGTTTGAATAGTTATAGACACCCCGAGGGTGATGCATGCATTTGACTCCTTAGTTCCCTCCCCCTCCTATTTTTGATACCAAACGGACCCGTGTTAGTTTCACCAAAATTGTTATCTCATGGAGTTTATGCAATTAGATCCAAACTAAAAACTACTGTGTTTGTTAACAGTGTGCCACTTCTGACCCTGATGGTCGAAAGAGAGCCCTCGTAATAGGAGGTGGAATAGCCAACTTCACCGACGTTGCTGCCACATTCAATGGCATCATTCGGGCTCTGAAAGAAAAGGTACCAATTGTTCAATGGCTATTGATTCCATAATCCATATACACTTTTTTCATTAAAAGCTGGGGTCTAAATTATTCCTATTCTTGTAACAGGAGTCGAAGCTTAAGGCCGCAAGGATGCATTTGTACGTGAGAAGAGGAGGTCCAAATTACCAGAGGGGCCTCGCAAGAATGAGAACTCTTGCTGAAGAAATCGGCCTCCCTATCGAGGTACTTATCATATTAACATGTTGTAACCTTAAAATTCATTTCTTAGGTATATCAAGTGGTAATAGAGTAAAACCTTTCTGTTAAGTCTAGCAGGCAAATAACTCAATGTGAAAAAAAATAAAAAAATAGAGTCAAATAACTCACATGTTAATTGTGAAATGATAGCATATTGTTCACCTAATCAGGTTGTTCATGTATTGGAAGCGAAAAAATTGCTCCTTAACAAAAATTAGTAAAAAATAAATTACTGAACTTTTTTTTTTTTGCTTGCTAATTCTTGTAATTTAAGCTCTGGTTTTAGAACTTTGGATTATAGATCCAATAATAAAGGTATAGTCTTCTCAGTATAAGAGTAAAAGTCTTTTTAGACGTTAAAAACGTAAGCCACTTCCATTTTCCCGCCAGTAAAATCAACTAGTGATGTACAAAAGTATATAGGGAGATTTTTGCCTTTCATTTTTTTTCCGTATGGAACTTGTTTGCCTATTATGCATAACAAATCGATGTTCTTCGCCACAATCCCTAAACAATATTGTTCGGTTGTTTGTGATATAGGTGTATGGACCTGAAGCAACCATGACAGGCATATGCAAGCAAGCTATTGACTGCATCAGTGCAGCTGCATGAAGTTCGCATTGATGATTTTTAGCCTATTTGTCTTCCTATTTGGTTTCTTTGCATTTAGTCTAATGTTCCTCTCAGTGTCTTCTTCAAGGACTTAAGATTTTGTTTTTTGTTTGTTGACATAAAAGAAGGATTCTCATTGACTGCAATTTACGAATGGATCCAAGTTTTCGTCCTAAGGAATTCTTAGCCCTTTTTAGAGTGTAGACCATTCATTCACCCTCCCCTGGATTCTCTTTGACTCCAAATATCAGTCCATTTAAGGATAATATGTTTATTCTTACATTATTACAATAACATTGTCCAAAGTTTAAAAGACATTAAATATATATAAGTGCTTTGAAGGTCGGATAATTATATAGGCACCCTGAAGTGTAGACATTTATAACAGATGAGAGTGTTTTTGCAACTATTCAAGTCACTTAGTCACGTGAAAAGTCTTTGCAGTTGTATAAAGGGTTAAAGACAGCAAACTCCCAACATGTGCCACGTTTACGACTTGACATGTAAACTAAAAAATAGATTTCAGTTAACCTCTCCAATGCTTCAAAAATATGCGACTTGCCCTCGGTCAATTTTTTGGTGGAATCTTATACCAAAATTTGACTGAGTAAACATATAGTTTATTTTGATTTAACCCTAATCTAACTAACAAAATCATCTTTTCACTTCAATTTTTGTTACATATTTCTAAATTTTCAAACCTTAAATTTCACTAATTATTCTTTGAGCCCCGGTTTCGGGAATTGAGATGAAATTGATGGAAAAGGAGGTTATTTAGTGAAGCTAATGTTAAATCAAGATGAGCCACATGTCAGCGACTCAAAATACGATGGAAACAAACTTTCTCACTGCAAGATTTCGTCGAAAAGTTGATCGAGGCAGTTTGCAACGTCTAGAAAAAGGTTTGGGGTTTAGTCGTAACATTTTCTTAGTTTAGAGGGACAAGTTGCAAAACGTGACATATGTTGGGGGTTTGATGCTTCTTACTCTTTATAAAACTTCATGCCCCGTAAGTGTGACTATCCATCTGTTTAAATACTAATCAGGTGTTAGCAAATTCCACCAAAAAAATTAAAAATCAAACATTTTGATTGAAAAGATTTCTAACACCATCTAACTTCCTTGAGTTTCGTTGTGATGCGCTTATTCTTAGAAACTGCCTCTATATAATTGTTTGATGAAACAGGGGAGTGCTAGTATAAAAGTGTAGAACTCTAATTTATGATTTTCAAATGCAAGTTATTTTATATTTCTCATTCAAGTTGCTTGTTTTTTAGTTTCACGATAAAAAAATGTTTAGAACTCTAATTAATGATTTTCAAATACAAGTACTTTTATATTTCCCATTCAAGTTGCTCATGAGTTATACAATAAGAAAGTATTGACCTGAGATTTACAAATATATACAAGTCGTTTTCTATTTCCCATTCAAGTTGTTTGTTAGTTTTACAATATAAAAGTATTGAACTCTGATTTATGATTTTCAAATACAAGTCGTTTTATATTCCCATTCAAGTTGCATGTTAGTTTTTACAATATAAAAGTATAGATCTCTGATTTATGATTTTCAAATACAAGTCGTTCTATATTCCCGTTCAAGTTGCTCGTTAGTTTTACAATATAAAATATAGTCAAACACGAGTCGTTTTATATTTTCCCATTCAAGTTGCATGTTAGTTTTACATTATAAAAGTATAGAACACTAATTTAAGATTTTTAACTACAAGTCGTGTTATATTTCTCTTTAGTTTTGGATACTCTTTCCTTTCGTTGGAATGGTCAGGTCATAAGCTATCATTTCCAATCCCGTTGAGATCTCTCGATTGGATTTGTGATTATTTAACAAAGAAGCCGCATTGGCAAAATAATGTAAAAGATTTGGCCATGATCTCTTTGTTTAGTTCTTCAATACCATAAAGACCATAATAGCGCTGATTTTTAGACTATGTTTTTGTAAGACATAAAGCTTACTAAATGATTTTTTTCATGACAAATGTTATTACCGCACTTTTTGATATACTTTAGTATATGTTTATTTTTAAAGGAAAGAGTTAGTTAAGTTTCATATTTTAAGAGTGCTAAGTAAGTTTTTGTTTCTGCAGATGGTCATCGTTAATGAAGTAAAAATTAATTAAAGTGATGGCACAGAACTTTAAAAAGATTAGATCACTTGAAAAAAGTTTGACGTCTATTGCAATTAATTTGCTGCTGGCTTATATGCAGATATTTCTCTCTTTTTTTTTAATAAAAGTCATCATGTGAAACATTTTCAAAATAAATGACAGTATGATTCAGATTTACGGTATCTTTCTTATTATATTAAATGTTCATAATAATAAAATCGATATTATATATATATATATATATATATATATATATATTATTTTGTTTTAAAACATATATGGTTCATAATCTGAATAAGCTGATTTATCTATATGTTCGTTCATTAGTAGATGGCGAGAGTAATTTAATTTACATATCGGTTAGAAAAATCCCAGTCTCTTTAATTTCTCGAGACATTCTTGTGCAAGAGCTCCTAACCTAGAAGGGTTCTTAATAGAAATATTGTGATCATAAATAATGAGCTTTTTAGTATAAGCATGATTAAAGATACATGACTTTTCATCCACCGATTAAGTTAGGCAGGTTTGAAACTTCTTTTAAATTCTCAACTCCCTAGAGTCAAAACTAGAAAAAAAATTGTAACTGAAATGATATTCTAATTCCGAACTAATACCCAAGAAAAATGGCATTCAAGATCGTCAACATTGACTAGAAGAAATAGTCACTTTTATTTTAGCTTTAATTTAACCAGTATAAAAAGAAATGGGTTTTTATTAGGAACATTAATATGCGTAATGGCTTTATCCATTACATTTAATTTGTGAGATATTGTGGTTTGATCCAGACTGCTTTAATTTTGAGAGAAACAGCAAAAGGAAAATAAAATATAATCATCTGAAAAAGTTTAAAGAAAAATAGAATTTCATTTATTGGTCTGGCGGATATTTTATACTTTTGGACTAATGTATTAAACTGCCAACTCCATCAGTTTTTTGGATTATAAGTGTACATAGATTTCATAATTTGGAACTGGACAATATAATTATATTGTTTAACGGTCATATCGTCTCAATTTATACTGGAAAACTCGTTAAACGAAGTTTGACAAAATTCACCCAAATCGACCTGAAACTTATTATAATTTGGTTATTTTCTATAGGTTTATAAGCACCGAGAATACTACTGTACTAGAGGACGGATTCAAACTTCTTACTCAATTCTATTCATGATCATTTCTTTTTTAGTGGTCAACTACAGACCCTATCAGCTATCACACTAATATATATGAATTATATATATAGTTGTAAATAGCCAGAGTTTTTTGTTTTTCCTTGACGAATATTATCTTGTTGAAAAACTACAAATAGTCCCGTGTGAGACCATTCGAAAAGAGTAAACAATTAGGGTTTGTAGGTCATGGATTTTGACCAATTCAAATAAAAATAAATAAAGATATTCCTACTTAACTAAATTAACTACATTTAGCACGTGTACTTTAATGGACCACTCTCATTCAAAATTTAAATCATAGCTTACGTCTGTCCTCAATTTTCTGTATTGTTGGTTTTAATATGATTAGCTTTAAAATTACTTCGTAATGATATAAATAAAGTCAAAAGATATTTCCTTATGTTACGCTTAATTGAAAAGAAACATATTCTTGAATAGAAAAAAATAAAAAAAAATTAAAAATAAGTGTGAACAAATTAATGTTGTTTCGGCGAGGCGTGAATTTAGAAAATCGGACAGACTGTCGAGACAAAAGTTGAACTCTATGTCTTTAAAACGATATTATCCCGCTCTGGTATTAAAGGAATAATTAATGTATTTCAAACAATCGTTTCTCAAGATACAACGACAAATATATCAATAAAACAGCAATGCAATTTTTAAGAACAACGAATCAAAAGAGAGTTTAGAACTTTCAGAACAAAACAAAAAAGAAGAAAGATTGTATTGAATGAATAAATCTGACAAGGGTCTGAGTCTATTTATATATACTAAAAAGTTGGCTTGGGGATAACAGGACAGACATGATTGTACGTCCGTAACCCTAGTCACACATGTTCGCTGACATGGCGGGAAAAGAAGAAGATTGTTTGTCAAAAACTGGATGTTATGCGAATTTTTTTTTTTCTATAATCAGTTCTAGTATCATGTATTTTATTTAAGTTTAAACAAAATATAGTCGTGATCTTACAAGAAAATTGTCAAATGAAGAAGACATAACTCGACACGAATGATATGCTTCTAAGACTACAAGTTTACAACTTCCATTTTCGGCTTTAATAATTCATTTTCAGCATTCAGTTGTACAAGTAGATGCTATCAATCAAAGATCATACGTTTTGCAGACATCCGACCAAATTTCAGATATTATTTTAGGATAAGCCTCACCAAGATTTTTATCGTATTGGTTTTCTTTCTTTTTTTCTCATGAAATTTCTGTGGCTTTGATTTTACCTTATCCATAAGCTGTGACCACTAGCTTTCAGCCGCTTCTTTGAGTCGGATTAAAGTCGATAGGAACAGGTATACAAAAGATATAAAATTACAATCTAGTGGTTGCAAATTTGAAGTCCAAGTTAAATGTCCCAACTCTCTAATATCCACTTCCATCCCAATCTTCTTGGTTACATTTTTCTGGCATTAATTGACTGTCAAATCTTGTTCTACGTCTGGTGTTGCATTTGTCGGGAGATTAAAAAAAAAAGATAAAAAAGACTTAAAAAGAAAAGTATATGTTATACTTAACAAGCAGAAAAAATCTCAATTAAAACGAAGAACAAGAAAAGTTATATGTATGAAAAAATTATATACAGAAAGTTAGAAATGTTAGGTATTTGGACAAATATGTGCTCCCAGGATTTGTCCATTATAGAAGTATGAAGCAAAACGAATAAAAACTGACAAATAGTAACAACACAAGGATTTGCATAGAAACTTCAAAATCAAAAAAAAAAAAAAAACCACGAGATAAGAGCGGAAATTCACTATATATAACATTATTACAATTATATAATTTTTCCTCTCTGACGATCCTCACAAAGCTTTTTCACTAACAACACTCACTAACTTACACCTCACTCTACAAGAGAAATTAGAAACAATGCTAGACACTTTGGTTTTGGATGAAAAAACAATAGAATGGAGACATCTATTTATAGGATGGATTTTGGGTGCAAAATCATATTCAGCATAACTAGAGAGGCCTATATATATAAAAAAAAGTAGGCCCCTAAATATAATTAACCACCTAAACCTTGACAGGTCTATACTCTCATTGTAACCCCTACAATTTAACTCTTCATTCGATGGCAATGGATCTCTTATCCCACTTTTGTGTTCCATTCAACCAAACTCACATGCAAATTAATGCATGATTTGACTGCCAACAAGAAATACAGAAACACCAACCAGTATTTAGGCAGTAAATGATGAAAACTTATTTTTCGTTTTATACTAAACGTTGAGTAGAACATTCTAGTTTTTTCAATTTATACAGGGAGAAATATATATTGCAAGTGGTATTTGTATAATTTTCTAAATATGAGAGGTATTCGTGTAACTAGTTCATACCTTAGGTGGTGTTTATGTAATTCTCCTTAAAATACATGGGAAAAGGGAAGAGATAGCAATTTTCTAATTACTAGTTTACTACTACTTAAAAATAGGGAGGCTTCTTGCCTCTCCTTTTTCATAAATATACTTTCTCAGTTTGACAACAAAGAAAGCAGAAACTACTAATATCAATATTTTAGATTCTCAAGGAATTATGATTTTTCATATGGTGGGAGTTGTCTTCTAGTTGGTATAGATGGTACTTTCAATTATGGTGAATTACGACATCACACTTTTGATGAATTGCGATATCACACTTTAATTTTGACGTATAATCATGCAATTTATATTTTTTGTGGTTCTTAAGAGTTAATTAACTTGAGGTGTGTCTACGTGTGGTAAAAATTTATTTTACGAGATAGTGAGCAACATTAACTTATTAAGCAGTAAGCAAATACAATTTAATCTTGTTCTCATCACACATGGTATAAATTCAAGAATTAATAAATACAAGGTGTAATGCCGTATCATTTAATATTATAGGATTTGAGAGAATCACCTGGCCCAAACCAATAGATAAAGCCGTGCCCACACCGCGAACCAATTTAATATCGCCATGATTTGCACTTCGCCAGATTCCTTTTAAGCTACAGAATGTAATTATCTTTGGCCATTGACATTCAAATGATTTAATAATAATTAGATCGTAGTACACTTGGCAATATGTCAGTGGTGGTTTATTTTGGGAAAAAAGTATACACGTAAACACTTTAATAGATAAATACTTTTTTGGGAATGAAGTATATATGTGAAGACTTTCGTATATATATATATATATATATATATATATATATATATACTAAATTTTCTTCTAGAGTTTAATTAGTTAGAAAGACAATCATAACTGTTTAAACTATGAAGAAAATTACGGACTCGTTCTGCTATACTGTATAAACTTTGAAGTGTCTTTGTAATTCTTATTTCGAGAGAGCTCATTAATATAATTTTTTTAAGATCTTAAGCTCAGCTTCTAGAATTACTCAAAGAGTACTAAAACATATGTCTATAATTAGACTAAATTAGTATTATTATTGTTATTGTTATTGTTATTGTTATTGTTATTGTTATTGTTATTGTTATTGTTATTGTTATTGTTATTGTTATTGTTATTGTTATTGTTATTGTTATTGTTATTGTTATTGTTATTGTTATTGTTATTGTTATTGTTATTATTATTATTATTATTATTATTATTATTATTATTATTATTATTATTATTATTATTATTATTATTATTATTTCTTTTGAGAAATATATGGAGTTTGTACGTATTATGACATGATGAAAAACATATGCATACATATTATTTTATAATAGTATGATATATAACGTTATTCAGTATTCTTGTATTTAATGTATATTCACGTTATTTGTCATTGGTCCCCTTTGGCGTGCGATCTTCCTTCATTTTTCTTTAATATATTTTACGTGCAAAAAGAGCCAACTCGCAATAAAAGATTAGTACCACGTTCCAAAAAAAACAAAAAAGATTTTTACAACTTTTCCGCACATATTGGACAAATCCGATCTTCTGAGATCTCTTTAAATATTGTGTACCGTTCATCAACTCAATTAACTTGATAATGTGACGAAGTCGCAAGAACTCAATGTATCCCAAATATTAGGATACTGGATTTTCATCTCATCCAGCAATGCGTTAACAATACGTTGTTATTAATTACATAATATATTGTTATTAAATAATTTAAGTGATCCTATCATGTCATCATGCAACCATTATTATCATAATAATTAATTCAGAAAATGAGATTTGTTCACCTTGATATTTGATGCAAATGTTAAGAGTGACCAATGATGATTGCAGTCTTATTTTTTTGTTAGCTGATACCGAAAATCTTTATTTGTTACGTGTATAAATGAAATAAAATACAAAAATCATGTTTTAAAAAAAAAATCTTACTTTGTTACGCGTGACTATTGAAACCTATCTCACATTGTTGGAGAATGAAATTAGGCTTCCATATATTAATGATTTTTCACCTCTCTCTAACGAGGTCATTTAGGGAAAATATGAGAGAATGTTATTTCTACATGGAAGTACGAAAATATGAGGAACTTACCAATATATAAAGGATAATTTCAGTGACACTTCTTGAGGTTTGGTCAAAAGTGACTTAATAATATCAATGGCACCATCAATAACTATAAAATTTTGTTAAATAACTATTTTACCCTTCCATAAAATTATGAAAAGAAATAAAAATATATTTAATTTACACATCTATCCTTGAATTTGTCTTTCTCTTTCCTATCTTCATCTTCAATATTTTTGTTTCCTATCGTATCTTCAATATTTTCCTTTCGTGTCTCCATCTTCATTATCTCTCTTTCTTCTTCCCGTCTTCGTTATCATTTGTACTTTTTCTCCACCATAATATCTCTAAAGCACATTTAGACAATCATCTAGAAATGAAGATTTATGATAGGCTCACAATAATGACCAAATAGAATCAATTTCTTATATTTTAAGGAAGCGAAAGAAATTGATAAAAATGTTTATTAATAATAAAGTTATTAATATAAATATATATATATATATATATATATGTGTGTGTGTGTGTGTGTGTGTGTGTGCGCGCGCGCGCGCATATATATATATCAAAGATACCTTTAAAAAGTAGCATAATATATCAAAGACACTCCCTATCATAATTAAGTACAAAAGGGTAGTTTGATCTTAAAAGATGATCAATTTGACATTAATGTCGACCCACGATTAAATAGAAATTTCCTAAAAAGAAAAGCTTTGATTTTCTTCTTAAGGTAAACGGACTTGTTTGATATGTCACTCTAAATTCAGGGGGTATCATTAATATTATCGAAAATTCAGAGAGTGTTACTGATACTTCACCAAAAATCTCAGAAATGTCATTATTATTAATCATATAAATAAACACACACTATATATATAACACCTAGACATTATTTTACAACTTGCATTGGTCGAAGTAGTTAGGGTCAAATTCTTGTAGACATATTTCCACTATAACTACTTGCATTGGTTGCATAAGTTTGGGTCAAATTCTTGTAAACATATTTCCACTATAACTACTTGCATTGGTTGCATTAGTTTGTATCTTTGACCTTGAAGCCAAGAATAGTTCAAGGAATCAATTTAGAGTTTAATGAGAACGACCCAATCATAAGTACTTCAATGAAGTAAGTGGTTGCTTACCAACTGAGTCACCCACAACTTTATGTAAAGGCTGGCGATATTGCCAAAACAAATATTGTTGGAGCCAGAGCAAAATATAAATTATGCCTGATTTACCCTTTCTAATTAAGGAGTTTTCCTTGAATCGTGTAATTCTAGTTTTCTTAAATTGCATTCCTTTAATTTATCAAAGTTTCTATTCAGTTAATTCATTCATTACCAAGTTTATTTTTTTCTTACTTACTTTTTAAATGAATAAACATATCATGCAACTATTATATTGTCAAAAATTATTAATTAAAGTGTAGTTTAAATACGTTGCATTAAAAGCAAACAAATTAACCATTTATTGAGTTTCACAATACATCTGTAATCATAAAGACCATCTTAATATGAGTGAATTATTAGACTCTAGCAGGGAATGAGATTATTTGTAAAACTAAATTTTTAAATATAATTTAAATGCAGAATTGTGATTTCAATCATAGCCCAACTTCAAAAAAAAAAAAAAATCACTTTCATTATTATCTAAGATTGATATATCAAAATTTAATTATTATTTTGTCAATCAGTTAATAATACTATGAAATGTTAATCTAAAATACTATAGCATAGCAAAAGTCGATTTTGACATATTTAGAATTTAAGTTTAACTAACCCGGATTTACTAAATTTATTTGTGCTTTAAGATTTAATATTTAGTCATATTAAAATATAAGAGAAAAGAATAACTTATACAACAAATCTTAAATGATAGAGACAAAGAAAGAGATTGTTAATTACTATAATTAAGGAGACTTGATTAAGAAAGTAAATATCTCTAAGAAACTGATTATTATATACCTTATTGAGAAGGGTAAATTAGATATAATTAAAAGTTTGCTCTGGTTCCAACAATCTTTGCTTTGGCAATATCGCCACCCTTATGTAAAATCAAGCAACTTCTAACAAAACCATGGATGGATATGTATGTTAAAGTTAAAACTTAAAACTTAAAAGGACTTAAAACCTAAAAGAGGGCGCAACAGTTATTGCGTTTAATTACGTCGTAAATGTCAAACATTGGATTGTCCGCTACACCTTTAAATAATATAACAAAAAAAAATAAATTTACAAAGGTTTATTTAAGTTGTCCACGACGCACATGCAGATTGTTTTCAGATACTTCCAAGTCATTTTATATAAGCACATGAGTCCCTAAATACTAAGATAATCGCATATATAATTAGTCGCAGCAGGTGGCAAAATGGATTCGGATCCGATCCGGATCCGATCCACGAAAGAGACATGCGAATCCGGAACCGGATCCGAACCGCCGGTTCAATTAGATTATGGATCCACGCGGATCCACTCGCGGATCCGTTTGGATCCACTTGCAGATCCAATTTTTTATATAAAAAAAAAAAAAAAAATTGAATCCGGATCTGAATAACAGAACATAGTAATTGATAAAATATTAAACTAATTGCATGTGGGTGATGTGTATCTCTCTGCATGTGGAGATTTAGGCCTTAACTTTCTTTATTATTTGTTCTGTTTCTGAAAAGTAAGGCTTTAGCTTTTGTATACATGACATCTCATTATCTCTCTTCAGCTTTCTTTAAAATTTTCTACTTGCTTTTCCTCTGGTGAAGTAGTACTGTCCAAGGAAGTTGGATTACAAATGTTTCTTCTAAAACTTATCATGTAGTTGTTTTATGTAAACTTTTATGAGTGAGACTCTCTGAGGCATATGGTTGCAAATTAGTGAAGAAAAGTAGATTAGTGCTATATAGTGTGTTACAATTATATATATTATATCAAATTTGAGGTAAGGTTGGATTTCATTTACAAAATTGGGGAAATATCAAAAAATACTACAATGATAACTCTTCCTCTGTTTCAAACTCTTCAAGATCACCTTCATTTATTGCAAATAGCCAAATACTCTTGAGCCACGTTTTGCAACATTAATCTTAAAAAGAACTGCTTAAATTCTTGTACCCCAATCTCCCCTTTTTGAGTCCTTGTATACTCTGTTCTTAATATAATATAATTTTTTGACCAAGTCCAATGGTAGGGTAGGGTAGGGTAGGGTAAGGGGTGGGGGGATAGGATATGGTAGGGGGTAGAGGTAGGATATGAGGAAAAAATTGGTGAAAGTGTGGATATGGTTGGATCCATATCTGGATCCTAAAATGAACTATCTGGATCCATGGTTCTGTATAGATCCGGATCCGGATCTGGATTCGATTGGATCCATTTGGGAACCATCATAATAATTCAAATTTGGATTCGAATCCTATGAACCGGATCCTACTAGATCGGATCCGGATCCGAGTGACCCTTTTGCCACCTCTACTCGCAGGAGAATAAAATTTGTGTACGACCAAATCAAATTGAAATATTTTTATGCATATGTGCCCCTTTAAAATATATTGATTCATAAATGTTGACAGCTCTATCATCATCCATGATCCAACCACTATATAAACCCAAACTACATGATCACAAAAGTCCACACCTCTTAACACAAACTTTAAAAAAACTAAAAAATGCTCAAAATTTACAGAAAAATGGAAGTTCCGCCAAAAGAATCAGAAATCCACGGCGACGTACTCGAGACCCTACTCTCGCACGTGCCACTCGTGGACCTGGTCTTCGCTTCACGCGTGTCGAAATCCTGGAACGACGCCGTTTTCTCCTCCCTCCGCCACTTCAACAAGCCTAAACCCTGGCTCGTCCTCCACGTTCAATCCACGCGCCACCCCTACGCGATCACCACCCGCGCGTACGATCCACGCTCCGCCACGTGGATCAAATTGAACCGCACATCTCTCACGCACAACAATTCAACCCTAAAATCGTCACACTCCAATTTCGCCTACATCTTATCCCCAAATCACTTCTCCTTCTCGATCGACCCGTTCAATCTCGTCTTCCACCGACTGGATCCTCCGATCGTGTGGCGGAACGACCCGATCGTCGCTCGGGTCGGCGACCGCGTCGTGATCGCCGGCGGCGGCTGCGACTTCGACGACGATCCGCTGGCAGTGGAGGTCTACGATCTCAACACACGTGCGCGGCGCACGTGCGACTCGATGCCGGGGAGCCTGAGAGACTGCTCCGCCTCGCTGTGGCTCTCGATCGCCGCTTCGAACGATAAGCTCTTCGTTACTGAGAAAGAGACCGGGTTGACCCACTGGTTTGACCCGGAGAATCTAATTTGGTCGGATGAGATAGTTTTAAAACCGGGTCGACCCGTAACCAGTTACAATATCGGATATTTAAATGACAATTTAATTTTATTTGGCGTGATTGGGACTGAGAATGTTGAGGGAGTTGTTGTGTGGAGGATTAGTGTTAATGGGTGTGAGGAGGTGATTGGTGAGATGCCTAGGGATTTTGTGGAGTTTTTGAGTAATGATGAGAATTTTGGGGACTGTAGTGTAAATATTAGGATGGTGGGGAGTGTTGCCTACGTGTACAACGGCACGTGCGAGGTGGTGGCGTGTGAGGTGGTGGATGGGGGGTGGTGTAGGTGGTGGCGCGTGGGGAGTGTGGCGGCGCGTGAGGTGATGATAGCGAATAGGTTGGTGTTTTCGTGCTCGGAGGTTGGGATCGAGGACTTGAAGCGGGTGGAGGAGCGGTGGTCGGAGGTGTGAGTTGACTGGCTTGGTCAATATTAAAATTGAGGCATATTTGATATTTTAGTGGGATAAAGAAGTTGACTTATTAATAAAAAAATAATTTATTTGATTCGTGTGGAATTTATTATTAGTGCAATTGTTCCATTTGAATAATATAATTGGAGCACAATGCAGAAAGAAACGACCATGTGTTATTTTCAATAGGCAGGTGTAAATTTTGTTAGCAAATTTCCTCTACGATTATC
Organism: Misopates orontium; assembly: GCA_946800315.1. Taxonomy (NCBI): domain Eukaryota; kingdom Viridiplantae; phylum Streptophyta; class Magnoliopsida; order Lamiales; family Plantaginaceae; genus Misopates; species Misopates orontium. The sequence continues at coordinate 19,568,705 of OX326952.1, read as the reverse complement.
TATTATCAAATAAAGTTCTGACGTTTTATTTTAGTTTTTCGATTGACATATCAACAATGAACGATTTTTGTTTATTAAAACTTATATAGAATGTTTAGTTATCGAACTAAATGAAATAATTAGATTTTTCATGAAAGCATACTCAAAACAATTGGTGCTGTATTTTTAATTTTACATATTCAAAGTGCAAACGTTTATTTTCAATTTTATTCGGTAAAAATATATATTTACTTCAATTTGCAATATTAGTCTCTAACGGTCACAAGTAAGCATGGATAAAAGTTTCGATTTTGGTTTATATTTCGGTCTCTTAAATATTAGAAATGTTTCGTAAATTTTCAGGAGTTTTTCGATATGTTTTGAAAATTTCATAAAGTTATAATTGCAATGAAATTAAAAATTGCTTTTAGATTATGTTTCGACAAAGTTTAAAATGGAAACATTTGGATAGTTTTCGATATTACGCGTGGAAATTTTGATCCATTAAAAATGGAAAAGGATCTTTTGCATAAAATACTTTTTCCTTCAATGGGTACGTGCTATTAAAAATATACACGTCGGTTTTCCTTTTAAATGAACTTAAAATATGTTATCTAGCAAACCAATTGTATTTGAGTTGTAAAATCCAATAATTAAGCTTAACTATTTGATTGAATCTTTGTTTATATTTCCTGAGGAGTTTAATGACACTAGATTCCAAATTAGGATGTGCCAAAGCATTTCAATAGATCGCCAATCTATGACACCAAATAATCAAAGATTAAGTTGTTCGCATTTTCGGAAAGCGAACTCAGTTTTTTAATCACACTTTATTCCAAATTAGGAGGTCGGAGGCATTTTAATACTCAAGTCTGGTTGCTGGCTTAAGGTCCAGATATTCATTCTACTGGCCAAATGATACGAAATGGGCGTGGAGAATTTTGAAAAAGAACAAATTAATTAGAGAATATATTTATGAAGATATGCTAGATCAGGAAACGAAAACTTACATACAAAACAAATGTAATTCTTCAGTCATCGTTCAGAAGTCAGAACAAAAGATTTAGTGATTTGCATTCATGCTAAGTATATTTGTATAATAAGAATATTGTAATTACATATATAAGTTTTACATTACCTTACAATCTCAATTCTTTTGTCGTATAACTTGGTATCGTTATGCAAACAATTATGAAACAAGAACACTTGTCACACAAAGTTGAACGAGATTAAGAAAAGAACACATTCAACCCACCGCAACACAAATTCCATCTTTGACCTATAAATTCTACCTAAACAAAGCTTAGTCGTTTGGTTTGTTTATGAAAGAAGTGCAAAATGAGTTCGGGACCCCGATATAGGAGTTGATTGTGAACATGAAGACATATACCCCTGTATGTATTGACCATGAGAGAGGTCATTTTAGTCTCGAAAATAAACGGCACAACAATAAATTTACAATGCAATCAATTGAACGGGTCTCCTTATAAATTGGAGAACTTCTGGTATACCATAATGTGGTATCGTCGCATAAACTATATATAACAAGGACATATGCAACAAAAGTTGCACATATTAAAGAAATCATATTTAATTTGTATGCATATGCACTAAACTCTTATGCAGCGGGTAAATAGAATATATTATTCGAGAAAATCACATTTTTGGTGTCTTAACTTGGCACAAGTTTATTTTTGGTGCCTTAATTTGGCACACCACGTTTTGGTCCCCTAATTTGGCTTTTTTTTCGATTTTGGTCCTCTAGCGGCGGCAATTTGAATTTGTCGCCGAATTTTGCCACGGTGGACGGATTTTTGGGGATTTTGACCCAGTCAAGATGCCACATCAGCCAGATGCTTAGTTGGCACGCCACGTGGACTTTTCTAAAAAAATGTTAAATTACAAAAAAAATTACAAAATTAAAAGATATTATAATTTCAAATTAATGTAAACTAAATAAAAAATAAAATGTAATTATAAAAGGTTTTTCTAATTTAATAAAATTTAATATTAATTAAAAAACAAAAAAAGTAAAAAAAAAAAAAGAAAATAAAGTCTGGAGGGTTTGACGGTGGAGGAGGAGAAGATGAGGGAGGTGAAAAGAAGATGAAGATGGGGGAGTTGAAGGGGTGGTTGACGGTGGAGGAGGAGAAGATGGGGGAGTTGAAGGGTTTGACGGTGAGGGGATAGAGGACGGTGGAGGAGTTGGAGATTTTGGAGGTGCAGGCGACGATGGGGGAGGAGAAAGTGGTGGTGAAGGGGGGCAGTGGTTGGTGGTTGTGGTGGAGGAGAAAGAGGTGGTGAAGTAGACGGTGGTTGGAGGAGGAGGAGAAGGAGTTGGTGGAGGAGAAGGAATTGGAGGAGGAGTTGGTGGTGGAGGACTCACCGCCGTTCTTTTTCTTTTCTTTTTTAATTTCTTTTTATTTTTTTAACTAATATTAAATTTATGAAATTATAAAAACCTTTAAAATTATTTTGACATTTTTAATTATTTTACATTAATTTGAAATTTTGACATTTTTAATTATTTTACATTAATTCGAAATTAGAATTCTTTTTTAGTTTTTTTGGTAATTTTGAAATATTTTTCTGTAATTTTTTTTTTTAAGTTCACGTGGCGTGCCAACTAAGCATTTGGGTGACGTGGCATCTTGACTGGGTCCCAAAATCCGTCCACCGTGGCAAAATCCGGCGACAAATTAAAATTGCCGCCGCCGGAGGACCAAAATCGAAAAAAAGGCCAAATTGAGGGACCAAAAACGTGGTGTGCCAAGTTAAGGCACCAAAAACGAACTTGTGCCAAGTTAAGACACCAAAAATGTGATTTTCTCTATATTATTCTTTTGAAAATCGCATCTTCGTATGAAATTTATATTTGTATATGTACTTGTAATTTAAAATAATTTACAGTCATGTGGAAAAATGCAGCCGTGGCTTTATTTCTGCTACTGTTCCGTATGATTATTTAATAGGAGCAAACGACAAAAATAGTTAGGTATTTGATCCCAAAAATACGTGCCTTCAAAATTTGCCTAGTATGGAAACATGAAGCAAAACGAATAAATACTAAAATAGTAACAACACAAGGATTTACGTGGAAATTTCAAAATCAGAGAAAAGCCACGGGACGAGCAAAAATTCACTATATAGAAAATTATTACAACTATAAAATTTTACGTCACTCTCACGACCCTCACAAAGGTTTTTTCACCGACAACACTCATTAACTTACACCTCACTCTAACAAGAAAGGAATTGGGAACAATGCTATACACATTGTTTTTGGATGAAAAAACAATACGATGGAGGCACCTATTTATAGATGAATTTGGGAAAAAAATCCTATTCAGCATAACTAGAGGGACCTGACCTATATGTAAATTACATATAGGCCCATTAATGCAATAAGCCACCTATGGTCCACTTTGGCATTTTGGCCCCTACAATTCAACCCTCCATTCAACCAAACCCACATGCAATTTAATGCATCAATTGACTACCAACAGAAACTACTATGTGTATTTTTAATGAGCATATAATTCATGGTGTAAATTCATTTAGCAAATCTTCTCTACAATATCGATTTTAAATTAACATATTATAACCTAACAATTTTTTAATGTTTTTCAAGTCTATAACAATAACTAACAATTTCTATATATTAAAATTTATTAGAATGAGGATTTATCAAACTAAATATGATAAATTTTTCAGTTTCTTCTTTTGGAAATTTTAATAAAAATATTATCAAAACAATTAATACTGTATTTTTAGTTTTGATCTAAAGTGTAAAACTTTTCTTTATTTTCTTCTGGTACATACATTAATCTCGAACAATATAAGTAAAAGTTTGGATTTCGCTACCGGTTTCAGTACGGTCAATTCAAAATTGTAAGGGATATTCGATATTTTTTAGATTTTGAATATACACATAGTTTCTTCCTTCTAAGCGGGACTTAAATATGTTATCTAGCAAACCAAATTATTTGACTTGTACTACCATCAAATAATTAAGATTGACTATTTGATTGAATGTTTGTTTATAGTTTCTGAGTAGGTATTTAGCGACACTTGATTCCGAATTAGGAGGTGGCAAGCATTTTAATAAATTGCCAATATGACATTATTTATATGCACCTCTTTTTCATGTCCACACAATTAGGATATATAGATACATAAATGGACAAAGACTTTTATGATTTAGGATCAATATGGCGAGTCAAGAAATAGACCATACTCAGTCTGGCTTCTGTCTTAAGATCCAGATATTGATTCTCGTGGCCTATGGTACGAGATGGGAGTGGACCACTTTGAAAAGAAAAAGAAAATGAATTGTACATAGAAACTAGAAAACAACTGTAATTCTTCTGCCATTTATAAATTTTTGAAGTTAAAGCACATTCAGAACAAAAAAGCTTTAGAGATTTGCATCAATGTTAAAGTATATAATATATATGCATAGTAGAAAATTGTAACTATATATATTAGTGTTACACTAGTACCTGACAAATCTCATTTGTGTAATGATTCTTCTTTGGTCATGATGTGTCGCACTTCCATGTGTAATTCAGAAAAGTAAAGAAATGGACCAACGGTTTTAGAATTTAATAGCATGTAAAACAAAAAATATACACTAAGATGGCTACAAGCTAGTTAACTTGAAGCCCTCGATCTTTTCTCTTTTTCACTAAACAAACATCAACTACGATTTTAATATTTTGGCATTAAAGTCAAATTTTCTTCTTCTTGCAATTGACATACGCTTCAACTCGGAATTCTTTTTATGTTTTGATTTTGTTGCAATTTGGTTAGGCATATGTCTGTTTCTAGAACTTCTTGTCGGGTACAGCCCACGGACCATATATACCAGATTTCCATATTATTTGATGGGTGCCTGACCCAAACATTTTTTTCCTGGATCGGTGGCCCATTAGTGTGAGGTATTTGTAAAATAATTTGAAAAATATTTTTAAGGTAAGTAAAAAGTTGTGTTTGAACTTTGAACTTTGAACTTTGAAGTGCTCCGAAGTGTTACTTAAAACATAGGTATTGAATTATTTTATTATTATTTGACATCTCTATTGTATGGTAACATTTTATGTTCTGAGAAGCATTTCTCAGTTCATTGCAACCTTAGCAGGTTTTCTGTTTTTCCTTTGCTTTTTCTAAGCCAGGCAAAAGTATAGAAAATAATGGTAATTATTGAAAATATTTATTTGGACCAAAAATTAGTAAATGATTTCCACCTCACCACGAAAGTTCAAGAGGAGAAAAAAGTTACAATCGGATGAATTTTGAATTTTCATCGCATGCAATAGGCTAAAGTACTGATCGATTATGTTTGATATTTCTATTTCCCGTTGTCAAGTCAAACCGAAATAATAATTCAAACTTTGAGAAAATAATCTCACATTCTTTGATATAATGATGGAAGATCAAACAGCAGATATTAATTCAGAACTATCGGTGATCTGTAATTAAAAAATCAAATATATTCCTTTGTGATCATTCGTAAATATGCTTGAAGAACCATTATCTTCACCATTTTTTAATTCTTCACGGATAGCTATTACTAGCACATACTCTTGACATACGTATGCTTAAGAAATAAAAAGGACAAAAACAAAACAAAACAAAACGAAGACAAAGAATAACCACTTTTTATATTGCCCACTAAAAATTGAACAGGTACAGGTGGCCACGTGAGTGAATATATGCTCTTTGAATAATATGGTTTGGTTTTATGGTCTCACCGTTAGTTAAACTAACTTAAACCGATTCATAAACTATTTAGCTCGTAAGCATATGATGCAAAGTAGTTGCATCCTTGCAAAACCATTTTCAGACATACATGTACAAATTAATGAAAATAGCACTTCCCTTTTTTCTATTTACTTTTATCTTTACTTAAAGTTGTTCAAAAGTAGAAGTTAATGACATTTACGAAGTATCTATAATTAAGAACTTCTCATATTATTTTGAAATGTTTGAAGTTATTTTTCAGATATCACTTGTTCTCTCGTTATTATCATATTTAATTGATATAATTAATATGGAAAAATAAATTTTATTAGGACAAACGCCTTTTGAGCTACATTTTTTTCCTCTTTAATAGACAAAAAAACACTATTATCCAGTTAATGTAAATACTATTTTTTTAGCATTAGCTCAAACATTACTGAACATTTTTTATAAGTATTATTTTTCCTTAAAGTTATGTAAAGGTTCATCTGGCTAAAAGGTGACGATGTTTGCAATTTTTCTGAAAGAAACGATATAAGTAGGTATAAAAAGCATTTACAACTTTTGATGAAAAGTAGTTTTTAGCTATATTGTACATAACACTTTTTTAGATATATGCAATTTTTGAATATTTTCATCTTACTGATGAAAGTTAACAAAAAAACATTATTAAACACCAACACAAGATTCTCAAAGTAAATACACAAAAATAAAAAACTTTCAATAATAAATTTTTCATATTATTTTATTATATTTTCCAATACTTAAATAACTTTCAAAAGAATTTTAAATCACCCGTATTTTTTGAAGGAATTCAAGAAGTACCATAAACTAAACCCAAACATATTTGTCTCGTGTGTTTTGCGGCTATTCTAAGACCAACAACATGAAAGAACACATACGAATGTTATTAAAGTATTCTTTCAATAGAAAAAAGTGAAGAAGCTATTAATGGAAGCATCTGCATATTACTCCCCGGTGTTCAAACTTATGGATAGAACTACGTATAAGTAAACTCTGTGTTCCCAAAAGCGGCAGCCTCCCCGGCTAGCGCCGCCCGTTCTGGCCGGACGCCTGGGGAACCGGCCGGTCGGCGAACCGGGTGGCCTCCGGAATGATAAATTTTAATGGTTAAGAATGAAAAAGGAATGGTAATAATTAGATATTTATGTACATTAATTAATGAGTGTTAATATTGTAATTGATTCTTGAAGATTTCAATTAGTATTTTTTCTTCTTTAACGTGATCAATTACCATCTATAAGTGAGAAGTTCAGTATTCTCATTAAATCATTGATTGATTCAAAAATTTATTTATTTTTGACAGGAAAACATCTTTAATTAAATATTTTGATTAAGAATTCAATCAATTTAATAGTTTCTAAATATGATTAATAGAGTAAATATATGAAGCTTTCCTATTGAAACATATGCTATAAAAACGTAAACTATTTTAAATTGGACATTGTATAATATTTGATATATTTAGTAATTATAGTTTGACATTGTTATAAATTGTATTTGTTTAGTTTTAAATGATTTTTATATGCTGAAATAAATAGAAAATTTCCTTCATAAAATATTTTTGTAAAGCATTAAACTTATGTATTTATGTTTACCATTAATTAGTCTATACCGGTTCGACCAACGGTCGAATCGGTTGAACCTCTAAAACCAGTAACCAATTGAATTACCGCTTTAATGTACGGCTCGCTTTTGAAAACATAGAGTAAACTACACTATAAAGAAGGTTAGTGTGCTTTTTTTTTTTTATCAAAGAAGGCTAAGGTGCTCTATGGAAGGCTTTTCGCATCTTTTTTCTTTCTTTTTTTTTTTTTGTTAAATTAAGCATTATAGATGGTCACAAACGAAACAAAAAGCTTCCATGTGGCTTTTCTTTCTTTTCACTTTCCATTACAAAAGTTTGCAGAGAGAATATCAAATCACGCAAAGTTGCTCTAACGTTAGATAAGCGTGTTTCACACACAACGTAGCATTTAGGTGGTGAACAAAGATTTCCTTTAACGTCAATCACTTTTTTCTGATTGGGGCTGCGGTCACCCTGGGCCGGGCCCATCGGACTTTCAAAGTGTTTTTATCCTTTTTTTTCTTCCTCAAAACTAATGCAATTATTAGTGCCATAAGGTTTTAGTTTACGTTTCCTTTTTTTTTTTTTGAGGTTTAAGTTTATGTTTCCTGGAGATAACAACTTTATTCTTACATTTGCAACCTTTTTTTTTTTTCTTTGGGCTTGTATTAAACGCTTGGAAGTCAAGAAAATGACACTTAAGGAAATGTTCACACATGATTAATCAAAGTTTTAGTATTAACATATGTTACAGTTCGCAAAATGGACAAACCTACGTAATTTTCTTGGAATTTTTCGGCATATGTTAGAAATCTAATACAAACAATTGACTTATTGAACTTGGAATTATATTGTAATGTTTTGTTGGTATGAAGTCAAAAAAACTTTACAATACTTCAAAGGAAATAGTTAGAAATTTTTATCCGCTGACTTTGTGAATTGATTTCGAGTGTCTTTTCTAAAGTCAATGATCTACGCTTTTCATCGTTTTCCACCGAAGAAATATAATTTCAACTAAAACAATTTAACTTGATCTAACAACGTTATTACAAAATTTGTTCAGAACCCATCTAGTTTATTCTAGTTCTAATGGCAGAATCAACATCTCACATGAAAACTTTAGTACATATCGATATTAATATTAATTTATACTTCTCTCGTAGGTGAGCTCTAATAAGATGTCAATGTACTTGAATTATTTCTCTATAAAGAAATAAAGATCGATTTGTCTAAGAAAATATATATAGATTATAGAGTAACTGCATGATGACACGGAGACTTAAAGTACATTATTTCATAAATTATAAAGCATTTAATTTGTCATCATCCATATATTCTTAAAAATAATTGAAGTATAAGTTATCGGAACATAAACTCATCCTACATGCATAAACCTATTAACGGGATTTCTTGGGAATTTACGTGAGCGGTCCAAACAAATATTTTCCCATACTCATTCACGCTCTTCAATTCCCAATGCCAAATGAGAATACCTCAGAATAAAAAATCGGTTTATGGGAATTTCTCATTGATTGATCTAAAATGGGATCAGATTAATTAAATATTTTAATTTGATAATGAAATCAGTTATGAGCAAGTGTGGACTAGAGAATATTCAGCTTTTCCAATGCGACAAAAATACCCTTCGGCATAGGGTTTCACGGTTTGGCACGTTAACCAACCTTTCATATTAAAATAATACGCACTTGTTGGTTCTTTATTCTCTTTGTACTTGGCCTTTTGGCTGCGATTCAGCTTGTCTAGCTAAAACGCACTTTTGTATTATTCACTTAATAATTTTAGGAGTTTTGATCATTTAATTTGATCAATTTTAAGTAGAGTGCAATAATACCTATTTGAGGTTCACTAATAAATTGGATGAATTGCACTAATGAAATACATATTACATGATTCCAATCCCTCTACTTATTGTTTCATGAGGAAATCATGTTTTTCTTTTATAAGCATGTTTTCGCACATGAATATTCGTTTCGCCTATTAAAAAGCAATTGATCCAAATTCTTTGAAATAATAAAGTTCTAAACCTGAGAATTAGATATGGAGAAAATTAAGATGCTTTAAATTATATTTTTAATATCATAACCAATTATTCTTGCTCTGGATTTAGGGATGTTGCTCTGTCTATATCATTTGCCTTAAAAGAAACCCATTTCTCTCGTAAAAATATTAAATAACACAGTCCTTTAATATGCCTAATAGAAATTTTCGAATTGATCAATCTCCTTTAAAGACAGATATTTTCTGAATTTTGTGAAGAAATTTACTTGGAGGCAAAGTGGTTAATTTTGAGCTTTTGAATAAATAAAGTGTTTGTTTCCATTTTAAAAAGTAAAAATGCCAAAATTTACGGTTTCAATTCGGACAAAGCTAGCGCTCTAATCCCTACTATAAAAGGGTGAATAAACATGACTACATGAGTATATAATATATAGCATATATATATTGATAATCACGAGTTTATATAATATTTCAAAAACTAATGGCAAAAATATCATAATGATTGTAATTCCACTAAAGTTTTAATCACACAATGCAATTTCGGAATGGTGACAAGTAAAGTAAACACTGTAGAATGTAGAGCTAGCCATGTGGGCATTCAGAAAACACACAATATTCACGGTGTCCAAGAACAATACTAGCCAGAGCATGTTAGACTTCTCTCCTTGAACTTGCAAATATTCTCTTTTATTGTGTAGCTCATTTAAAGTTTAATCACATAATAACATATCTTTAAGAATGTTTTGGTAGCTAATCAAACTTATAAACCTCTCGTTTTCAATAGGGGCTAATACAAATATTTTTCCACCGTAACGATATGATGATGCCTTATCTCATCTACCCAACCAACTCTATTAATATAAAGAATAGATGGTGAAGTTCTTGGATTATTTTAAGAACAAAAATTAATTTAGGAACGAGAATTTTATAAGTGACGATACCACGGACTATGTAAATCAACTTAACCCCTACAAAATAAAAATAATATAATCAATAGTAAATTGCAACAAGTGTGTCTATATAATTTAGAAACTCTAACTGTTCGCTTTCATAATTATTGCTTCAACAAACAGCTCACAAAGTATGACTGAAGTCAGATAAATTACTGTTAAAAAAACAAGCCAATGTAGCTCACTGGGCCATGCCTGCGCCACAACTTTAACGTAACAAAATCATTATTTTAAATTTCGAAAACAAAAAGGAAATAATAAAAAACATCAAAAGCCAACAAAGATTAGGACAAACCAAGCACGTGACCTGCCAAAAAAGCTTTACCTGCAAAGATGTTTTTGCTTTGCTTTTGTTGTTGCCTTTAAGACATATCCCATTGTTCTTTCTGAATCAATCACACTCAGATCCCTTCAGTCCAATATCCCACTTATTATTTGAAGAATAGTTAACAGTTAACACCTTAAATATCGCACCAAATGTAGTTTCAGTTTGAATGGTCACATGATTTTTTAAGAGAAGTTGAAAAATCAAAGAATTTCTCCATCCAGCTATATAATATTAAAGGCAATATTATAAGTTAGTTGTCACAAAAAGTATTTTTGTATATAAGACATTTCTTTTAAATTCTTTTTTAACATAAAATTTCTTTTAAATTCTTAAATGAATATAGCTTATAAGTTATATCTACTTGAAAATGAGACCGGCCTTATATGTATGAACAAGCAACTACTCTTGAAGAACTAATAACTAATTCGACGTATCATATGATAACATATACCACATAATACCTAAGGTCATATGGGTACACAACCGTCTTTCATACAACGATCATCAGATTAGTAAGAAGAGGCTAGGATGCTAAATTCAACCCTTTTCTTGACAACATTGAAAGGAGAATTATGGCATTGTACCCCATTGGAGCACGTGAAACAAGTGTATTCCTCACTAGGGGTCTTACATTTACGAAAACTTGTTCGACGATCTTTGTGTCTGACACAATTAAAGCAAAGTTTAATGAAGCGGCATGTCAATACTTTATCAACACTGACTCATCACACTTTACGTTAAGACCCTCACACAATTACACCACTCTCAAGGGTTTTTCAACGAATTATCTACCAAGACTCATGGTGGACGACGATCAACACATAAGCGAAAGTATAAACACACCGCACACAAGAGAATGAGGTATGATTATTTATACACATAAAACACTCACACTCAAATATTATGAGAGAATCAACCTCAGTCGTTCGTAAGTTACGGTTTGCTAATCACTTCTCGATATTAAGAAAATTTGTTTGGCTATAAGAGCTGGTGGTATTCCCCACTCTACCCTTTTACGACGTGATTGCATTATCATCACGTATATTAGAAATATTACCTCACCTCATTTGAAGAAATAGGTACTTAAGTTAATAGCATGAATAAATTGCAAAAATTATCCAACGTTATTCTAATTAATAAATAACCCCTTGTGTTATTCTTATTAGCAAGTACACCATGTGTGGTTAAAAAACTTAGCAAATACAATGTCAGGGGTGATCTGCTAATTTTTAAATTACACGAGAGGTGTTTGCTGATAAAAATCACACAAGGGGTTATTTGCTAATCAAGAATAACACGTGGATAGTTTTTTGCAATTAACTCCTATTAACATGAACTTTGATTTACAAAACTTACATTTTTGAGATTCTTTTGTTTTGTTTAAAAAAAAAAAATGTAAACTAGACAAAAAAAAAGTTAAAATAAGTAGTGAGTGAGCTACTCTTTCAGAATCACAACCCATTCGCATACCTTTCTTTTATAACGTGTCAAATAAGTATAATCAACCGTGACATCAATTTCATTAATATACATCCTTTTTCTTCAACATAAATACACAATCTATTAATATATAATATCATGCAAAAAGTTTCTTTTCAAAACAAAACAATACTGTTCACATCTGTATTTGCGATGCCTTGGCCTTACGTTTTTGGACTTTTTGCTGCGTGTTTGTATCCTTCTGGTAAATACCACAACAACTGACATCTCTCAATTAAAATAAAAATATAGAGAGTAAGTTAGTGAGTGATTCATAATCTTCATAATATAGGATAAACTTTTGTTGAAAAAGAATTACTTACAGCAAAAGCTTAAGTGATAGATAGATAGATATATCATCATCACATAGGCAAATAGAATTTTTGTGGGGATCGGATAAAAAACATGGAATTCATTCACACACTAATTCTATAGTGTTCCCAGATCTCAATGCACTCAGAATCTCACCTCTAGTCTACTCTGTTTTTTTTTGCTATCTCCAGAGCACATTCCAATTACAAATTCAACTGTTTTTTTGGTTCAAGACTGCAACTTTATCATCTGGGCTTTTGTTGTTTTTGTGTTATATTCCACTTAAAGGTCAAATAAATCTTGGAGGGTTGAAAAAGTGAGAAAAAATTTGATGGTATTTTGGGGATATAAGTGTGAAAAGGCACATCTTTTTTAAATGGTAAAAGGTGTAGTGGGATGTGCTTTATGAGGTTCTGATTCTCTTTTGTGGTGTGACATGTTTTGGATTATAACATTGTTGTTGTGAGAATGAATTATTGTGTGGAGGATATTGAGCTTATGCAAAGGAGGTGAAAATTTGTGAAGTGTAAAGTTTTGGTTTTTTGGGAGTATGGATATAAGAAGGAACAGTGTGCTATGGAGAGTTGGTTTGGTGTTTTTGGTTGTAATATTAATCATAGAGGGCTCTTATTCAGCTCTGTCTCCTTCTGGTGTCAATTATGAAGGTAAAGTTTCTATCTTTATTTTATTTTTCTTTCTGAATTTCCATTTTTTGCTGTGTTCATGCTCAATTCTGTGTGTTATGGATGGTTTTTAACAAGATTTCTTTATTTGGGACTTGCTATTTTTGACTGTGTTTTCTCTTTGATTGGATTCAAGTGCAGTACCTTCTCTAATAGTTTAATTTGTGTCTTCCATTGGCTATTTGTACTTTATATCATTTCTTTGCTTTGAGACTGAGATAAAAAAAAAAAAAACTGTATTTTTTTGCTGGCTTGATAGAAATAGAAGAATAACTTGTTGTTAGTATGTCTTTTGACATGTTTTCTTTTCTTAAACGTTCCGCAGTTCTAGCTTTGATCGCTATAAAGAACGGTTTACGGGATCCGTATAATGTTCTTGAGAGCTGGGATGCTAACTCTGTGGATCCTTGTAGTTGGAGGATGGTTTCTTGCTCCCTAGATGGATATGTTTCTGCTCTGTAAGTTTTTTCATCCTTGCACCACTAAGAAACTTGTGAGAAGACTCGTTGTGATCTTGATACCATATCTTGATTACGTTGCTAGTTCTTAAAGGTGATTTTTTGCTTGTTATCAGAGGGCTACCTAGCCTTAGCTTGTCTGGAACTTTATCATCTGATATAGGCAACCTCACTAATTTGCAATCTGTGTAAGTTGTTTACATTTGAATTTGTGAGTTGACTGAAAGTTTTGTTTTCCGGATTCTAAGATAGTATATACTAGTAACTAAATATTTGGCATCTGTATTGATTTTCTGGTTTATTTGTCTCTTTTCTTGTTTGTTTGTAGTTGGCTGCAGAACAATGATCTCACTGGTCCTGTTCCACCGATCATTGGGAAGCTAGAAAAGCTTCAGACGCTTGATCTTTCCAACAACAAGCTTACTGGTGAAATACCGTATTCGCTGGGGGATCTAATGAACTTAAATTACTTGTGAGTTTTTGGAACTTATGCTGTTCAAAACTTGAAAATATATTTCGATTTGGGCATTTTAATTGGTTTCATATTGACCCCAATTTTCCTCTTTGAGCAAGACAGGCGACTTAACAACAACAGCCTTACGGGACCAATTCCTGACTCCCTATCTAAAATGGAGAGCCTCACTCTAGTGTATGTCGTCCATACTTTTCGTAATGATTTGTGAATTGCTTGTGGAAAAGCATCTTTTTGATTAAATCTTTTAAACTTAAATCTTACGAACATTTGCAGGGACCTTTCTTTCAATAATCTCAGTGGTTCTTTGCCTAAAGTTCCTGCTAGGACATTCAAGTGAGTTTCTGTTGTCAGTTCCTGAACTAATCCGTCTTTCTTCTTGCCTTTGTTTATGTAATTAACGTAACCTTGTTGCTCTGATCGACATTCAGAATTGTTGGAAATCCTTTACTTTGTGGGCAGTCTTCACAAAACAGTTGTTCTGTTGTCTATCCGGAACCATTGTCCTTTCCACCAGATGCTGGGAAAGGTTAATATTACCTCATTTCTCCAGCTTTGATAACTTGCTTATCCACATTTCTATGATGGTGCCTAAGTATGTATGCTTTCTAGATCAATCAAAATCTGGAGCAAAACATCATGTTGCTGTTGCTTTTGGGGCAAGCTTTGCTGGTGCCTTTTTAATAATTACAGTTGTTGGCTTGCTTGTTTGGTGGCGATATAGACGCAATCAACAGATTTTCTTTGACGTTAATGGTATTATTCTCCTACTCACTTTTCTTAAATTTGTATGATGGAACTCAGCCTAAAGCTTTGTATAACTCTATGATATATATGTATATATGTGTATATATTTTGGTATTCCATGTGAAATTTAATCAAGTAACGTATCTAAATTGATTATGTATGTGAAGTTACACAGAACTTAATAGCTCTAATTTCTATTAGCTTGTACAACTTTGATGTCAAATTTCTTGGGTTGACTTCTGAAACATGACTACTTCTCGTGGCAGATCAATACGATCCAGAGGTACGCTTAGGTCATTTAAGAAGGTATACTTTTAAAGAACTTCGAGCTGCAACTGACCACTTCAATACAAAGAATATATTGGGGAAAGGAGGCTTTGGTATTGTCTATAAGGGCCGTTTAAGCAATGCGACTGTGGTGGCTGTCAAAAGGTTAAAGGACTATAATGCCGTTGGCGGTGAAATTCAGTTTCAGACAGAAGTTGAGCTGATCAGTTTGGCTGTCCATAGAAATCTTCTCCGTCTTTGGGGATTCTGTTCGACAGAAAATGAGCGGCTTCTTGTTTATCCTTATATGTCTAATGGAAGCGTTGCATCTAGATTGAAAGGTTTGGATTTCTTCAATCATTAGTTCCTGAATTTTGTTTTAAAAATGTTACATTTTCACCCATTGATATTTGCTCTAAAATACCGAAGCTGCTCTTATTTTTAAATCATTTCATTCCTTGAAAGTTGAAAGAACATTCCTGATAGACTCCCATGACGTTTGAATAATTATAGAAACCGAGACACCCCTGTAATGCCAAAGTTTGATAAACATTACAAATAAGCTATGAGTAAGTGTAGTGTTTTTAATGTTTCAAGAGGTGTTGCCGTGGTTATGCAAACCTTAGTAGAGGTTATGTAATTAACCAAATCTCAAGGGTGTAATGTAGTTGTCACTTTGAAAAAATGGAGCATATTATGCTGCTATTTGAAATTATAATGCAGCTGCCAATTGCTCTAGATACTACACTGATCAGTTTTCTTTCCAAGTATGAGAAGTTCGATATGTCTCATAAATTTCGCTATTGGTTTATTTTCTTTCCAGATCACATCAATGGCAGGCCAGTATTAGACTGGTCCAGACGGAAAAGAATCGCGTTGGGCACAGCAAGGGGGTTGGTTTACTTGCATGAGCAATGTGACCCAAAAGTTATACATCGTGATGTCAAAGCAGCCAACATTCTATTGGATGAAGATTTTGAGGCGGTAGTCGGGGATTTTGGATTGGCAAAGCTCTTGGATCACCGAGATTCTCATGTAACAACTGCAGTCCGTGGCACTGTTGGTCACATAGCTCCCGAGTATTTATCAACTGGTCAGTCATCCGAAAAAACCGATGTCTTTGGGTTTGGAATCTTGCTTCTTGAGCTAATTACAGGCCATAAAGCAGTAGACTTTGGGCGGGGAACCAACCAAAAAGGAGTAATTCTTGACTGGGTATGCACATTCTTACAAAAATAAGGTCTATATATTTTGTGACTATGATTTTGCTACATATTCAAAGAAGTTGAGATATTAAATACATGATATAACTGTAGCAACGAATGTTTTACTTTTAACACATAAAAAAATGTGGCTACAAGATCTAATGGAAACCTAGCATACAGATGAATGTTTTTAAAAGGCCTGAAATTTAGTATGATGCGATGATTTTCTGTTGTCCCTGCTGCTAGAATGTTCCAATCTCTTGTATACAGTTCGAATCTTTTTATTGGATTATTACATTTACATCTTATAAGATTTGGTTGGTAATCAAAGAAATTTCTTAAAAGTTGTAATAATTACAAAGACATTCTCTAAAGTTTGAAAAAAGTTAACATTTGTCTAATTGATTTTAGGGACTGTAAGTTTTTCTCTAAACTTATTTTTCGTACGGTGATGGTTTTCTTGATTAGGCTAACCTTCAATTAGTGTAAATGTAATTGTCCCCACATTTACATGGATTCTGACCAATGCTCATTTTTATCATATATTTGCTACAACTTCAGGTAAAAAAGCTTCAACAAGAGGGGAAACTGCACCAAATAGTGGACAAAGATCTAAGGAACGATTTTGACAAAAAGGAACTAGAAGAAATGGTTAAAGTAGCACTTCTCTGCACACAATTCAATCCTTTGCAACGTCCTAAAATGTCGGAAGTGTTGAGGATGTTGGAAGGTGACGACTTGGCAGAAAAGTGGGAGCAATCGCAAAATGTGGAAACTCCAAGGTACAGATCATTCGAACATCCTCCGCAAAGATATTCCGAGTTTATAGAGGAATCTTCGCTAGTAGTGGAGGCTATGGAACTCTCTGGCCCAAGATAGCTTTCTGTTTGTTTTCTTACACGTTTCATTGTCTCTGTGTATGAAGTTTTCTGCTTAAAATGAGATAGATGTATTGGGTGTTGTCTATAGTTGTTGAATTTCATGTATTCAGCTGTAAAAAGAAAGAAAAGCCATGTACAAACATTTTGTTAGTTGATTTATTCAAGGTAAGTATTAGATTGATTGAGCTCCTTAGCAAATTCTGAGTTCCAATAGTGATAAATATTAGCTTAGACAAAGTTCATATAAGTTTATGATCACATTGTATGATTACGGGTTTCTCATATACTTTTGGAATAAATACAGTTTATAATCCTTAATGTCCGATTTATAATATAGAATTTTCTGATGTTTCATTATAAACAAGAAACTGGTTAAGTTTGAGTAATCTGAGAACACTTTCTAATAAGTTTCAAATATATTAGAGATACTCGTTCAATTTGTTTGAAGTGTTTTTACGGTTTAGAGGGTGTCTTAATAACTACTCAATTATTAATTTCTTTAAATGAAATTAGACAAAAACTCAGAGGGTCTCGATGTAGTTAACCATGTACTTAATATTGTTTATGATGTCCAAAAAATGTAATCACAAGCTCTCTTTCATAATTTTCAGCTGGAATCTATACTTTCAACAAAAAAAAAAAGCTGGAATCTATACACATGTTGTAAAGCTACATTAAATAAAAGTGTGACTATTAGGAACTTTTCTGAAATTTGCCGCCGAATTTGAGTTACTTAATCGGGAAAGGGCTTCTTTTGTGTATTTAGTATTTGCAGAATTTCAAATGTAGTCTCATCTACATTTTTGAAGGATCTCTTTAACATATACGAAACTTCTATAGCCAATCAGGCAATTTTAAACGTCCTAATTTTCTTTTGGGTCATAATTTAGCTCAAACCATTATTAAGTCCAAATTCATACACTAATATGGTTATTTTGCCATCTGGCCCAAGATATCTAACTATCACCCCCCGCAAATATTGTAAATATGAAATTTTTTATTCCTTTAATATCTCATGCTTTTAGCTTACATCTATAAATAAATTCTTTTAATTTCAAAAAGAGATTTCTTTTATAGTTTAATCTTGATTTCTTGAACAGGTGTTATTTCTATTTTTTTTAAAAGTGAATAGGTGTTATTTCGAAATGTATTTTGTTTTACAAATTCATTCTACATTCTAAAGTGAGTTTTTCATATGGATCTAAAAGATATACCTATTAACTTGTGATCTTGGATGTCCACTGGGCTGAAGCCCAATAACAAGAAGCGAGTATTACCAAGTGGGCCCGAGTCAAAAAATGCAAAACCAATTTTGAAGATGTAGGGCAGCCATCCTCTTCATTACACGTGGCGAAATATGAACGGTTCGATAGCGAACTGTGTTTTTCTCTGAATCTAGAGAAACAGGCAGCATGTGATGGCACATTGATCAAAGCAGAGGATCTATGCTCGCGCTGGATTCCGTCGACACGTGTCCCTTGACAGGCTAAACGTGTCGGCGCCAATTGTACGGTTACTACTGTCGGCTGTAAAAGTAGCACATGACAAAATTGCCCCTGAACTCCTTTTCCAATTCTTTAAAAACTTCATCGTATCTACTATTTTTTTGGGTGAACTTTAACGTATCTATTTATCGGGCGAGTTTAAAGAAAATCAAATAATGCTTCCCGTGATTTAAGCTCACACGTGTTAGTGTTAAACTGTTATATATATATTTTCTTTCTTTTTAGTGTTATATATATTTTCTTCTTAGTGTTATATTTCTTTCATTTGTTGTATCGTGTGTATATCTGGACGTGTATATTATGTAATTGTAATTAAACTCTACTTATACTATGACAAATCATCGGAACACTTTATTTTTTTCCAATTTCAAGATATTGATTTATGACTCCTCAATTTATTGTTTTCACCTTTTTCGCACATAATCTGAACTGATTTCAAATCTATATACACATGCATTGTTACTCATGTCCATACATGCATAAGATACTAGCAAATCTATAAAACAAACTTCAAATCCTTGCATTTAAAGAGGTGTATCTTTTATTAAATACGAAACGAAAATGTAACCACAATATAAATAAATGGCGTCGTAAATTAAGGCACCCCTATTGCCTGGACTTACTATTTACCTAAGTCAAATTTCACAAAACATAATTAAAGTTTGTTGTCACATTTCAACAAAGTATTACACACATACGTATAAAATTATCCTCGTCAACTTTTGGATTACATGATATTTTCTTGATTACATAATCAAACTTTATCTTTTACAGAATCACGGATTCTTTTGAAATTTGATTTTTCGGTTATTCTGTTGATAAACACGAGGATACTTCGGTCATTTCACAAACTGCATCGCTCTCGCCTCTCTCTTTCCATATCTAATCAAAACGAATGTGGAAAAAAAAAATGACCGCTTTAAACTCATATACACACTTTCACACAAATAACACTAACTTCATTAACCTTTTTGCCTTTTTACACCAAATCACCTTCAAATTGTGTAAATCGACTCCCTTTTGTACACATTACAAATCCCAGATTTCAGATTTTTGTCATAATTATATTCTGCCATTCTCTTGTGTTATTTTCACTGTTCAATGTGAAAAAAAAGAAAAAAAAAATGGTGAGTTTTGCATCTATTTTATCATATTTGGATTTGAAAAAACTCACATTCTCGGATCAGTTGTTGTCATCTTCAAGAAGGAAGGTAGTTTCTCGTTTTGGTTTAGGCATTGTGTTGTCTTTTATTGTTTTGAGTTTGGTGTTATTTGATTTCCCATCTAAAGGTCCATTTTTGAACCCTGTGTTTCAAGGGCTGAATAGTTTTAGTTCAAAGAGTAATAATAGTAGTTCTATTTTATCATGGCCTTTCTCTAGTGGAGTTGCATCTGTTAGTAATAATACTAGTAGTTTAACTAGTTCTAATGGTACAAGTGATGTTGTGAAGAAATCGCTGCATCCTTCAGTTTTGAATGAAACCCTTGAAGCAAATGTAGTGGGGAGCAATAAAAGTTCAGATTTTGTGGGTTCTGATGCGAAAGATGAGGTTTTTGATAGTGCCCACTTGGGGAATGTGTCTGAGAACTATAAAGATGGGATTTTTATTGGTGGAGAAGGAAGTGTTGGAGTTGATAAGGATGGAATAAATGGGACTCATATTCATAAAAATACAACCTTGAAGGATGGGAATGGGATAGGGAAGGATGTGGAAAACGTTCGTGTGGGCGATTCCGTTGTAGATGCGAAGAATGAAAGTGTTGGTTTTAAGGAAAATGGTGAAGTTGGTAGTGTTGGAAATTACTCGTTAAACGGAGATAATGGTGATTCGAGAAATAAAGGGTCGCAGACTCCGGGTGCTAATAAGAGTTTGTATAAGGATTGTGATATCTATAATGGTAGATGGGTGAGAGATGAATCGAAGCCGTACTATCCTGCCGGTTCCTGCCCTTACATCGATAGGGATTTTGATTGCCACCTTAATGGGAGGCCTGATAGCGAGTATGTGAAATGGAGATGGCAGCCGTATGATTGTGATATCCCCAGGTATGATGCATATTGTTGTTTCGCTTATTAAAGAAATTTCCATTTATTAACTATTGTGAAATACTATTTAAGTATATAGGAAAGTGAAACACGGCTTAACATTGCTTAGAATTTGGTTTATGTGAAAAATCATTGAGTTGTAACGCTTGATGTGCTAAGGGATGTGAATAATGGCCTTAATTTATGATTTTCATTTGCTTATATATGTTGTGGCCTTTCTCCTATTGCTGCACTTAAACTTGATGTGTTCTATATGTGTGAGGATACTAATTAAAGACGTTATACTGTATATTCTTATCTCCTTTCTTATTACTAAAATATTAGCTTCTTTATTCTTTTCACAAGCTTGGAATCCCTTCAATAAGTTTATTTGGTTATATGGTCTACTGAGTAGTTTGCAGTCTTTTGATGTTTGTTAAAATCAAGCAACGAAAGCTTTGTTTGGATAGGTATATCTCTTCATGCAACAAAGTTTCACACTGATTTATATCAAAGTTTCACACTGATTCATATCGTCAAACTTCCTCAGGTATTGTGATTGGAACACATAATTATGTAGTCATTTATTCAGTTGCACTTTCCTGATATGATATACTCTAGATTCGGACAGAAAGTGGAATTGATAGTCTTGCTCTGTGGAATTATGTCAATAAGCCATTTAGTGTATCTATGTTGACAGAAATGCTTTCTCAGGTTAAACACAACAGATTTTCTCGAGAGACTTCGAGGGAAAAAGCTAGTGTTTGTTGGAGATTCACTAAATAGGAACATGTGGGAGTCTCTTGTCTGCGTCCTCCGCCACGGTGTCAAAGACAAGAAACGAGTTTATGAGATATCTGGAAAGCATGAATTCAAAAAGAAGGGATTCTATGCTTTCAGATTTGAGGTATGCCTTGATCATCTATAAGGATTTTACTAAAAAGATTTGTTAAAAGTACCGTGTTTAACGCTTTGGCTACATTTGCAGGACTATAATTGCTCTGTCGACTTTGTTAGTTCTCCTTTCCTCGTCAGGCAATCATCTTTCAAAGGCAAAAATGGTTCTTTTGAGACGCTAAGGCTGGATCTGATGGATGGGACAACTTCCATGTATCATGATGCAGATGTGCTAATATTTAATACTGGACATTGGTGGACTCATGAGAAAACCTCTCTTGGGTTAGTTCTTCTACTTGTTCGTGAAATGCTCTTATTTTATTTGGTCTGTCTATTCAAGAGCAAAATCATATTTACTATATCGAAGAAAAGCATCACTTGTTCTTTATTGATAAAATAAGTAAAACAATGAATGATACAAATAAACTAGCACGCCTGGGCTTATCAATATCTTTGTAAATTCCAAATTAGTAAGTGGATATCTAATCTACTTCCTTTGCTTTACAGGGAAGCCTATTACCAAGAAGGTAACTATGTTCACCCTAGACTTAAAGTTTTGGAAGCGTTCAAGAGGGCCCTTGCCACTTGGGCTCGTTGGGTGGATAAGAATATTGATAGAAGCAGGACTCAAGTTATCTTCAGAGGATATTCGGTCACACACTTCAGGTATGATGATACACCTTTATGCTGTCTCACATCAGTGGCTTTTGCCATTGCCATGTTATTTAAACCTTTGTTCATAATTTTGTTACAGTAGCACATTCTTTGCCATGATTAAAGTTACAATCAAATAACAGTGACTTGTGATGTTTTCGGTTTCTTTTTTCAACTCTTAAATCTTAACATAGATACGATTTCTACGTGTATCGAATCATGAATAAATTTTGAAACTAGTGTAATATCTTTTGCCATCTCTATAATTATACAT
Source organism: Misopates orontium (assembly GCA_946800315.1). Classification (NCBI taxonomy): domain Eukaryota; kingdom Viridiplantae; phylum Streptophyta; class Magnoliopsida; order Lamiales; family Plantaginaceae; genus Misopates; species Misopates orontium. The sequence goes on along the minus strand of OX326952.1, from coordinate 19,546,239 downwards.
AAACACCAGTATGTAGGGTGATGTTGGAATTATATTTCTGCATGGGACAAGAAATGCTGTATATCCTTTTAAAAATTGTTGGCTACTCTTGCAAAGTTTTGATCACCAAAGAAGTTCAACTATAAAATGTATATAGTCGATAAAAGGACTTGCAAATTAATGTTACCACTAAATAAACTCTGAGTAGAAAGTGCTCAATATCTATTTACAATCTTTTCCCGATTCGGCTGATTGTTTTCTGCACTTCGAAGTTCAATGTCGTTCATAACTTTTGCATATTGCCTTGTTTATTCTTATATTTTTGGTTTGCTGACCTGAATGCCTGTTATTTATTGGGATAGTAATGTCTACACCACCTGAGGTGTGACTTAATTACTTAAGTATCTCCTACAGCTTGAATAATACAGAGAGACACTCTCTGAAGCTTTAAAAACATGAAAAAATAGGCAGTCAATCTGTAATCTCCTCGAAACTTAAGAGGGCACTCGCACATTACTCATTCAAATTTCAAGAGCCAATCTGTAATAATTTCTTAAGTTTAGGGGGCTCTATAATTTGACATTAAACTCAAAATATACATGTAATTATCCCTTATTTATTTGGTCGGTGTTAATCTTAATTGGCTTATACATGGTTGATTGCAGAGGTGGTCCATGGAACTCGGGAGGGCAGTGCCAGAAAGAAACCGAGCCAATATTCAATGAAACTTATCTAGCAAAGTACCCTTCGAAGATGAAAATTCTAGAGTATGTGATCCAGGGTATGAAAACACCGGTGACATATTTAAACATTAGCCGGCTCACGGATTACAGAAAAGACGGTCACCCTTCAATTTATCGACCAGACTATCAGGCAACACAACAACTCGCCGGTATGCATCCGCAAGATTGCAGCCACTGGTGCTTGCCTGGAGTACCAGACACTTGGAATGAATTGCTTTATGTGTCCCTCTTGAAGAGTGATTTGTAAGATATACTATACGAGGTTTGTAAGATATTTAATTTATCTGTATGCTAAATTCATAGTAGTATAGAGCAGGTAATAGAGGAAGCTGATTTTGCCTTCGTTAGAACGATGGATCTGTAAAATATTTATTGGTGTAACATATCATTATAAGTAATGTTCTTATATACTCAAGTACAATAATTTGTTTTTGTATTTGAGGCGTAATTGAACTCAATTCACTGGCTCTTGAAGATTTGCTTCAAGTTGAACAGAGATACATAAATGTGTTTTATGTATGGCTGGTAATATGATCTATGGCCAAGTGTGGTTCGACAGATTGATGTTGTTTGTATAGTGTACCTAAGAATAGTGGTTACGAGTTGTCGCAACATTTAAAGCAATAAAAAAAAGATAGTGTTGCTTGCATCAACCTAATTTCTAATATAGAATAATTACTTTTATGCCCTTAAAATTTGATCTTATTCATCTAAAACTCTCCTATTATTTGAACATTTACAAAGAGAACATAAATATAGATAGGTTTGTTGGGACTTAACTGGCGGGGAAACCTCTTAAAGTTTGTAAATGTAAACATGTTCTCTCATTCTTTCATGTTTTAAGTTCAAAAGGCATCTATTTCATTTTCTAAACCTCAAGAGAAGTTTTCGTAATTACGCTGAAATTAAGGTTATAGATGTACTTATTCACGTGATCTTTATTGAGTTGAACTTTCGCCAAACGTTTTTCAAGTTTTATTAGATGGATGGAGATTGAGGAAACATGATTTTAGATGGCATGGAAAGAGGAGAGAGTACATAATCAACACCACCAATGTTTTTCTATGCACTCTTATTTATGGATCGAAAAAACCCCCTACAACCACATTGTACCACACGCGCCTTACATGAAAGTGGGAGTAGATTTGGTGAATTGCAATTACAGCTTTAAAAACAGTTTAAAAGATGAATAACCCAGCCTTTCCTCCTCCCCTTATCTACGGCGGCGGGAGTGGCCAGTGGTCGACTTGGAGAGCTTTTTTTATTTTCAATGGCTGTTGGTTTTTCATTTAGGAATTATTAGGTTAAATCTTTGGATTTACATAGAAGGTAACCAAGAAAATTACAATTCAATATTAACCTTCATTAAATCTTTTGCCTGGGGAGAGGAAGAAGATCAATCCCTCACTCTTTTCTTTTATCTTTTTAATTTCATTTAGTATTAACATCCTAATAAAAATTAGATAGCAAAACTTAGAATATATGTTTATCACAGTTATAAAAAAAACTAATAACACAAAATGTTCTTCGCGTGTTTCTTTTTTATCTTTTATTTTAGATTATTTTTAAAATCAAGATATTTTAAGTATATTACAAGGGTAAACTAGTAAAATCATCTTTAGTCAAAGCTGAAAAAGAGTTTGGGGCAAGTGTGTTAATTTCTGAATAACACAGGGGTTTTTTGCCAATTAAAGATGTAGTTTTTGCATTTAACTCTCCAATATACTATTTCCCTTAACGAAATGATTGATTCACACTCAAAGATGTTATGTCAATTGAAAATACATTATGTTACTCCATGAATAACAAAACTAACACAAATTACACTAACAATACAAAAAAAAAAAAAAACAAAAGCCAAGATAAGACTCAAGCAGAGTCCATTGCCGTTCTGTGACTTGCCGGTTTGCTTGGATTTTAGCCATCTAAAATCTTTGCTCATTTTTCTTCAAATTCTCTTCACAAATCTGGTTGAAAAGAGATGAATGGTGATGACCAAATCTTAGCAAACTAGTTGAATTTGAAGAGAGCATATAATTAAAGATATAAATATATGCTCACTCCAATACTTTCCATGATCTCTCAAGATCCATGGAACTCTTCATTCCAACACATTCTTACTCACAATCAGCTTTTGATATAAGCTGCTTTTTCTATGATGTATGTATTGAGTGGCTAGCTGAGGGGAGTTTTGTCTTTGGAATGGAGGGGCTTTAAATAAGTTGGTGACTGATGGATTAATGAATTTAATAATTTATTACATCATTATCCACTATCTTATGTTGTTCTTATCTGATTTTAACATTTACTCGAAGAAAAGTTACTGAGGTTTACTAATAATATTAAAAGATGCCAACTTTTAGTCGTTCCCTACTCATGTCGCAGCTTGAATAATGGCACCAAATTCAACTATTGAAGTGTTGACTCTTGAGTCTTGAGAAGAGTTTGTCACCTTTTATTTTTGCTTGTTTTACTATAGAAAGGTCATTTTTCTAAATCTAAATATAAAAAGTTAAATTGATGTATGTTCGTTTACATTTATCTTGCAAACTTAGGCCGCATGATCAAATCACGTAATTCTTGTAATATTCTAATATTTTTGTTCAACTTTATTCATGAACAAAATTTCGTATACTTCGTCAAAATTTATAAGGGTATTATAAAAGTTACCACAGAGAATGTCTAGCCATTATTTTTTATTTTATTTTTACCTTTTTTCCCCTTTTGTTGCATTGCTTTTGATAATTGAGTTCTTTCCACTTTGGTGGTGCATCAGTGAATCCCACTAATTCATGCTTTCTCCCAACTCCCAAATCAACCAATTTCCCACTACTCTCGTACTACGTGTCCATGTACAACAAAGGACTATCTATTTTTCAATATATCAAAAGTTAGCATTAATTAATATTTAATAGGATTATTTAATTGTCGCGATGGAATCCCTTGCGCCGCTTCTCACACGAGGTTACCTCCTTAATTGTGTAATTAATGACTAGACTTACTGTTGGAGCTGAAATTATTACTTTACGATTAAGAGTCAAGTATTTTTCAATTCTTGTTAACCTGAATATGCTGGCTACGGCCATCAAATTGTACCAATCTCCCCTTTTAGCATAAATGTAATTTGGCGATAATTATCTTTATTAGTTCAACTTGGATAACTTAGATTATTTGCGAGAGATAAAAACCACGTTATTTTATGTTAAGTTTAAGTTACTCAACTCTTTTTTTTTTTTTTTTTTTTTTTATATTGATTGGGATTTAGATGCAAGGGTATACAAATCTTGATGAATAGTATCTTATATTTTTTATAATGGCAAAAACGGAATGTGTTGGCTTAAGTAAATATAAAGATTTATAAGCAAGGTGTTAACTTTTAAGGGCAAAATAGACCTGTTAAGTGGTTAAAATGTTCCACGTTGAAAAATTGTAATTTTATGTGAGTATATTATATGACGACCCAATTAGTTATGTAACTAGCTATAAGTACAAGAAGCATGTAGTCCAATAATAGATGTAAAAGTTGAGATAATTGATACATGAAAAGAGCGTGTCTCTTTAACTAACAATTTTGGTGTTTATAAAAATTATATGATTGTTTGAAGCAAGACCACCAACTCGTTTCTTATCTCTCTTCTACTTACAGAGTTACGGTAGATGTCTAGATGAAGTTTCAAGAAGTGTTCTTGGTGGTGGTTTGACGATTATATTGATATAGCTAAACATTTCTTCGCTGCAAAAACAAGGAATTATTATAAGTCTTCAACGAAGATTGCTAGTTTGATTGTGACAACATTTGACATGAGAGTGACAATAGATAAAGATGATGAACTATGATAAATCATCACAATTTGTGTCGCTTTGTCAGAAGGCTGAGAGCCTGATACCTTATGAGTAAATGAAAGGAATGGATTTTTCATCGACTTTTAGAATACAAACTATCTATTATGTAGAGTCATCTTGTAACAGACTACATATAAATATTTGAAATTAAAATAAAAACAAAAAAAGATAACAACCCAAAGTAAGTTTCTAGGATCACAAACTCGAGCTCCATGGATGATTTTGCTGGGTTCTCGTTGACATTACAATTTCTAATTCACTATAGAAAAAAAGTAACTCATTGTAAAAACGCATAAGAACAGGTTATATAACGAAAAACCATAAAAGAAACTCTAAAACTAATATCTAATATTTGCAAAAGAAAAATTAATATAAATTAGTCGCTTAAACATTTGCACAAGAAACGTAGACATTGTCCATATGCCTTCAGTTTTTATCTATAGGTTAATTCATGTTCAGTGTCTGTCTTATATACATGTATTAAAAATGATTGCAATTTGAGTAAATTTTTCTTAATGTTGCTATGCATAACAAGAAATTATCTCTTATTTTAGTCTATAACTTTGTCTGCTTCAATGTTTTGTATCCAAATATACAAGATCAAATGTTGTAAACGTATAGTTGAATCATACAATTAAATAAAATATAAGTACATGTGTAAAGATTATTATAGAGATCAAATGTTTAGATTTTTTTACATGATAATAGGAAATAAATAAACAAATACAGAATTCGGAAATTTGATCGAGAAATCTCCACTTTTTTATAAATTAAGTTATGGATAAATAAATAGGTCAATTGCGATCACCCCCTATCGTTTGGGATGTTTTGCAAAGTGCCCCCTGATGTTTCAAAACGAGCACTTTGCCCCCTAACGTTTGTAAAGTTGCCCCCCGAGTCCTTGATCTACCGTTCATTTTTGCCACGTGACTATCTTTTCATCAATTAGATTTGGCATTAAGGGGCAAATCGCACATTTTTACAAACGTTAGGGGACAAACTGCTCTTTTTGAGATGTTAGGAGGCACTTCGCAAAACACCCCAGACGTTAAGGGGCAAAATGCAATTGACCTTAAATTGAAATAGATATGCAGACCAAGATGTATTATTATATATATATATATATATATATATATATATATATATATATATATAGAGAGAGAGAGAGAGAGAGAGAGAGAGATACATATTGGTTTTTAATTTGTGTGTGTATCTCTCTCTCTCTCTCTCTCTCTCTCTCTCTCTCTCTATATATATATATATATATATATATATATATATATATACACACACTAATATAGACATAGCTTGAGTCTGGAGATATATGTGATTTAAATGTATGTATATGTCTATATGAGGTGGCCTTTATATGCCCTCCTAACTCAGCCTCTACAGCTTCATGTGTACGTTATTTGATCTCAATTCTCAAAAATAAAGTTACTCGAGATATATATGCATACCCTTTTGCTATATATAGCATTTTTCGTCAGCCTTTTCTTTTCTACTAAGTATAAGGCAAGTTAAAACAAATCTTGTTTTATTTTTTAAATTTCTTGGCACCTTTACTTGTGATATCTTGCTAAGAAACGCACCGGGATGATTTAGTTCAGACTAACTACTCACGCTTTTGGGGATGCTTTTTGATCTTTATCGCAAACGTCAAACAAAATGCCATCAGCGTTTATATTTCATGAGATTATCTTGGCCCCTCATTGCTTTCCTCTTTGACAAAATCTTTCTTGTTATTGCATGTGCTTACGTCATAACCCAATTTCTCGCAGTAACTTAATTGAAGTTGCGGTTTCAAAACTGTCTTTGCCGATTGTTACATGTCCTTTTTTTTTATTTATTATTATAGGAGATTGTTACATGTCCTTGTAAATAAAAAGCATGCGACTTTAGGTCATAATATATTGATGTGGATTTTACAAAGGAAATTCTAAAAGGCTTATAATTATTCATGTTTTTGTAATTTAAAAATATAAATTTTATTTGCAAATTTTCTTAAAAATAAATAAATTATATTCTCAGTTATGTTTGTGAGAATGAACTAATTTTGTTAATGTGAAGACAATTTCTACATTGGAATTTTAGTGCGAAAACATTTATTAATTTGCGAGCTCGGTCGGAAAATATGAAATAGTCTCAAAGAAAATGATCCTTAAAAGCGACCAATAAAAAAGTCATTCAAATCGGAAAAAAAGAACACTTTGGAGGTGTATGATTTTAGTTGGTGGGCAACCGTTGTTTGGTCACAATCGAAATGATATTTATTCACTGTTTCGCTCTCATTAGAAACTATTCAACTCATTATTGCCTTATTGAATCAATTATTTATCGTGCATGCCTCGAATGTTGTGGAGCTCGATACTAAGTTTATATTTCTCTGCTTATAATCATTATGCATCAATTGTAAATGGTTATAGTCATGTTTAGTTGTCTTCACTCATCCACATTATATGCACAGATCGTTAACGTTGAAGCATTTGAAAAATAGAAATAAAATAAGAGATAGTCACGGTTTTTCCCACTTTAAAAATTTAAACCTTTTAACATAGTACTCAGAAAATATTTACTTAAACAGGTCAATCGTAGAACTTGTGGTCCAAATTCTTCATGCGTAAAACTTTTGTTGATATTCATCTATATAATGTAGTGCTGATTAATGAAAGAAAATCATTCAGCCAAGGTATAGACAATTATGCTATCTCTATGAACTGAGGGCCCTTGGCCCATAACAGAGATTCAGTAACTGGTTGGGCTTAGATTAACCAATAAAATAAATTTATGGACCCAGCTCATTTTTGCGCTTCATTCTCGCTTTACGGTATTAAATAACAAGAGTATAAAAAAATTAAATGATGAGGGCGGGCTTCAATACTGTGATCCCACTTGGGCCATTGATAAACATATTTGAGACTAAGCTTAAAGGACTGATGAAATACATATAATACAATATAAACAAACTAGACCCTCTTTTAATTATAAGTATTTTTCTAACAATATTACGTGTATATTTATTGAAACATAAAATATAAGCAAATGAGATTTCTCTAATATAAGATTAATATGAAGTCGAGTTACAATAATACTTGTGATTGATTGGGGACAAGACTAAATTTTTATTGGCTAATTTACTTATAGTTTCACCTATGTAGAAATTTTTAAGCCAATCGAACGTGATGTTAGAAATCAAGTGGGCAGTTGTCCTACATTGGAAAATAATGAGTAAAGTGAGTAGTTTATTAGTAAGAATGACCCATTGCCCTAATACCTTAAAGTTTTTAGGTCAAAATGTGGTGTCAAGCCCATTAATTTTTGTTCGCACTTTGGTCCATGAATTAATATCTACATAATTATCACTTATATGTGGTTTATTAGCGGGAAGAACCCATGAACCTAATACCTTAAAGTTTTGAGTTAAGATGTTGCGTCAAGCCCACTAATGTATGTTCTCACTTTGGCCCATAGATTAATATCTCTCCAATTATTAGATCTATCGATTCTAACTCATAAGAGTCCCTGCAATCACAAGACTGCAATCAACCGTACGGGTTTCTCAATTGGCCTTATGGCATCAACATACAATATTATGCTCGTAAACTTAAAATATTATGACTTGATAATCATCAGTTAGATTCATAAAAAACTAAAAAATAAATGATTCAAACCCCGGCCAGCTTGTATTAGTTTATGAGTTAAGGTACGCATTGAACTAAATATATTATATAAATGACTTTCTCTACAAGAAAAGCTCCTACACTAAAATACGCAGACATTAACGAGCACACCCGTTCTAAATGACAAGTACACGTACGCGAATAGTTACATAATTTTTTGAACTTATTCTCAAAACTCAACAAAATCCTGCATCTCTTATCAATACGTGGAGTAATTAACCTCAATATCTGAATGCAACACGCGCGAGATCATTAATTTGACATCAATACTCAAACTCCATAATAGGATAGGGCTAAATATATATCCATAAAAGGTATTATATACTAATATTAATTTATTTGTCACACTCGTGTCATTTCATAAGTACCAAAGTGGAAGTAAGCGGGAAGTTGAGATAAGCATGTTAGCGCTACTCGTAATGCAAATTAATTTGACTTGTTGAAAGGAACCACACCACTGTACAATACTATAGAAATCAATATTAAACAAGTATATCTTAATTTATGGGTCAAGAAAAGATAATGGAAAGTTGATACGCACCTCCATCATTATTGATTATTATATATAAAAACAATCATCAAAACCCTCCACTCCAGGATGATACCCATTTCTGTCTCCGGGAATTTCATATAAAATATGATCGCTTTATATCCCAAAAATGGCTAAAGCCTAAAAGAATCTTTTGACCACAAACAGGCCAATACTATGTCGTTTTATACACCTATTTGTAATTAAAAAACAATTTCTTTATCGAGTGTAATTATTGATTAATAAGCCTGACATAAACTAGGTTTAAGAACCCATCCTTCATTATATTTACTTCATCTTTCGTTGTATACATTATTTCAGTCATATTTTAAAAATATTGATGCCTTTGGCAGGGGCTGCCAGCAAGGCCACTTAATTCTTGGGGTCAAGCATATATTATATGTTGAAGCAAGTCTGGAAGTTATTCGAGAAATAATTAAGAAGAAATAGGTTTTATTAAGAATCCTGGCATTAATTTTATTTAAGGTGGTCTGAGCATAATAGTTTGGATTAGTTCTTACGAGTTGCATAACATATGAAGTACAAGTTTTGTAAAGTTTGTCATCTTCTTTTTGGCCTTCTTATCTATATGTCACCTGTTAGTTATGAAAATCATGACACAAATTGATGAGCAGTGAAAATATAAAATAAAATATTCTTTGCAATAGAAATGAGCAAAGTTTCGTTATGACATTTTATGGCTTAATGGAAGTATATTTCTTGGTGATTTGGACACTCCACGTTAGATCGATTGTGGAAGGTTGCAATTTACAATTAATAAAAGAATTATTTGTACCCAAGCAACGCACATAAGGGAGGTTGGTATGCCCCATCTAAGTGAGTAAGAAGGATATTGAGGTCGATTTTTAATTTGGAGGTCGATATTGACTAGAGATATCGACTTTAGAAGTAAGGTCCAGTCTAAGCGAAGTGCTTCTCGTACTCTCCTGATAGGGTATTTACAGGTGATTCATGGGTTCGAGTGACGATCGGATAGGCCTTAATGGGCTTTATTGTGAAGATTTGGTGTAAATGATAATAAGTTTTGAACTTGTGTACCATTTTGTTGAAACTAAATATTTGAATGGAAAGAGTTTTATTTGATCAATCAAAGATAATTTCTTTGATTAGTTGATAGTATTTTCAATAATTGATAATTACTCACAAATATAATAATTATATCAAAATGACTATATAACTGCAGTTAATATTAAATATATAGCTTGCTATATGCAAAATAAATTAGCTGAATCAATGGAGAACCTATAAATAAATTAATAAGTGCATCTCCTAATTAGATCAATAGATTTTTCTGTGGTAAACTGATATGGTGACATCAAGATGTTTGTATTCTTATACAAATAGCGTGTATAAAGTACCGAGGCATGATGAACTAAGAGAATCTGTGAATGTAGTAAACGAATACTTTTCTTTAACTTCGTCAAATTAACGGTCATTATGATCTTGATCTCAATTTATCGTCTCACATGGACTTCTGCCTATCACAAACTCTTTTTTGACTTAGAAATTATGATGTTGTCAAATCCATCTATCATCCTATCTTCGAGGAATTACGGACAAATAGTTGAGAAAGTGATTAGGCAAAATTGGATCTTGTACAATACGACTCCTCTTGTTATAATTAACAAGTACTTGCAGTTTTAGCGCTCATTTCATAAGTTGATTAAGAGTATTGTTGAAGATATTATGTCAATTAACGTTAAGGATATAAGACTATCAGGTTTGTATTTTTTAAGAACAATATAGTTTAGTAGAAAATGTGTTTTAGGACCGAGGTGAAAAGATCTTTGTTAGCTTTTTATAAATATCAAATATGTCGTATCGTGTAAGGAGTTTTGATTTGATGAGATGTTGCTTCTATAAGAAAGCTTGTTATCTAAATCAAGGAGTAATTCGCTTTGCTAAGGTTTCCTTTGATAGATTTGCTAGATTTTGTAATGTCACTTTTTATGAAAAGATAAGTTAGGATGTTAGTGGTGTATCTTGCAAATCATGCATAGATTGGATCGAATTCAAAATTGCATTTCCACTGAGAGAAGATAATGGAAACATCTCTTCACGATTCCAAAGGCCAATTAGTTAAGAACAATTTACCTATATGTCGGAGATCTTGTTAAGTCAGAATATATAACTGGAGATGGAGTCCAACTCTAGTTGGATCCAATTGTACTCTATAAATACAACACCATACTGTCCTCATAAATTATCCTTGAAAAATACCCTTAACATTGTCGCGTGCTTCAAAGTGTTTGAGAGTAGGTGTAAAATATCGTGGTGGCTTCACCAACATATCTAAAAATTATTCTCTAGTAAGAACATATTGTGCTGCAATCAAAGTATTCTGATCAAAGACGGTGTCTTTCAAACATGAGCATTACCCATAACGTCGAGCGAGAGGCCACAACCACACACATAAACATGAGTTTTGTGTGAAACAATCAAAGAGGAAGGTTGAAGTGGATCTGAGGCTGCGGAGGCACGTGTCATGTTTGAAATACTGTTTAAATCGAGTAGTTGTAAAGTCACCCTTATTGCTTTTGGTGATGTTTTTTGATTTGTGCACGTGGCCCCATACAATAAGTCACAATACTAAACCACGTAAAACTTCTTGTGTTGTGTGATGTTTATTCTTCATGCATGTTTTACGATTGAAGAATTTTAATAATCTAGATAATCGATTAAAACTCGATCAAACGAATTAAATAAGTATTTTAAATATATTATTGGTAACGAATTTTATCTGTTAGATCACAGGCTAAGGACGATCAATACAACTTGCAACGATTAAATCGACATAGTTCATAATTAGTTTCGAGTAGTATTGCTATCTAGGAGAACGGGAGTGTAATATCATATTTAAATGGTGTTTGCAAACTCTTCTCAGAAAATAGAAGCTTAAAATTAAGGTCTATTCCAAAAGAAGCTTCAATTCATAAGCTCAGAATGTTTGAACAATAATCTAGAATTGAAAATTTTAAACTATTTCCTCCAAAAATGACCACATAAGCCACTAGCATCTCTCTACAAACTTTGACATTGTGGGTATTTTCATCTTTAAAAAAAGTTTTGTAACCAAAAATGCTAGATTTGAACTCTTGCCCTACGTATTTTTATTCAAACAAAAAGCTAATTTTAGCTTTTTTCAAGAGTTAGAGAACACCACCTCAATAAAAGTATACCAATGTTAGTGTAAGAATTAATAGGACAACACTTGTGAAATTAATTCATGAATATTCAAGCTATGAATCGTGGATTCACTATTTCGATAATGTGCACGAATTTTAAGCTCTGAATTGTAGATCCGCCTACTCTCCTCTATTCGAGGTATTTTGAAGTAGAAATTGTCTTCTTTTAGTTACTATGAGTACTTTAATTGGGAATCAATTAACAAAATTAATTGTTTGTGTAATTGGTTAATGTGATTAATTTCTTATTTACTAATTTATTTAATAAATAAAGTTATTTAATATAGGACTGTTGATATCGCGATATTATGAAGATAGCACACTTACGGGGACAATTTGTTGGTTATAAATTACTTTTCAAATCTATAAAATGTTTTAATTGGTTATATATAAATACACTTGTACGTCTTGAGGATATATGTGTGTAATAGATATTCTTAAAATAACTCTTCAATTCAGCTTCTTTTATTATTATTTAAAGCTTTCACGATAACTATAATGAATTTTATTTGTTATATTGACATACATTAATTTGTCAAATACGTTTACACGCACACACTTGTATACATACTATATATTCACTACACTAAAAGTAAAATATAAAATTTAGACGTGTGTAATAAAAAATATTGTACAATCACCTAAGTGGGGCTTAATTCTTAACAACAAAAAAATGATATACGGCTGAGAGTTGGTCAATAATGTTTTTTTTTTTTTTTTTTTTCAGGAGCAGTCGATCTGATAATAATGTTTCCCTCTCTTTCCAGCCAACAAGGATAACTGTTTTCTAGGGCAAAAGTAATGAATGAAGAATTGTTGCGATTTTTCGTGAATAGCCTGCTTTAGTCGAGAGCCATTTTGAAATTATTTTCTAAACTTTTTATTTTTCATTCTTCCTCTAAATTGCATTAAAGTCACCGACAACCAACCAAGTCCCAAGTTGTCATAGCAAAATAGAAAAAATTAACCATATCTCTATCGACGGGGCAATTCTAGTCATAGATTATGGACACATTAAAAACGAAAAAAAAAAAGGTCACTATGAGATTATACAAACTTTTGGGGATCATGTCTCTGTTCATTCTCTTTCAAGCACTTTTATCTTCAATTTAAACTTTGTCAATAACAAAAAGGATAAGCACTAATCCACCCAGAGTCTCTGAATGCATCAATAGCTAGTCATTTATACAATGTAATTTATTGTACAAACTAATGATATGATTATAACCGCAGTCTACATTATGTTCTGATTACATAAAATTATCCATAAAAAAAAGGCACAAAACCCCATTGTGTTACCAAACTTTGTATCAAACTCCCTCCTCCTAGCTCAGTGCTGAAACTCAGTGGTTTTTTGGCTTTCGGGAGACCAATTGGACAGTATGCCCCGACCTATTGAACAGTATGCCCCGACTAGCTTAGGCCGCTTGTTTTGTCGGATGTGTCATGTATATATCGTAGACAATCCCGTACCCCCGCCCCCTATCTATGTATATAAACTGTGTGTTTTAATAAAACTCCCGTTCAAAAAAAAAAAAAAAAAAACTCCCTCCTCCTCCTATTATTATTATTATTATTATTATTATTATTATTATTATTATTATTATTATTTTATTTTATTTTATTATTGTTATTATTATTATTATTATTATTATTATTAATATTATTATTATTATTATTATTATTATTATTATTATTATTATTATTATTATCTTTGGCATAGAATCCCTTTGTGTTTTAAAAACTTGGCGCCAAATTCCTTTTCTTTTATTATAACTCTCGTGTTTAATAAAAAATGCACCAAATTTGGCCATGTTATTAAAACGTGCACCAAATATTATCAAAAACTAGCACATATTCTTTCATGTTACTAAATTTGCATCAAACCCTTTTTATTAAGAGGGTAAAATTGATAAGTCATATTAATTAGATGGTTTGATGCATAGTTTTTATAAGACAAAGGGATTTCGTGCAATAGAAAACAAGGGTGTTTGGAGCAACGTTTTTGAAAGTACAAGAGAATTTCGTATTAAGAAAAAAATAACACGAAGAAGTTCGGTACAAATTTTTCAAAAGACACGAGGATTTTACGATGTTCCCGTAATTAAGAAACCTCTAATGACACTTGTAACAAATATTCATAGTTCCTTCCGGCCTTTGGTCGCTTGAAACACAAAGGTGCTATAAAGACAAAGAATTATGCTTTTCAAGACAAATTCATTTCGAAGCAGAAAGTTGAACTCTAACAATCATTTCCCAAAACTTCAGCAAATTCGCTAGTATGCTTTAAGTTTCGGAAATTCTATTTTCTTTTTTTCCTTTTTTTTTTATAATTATATTCATTTTTTTTGTTCATCTAGTAAGTCTCACGATGTTGACCACCGCATAAGTTCAAATTAATTCATCATTGGTCACGCGGTTATTTTACGTACCTCGATAAGAGGTTCCAATTAAACTTTTTAAAAGGCGATTTTAATTCTTCGGGACGTGGCTTAAGGATAATCGTGTTATGTGCATTAGAAAGTCAATTATTAAAATAAACCTAGGCAAATTGAAAAAGTTAATCTTGATTTTGGTCTTAATTTTGTCGATGTCTGATTTGAAAATGACCGTAGTCAAATTGAACGTCTTGCTGAGTATCCACGTTGTGTTTTGACTTTTTTCTAATTGCTCTTCGTAAAGTTGCACTTTATTTTCCAAATCTCTGGGGTTAAAGGGATAAGCTAATTAATTATGGATGTATAAATCGTTTCGTCAACGGTGTTAATCACCTAGCTAGTGATCATTTTTTGTCGTTTGACCTTCTTTTTAAGGTGGGGAGCATATTTATGGTATTTAAATGTGATTTTTCTTATCTCATGTTTGTTCTTTTATTTATTTATTAATCTTTCACTAATAATGTTATCAGATACCCCCAAGAAAAGCAATAACAGTAAATTGAAAGTATAGGAAAATAATTTATGGATGTTCAGATTGAATAGAAGATTTATGATGGGGAAAATGCATAAATTTCCTTTATATATTGTTTGAAAAACTTGCACAAAAACTCTTCTAGTTTGTTAATGTCTAAACTCCTTTTGTGTTTTCAACTTTATATAATCTGCTTAAAATCATATTTTCGTCGAATTTCATCAAGTTGCTTACACTCGCTGCAAAATAGGTCCAACTTGATTATTTTGTAATTTGATTTTTCAAAAGCTCATGAATATTCTCTTTACAACTATTATATACCTTTAAACCTCTCGTGTGGTGTCAAAACTCTTCACAAAATCTCTCTCTAGTTTAGAAAAGTCATGCACGAAATCTCCCTCTAATTCATTTGTTGTAAAATAATATATTTATACACTGTTTTTTTGTATCATCACTTTTCACTTTTATTTTTTGATACAAAAAGAGTCCACAATTCAAAATAGTTATATTTTTAAAAATAAAGTATGAGCAATTAGTTGTTTAACAAAAGTATAAATGGAGTAATTTTAAATTAATGATTGAAGTTTTAAACACAATATTTGAAATTACGAGAAAATTTTAAATGATTAACAGTTTACACGATTTTCGTGCAAGTTCTCCAAATCAACGTGGTTTCAAGGTAATAGCCCAAAACTCATTTAAGAAATATGTTAATTTTGTATTGCTCAAGCGTTTGGCGCTAAGTTATGTGCATCAGCAATTAATTAGCTGTGCATGTCATAAATTTTGATTAGTTCATAATCTTTTAGAAAACGTGAATCTGTTTGATGTGCTGTGATAAATCTCGAAAACCAAATGATAATTCTCATATCTATGAGTATTGACATATGGAAGAACTCTTAATTCCCTAGTTACTTAAAGCTCTTCATCTATAGATCATAATTTTAATGAACTATTCATAACAGACAGTATTAACGGTACTAGTATAGAATATTATCACTCGTACATAAAAGAGTTTCACGTGATACACTAGCTTGTCGTTATTAAATACACACCAAAACAAATTTGTGGGAATATTTCCCCGAAATATACAAAAAGCCAAGTTAATATACAGTTCCTTTTTAAACAAACAATAAGTAAGTTAACGCACAATTGTATCAAAAAAAAAAAAAAGTTAACGTACAGTCATGATTATACATGTATATAAAACCATAGCCTCTCGCTGTTTTTTCTCAAAACCCTCGTGAATGAGCTGACAATTAATAGCGTTCTCTCTCTCTCTCTGCATGTATAATTTACGTGTAATAATCATATGTACATATATACATATGCTCTCACTGGCAGTGGCAGAATTAATGATGTCTTGTTAAATAATCCCCCATATCAATAATATATACATATAAATATAATAGGCTGATCTGATCATCATTAATGGAACTAGTACTGTTCCAACAATATCCCAGTCATGGCACAACCTTCAAGCCGCAGCGTCATTTCGCCGTTATTAGCAAATCAAATTGGGAAATCTTCGACTCTCCAGGTACTTATATACTTTCGTGGTTCGATTCAATGAAGGGTTACGTTTGATTTTTAATGTGCGTTTTTTACGGCAAATTATATATTTTCTTATGTACTCGTTTACATACTTTTGTCTTTTAATTAATGTATGCGCTAATTATTGATGAGAGGTGTACGTACGTGGTTGGTTTGGGATTTTGATTGACCAATTGTTTTGCATTTGGATGATGGAAATGGTGATAGAGTAGTAAATTTTAAATATTCAAATATTATGAATGTGAACACACACATATATACTACTATGTGCTTTAATTTACATTATCATCTTACCCTGTTAAGTCACATTAATTATTCGTAATTACATTTAGTATTATAATTGACATATTTTTCAACATAAACATGATATATATATATATATATATATATATATATATATATATATATATATATATATATCCAACAAACCACTTAAAATTTTGGAACCTTCTAAATCATATACATTTTTTAAAAATATTTTCACGCATTATAAGCTCTTTACAGAGATTCTAATATTAATTGTCATCGAGAAAATATAAAAATACACGACGAGGTACACTAAATTACCATTTTATACTGAAAATACTTCAATACCACATGTAGTTTAAGTTTAATCTATCAATTTTTTAAGTAAGTATATCTTCCTCAAATAACACATTTCTTTTTTAAAAATATGCGATTTATGCAGCTTTCCTCTTTCTGTGCCAGGTTAGGAGTAAATATTCTTTTATTTTAAATAAGATTAATTAGGAGTAATTATGTCAGTAAATCATATCAAAATGTGCTGAAGGATAGGCAACACTATTTGAAAATTCAATGTTTGGGCCTGAATCCTAAAGGCCAAAAATGACGCTTTTTACTGAGGTTAATTAATAAATTACTTTAGCTATTGGAGGGGATGAATGGGCCGAATATTTTACCAGCTTTAACTGCCAACATATCAAATCAATCAATCAATCTATCAAAAAATTGCCTCCTCTATGTTTTTACTTTGCTTGTGCAGTGCACTAAACTAAACTTTTCAGACTGCCGCGGAATGAAGCTTATACCAACTGTTCTCAATAACTTTTTCTTTTCTTTCTATTAATTTCTTCGGTTTTTAAGAAAAGGGAATTTATAAATCAAACTAAAATACTCTTAAGAGAAACATTTTGTTTGCCCCAGAAAATAACATGGAAATTAACACTTCTTCCATTATTTTGCATCTTGTAATATATAATACACAGTTGGCATGCTTGCGGATTGTTTGCAATGAACTTAATGTGTACGCGCACAAAATATGTTTACAAAGAGTTTCAAAAAGCTACTTGTAAGAAAAAAGGTTATTGTGGAGTGTTTGGTAGCATTTGTTAGAAGCTACTTATTGTCGTATCATACATAATTGTTAATAATTAAATACAATTAATATAAGAAATCAGCTTCTGGACTGAAAAGCACCATTCTTCTGTTTTTGCTTTTCTTTGTTTGTTTTTTAAACAAACAAAAGCATAAGTTGGTGATGCAAATGCTTAAAAAGTACTTGCTTAAATCCAAAAGCTGATAAACCATTTTCATAAGTATTGGCAAAAAAAAGAAACATGCTTACAGCCCATCAAGGTTGATTTGAGATGAGAACATTTTTTTTGATGCAAAGATAAGAACATTAGTTAGAAACAATAATTTTCTCAGACTTGAATTTGAAAAAAATGAAAATTACAAAATCGTTCGGAAAAGAGTAACTAACATATTTGACACGTTAGCATGCATAGTATAGTATACTTGGGTTGGTTCAATTAAAGGTTAAAGATAAGCTACGGATGGTAATGTTTAAAGAACCGAAATGCCGGAAGTACTGAATTTTGGTTCTCAATTTATAACTGATATTAACCTGTCTTTAAACTTATATATTTATAATCATTTTTAAATTAAATATGTATGCTTGAATTTATCCTTTAACCAACCGTAAATGAGTGTAGCCTCAGTAAAGCGACACCGACTAATTAATTTGCAATATATCCATATATTTATAGATACAAATCAAATGTTTTATAAATGTTTAATAACTTGTATTGGGTTGAAGCTGAAATAAACATTAATAACTCTTAAAGATTAGGAGGTTCTTTTATTACAGAAGTAAAATTTTGAGTTTCAGATTAGAGTTGGCTTTACTTATATTTGTGTAGCAAATACAAGTTAAACTATAGATAATAAGTCAAGTATACGGGCAATAAAGTTATTTAAGTTAGGTTTTCAAACTTGTGGCTATGAATTTATCACTCATTTCATATAATATGTTATTGATAAAAACTTAACTCATCAAAAAACATATGTTTTTAAAAACTTATTTCCATTTTATAGATTTAATTTAGGTTAAACATTCGGTCACAATTAATATTTAAGGCCAAGACTCGAGATTCTGACCCAACTCTTCGAAATTAGAAATTGGTTTATCAATAATTTGTTAGATATTGCACATACATCTCGACTTCTTTTTTCTTTCCTATTTTGTAGTTGATGTTCGGTATGCGCAGCGTGAATGACGTCGTATAGATTAACCAATGCATTTCCATTTGTGGTGGGATTCTGAGTTTAATTTTTGTGAGTCTTGACCAATACTATGAACAAAACCTTTATTTTAATGTACTTGTAAAGGCAGAACCTTTTTTTTGTAGCGAATTGATCCTTACTTTCTTTTATAGATGAAATTTTAATTATTTACACAATTTCATTAGTACATGTTTCCTGATGCCAAATAAAGTAAGAATAACCTTTTATCTAAAACATGAGATCATGTTTCCTATTGCATTTTTTTAACTCGTCAGTACTATATATATAACAAAGATACATTTTTTTTAATATAAATATTTAATAGTCGCTTTAAGTTGGAGATGATCATCAGTTAGCGTAAAAGCTACTGAATAGCATAAATCTAGTAGAAGAATGTTGAATATAGTTTTTTAATTTTCAGCGTAACTAATTAGTTAAAAAATAACTAAATAAAATATCGACTCTCTTAGTTGGAACCAAACTTAAAACCTCTACGGTTTTTGAAATGCCTTTATATTATTAGGCACATTAACCCCTTAACAAAAACATATAGAGAAATCATACTTATGTGTTATGCTAAATATGATACATTATTTTCCGCGATAGGAAGTGGCAAATTAGTCTATGTGATTAAAAAGTTGAGAACCCCCATATTACCTGTGTATAGCTAGATGGTGTATAATATTGCAATGTATAAATATAGACTGGGAGATATAGTGCTTATGTAATATATACCATATGGGATAATTTGTCTATTTAATTTTTTAGAGATACAATGACTATTTGTATATAATATACCGGAGTAAATTATCTATTTATTTTTTATAGAGGGGTCACTTACCTGTTTCATAATCATAGGTGGTGTTGTGCCAAAAGCCAAAAAGTAATTAAATCAAGGTTGAATATTGCTCGAGTCAAGATTTAATTCTCCTGTTATATATTGATTATAGGCTGGAAGTAGATTGTGTCGGAAAGTAAATTCCTGTATCAGCATTAATTGTTTCAATTCTCCCTTTAAATTAATATAGTTTCTTAAGAAGTACTTCTTTGAGAAAAGAATTTATTTGAAAGATTTGTGTGTGCCACTTTACGTGAATTTTGTTTCATTTATATATTATGTCGAACATTTTTTTTGTTAAAAGAATAATCATTTATTTGCATAAAAAGCACTTGTTAATATTGTTCGCATAAACCGATCATTGGTCTCTCGATAGCGAGTCTCTTAATATATTTCATTTATAATGTATATGATTATATTGTATAATTATAAAAAGCTTATACACATTTTTTCCTATATATAAGTTATTAAATATGAGAAGAAACATTTTCGATATCCCACAGAAATTTATGAGTAATCTAGCTATGGAATATGAGAAGGAACACGTGTACTGACGAGTGAAAAACTTAATACCGAAAAGAAATCACACCCACCCGGCACCCACACAAAACTCCGAATCAAGTGAGACAAATACGAGAGAACTGAAACACGAGACTAACATAAAATTTACGAGATTTCTCATGATTTGTGAAGTAAATATTTTAAATTAGACAATTTTTAGAAAGCTTTTTTAACAATTTTAAAACTTGTAAAAACTCCGCATTGTTAAAACTTGTAAAAACTCCGCAATCGACCTTAATATATTACTTGGTTCTCCCGTTTCATCTGATCAGGAGATTTATCTTGAAAGAGTTTATTTATAAACAGTATGCAAATTTAAGAACCACGCAAGTAGGGGGTTCTAAAGCTTGCCAACTATATCTTCCTTCAACATGTAAACATTACCCTTTGTGCACATCTTTTACATTTGTTTATGAATCTTGACCGTTAATATATTACCATTATAATCCACTTAAGATGGTGGAATAACTTCAGATACAGCACAATTTGTTTTCTTTTCTTTTGATAATTCTTCAGAGCACAATAAGAGCATATGTCCTTTCTTTACCTGAACTATGATTATACTTATTTAAATATTTTTAATTCTTGACGCAGGACGAAAACATAGAATTGACACACCAACTTGTAATCGACGAAAAATAATTGGAATCCATCAAAGAATTATAATAAAATTCCTATTTTATTAATAATAGATCAAAAGATGTTGAAAACTAATAAGAAAAAAAAATATTTACCGTCTCAAAGAAATCCTAATACTAATAAAGAAATAAATAAAATAAAGTCCTAAATCAAGTAGAAAAAACAGGAAAATCCCTAAAATGAAGCGACATAAAATTGTTAGGCTGCATCAGCCTTAGGCGTCCAATTCTAGGACTGAAACTGACATTCAATTTGATATTTATGGGCCTAAAAAAGATCACCGAGTCAAAAGTTTGGTGGTTTTTGTGCGTCATTCTTTTTACTGCGAGAATCTTCTGAATTTGAGGTATCTTGTCCTACATTAGTCACTCCCACTTCTGAAAATCTCGACATTGAGTTATTATTTGAAACCAATGCAATTCTTCTGTCACCCCTGTCAAACTAGCAAATTTTTTCTTCCTTGTATGTAATGTTGTTATCAAATTGTCATGGTCTGCGCAATAAAACATGACTCACATCCATGTCAATAACATCGCAAACCACCTCATCTTGATAACATTCTCTAACTGAAATTGGAACCCTACAAATATTTCTCACCCAAACCTTGGGACCTTTCTGACCGGTTGACGACACCTATAACATTAATTACCTCCGAGTTTGGCATAGGGATTGGGTGCCTTTTGTGGGTTGTTAGTCACAAGATTTTTCTGGAGCTAGTTATTTGTAGGTATAGTATTGTCGTAATTTGGACTAGAATTCAAAAACTTTTCTTTATTATCAGAATGGATATTAGAGGGTTCAACATCATACCTCTTAAGATTTGAAAATGAATTGAAAATTTGATCTGCTTCTTAATGAACTCTGCTTTAATGCCTAATTTTGAGCTTCATCAACCGTCCAAAGTACTTGTAACCTTATTTTCTCCCGACTAGCCGGTTTATCGATATACCTAGAAACTTGTTGCCCATCCCTCTCATGCAGATTATTGCAAACCAAAAGTCTATATCATTCATCGAAGTATTCAACCACGTATTTATTTCTGTGAGAATAATTTCAATTCTGAAAGATAAATTGCTCGTAGTCAGGTGGTAAAAATCACCCTATCATCTTCTTCTTTATCTTTCTCCAAGAACAAATTGGCGTTATATGAGTACGCCTCTTGTTCCCTCGTAATTTTCCTCCTAGAGAGTAACACCACTCTTAAGCCTGTGAACCACCAGTTTGACTTGGGGATCCTCTCAATTTTGGCAAATTCAAAGAAACATTCGACTTCAGAAATCAATCATGAAATTCCTCAATTTGTAATTTTTTGAAAAACACTAGAATATCTCCTCGAATTTTGAATTCGCTCCGGGGTCGATTGCTCTATGTATCTCCACCAAATCTATATGTATCTCCACCAAATCTAGGGTTAGTAATTTCATGGGCTTCTCCTTCCGAATCATCGCTGCGGGAATTATTAAACTCAGATGTTTGTCTTTTCGTATATTGGCAGACATGGGATTGATTCGGGTTGGTGTCCTAACGATTTTTTTGGGTGGCGTTAGGGTTTAGGTTCAGATACATGGATATAGTTTGCAGGGTGTTAGTTGTCGCTTCCAATCTTGCCGTAGCCCGCGCTAGATTCTCTTGAAACTCCCGTCTCAGATCTTCGGCGTCCAAATTCCTTTGATCAACGTCATCGGAAACTTCATCCATCATACCTCTCTCAGCCATCTTAGCAAGGCAAACATCATTACTCTAGATACCATTTGGCGTTGAACATAAATATTGAATCGAAACACACCAACGTGTAATCGATGAAAGACAATTGGAATCCACCAATAAATTGAAATAAAATACCTATTTTATTAATAATTGATCAAAAATTGCTTGAAATTAATAAGAAGCAAAGTATTCTTAGTCTCAAAGAAATCCTAATACTAATAAAGAAATAGCAGAGTTCTAAATAAGATTGGAAAAACATAAAGATTTCTAAAATAGAGGGACAACAAAATGTATGGCTGCAGGTGCCTTATAGGTCCGATTTTGGGCCTAAAACTCACGTAGTACAGTAGGAAACTCAAAGACTTTTGATTTAAAATCTTACGGGCCCAAAATAGGTCACCGAATCAAAAGTTATGGTGGTTTTTGCATGCCATTCTTTTTATTGCAGGAATCTTCAGAATCAGGGGTATCTTGTCCAACAACAATTCTTTAGCTGTATTTGTAAATTTCAAGGGTGACAATTCAATTCTAGTATACGAGGATAGAACAGTGAAAATACATATAAAGTTGTCGTTCCAACATATTCTTCTTGATTTTTGAGTCGTTTGACAAAACACTTTGGGAACATATGATTTATAGCTTATATTTCTCTTGAAAAAGGTAAAGTTATGAAATTAAGTGTAAAAGTGATCATTGCCTCTTTCACCTAAGTAAAATGTGTTTATATATTAAGTTCTCCGTGTATGTAGAGTTTGACAAGTCATGA
This sequence comes from Misopates orontium, assembly GCA_946800315.1. Classification (NCBI taxonomy): domain Eukaryota; kingdom Viridiplantae; phylum Streptophyta; class Magnoliopsida; order Lamiales; family Plantaginaceae; genus Misopates; species Misopates orontium. The sequence goes on along the minus strand of OX326952.1, from coordinate 19,522,758 downwards.
CTGGTTGACTCATTGTTCATTAAACTTTAAAATTGATAATGTGACGTAGGAGGCTCGTCTAGTAAGTCTTCATAACTGTATATAATCCTTACTTGAGAACACTTTTAATTACAAGGTTCTGAACGGTATTGTATGGCATTACAAAGATCCTATAACGTAGTAACTAAGTGAGAAAGCCAAGGTCATAGCAAAGATCTCACATATTAATACGACCTCGAGCACAGGCCGTTGTAAAATACCATTGTGTCCTCTTATGATTCAAAGATCGCACGATATGTATTATCAACGGTAATTCCATAAAAGAAAAAAAGGAAAAAAAAGTAAATCACTCTCATCTATTACTTCACGTCACACTAAAAAAACTATAAGAGAAAAGGAAAAAGAAAAAAGAAAAACAATAGTACTATACAAAGGTACAAAAATAAAAGAAAAAGGGAATTGTTAATAATTAATATTGGAAAGAATGGGGCACCCTCTTCCATTTGAGTGAGCAGGTTCAGGACCTTGAGAGCATCTCCATACAATTCACATATGTTTTCTTCTCCAAAAACCCATCACAACAAACTCACATGTATTCCAATTAAACCTCACAAAAGCTAACAAAAAGTTCACCCTTTTATATACACCTTGTGTCTTTCTTACATATATAGTACTAGTGTGTTTTTTTTGCTGCTGCAGTTGTGGTGTACTGTTTGTTTTGTGGCCACAGATGGATGCCGAATTGTATGGTCTTCATTCAAATAGTAGTACTGGAGATGATTATTCGGACAGGGCTTTATTGTCTCCCGACAACAATAATCTTATGATAAATCCTGCGGCGGTGGATAATTATATACAGTACCAACACTACCATCCCATGATTCCTGTGTTTGGACCCGCCGAGGATTTGGGGTTCCAGTGTTCGGCCGTGTCCGAGTCGGTGCACAACTTAAGAGAAGGAGACCATGAACAACAAGCAAGTAGTGTGATGAAGGCCAAGATTGCTTCTCATCCTTGTTATCCCAAATTAATTGATGCTTATATCGATTGTCAAAAGGTTGTTACATTAATTGTGTATAGAGAAACTTAGCAACTAATTAATTATCCCATATGGTGCTTATTTTAATGAGGTTTTTATTTAATGATGTTTTTCTTTTTTGCAGGTTGGAGCACCGCCCGAGATAGCCGGGTTACTAGACGAGATCAGGCAAGAAAAAGAGTTGTGCAAATATCAAGACACGGTTCCCATGTGCTTGGGACTCGATCCCGAGCTCGACGAATTTATGGTCTCGATTTCTTTTTCTTTCTAACTCTTAATTCAAATAATAAGATTTGTTAAATAACGCTCACACTAAGCAAAATAACATCTTGATATTCTTTCATTTGCCTCTTTTAATTTGTATAAATATCTCTCTTCATTTTGTGTATGAAGGAAACATACTATGACATATTGGTGCAATACAAGTCGGATCTGTCTAAGCCTTTTGACGAAGCAACCTCATTTCTCCACAAGATCGAGACCCAACTCGGCAATCTTTGTAAAGGTACTAACTACTACTTCATATCATGTTTGCTAAATGGCGTGTTTTACGAAAGGGTTCCTTCGTTAATCGATGAGGCTAACAAGGAAAACCCTAAAATTGAAGAGACTGATCTCTAGTACATCTCTTACATATATATAACAACATGTCTGGCTAATAAATTGTGAGACGGGTATTTATAATTATCTTAAAGTGTTTTGGTGTTTGTTCAGAATGTCTTTTAGATATAACGTTGGTCTGTTTCCTGTTTGTATAGGAAAAAAGAGTAAAACCTTAAAAACTAAAGTCAAGGCAAGGGTCTTCTCTTCTGTGTAAAACCATGCAACAGTGTAGTCACTTTCCCTTTGTTTCAGTTCAGTTCAGTCAAGTCCAGTTTTATTAATTAGATTATATGGGCTTTTTATTTTTATTTTTAAAAGTTCTCTCTCAAATTCTACTCTTGTCGTGGGGTTTGTATTGTTCTCACTCTTATCATTTTCCCTTTTCTACCTTCATCTCTTGTTTTGTGTCAGAAAAAAGATTAGGACTTGGTAAAATAAACCATTCAGATTCTGATTTTGACATATCATATATTGCAGATGACATGCTACAACAAAGTATCAGTTCCCTATCTTAAGTTTTACACTTTACTCCAAAACATTCACGAATCATATGTAATTGTAACTAAACGAAACATTCATTTATCATGAAATGTTAGTAGTCTAGAAATATGAATTATAGTAAGTCATGCAATATGGAAATGTGGGCTACTTCGCAAATAGTACAAACAATGGCCAGTTTAGAAAGAGGTTAAGTGGCTGCGGACTTCTCTTCTATATTTTAGAGTCAGATGTTGGGACAATGACTCTAGGACTTAAGGACATATGTTCTTGGAAATTGAAGTTTGTGTTTCCTAGTTCTTTTTTTTTTTTTTTCATTTTATTTTTTTTTACTACTTGGAAACATGGAGCTACCACTTTTAGAGTGTCTATCGGTCAAAACCTCAAAATTGACGCAATAGGCTACAAACCTCGCCAGCCTGACAAACAAATCACTCTTGACAAACCAGATGCAACGCAATCACATACCTCGTGGTTTCTTAGCTAAGTTTAAATATTACATTTTTGAAGTAAATATCTTATTATAGAGAAATCTTCCATCTTTCATCCCATATACTACTAAAGATTTGACTTATTGAGAACATTAAATAATAGTTTAACCTAGTATACGCACAAAGAACTATTATCAAAGTAGATAACATCCACATTTCTGGTGATTATTGGACACAAGATATTAGTCTTAAAACCTCAGACTTACCACTCAATTTGCTTCCTTGATGGAAAATTGTTGTTACCATACACTATTTTCTTCTGTAGGTTCTGGTGTCAACATCTTGTTACATTCCCACATATAACATTTTTGCTAACTTGACTGATTAAATTGGTTAAATTCTATAGATTTAACCTACATGTGGCTGATGTTTGTGTATTTTGCATGCACAATCATTCCTAGTTTAGGTTTTGTTGGTCTCGAATTACTTTATCTTGAAATGATTTGAGTATCGATATTGTCGAAGTCTATCACAGGTTGCTTGGAATGAACTTAGACTTGTACGTGTATGTATATTAATGATCTCCCTCTGCCCCCTTAGTAAGAAATTTTAGGAGAACATCTCCTCTTGCCCCTCTATAAGGCCTTTTAAGGGTAACATGGGGCCCTAAATTTCGGACATGTATTTGTATTTACATCTCTGGATTCATTTGTCATGTCTTGGTGTTAACTCCTGAGCAACTTCGACCCTTTCTCTTGAAAAACAATTTTTCCAAATATTTATTAAGATATCCTTGTGACCCTATCTCTCTCTATATGTAAATATTTGTCTATCTATATGTGTGTGAATCTATTTGTTGAAATTAGTCAAAATATGCATGCTATTAGGCATAAAAGCTTAATCTAACTTCAAAATTTTCTTGAAACTCGTTGGAGTTTGGAACATGTTGTAATGCCTTCTTTTTACAAATTCTATAACATTAAGATTCAAAATACTTATTTGATTCTTTAAATATGATATAATAACCTACTAACATCATGATGTCTGTTGTTAAATCAATGAGTTTCAAGTTCCAATATGTAATATCAGTGTGCATGAGAGATGTGAAATAAACATTGGAAAGTGTCCAAATGCTCATTGGTTGGCAGTTAAAGTTGTGTCTTTTTTTGATGGTAGTTGCATATATAAGTAATTGAGGGAGGTGTACTTGCTGCTAAAACAAGATCTGCTTTAACTAATTTTGAAATTCATATGCTTATCATGAGGCACACGTATTCGAATCATACTGTGTCACATGACATTGTGGCTTCAATGGGATATGATATTCTGTCCCGCCTGCTATTCTTTTGCTTCTTTTCAGTGTTTTTGTAATCTTTTTGTGTTGGCATTGTCTGGTCCATTAAATAATGCAGCAAATTGTACTTCCAGGTGTGGTTAAGTACAATTGGGATCTGTTAAATATTGGATTGCATGCTTAAAAATCTTCTCTTTGTTAAATTTTATGAATCTCTTAATAAGCATATGGGAAAGAGAAGATTGTTGACATGGATTACTTCTTTTTTAGTTGAAAGTACGATTGAACTTTACAGATTTGTATCATTTCTAATTGCAGCTGGCCTCGTGTGGCTTTTGTTGTTTGAACTGAGATGTTTGTGCTTTTAGTAGGCTTTTTTTATCTCTCATGCAAATTAAGATAAACTTAGACACGAATACAGATGTCTGCACTATAGTGTTGTTTCAGCACAATTTCACGTGTGACTACTGAGATAGATGCAAGTGTGCCAAAGATGCTGTCTCCATTAGGCATTGTCTTGATTTTGTGGTATTCTATTGTTGTCCATCTTTATTTTAGTAGCTTTATCTTTAGGCTAATCTAATAATTTATGTAATCATCCATTTTCTACACAATTTTTATGAGCATGATGTGCCTAGTTTTTTCCTCGACGGTTTTCCAACATTTAGAAAATTTTATGTTGCCTTCCCATGAGTACGATAATGTGCAAACATATTTTGGTAACAAGGCTCGAAGAATTCTCAGAATGCCATATTATTGTTTTAGCATGGCAGTTTATGTCCCATTGGCAAGCTAGGTGCAAAGGTTTTATTAGTATGCCTACTAATTGGTCTAATGCTACATCATTTTTGAAATGCTTAATAATGTTCTCTTGATTGTGAACATCATGCTCCTTGTAACTTTGAGAGAAGTGACGGGACTTTTTAGGCCATTCATCTAAATGTAATCCTGTGAATTTCTATCGTTTCATGTTACTCATCTCTTTGATAAGAAAGTATATATGAAACTTACATGTGATAAAAAGCACGAAGTGGGCAGGATTGAATTGTTTGTTGACAAATCTTTAATGATCAATAATTTGATGCATGAACCAACTAAAATTGTGTGTTAGTCATAAGGAGAAGGACAAATATTTGTGTAATGACAAAATTAATTTCGAGTAACATAAAGAGGTGGGGCAAAGAGAAACACAGGAAAAAAGTGTGGGCCAAAGGCCGCAGATAGCTTTTAATGGGAAAAGCCCGGATAGGGCGGGTGGGCGAATTTTTCACATGGACGCCCGGGGTTTGCGCTGAAGGGCCGGCCCACATTTGTTCTTTAGCATTCAATTGCCCACACATGCACACTCACATACAACACACACTCATGCTGCTGCTGCAAACTCAGCTCCTGTCACTGTTTTCTTCTCCTTAGCATAAATGGCTTCTCAAGTGGACATATTTTCCATGTCTTTGATATTTGTGCATTTTTGTGGGTCCTTTAAGTTCTTGATAACGTTTCTTGTCTACGATATAAGTTTCCTTGACATGATCAATAATTGCTTGGTGTTTATTTTTTTATTTTTTATTTTGGGTTATAAATGTGGTACAAATCTTATGTACTTATGTCAATTCCTATGATTAGATTTATAACCCTTATACTTAAAGTATTTACATTTTTATATTACAATTATTGCATGTGACATATAAATATAACATTGACAGAACAAGTAAATATTGAGTAAAGGTGGAGGCAATATTTCCAATGCTTATGTATTTATCTCATTTATCGTGGGTGTAACGTGTTGTGCCATTATTGAATTTAATTCCCCCTTCAGGTGATTTGAGTAAAATACATATTCTTCATATCTCTTTGGTTCACAACTTTATTTAGTTCATTACTTATTTCACGTGGTTCACATATAAAATTCAAGAAAATCAAGTTATTTATCATAAACCGTAAGAAAGTGATTTTGTTCTCCATATATATCTCTATTTTCAATTTGTTTGTGTAACATAATAGCATAATATTTTATTTAGATCTTAATGGTAGAAACTATAACACATGCGTTGACCGGTAGGGCCCATGGACTGCGACTCTATCTAGAAAGAGCAATGTTTTGTTCAACACTTTTAAGTAGTGGGGTCGGCTTCTGAGTGGCCCATACTAGCATTATGTGATAGTGCATCTAATCTTCTTCTTGCGTTGTCATTTGAAGATTCCAGGGCTAGACTGACTGTGTAGGCACTATATAATTGACCATTATATCTTTTTCTGCAATATTGGTTGACCCATTCGAGAAATTTATAAAAGGGCTAAATGGTCAATGAAGTAATAAATTAAATAATGCAGAAGTAAATGAGTTGATCAACTGTTTAATTTGTCCTTTTCGTTTTTTGTTGCTTATAATCAATGTAAAGAGTGCAATCACATTCACACCTGCATGATAATATGGAATATTTTTGTTGTCCATTATGTGTTGGTCAAATGAGGTTACCCTTAATAAAGATTTTGAATATGGTTGGGATGAAATATTACTTTTAATTTCTTTGTATGTGATGGACAAATAATGACATTTGTGGATAATTGACTCTTAAGTTTCTAACCATATGTTTCTAGCACTGACAATGAGCTTGTATGCTCGAGTAGATTTTTATTGTAGTCATGCATAAAGTTTTATTATTTCACTGCTGTACTATTCTGGGTAACAAACTAATGCTGCTTCGACTAATTAATGGAGATTAAGGGGTGAATGACTCAAATATAAGCTTGTTTGTTTAGTTAGATTAGTGATATTTTTGTTATCATTTGTGTGATCAAGCACTCATTAACCCTTGTACGCTTGCTTAATTTTGGCCAGGCGACAGCTCTTTATCGTCTGATGAGGAGCTAAGTGGTGGGGAAACAGAAACGCAAGAAACACAAACGAGAAGTGAAGATCGAGAACTCAAAGACAGGCTGTTCCGTAAGTATGGTAGCCACATTAGTAGCCTTAAGCTTGAATTTTCAAAGAAGAAGAAGAAAGGAAAACTACCAAAGGAGGCTAGGCAAATTTTATTTGATTGGTGGAATGTTCACTGCAAATGGCCATACCCAACGGTTCGCATCTTCCTCGTATTCGTCACATCCGCATGTCATAAGTTTTGAGATATACATTTGCATTATATCTCTCGTTACTAGCAGCATCAAAAGTATATGTAAAATTTCTTCGTAAACATTAGTCATGTCTTAATACATAAGTTTTCATTGTTATCTTTGACACTTTAAAACCCTAGGAGGCAGATTAAAATTGAGGGATGACATTTGCACTCCTTAATATTTGGTTTAGTTACAAATGTACTTGCCTTTGCAAGAAATCGGGCTTGTTGAAATTTCAAATGTTAGAGATCTGAAATAACTATTTAATCTCTCTTTGTTGAATAAAAGGGCACCTTCATGTTTGTTCATGTTTCATGTTTGAATTCAGGAAGCAGATAAGTTTTCATTGGCGGAGGCGACGGGATTAGATCAGAAGCAGATTAACAACTGGTTCATAAATCAAAGGAAGCGACACTGGAAACCATCGGAGAACATGCAGTTGGCTATAATGGACAATCTCTCCGGCCATTTCTTTGGGGAAGACTGAAATTCAAATAATTGTTCATTTGCAGATATAGTCAAATGCCCATGATACTTAGATTTGTATATTCTCCTAAGAAGTTGGTCCTACTAACTTTTACAAGTTTAGTCTTCAAATAATTTCGTTTAATAAATATGCGTTTGGACCTCATCTTTTTTCCCTGGTTACGTACTTTGTTTAACGCACTTTATTCAACGTAATTAGTACATATAATTCTGATTTATAAAAATATTGGATGTACGCATCAAATACATTGAGTCAGCATTTTATTTAGTTATGAAGTCTAATAATATTGATAACAATAATATCTCATCGTCTATGTAATTTGATCTGTTGAATGCAATTTACCTCCAGTATTGATTGGACTCGGTGAATCCTAAGAACCTTTTGTATCCAACATGGACTAATATTAAGGGATCAGTTGCAAAAGAACCATACACAGACCAAATCGGATCAATTAATTAAATATATTTAGAAATAATATTTTATCAGAAAAGACGTATAAAAGTATCCGATCCCTATTCTATCACAGCACCTTTGACTCAAATCAAGTATAGTAGTATATAAGACTCCTAATATAAATATGAGATTTTAAAATAATTTATTCGATCGGTTATCATAACAGTTTTTGTATATTAAAATTTAAAGAAATGACAATATTGCTTTCTAGATTTCAGATTTGGTTTCCAAGATACAAAAGCTTGTCGGGTTTAATTCGAATTTTATATTATATATTTACTGTTATTTCTTCATTTTCAATTCTAGATTTCACTTTAAGAATCTGCTATAGCATATATATGTATGAGTGTTACAAGTTACAACATCTAGTTGGTGAGTGCTCAAAATCTCGAAGACTTCTAAATGACCTTCACAAACATCAAATTTTACAGTCAAATTAGTTGCATAGTTTATAATACGATGATGCTTTAGTCGAGAAAAAATCACATGACTAGTAATTTCAGTGAATAACAGTCATCTTCTATTTATAACATGGTATTAAGAGTAGGTTTGTAATAAACCTCAATCATGGCATAAAATTCACGCACTACTGTCTGTTTTGCTGCTGTCTTATATAACCAATAATCACCAGCATACTAGATCGGCCACCTCTGTCGCAAACAAATGGATAATTGGTAATGACACAACACATAATATATATCACTCGATGCAATTCTCATTTCTCTGCAAAATAAAATTTACATCTTTAAATGCTCTTCCTGCAGGTGCCCAATTTCCTATTTCTAGTATTGGAGGTTTTTTTTTTCTATATCCTGATGTTAATCCTAAGTTAAGTTCCCGAGTTTCAATTCATTTTGTTAATTGTTAATCTGAAGTGTTCTATATTGTTTTTCACTACTTTTTAAAAAAGTTCCGGAGCTAACCACGAAAAAATGATTGAATTGGGCAGGGAACATAATGGCCTTGCAATCATCTCGTAACATTTTATTTGAACCAAGGCATTAATATTTAGGCCCCCTGTCTTAAACAATTCTCTAATTTGTATTAGCACAACCTCTTAATTAAATTCGATATTGTGTCTCTTGTGCTAGTGGTAGAATATCTTGCCTTACAAAATAATTTAAGTAAAAGTCCATACCTTTTGAACGCATTTTTGTGACATATTGGGAACGGTTATCCACCTTCTACCTTGACATAGTTTGTTAAAAGGCAAAGACGTAAGGCAAGGAGTTTTATGTTCTTAGAAGTGATGCGTAAGCCGCCAACGAATTTTGGTATTTAATATTTAATAAATATGGATGCATAACATTAATATATTCTTAAAGAATATATTTAAAAAGTTAATAAAATGAAATTATAGTCACATCGATACTCTTATTGATGTTTTTTTTTGGGTAGCTAGTTATTAAAATAATCAATGCATTGTCTATATCCTTTTGTAACTATTCTTGCTTTAAAAGTTTAAATGGTACCATCAATTTTACATTTTCTTTTCTAAACACCCTTTAACACCAAATTGGCTTTGAACCTGGTAGCATATCTACTAAAAGTCCATATGTTATTGGATATTATAGAGCACATCTCATCATGAACTGCTTTTTGCCAAAAAAAAAAAAAAACGTCTTTTAAAGCTTTGCTTATAGATTTTAGGGCCATTGTTTATGTTTAAAACCATGAGTTTTACATTAAACACCTGTTTTCTAGTTTCTTCAACAAAAATAACAATAGAATCAGGTGAAATAAAATCAGAACTCTAGATTTTTTTGGCTTCTTAATTAATTGACTTGATTCATTTACTCGCACTTTTTTTAAATAAAAAAAAAATAGAAGGAATGTAATAAATCATGTCTTTTATTATTTAATCTTCATGCAGGACACACCATGCAGGAAGGCTAGTTTTTGATTTTTTTACAGAACCTCTATTTTTAGTTTTTTATTTCTATGAAAATCTCATCTGCCTTAAAGAATGTTTCAAATTACAAACAAATGAACGATAAATATAGTTCACACTTCACACCAATAAATATGAACAAGAAAAAGATGAATTTTATTTACTGAGGATCGACAATATAATCTTGGTTTTGATATATTATTATATCAAATCTAATATCAATATCTCTAGCTCAATCACTGGATCCCTTAGATATACAGAGAATTTTCATTTAATCGTAAAATGGAAACTTCTAAGCAAAAGAATCGACTATATTCTGAAAATTTCTTTGTTGAGCACGAAGATCTCTAACTTGCATAAGTTAAGCAAATAATTGAGAATCTCCTATTTTGCACCCCGAATCTATATCTATATATAAGCATGGGAGCCCCAATTAATGGCCATTAGCCACAAAAAAACACATATAATTAAATTGTGTTTCCTCATCACTCCGAGAAAAAAAAATGTCTTATCCAAAGAAGAAGCCATTGAAGAATTTCAGAAACTACATATCCAAAGCAACAAAGAACTATTTCTCTTGTTTCAAGACCGTTTCACTCACTTGTAATAAAAATTCATCAACTTTCGTCAAATTATCCCACCCAAAATTCGATGACTCTCCTGTAAGAAGTCAATGCGAGAGCTCAAAATGCAAAGACAAATGCATGCAGCACGAGAATAAGGTTATTGGAGAAAGCAACAAAACCAAGATTTTGCTTACTCCAGATCGGGAACATGGAGAAAAGGCTCAAAGATTTGATGGAACGGGACCGAGTATGAACGATGTTTATGCTCAAATAATGGCAAGAAAATCAGTTGATGAGATTGATGATGTGGATGAAAGAGCTGAGAAATTCATCAAAGAATTTCGAGAATATCTTAGAATTCGGAGGCCATTGTCCGAGGAAGAGAAGCATGCAATAGATGTTGAGTCTTTGCAACGTTATGAATAACCTTACATGTGCTACACATTATAGAAAAGTATTGGACATGGAGAAACCACTTGTACTCGAGTTAACTAGTTTATTGGTTTGCTTAAGTGGATTTGCTGTAGTTTTAATTATTTGATTAAATTGACTTCGATTCAGTATGTTTTCGCTGCATATTTGCTATATAGTATTAATCTATGTACGTACATCACGTGTTATATATCTTTTTATATGCTAAGATTAATGGTAAAACAGTTATATAATCCTAAATATTTAATAATACACATTATAGAAGGATACAAGGAGTACTCAACTCTGATCTGATGAATGAAATACGCAATACGCAATACAATATTGTCAGTATATTTTTGAAGGTAGAAAATGTGTCGATAAGGAAATGAATATTTAATTGATTTTCAAATACAGAATCTCAAAGGTAATATTAGTTATGCCTTTAAATTGTTGTAGTGTAAATCTTATTTATGATTGACATATTTGATAATAAGTGAAATTATCTGGAAGAAAAATATTAAAGGTCCGGGAACTACTCCGATTCGGGCTCTGGCATTTTCAATTCACAGAAGAATCGAAATACATGGGCTGGGCCAAAATGGGCTCACAATTTTTCTGTAGAGCTTTTATATTCTGTTAATTAATTATTTTAAATTGCTGGATAGGAATCAAAATTTAATGCTGTAATCGAACAATTCATCGTCGATACTTTGAATAAAGACTAAAGAAATACGAATATAATTAGAATAAAGACAAAGGATAGCCATAATATTATATTTTTTAAATTTAATATGTTTATTGGTGTGCTCATTCCATGCAAAGTGGAACTCTCTTTATATGTTCCCAATAGGCGATATAAGTTAATCCCGAAGAAATATCATTCGGAAAACCAACTAGAAGGACCCCTTCAATTTAGAGAGATATATTTTGTATAAGTAAAAGAGATATTATTATAACTATTGACAATTATTTATCATTTTGTGACAAATCAAATAAGTAGCTTGCCTAATTGATATTAATACAATACTCTATAAATAGAGAGGCTAGATGTTATAAAGTAGGTTGGCATATCTTTATTAAGCTAGCTTCTAGATGTTTAATAACTTGGACTCTAGTGATATTCATAGCTCATTCAGATTCTTTTTTCCACAATAGCCTTATAGAAGCGTCTCATACATCCTAAGCCATATACTTATATCATCTGCCAGGTTAGGCTTAAGAATTTAATTATATTTTGTTGTTTTATGAGAGTATATAAAGATCTTTGATAATAAATATTGTGAAGTTTGTAATTCAGTTCAACACATACGCAAGACATAGACTTACAATTTATTTGGTCAAATATCAGCTTAACGCATATATATATTTTTTTTATTTAGTCGTAAGATATTAATAAATACACACCACCTCTGCAAAGGCTCGTGAATTGAGAATATTTTCACCATTAAAAATATTCGACACTCATTAAATATGTTTATTACCTAACTGGTAAATTTTAAATCTTGTTAGTAGACCATAAACTATTGCCTGTTTAACATATCATTAAATTTTTATAAAAAATTAAGATGAAAGTCCGTTCCTGCCTAATACTATAATCAGATCAGATCATATTAATTGCTATTAATTAGCTCACGATGATATCTAACACAACAAATAAAGTTGTGGATAAATTGTAGACAGTTTGGTGAAATAACTACTTTTTATCCAATGTTCAACTTTACTTAAAAGTAAACTAAAACTTCGTTATAGGCTTCTAACTATGACTAGTTTAATTCTAAAACATTTTCCCCTTAACTAGAATAATCAAAGTTCATATTCAAAAGTAAGAGACCAAATCCATCCAAAACTATGCAATAATGCCAATATAAAAAACTCTATGGTCTATAATGACATTAACTCATACTCAAAGGACCACAATTAAAATTGCTATAAATTATTATCATCATCATAGCAAAAACTGGAAAAAACAGAGAATGTTTGCTCTTCAATTTACACTTCCCTCCACAACTCCCCGGAGAAGTCCACCGCCGTACCGGTCAACTCGGCGGCCGGTAAAATGCGCCGCTGACCGACAGGCGCTGTTTAACCGCATTGCGCCTGTCTATGATAACGTACGCACCTCCTCATTTGCTGTATTTTCTTTAGTTTTGAGTTTCTGATTTTTCTTTTATCTTTAATTTTTGCAGCTGAATGATTTGTTTTCTTTGGGGAGACATAGAATATGGAAGAGGATGTCTGTTTCTTGGAGCGGGTATTAATTCTGCAAATTCATTTTATTATTTTTATTATTATTTATTAGTTAAGAGTATGTTTTCTTATCTTATGTAAGTATTTGTTAGTTTAATGTGATAAAGTTTCAATCTTTTGATGTCCCATTAAGCAAGTGATGACATGGTTAGAGTTTTGTGAAAAAATTTAGTGATTTGTATTTAAAAGCGACATGTTTGCTTAATCAATCCAATTTTTTACATGTCATGTTCTATTGTTATATAAAATTATTTATAATTGGATGAGAATTTATGTACAGATTTTGCTATATAGTTAGTCACTGGTTGAAGTGAGGTTTTGCTTCAGTTATGAGAATTAAGAATTGAGACTATGATGTTATTGTACAACAGAGCAAAAGAGGGAGACACTGTGTTGGACGTGTGTTGCGGCAGTGGGGATTTGGCTTTTCTGTTATCTGAGAAAGTTGGAGTCAATGGCAAGGTTTGGCTTATATTCATCATCGTTTCGTAACTATTGTTTTGTTGTGTAGATTTGAGTAGTTATGCGTATTTAGCTGTCATTTCTTATTCACTACGGTTTCACATACCCGCGTCCAAGTCGTATAGTTTCTGTTTTTGGTTTGTCCCGCCTGAAAACACGAATGATGTCTTCATATTGCGGCACATTTTTCGGGTAGAATTTGCTATGTCCTGAAGGGGATGAATGCTTCCATGTGAAAGAGATGTAAATCGTATAGCTAATAGGAAAAATTTAACTGGTCCAAAATGTTTTTTCGAGAGTAACATCACCAACATGTGCTTGTGTTAAAGTCTGATCGTAATATCTAATTGGTGTGCTCGTTCTTGACATAATCTGACTGATCTGCAGCTTTGCCAAATCTGTAATGTCAATTTGGGTTACTTGGCATCATTCAAATGCTTTGCAGAGGCCTGTTGGACTGTTTAATTCAAGTCTGTCGGTTACTTTTCTCCTTTCCTATCACATCCATCTCTCGTTGTAGCATGTTATGTTGGTTCTCAGGGAACTACGTGCTTTCTAAGATCCCCCTTTTGTCCTGTTTCTTATCTTGGCCAATCACTTTCAATTTACATGGAATTTATGTGTGCAATAAACATTTTATGCAGCTATGTCGGCTACCAATGTCAATTGTTGGCCCAACTAACTTGCATGCATACAATTTTTTTTTGAACGGAGCTATTCTTGCTTACTATGGTTTGTTTCCGTGTTTGTGTGGATGTTCCATAGGTAATTGCTCTTGATTTCTCAAAGGAGCAGTTACAGATCGCAGCATCTCGTCAGCGTGAGAAATCAAAGGCCTGTTACAGGAACATTGAGTAAGCATGGTAATTTATGATTTGTATCTCCTAGCTGACTGAGAAATGGAAGGGGTTCATCGTAAACTTAACCCCCAAAGTTTAATCCTTATATCGACTGTATATACTTCCTTTATGTGGAAGCGTGATTTGACACATTACAGGTGGGTGGAAGGAGATGCCACTGATTTACCATTCTCTGTTTCATCGTTTGATGCTGCTACTATTGGCTATGGGTTACGAAATGTGGTTGACAGAAAAAAGGCTCTGGAGGAAATGTATCGAGTTCTAAAACCTGGTTCAAATGTATCTATTCTCGACTTCAACAAAAGCACTGAGCAGTTGAGATCTTCAATTCAGGTATTCATTCCATGGTATTCTATTTTCTTATTTTTTCGTTTCTTTTGCCTGGGCAAAGATACTCCACTTCTACAAACTGTTGAAGTTGTTTTCCAGATACTTATCTTGTAATTTACAATCTTATTCTTGATGACGAGAAAGCAGAATTTCCCGCCTTTAAAATTGCATCTTATCATGTCGAACTATGTTTTAGATATGCATGCATATAAATTTGTATATTTGTTTTTCCAGGAGTGGATGATTGATAATGTAGTGGTTCCTGTTGCAAGTGGCTATGGGCTTGCAAGTGAGTACCAATACCTAAAGAACTCAATCAAGGAATATCTGACAGGTGTTTTTTCTCTTTCCCTTTAGCTATGTATTCCGAAATAGTAAGTGAAACAATACTTGAGCAGTTTCTATATGTTTTTCATTGTTGATCCTCTTTGTAACAATACCTTTTTTGTATTACTTTTGAAGATTTGCAAAATCTTGAAAAACCATTATGGTTTGTCTTGGCCTTAAATTTGTTTCCAACTTATCATTTGCAATATTTACATTTTTTTATTTGTAATGCCATGGACCTGAGATTATGTGTGTGTGTGTGGATGCAGGAAATGAACTGGAGAAGCTAGCTCTAGAAGCAAACTTTACTAAAGCCGAGTTTTATGAGATTGATGCAGGATTAATGGGTAATTTGGTAGCCACACGCTAGTAAGATGTAATGAGAACCTCATTGGTTAAAATATGATACACCAGCTAATCCAAAAATAATTCATGTGTATTGCACCGAATAATTCAAGTGCAAATCACAAGTTAAATATAACTGCATTTGTTGAACTATGAACTTTTTGCATCTTCGGGTGTTCAACTTTGGTCGTATTTACATATTAAGTTATTCAGAATTTATTGTGTTCTGCAGAGGGGAGTGAAGCTTTATTGAACTTTTGATTATTTTTCCAAGGATAAAATTTGGTGCAAACTTTCATAGAAATACATGTCTCACTTTCCAAGATAGGCCCTAGTTACTACTTACTAGTAATGAACTAAGGCTATTCCTCAACTGTCATTAACAAGAGGAGTTCAATGCAGATAGGAGTATAATTTGGCTTCTTAGTCCATTGTTGTGAATAAGAGGAGAGTCATGCAGACAATAGAGTAATAGTTGCACTAAAATGTTTACTCAATAATCATATTTTCAACAAAACTTTTACAGTATGCTACATGTTCTTGGAACACAGCCACACTTTATACTTATTCCTTTTCTGTCACCTTCAATACCTTCTTATATAACCCCTCCCTTACATAATTTGGTCATATACAGCTCTATGCCACCTGATTGATCCCACATATTACTAGTTGAGATCTTTTGATCAAATATTTTCTGCTAAAATTCATCAAAAAATAATAGAAAGAGCAAAATTTCTTTTACACACTACACTTCTGTCGAATATGAAGCCAACTTGGAAGTTATCGGGGATAGAAAATACTCTGTGAAATGCTGGCGTTTGAATTGTCATCGCCATATTGGAGGGGTGGTGTTGGATTTTCACTTGTGTCATTGAGTTCCATGGTTTTCTCATCCATGAACGGGGGACTGGTTGGTGCAGGGAGTAGTTCTTCTTTCTTGACCAGCATCTGCAGTGCCTTAGACATGGATGGTCGAAGCGAAGAAATTTCTTGGGTACACAACAGTCCCACGTGAACTACTCGTAAAATCTCGTTTTTAGCATTCATATTGTGGTAATTATGCAGCAGTAGGTTGGGGTCAAAGAGCTCCTCCACCGTTCTTTTCTGGAAATGATTCCATACCTGATACATACATCCATAAAGCTTAACAATACCGCAAAAATGGAAGATTGTGTGCTGACTGACAAATAATGCAGATCGATAAGATTTAGGAACTTACAATATTTACTAAACTGTCTGAGTACTCAGAGGTTTTACTCCGGTTATTTTGCCTGCCTGTTACAATTTCTAGCAAAAGCACACCAAAGCTATATACGTCTACTTTCTCGCTCAACTGGCCATGCGCTAAGTATTCTGGAGCCATATAACCCCTGTACATTTGTCGAAACTCAGAATATTTTTCAATGGACCAAATCATGGACTGTAAATATTAAATGGTTCTCCTCTCTACAAGCTTAAGTTTCTTAGAAAGAGACAACAATTCAATGGCATCAAAGCCAGACTAAGATGAGGTTGTTATTCAATACCAAAGATCCTAATCAGCAAACTAGTAATGCTAGACTCTTGAAACATATCGATATACTCACAATGTTCCTGCTATGGCGGTGCTTATATGACTTTTATCTTCTTGAAAAGATCTAGCCAATCCAAAATCAGCGATTTTAGCACGCAGCCTGGAGTCCAAGAGGATATTGCTTGCTTTTATGTCTCTGTGAATGATTCTTGCATTTGTGTTCTCATGGAGATAGACCAAACCCTCAACTGTTCCAATAATTATCTCAAATCTTTTGTCCCAGTTTAATGATTTACCATTGCTAGGATCTGTCAATCATTGATCAGAATCAAAATCAGTTCTTAGCATCATTCTACTTCAAATCCTGCATTGATCTTGGTGTAAAGTCTAGTACGTACCGAAGATAAATCGATCAAGACTCCTGTTTGGCAAGAATTCGTAAACCAGAAGACTTTCGGGTCCTGAACAACTGCATCCCAACAATCTCACTAGATTTTTGTGCTCGACGCTGCTAATAATGTTAACTTCATTGTAGAAATCTGCTGCTCTGTGTTTATTGTTAAAGAAAAGTCTCTTCACCGCGATTTCTCTTCCATCTGCCAAAACTCCCTGCAGTATTATCAGCTTATTAGCTTTAGAGATCAACGTTCATTAGTACAAAAGTACATTCGGATTTTGTGCAAGTTTGTCAGAGTAAGAACCTTATACACCGTGCCAAATCCACCTTGCCCAAGCTTGTTGGCTTCATCGAAAGAACCGGTGGCTTTTTCAAGGGTAGAATATTTGAAGTTCAAGCTACTGTCATTAAGGGTTTTCACCCATTTCTCGGCATCACCTGAACCTAGTAAAAGTAGGTATATCTAATTAAGAAAAGGTATAAACTGAAGTTGCTTGATAATATTCAGATAAAGTTCTTGTCGCAACTGAACGCTTTCTAAGAACCTTCTAACTTCGTATAAGACAGTGAAAAGTTAAGGTGGTGTGGTAATAATGTTAATACTTCTCTTGATTGTCTCCCTTTTTACAGTTTACTTTATCAGTTTACATTGGCAAAATTATAGTACTTATGAATTTTCTACCTTTTCTCTTCTGCTGAATTATTCTGTGCTTCCAAATATAACTTCCAATTACTGTTCCAATGAACAAAACAGCTGCTGCACTAACAGCTGCAACTACAATAACTATTATTGGCCCTGCATAAGGAAAATTCTTGATCAGGTACAATTTAGCCTTCATTAACATAGACAAAACTTAGTGAAAACGAATATGAAAGGAACTTATACGTAAAGTAAAAAGTGTAATCTCACCTTTAGAACTTCCATTTCTAGGTATAGGATTAAGGAAGTTAGTGTCTGAGTATCTCATGAAGCACCCAGTGTTCAGTGCTCGGCCCTCTGACCACGGCAAGCATTTCGAGATGGATGCCGATGCATTCTCCAAACAAGCTTGGCAGGCACTAGCGTTAATTGTCCGCCAGCAGTCGGCCAAAACATAAGCCGACACATTGGATGTCCCTGCCACCGCCACCTGTGTTGGACAATAAAAAATAATAAATATCTATCTTCTCTATAAGCTTAAGGTGCTCAATGAGCCGGCAACTCAATAAGATTTCAGAGCTATGCCGAAAAGAGGTCACAGTTCAAATCACATTATCATCTATTTATAAAAAATTGTCACTGTGCCAGGATTGGCAGAAAGTGTACAAGTTACACAAAAGGGGGCGTGATGGAGAAGATATGTCTATCCATGCTACAATTTAAGCTTTTAAACGAGGCAACTAAATATGGTACCGAAGAAATATCCAAAAAGTCTTGAATTCATATTGCACCACCACCTATTAATCAAAATGTACCTCATCGTACCATGCTTAACTATGAGGGGCATATCGGAGAATGCAAAACAATAATGTTTAAACTTTAAGATTAGGTGAAAATTCAAGAACCTGCGCCCGTGCATAGCCGCTATTGTTCGTTGCAAGTGAAACTGCTTGCGATATAGCCTGTCTTGCCGAATCCCGAAATGCTGAACCCCGCCGGGTTGTATTTCCACAGATAGCAGTGTCATTCGGGCCAGTATACTCATGAAAGAAACTGTAGTTCTCGGCACGCATGAAACATCCATCGAGGTAAATCCTCCCTCCATTCACAGGAAAGCACTGAGGAAGAACCGTACGTGCCTCGGCATAGCACAATACACAATCAACTGAAGACAGATCCCCATAGCATTGAGCTAAACCGTAATTAGTATCAAGTCCTGAGCCTGTTATTGCTATGCCAAAGCCAGCAGTTCGCATTTGCTCGCTTATGTTTTCCATGGTGGAAACGAAGGCTGGAACGTAAAGTGTCGAGTTGTGCTCGGGTTGGTGTCCGCAGATCATCTTAACAGTCTGAGTTCTTGGATCTGAAAATGATGCATCTGGTAATAGCAGAATTACCAGAACAACTATCACAATCGATGGACTGAGAACTGCTTTCTCCATCATGCTTTAACTTTCCTTTTTCAAGTTCTGCAAAGCAAGTTCAGCTTAAATTCTTTCAGATAAACTTGGGAAAAAGATAGCACATAAACTCAGCAAAATAGAGTGCAAATAGTTCTCACATATAGTTGAAGCAGATGATTGAGAAAACTTATTTTTCTTGACTTTCATGGTAAAGTCATCAAGCAAGGAAAGCATGATCCATTAAAAACACAACCAGCTAGATCATATGCAATACTTAAATAATCAGTTTAATTCCCAAAAATCAAAATTTAACTTAAAGAATCATACTAATGAGGAAGAAACTGATGTGAAGGTGTGAAAACAATCAAGAAAATAAGAAGTTTGCATATGAAAACAAGAGTAGTTGTTCCACAAGTCAATAGTGCAAGTTAGTAAGAACTTAAAAGTCACTTGTACAATGATTGAAGAACATGGTTTCTTTTTTACATTTTTTTGGTTTAAGTGATTACAGAACATGCTGAGCCGTGTAATTTTCGATCCTTCCTAAAGTATAGGTGCAGTATTATTATCAAACTGAAATATGTCACCACTTTGCAACAAAAGTCAAGTAGATGGAGAAAAAAATGCTTTGCAATGTCAGCACCATAAACAGCACCACAGTTTCCAATTTGTATTAATAAATAAAAAATTAGCCAGAAAATGAGATTACAGATAGAATTGTGGGGTTGATTTAAAATAAATAAAAAAATAAAAAAAAATCCAGCAGATGAGAAAGGTACTGATGGAGGGATAATGAATGCTATGCCAACAAGAGAACCGACCCACATTAACTTTCAAAAGAAAAATCAGAGCCCACCTCATTTAAACAAAGCCACAATTTAGTTAGCATCCAGCACCACATGAAGCTTCACATCATTATAAGTGAGATATATTATTAAAGAAAACATAATGACTCTACTATGTTCCATCAGTACATAAAAATCAAAACTTGAAATCTCATCATAATTCTTTCAACATTGGCACTGCAAAAATTAAGACAATATAATAAACTAGGAAATTGTCAGGACTGGTCGTATATGTTTTTTTTATATCTTATTTTATTAGCTAACTAGAAGAATGTGTTCAGGTTTTCAGATTATTCTTATAAATATTTACTGAATCTTGACTGAACTACTTCAAACTGAGTTTTTTTTTAATAAAATATACAACGCGATTCAGGGAGGAATTCTTGCTTCGGACAAGGAAAAATCAACAAAAATAATTTATTCGAAGAGAGAATTAAATGAAGCTAGAATAATTTATTCTCTTTTGACTATGAAATACAATATCAACTCATTTTATAGGTGACACAATTACAATTTCTACAAGTTCTAGTGGAGAAAACCACTCGAATTGAAATCATAATCAATTCATAGTTACAATCACAATTCCATAATTTGTACATGTTCTATGATAAATTATCTTGACTTATTTCTTGATTCTTGACAAAGCTTAATCTACAGTTGCATAACATCTTAAGCATGATAAAAAAAGACAAAACAGCAACAAACTTCATAAATCTTACCTAGTTCTTCGTATATATATATGGCCTCTGAAAATTAATTTGAAAATATAGGCAGAGAACGAACGACAGTGTGATATGCGTAGTAATGAGAAAAATGGAAAATAATATATATTTCTCTGTATTAAACAATTCAAGAAGAAGAAGAAGAAGAAAGGAGTGATAAATAAAATGGATAGTTTTGGACGGATGTTAATAACTTTTTGTCCAAAAAAAGTAACGTGGCTTGATTGGGGAAGCTTCTTCAACTTCATTATTACCTAACGTCTTCACATGTGGGGTCGTCTTTAACTGATGCTGACATCTTCTAACAGCGCAGATATCTTGGAAAAAAAGTCCAAATGTTACAGGTAAAAAAGTCGGTTTTACTTTTACCAGAGTTTAAAAGCAAAGAACCTATGACTAAATTGACCATGAGGTTGGTGTTAACAAATCAAATTGGTATTCGTCTTTCCATTAACCGAACTTCGCTAGTCTTATTCATAAAAAAAAAAAAAAGAAGCTAAAACAGTACGACTAAAAACAATCAAATAATACTTAAGTAGAAGCAAATGGTTTAGTGGAGTAAGTTTCATTTTGGTCCAATTAATCGGGAATGTTGCAATAAAGGTCCTTTAAGTTGACACGTCTGCAATTTTGGTCCTATAACTTTTTTATCTGCAATTTTAGTCCTATAAATTGTAACATGTTTCAATTTTGGTTCTCCGATCAATTTTCCGGCAATTTTGACCTGAAACTTTTTTTTTTTAATTATATTTAATAATCTTTAAAAACTTCCAGATTTTAACTTTTATCTATTAATTGAAAATACAAAAATATAATTTAAAATAAATTGTTGATTAATTTTCCTGAATCGTGAAAAAAGAAAAAAAGGTCATCTTCTCCATTTCCCCCAATCCCCCACGTCAAGGAGCAGTTACAAAATAAAATGAATCTTCTCCATCTTCTACAGAGGTTGTCGTATTGATCCAGCTTGGGTTCCCTAAAATAATAAACATTGGATTCCCTAAAACGAAAAAGTGGAACAATGAATCTTTCAAGGATATTGTGTTTGGGTTAAAAACAAACAAAAAAGGGAATATAATGTAGAGAATTAGACATGAAATCGATCAATTAGAGTGATGTTTTGTTGTAATTTAGGGCTAGGGTTTATGAAATTGGGGAAAGAGATGAAAATGAAAATGGAGAAGACTTATGGGGAGAGAGAATATTTGTGGAAAGAATCTTTTTTGTTTTTCTTTTTTTTTTTATCTAATTTTTTATCTTCTTTTAATTAGCATAATTAGATTAAAAAAAAAGGCAGATTCCGGCCAAAATTACCGGAATTTTGGTCGGAGGACCAAAATTGAGACATGTAGTAACTTATAGGACTAAAATTGCAGATAAAAAAGTATAGGACCAAAATTGCAGATGTGCCAACTTAAACGACCATTTTTACAAAATTCTCCAATTAATTACTACACTACAGGATTCATACTGTTAAAGTCAACAATGTCATTTCATATGAATTATGATCACTCTATTCAAGAATTTCTCAGCAGTTATAGTACTCAGTGTTTTTAAAACAGAACCGGGCCTTTGAACCGGCAAGACACCGGTTCACGGTTTTGACCGGTCGAATTGCTAGTATGGGTTCACGGTTTTGACCGGTTCAACCGGTTAACCAGTCAAAACCGACGTCTAGACAAGGGACCGGGTCCCGATCCGACTGGTTCGACCGGCCGGGCCGGGCCGGTTTTAAAAACACTGATAGTACTTCCGCAGTTGACAAATGGGTTAGCCATCTATTTTTTGGTTTGACAAATTAAGGTTTGAAGCATAAAGCTCAAGAAGTTCAAAAGTATAATCAAATCTTTGTTTTTGATTTATTCATATTATGAAATTACTTATAGTAAGAAATAAAGACGTTATATAAAACAAATCTTGGTTTTTATTTTATATGAATTGTGCAGTCATTTGTAAAATTATTTAGCAAATTCATGGAGGTTATAATTTTTTTTCGAAAATATTGGGTTATCCGAAGATTGAATGAAATGGAAAATGAGTGGTGTCCCTCTATTATTGGGTTGGGTTAATTCTCACGGGCCGAGACCTGATTTTCCAACAATTCATGTAGAAAGCAAAATATGGACCATTCAGCAGCCCATCTTACACCATCCATGACAATTAAAACCTCAACCAGAGCATCCTTGGAGTTTATTTTTATTGGGTCTGCATGCCATGATTTGGGACTTATGCCAGGAGCGTACATGGTGCGTCTTTAACGCATCAAACTATTCGATTTATGTCATGAAATATAAATACACGAGTGTTAGTGTTGTCTATGTTTTTCTCCACCGTGGATATAAACAAGTATATAGAAAGATATTTGATATTCTTATAATATTTTTTTTAAAAAAAATTATAAGCTCGAAATTTATCTTTTAATAAGTTTAAATAATTGAAGAAAAACTTGCAATCAAATTTTTGTCACCTTGTATTTTTCATTTAATACATTTTATATTCTATAATTATTAATGAACTTTATAATATTTAAAAAAATTTGAAGGCCTAGGAAAATATTTTTAAGCAGCTTATTTAAATGTGTAAAAGATAAAACGTGTTTTATGACATTATATTGACACATTCTTTTTAACATATAAACTCATTCTTTTTGTCTTTTTATTATTAATATATCTAAACAAAAAGCACATATATCAAAATTTGTATGACTTAACTCAGACAACACAAATGAACCACATAATTTACAGCCGTTCTAATTTGAGAAATTATTTCGAACTAAACTTTCGTGTCCCTTTTGATATTTCCATTTCGGCTTCCGGCCACGGCCCACATCTCCCTCCTTCCCTATCTCTCTCTGTTCTATAGTTCTGTAGCTATGCCTATTATAATAAGGATAAAAGCGTCAAACCTCCTATACTATAGGGGTGAAGCGATTTGCCCTCTAAACTATTTTTTTTGGCAACAAGCCCCTTGTACTATGGATAAATAAGCACTTTGTCCCCTGAGTCGCTTTTTCACCATTGGATTTGAATACGTGTCAACACTTTTTGCCGTTGGATTTGGACTCAGGGGGCAAAGTATTTATTTATCCATAGTACAGGAGACTTTTTGCCAAAAAAAAAGTTTAGGAGGCAAAGTGCAACAAGGGGTATAGTATAGAGGGTTTGACGCTTTTATCCCATTATAATATGTTTCATTCTTTTTGTCGCATGCTACTACTACTTTTTTTTTTTATTTAACTATTGATCATCAAACAGTTTATTAGATAAAGAACTTAAAAGAAAAAGAATAATTTAGAACAAAAGCCTTTACGCTTTGGTATATTCTATTTCAGTTACCACTTTATCGGCGCCAGGGGCAGAGCCAACAATATAAACTATGGGGCGAAACTAAATTGAATATTTTTTTATGATATGAAAATAGTAATTAAATAATTATTTTAATGTATTAAAATAAAATTTCATCATACAAACATAATTAACGTGATAATAGATAATTATTTGGTGCATTCTCCACCATTTTTAAATAATAAAGTATGAAACATTAAAATAATTTCTTTTTTAATAAATATTAGTGACTTTTTGCATTGCCATTATATCTGAAATTATATAACCTGCATAGTTCAACAAAAAGAATGTCACGTTGTTACATAATTAACTTACTTACATTTAAGTAAACTGATTTTCTTAAATCATGATTGTCCTTTGTAGATGTTCATTTGAGTTATATTCACATATTTTACACTATTGCAAAACCTTCTCAAAAAATTCTATTATTACAACAAACTTTTTGCTATTTCGAGTTTCTAAGAAAGACATTATCAGCTATAGTAATATATTTACATCTTATCCTCAATGAATTGGACTTATTTCTCTTAGCTAAAGAGGGTTCCACTTTATTTGGGTTAGTGCAGTCGAACTTTTGAGTTGTGCTAAGTGCATGGTTGGTACGAGAAGGTTTACACGCATGGCTTAACTTTTAGAAAGCCTGCCTTTATTTCTTTATTCAATATTCTAATTTTGTTTCTCACAGAACCGTGCTCCAAAACCTTAAGAGGTACATAACTTTTACATAATTATTATTCCTCGTTAACTTCCACTAAACCTAATATACTTTAGGATCACACATTAAAATATAGAGAGCTTCACAATCAGGGGAGGACAACAAACTAACTTCCCAACACTGACCACATATCAACAAGATAAACTAACTTTCCAAAAGGATAAACCTCTGGAACTTAATAGAAATCTTTGTACCTAATTAAGTTTTCCTTAAAAAATGAACAAGGCGGTGGAGGCAATTAAAGAACAAGGTACAAAAAGTACACTACAATTGAAAAAAGTAAGGGTATTTTTGAGATTTGATGTCCAAATCATGGCTATTTGTGCAACATGCAACTATAAAAACTGTCAAATAACCACCTCAATTCCAAGTTTCAATACAGAGTGCCACCTGAAACTAATACAACCGTTCTTACAACTTCAGTCCCATAAATTTAAGATGAAGAGGGCCAAAGTTTCTTCTGTTATTTTTATTTTTGTGTTCTGGCTTCTCATTTTCACTGCATTTTCAACACTATCTGTCCAAGCAAAGAAAAACCACAGCAAGAAAAGCAAAGTGCACAAGAGTAAGAAACACAAGAATGGTCATGGAAATAATCTTCCAACACAATCACCTGTTTTTAATATCTTATCATTTGGAGCAAAGGGTGATGGAGTTTCTGATGACTCCAAAGTATGTAAAACATTATGCATTTCTTACATATTTATTCATTTATTTGTTTCATGTAGTGAAGTATATGCCTAGATATGTTAATGAATGATTTATAATCAAATGGAGCAGGCACTTATAGCAGCCTGGAAATGTGCCTGTAAAGTGACCGGGGCCGTCGTTGTTATACCTTCACAAGCTAAGTTTTTGATCAAACCTGTAACACTTCAAGGACCCTGCATGCCAAATCTTATTTTACAGGTTAGTTTATAATGTGACCTTTCTTATTGTTATTGTTTTTAAACCAAAAGAAAGGAAATTCTGAGAAGGCCATCAAAATTTAACAAAAGTGTATACATTACATGAAAGAAATTAACAATGTGAAGTTATGATAATGGCTAACCTTTGTGGAATTTAAAACAGATTGATGGGACACTTTTGGCTCCTCCGAAAATTGGGTCCTGGCCAAAATCCAGCTTGTTTCAATGGATAAATTTCAAATGGATACAGAATTTCACCGTGCGAGGTGGAGGAACCGTTGATGGCCAAGGGTGTAACTGGTGGGGTTCTTCAGAACTTAACCAGGTAATATGACAACCATATACATACTAAAACATGAACACAAATAAAGTATGAAGTTTACTGAAATATGACTTTGAGTTTTCTGATCTTTTTGCAGAAGAGAGCTAAGAAGATTCCAGACACGAAACCGACTGTAAGAACTACACCATTATCATTATATACTGCATTCTTGACTTCATTTCTTGAAATGGACTCAAAAAGAGTTCCAGAAAATTGAAAAAATTTGGTTTTCTTCTTTGATTCAGGCAATGAGATTCTACGCCAGTTCCAATGTTACCGTTCGTGATATTTCAATCATAAATAGTCCTCTGTGCCACCTAAAGTTCGACAGCTCTAAAAAGATTAATGTCGATAATGTTACGATATCTGCACCTGAAAGCAGCCCAAACACTGATGGTATTCACCTGCAGAACACCCAAGATGTCGAAATTCAGAATTCTAAGATTGCATCTGGTAAGATTTCAGACTTTTGTTTTCAGACAAAATCATATATTACTTAAGTTAATACTAATGACAATTGTGATTATTCTTTGTTGACTTTTGGACTTTGGAACAGGAGATGACTGTCTTTCAATACAAACTGGTTGTTCCAACATTTATGCCCATCACATAAACTGTGGTCCTGGTCATGGTATAAGGTAATGGAGCATTACATCTTATCCAGATGGAAAGAACATGTGAACTTACATTAGCTTTTTCAATATGGTTTTATAAATTCCTTTAGAAAATTTAAAGTTGTGCTCACTTGGCATTAATTTATCGTCAAATGCAGTTTAGGAGGCCTAGGAAAAGATAAAAGTGTCGCGTGTGTCTCGAATATAGTAGTCGACAACATCGTAATGCAGAACACAATGTACGGTGCCAGGATAAAAACATGGCAGGTAACAGTTATTAAACTACTAACAAGTATTGCAAGAAAAAATTGATCTTTACATAAAGTTGATCAGATTTGCTGACATTTCTTGCTTTTTCGACTTCAGGGCGGTCTTGGATCAGTAAGAAACGTGACATTTTCCAATATTCAGGTCTCGAACGTTAGATATCCCATAACTATCGATCAGTACTATTGCGACAAGAACGCGTGCAAGAATCAGACAGGGGCAGTGGCAATATCAGGAGTTAAATTCAATCAGATAACGGGGACTTATTCCGTGCAGCCAGTCCATTTAGCCTGCAGCAGTTCCGTTCCGTGCACAGACGTTGATCTGATTTCTATCCAATTGGAACCTTCGAAAGTAAACGTTGGATTACAGCAAGCTTTGTGCTTGAATTCTTATGGAAAATCATTAGGACCTCTTGCTCCAGCGAGTATGGACTATTGTGTAAGAAGTGGAAGTGATTTTGTAAGAAGAATATCGAGATCACATGATAATAGTTGTTTGTACATAACTAAGTGAGTTTGTGCAGGCCTTGTTTTTAATTAGCTTCCCTTCCTAGATGTTTTAAACTTGGAAGGTGATGGTCTAGATTGATTTCCTCGTGCATAAATTGTAGAGTTTCTTTTAATGTAAATGGAATAAACTAAGTCTGAACATTCTATTTTTTTTCTTCTTCAGAGAGACCTATATAAACAGATTATAACATTGTTGGTTTCGGTGTAGTTTTATTATAGAAAAGTTTTAACGCCAAGTTTTAAGAAATTAATCTTTTTAACTGATTAAAAGGTAATTACATATTAATATTAATCGATTATAAGCTGGCATCCACAAGCACTCTCAGATATTGGATATTTTCATAGTACAAAAATGTTTGCACGAAAATCGTCATAACTTTTGATTCATTGCTACGTTTTGGGCTCATAAGATATCTAATCGAACGCCCTTGAGTTTCCTACAACATCCATGTTTTTCAGGCCTATATAAGCAGATTAACATTGCTGGTTCCGGTGTAGTTTTATTACAGAAAAGTTTTAACGCCAAGTTTTCAGAAATTAATCTGTTTAACAGATCAAACAGTAATTACAAAATAATCGATTATAAGCTGATGTAGGACAACAACCCTCGGTTATTGGATATTTTCATAAAGGTCTGCACTAAAATCGCCATAACTTTTGATTTAGTACTCCATTTTGGGCCCATAAGATATCAAATCGAATCTTTGAGTTTGCTACAACCTCTCGTCTTTTTAGACTCAAAATCGGACGTTTAAGGCAGCTACACAGTATTACATCTTTATGTCACTTTAATTAGGGATTTTACTTTTATTAGAACTTTATTTCCTTAGTGTATTTTGGAATCCTTTCAATACTATTAATACATTGTTTATTTTTATTTTTCAGCATCTTTTGATCAATTATTAATAAAAATATGAATTTATTCAATTTTCTAGGGAATTCCAGTGTTCTTTCGTCGATTACAAGTTTGTGTTTTAAATCACGTTTTCGTTATGCGTCATAAGCTTATAACACATAAACTATAAGTCTAAGATGTAGGTTACCACTCAAACAAGAGTTGAATGAAGGAAATTTCATCTTCAAAATAAACTTGATATTTAAAAGAGGGAGAAATAAAAACCTCAAGAAACAAATTGTCTCAAATAATTTTGGATGAAGTAAAAATTTAACATATTGTCCTTAAATTCATTAGTTGATTAATTGCTTCAAGTCTTCTTGGACAATAATGAACTCCAAAAGTGCAAAGAAGCTTGAGACCACTCCTCCTTTGAACTTTGTGATATTTGCGGGACTCTAGAGAATTTATGAATGTATTAAATGATGTTTGCTTGATAGAGCGTCATGTACGATGGAAGTCATCCGTGTGTACTTTTTTTTTTGTTTACAATAGATGAAATTTGTTACTCGGCCTCAAATTCGACCTTCTGTAATGTTTTGTTTATATCTCGTAAAATTTATATAAATATTAATCTAAGTTTCAGTAACTATATACGCTTTAATATATTCTATGTATATCTCGAGAATTTTCATTGCACACATGTTTTTGGCTCTCATCATAGTGTATGCTATGGAGGCGCTAAATTTGGTCACAACACAAATATACCTTGTATACTTCAAGATTTAATGCTATGAACTTGGGTTTCATAATTAATATTACTATGCAGGCAAAAGTAGTGTTTTCTACGAAAGACCTAATTAATTATATTTCTATTATGTTGGGTAGAGTTGGCTACAAACATCTAAATTCCATATTAATCATGAGAAAATGAGAAACCAATTAACAATGAAGGAACCACAATAAATATATCCACTTAATGGTGTTTCAGAGTCACGCATCTAACTACTGTTTTCTACGGTTAATGTGCGGCAGCCATTGTACTGATCCAACTGTACGTTTGTAATAAAAAAATCGGATTAACCAATTAGACCTTACTTTTTATCTCCAAAAAAAATAAAAATTAGACCTTACTTTCTCTGTCACTCATCACTAATGCGGGAATCTTAAGCAAGCACATTTGGAATAAACTAATCAACAATCCAGATTTGTTCAAGAGCTTTTTAGTTCTGTACTGGATAGAGGCGTTTTTGGAAACACTCGAACACAAAAATGTGCACAAATTGCTTTGGAAAAGGTTCTAGTTTAACTAACAAACATACAACTAGTGTCATTACATTTTTTTTTATCACAGGTGTCTCAAATTGCAATCTCAGTATCATTTTTCCTTTTCACGCCACGTGTAATTATTTATGATTATAATCTGTCTATTATAATAAGCATATTTTAATCTTCATGAGGTTTATTTAATAATGAACCATGGTATAAGTATAACACAATCTTTGAAATTCAAATATTGTGGATCATTACTCTATCCATTGTGTTATACTTATACAGAATGGATCCAAACTCCACATGAATTTTCTAAAGAAAATGTGCTTGTCTTTCTTGGGTTGTACTCCATATTTAGTTTCTATTTAATGGTACCACAAACAAAAACCAAAAAACTTTCGGAAAAGTTTGTGTAACAAGAAAAAAAGTTGTCATGTAACAAAATGGTAGTGAGTCGGATGATGGACCTACACAATTTAGTTATACTTGAGTTTTAATTGTATAGCACAGAAAGATGTGCATGTCTAGTTTGTAAAGTTTGTTCGGTGTGGAGAGAAAGTTTGATATTGGCACCGTCCACGCACCCGTTTTCTATATTCTTTTCACCGCACGCGCACTGCTCATCACTTCAGAATTATTGCAACTTCAACAAAAGCTAAAGCTGCTGCTAGCCTGTATCTCTCTCATACTTTGATTAAATTCTTTTTGTCCTTTTAGTTTTTGAGTCAAAAGTGCAAATTAATAAATGTTTAAAGGCACTGCCCCCTAATTACAACATTATTTAGAGATAATACTTAAAGGAAGAAACTCAATCCCACCTTCTCAGCCTTTGATCCATTTTAGCTTGTAAAGATAAAATAACTTCATAAAGCTATAAATATTGACGGTACATATGCATTGTCGCTACTTTTTTTTTTATAGAAAATATTATGCATAAAACAGGGTTAATTTGTTCATTGAAAACTGCAAAACAAGACACGGGCGAGATCAACGGGCTAAACGAATCGGCATTTGACGCGTACGTAAGTATTTCGAGTGGTTGAGGAAATACGTACTTTGAGTTCGTTGGACCCCCCAAAAATCAAATCGCTCGCCGTCTTGTTCGACTTCTCTGTTTCGGCCGTTCGAATTTTCGGTTAAGAATTATTTAATTATTGCAGTTATTTATCGTAATTACTAATTTATTTTCGTCAATTAATATTTATCTATTCTATTTGTGCGTAGAAATAAATATTGAATTTTCTGTTTGTTTCATTTATTATTCTTACTGTGTAAATATTTACTAACAATATTTCTTTCAGAGCAATTTTGCACATTTTTTCGATTTCTGAAAGACTTTTTTTTTTTTTTTTACAACTACGTGGGCCGTGTCAGCCCAGAACTGGACCACTTGTCTGTTCAATTTTATTAATCTCGTTATCAAATTACCGGACGACAATGATTGGGCCGTTCTGCATTTTCTGTGAAAACCAACCACTGTTGGAGCCCTAATTGCAAAACAAACCAACCTACTAAATTGTTAAATCTCCTCAAACGACGCCCTCTACATAAGTTATCCCTTTCCAGTCATTAAACACTGTAATATACACCTTGAACCTAGGAAATTTAATTTATATCTGTAAATATGAGACATATCAAAAAATATGGACACTAGCCATTAGCCATGTCCATATTAATGCTTATTTGCATGAAAATGATCGGAACTCTCCTAGCTAGGTACTTATACCTTTTTAATCTCAGATTATACATAATGGAAAAATGCAAATAATATGCTAATAATATTGTAACTAAGCTTGATTTCGAGATTTCGAGCTTATCCTATAACTCTTTCAGGCTTTGGGCTTCAGAAAGCTCTTTGGACAATAATTGAAGAGCTTCGAAGGGCTGCAACTGCTGGGCCAACTTACCTGATACATTTACATGTAAAGTTTCCTTAGCACACCATACAGCTTGGTCCAAGACCCATTATATATGTCAGCCTTTTATTTAGTACAGATCCGAGCCCAAAGATTGTGATTTTGGAAATTATAACAAGTGCGAAAGGCAAATAGAGTGGTAGACAACACGTACGCCCAAAACAACGAAAGTCAACCCACTACGAAATTGCTTTGACCAATCGTTTTCAATCAAGTCAATTTGTGTAATGGAATTGAACTCGCATATCTTCAAAAGTCAACATAAAACGAATATTTGGAGTCTTCTTATTCACTCATATCTATATAGTTAGTGGAAGTTCGACTTATTCCATCTTTTACCCGAATCTTAATCCTTGAAGAATCAGTTGTTGTAATTTAATTAAATCGACCTTATCTCTGTAGTTCGTACAGTTTAATTGCACTTTCGTGCTTTTTAACTTTTGGACTTTCCATGGCCATTACACACTATCATCCATAATCCCTTACCTTTCGGTAGCTTAAGTACTAATGGATAAAATCGTTTTACTTAATGCGAAAGAAGATAATTGCCAAATTTATCTATCTTTTGCTCTTGCGTAGCTAGAAGTCTAATCAATCAAGAATAATTTCTTCTCTTAGAGGCAAAGCAATCGCATTTGGAATTGGAATAATAATTTGCTTATAGCATGAAGATTCGGTTATGTAATTATTTTTGTACAACTACAAACGAGTCATTCACACGATTAAAACAAATATATGTGCGAATCACAATACATATACGAGAGAAGTTTGAGAGAGTACAATCAAAATATAGAAAAACCGTGAGTACATTGATTTTCTTTCATTAGAATGGTTTTTAGCAAAATGCAGTGCTATGTGGCTTATAGGACGAGATGAACTCGAAATTAATAGATTTAAGGATAAAAACGTTAAACCCCATATACTTTACTACATATTGCACTTTGCCCCCTATCCTTTTAATTTTTGCAACTTATCCCTTGTACTATGGATAAATAAGTATTTTTCCCTCTAATTCATTTTTTCACCGTTGGATATGGACACATGTCACCATTTTTTACTGTTGGATTTGGATCCAGGGAGTAAAGTGCTTATTTATCCATAGTACATGGGTCAAATCGCCAAAAATAAAAGGATAGGGGCAAAACGCAATCTTCTCATAGTATAGGGGGTTTAATGTTTTTATCCCTAGATTTAATTCAAATTCGAACTATCAACATGTTGTGAAGCGAAAAACATTATGAGCTAAGCGTTTGATCATTCTTGCCTTAGTATCTAGCTAGGTTGACATAATAATCAATTACATAGGGTGAGTGGTGGTCAAATTAAATAGAAAACATATGCATGGAGTCAAGCAAATTAAAGGAAGTTCCTAATTATGGATTATACAAGCCACCCAAAAATGAGTTTGCATTCACATTCCTATGTAGTAGGCATGAGGAACAACATCATGTAGTGCATCATGATGATGCATGCAAAATTAAAGGAATATATATGATGAAGGTGGCATGGGCATGAAGCAAAAGATAGAATGGGCAGACAAAACATTCTCTCATTCTTCCTTTTTAACGATTCCCACACTCTCCTTCAATCATATCATGGTTTAGGAAAATCTCCACTTTGGACCTTTCGGACATTGAATAAATATTTTCTTAAAGAATTTAGGGGTGGGGCGGGGGTGGGGCGGGGGTGGAGGGGCACCATTCAAATGGTCAAGTTTATTCCATTTATCTACAATTCTTTTAAGGGTAAGAAAAAGCTGACTTTGCAGCTGAGACATAATGATTGCTAATAATCCTTCATTGGTGGTCTAAATCCTTTATTTCATGTTAAAAGATCTTACTTTTTATAGGTAAAGCAATTAAAATATATACTGGATGGTAATTCACTAAATCTTTACGACGAGATAAAACTTAATGGTATTGATATATACATACCTATATATTAATTAGTTCTTGCTGCAGCAGCATACTAACTTTTTTCCAAAAATTTAGAACATATTAAAGGTGCTTTATTTTTTACAAGTTGAAATTTCCTAAATTCAGTTAATAGCCTTTTTTCCAAAAAAATAAAATAAAAATAGAACATACATGTACTCTTTTCATGTGTGCAACGCTTATTACTATATTTCCAAAGTATTCTGATGGTTGGAACTTGGAACTGCATGGGATGTGATCTTGAAAATTAGGGTAGCTTTTTGTAGGAATATAAATCCCAAATCACCTCTTTTTAGTTCTCTTTAATTCTTAACGCAAGAACAAGAGATTGATAATGATGCATGGTGCATAAATAATATAGAGAAAATTTTGATTCAGATGACTGAATCTAGTCAGACGAAAATGCTCTTAATTAGATTATTTATACTTAATTCAGATCTTGTTTGATAATATTATCAGGTTTCAGAAGCGAAGTTTCACCAAACCATGAACCATTACTTTTACAATTCTCATTAACACATGCGCATGGAATAGATCAGGCAAGATAGAGTTTCATTTCTAAATGTTTATTGTGTACTTGAGAATATTTGACATTCACATTGGCAATATGTTTATATTCTGATGGGCCAATTGGAAAATTAATCCTTTAACTTTATGATAGTTGCAAAAACAGTTTTTATTTCTCCATTACGTACGAATGTAGTCATTCACCTGCAAGTAGTTAGTAATTATATTTTAGTCTTTATTTTTTATAACATGAGAATATAGTTAGCAATTAACGTTCTTTTTCTCTAGCTTAATTCTTGTGGAATATTTTCAATATTCAAGCAAACAATTATTGATTATTTTATGTGATATTTCGAAAATTAAAAAATGACTCTCCACTTGAGAAAATAGAGATAAGTTTGAAGAACTGCTAATTTCAGGACTAAAACCAATTAAATTATAGAAATAAGTTAAGGCCTAAAATTAAAGAAAAAATACGTCAATTGCTAACAAGTGAAGATAAAGCATTGCAAGTGAAATTAAGGACTAAGATGAGGAAAAATAGTGTCAATTGCTAATTACTTAAATATAAAAGACTATTTATAAGTTACAAAAATGTAAAGCCTTTTTTTTGCGGTTATTCTTACGGGACTAATTAACTTTGCATTTTGCCTTCTTTTGCACATGTATAAAGGGGTATTAGCAAAAATTAACCCCGTGTAATTTTTAATTGGCATAAAACTCCTTGTGTAATTTTTATTGGCAAAAACCACCCCTGTGTTATTTAGAAATTAGCAAAAAAAGCCCTGAAGTCGATTTTTAACTTCCACGCGCGTGTTGTGCGGCGGAAATCAGATTTTGCAGACGTTTTGGACAATTTTGCCCCTGTGTATCTCTTCCTTAAGCTCAAAACCCGGATTTTGAAGCTTTTGCTGCCATGGCATGTTAAGCAGTAAGAATTTTGATGGAATTAAGCACACAACTTTCAACCCTCTGATTTTCCCCAAACTTTCAACGAAGTGAGTTTCCCCCAACTTCAACAAACTAATTTATCCTAAACTTAAAACGAATTGATTTTAGTAAATTGGTTAAAGCTCGAAGAATAGCAACGAGGAAGGATTCAAGCTCGAATGTTTCAGTTTGAAGGAATATTAGGGTTTTGAGATGGGTTTGATTCTCGTTCCCGTCGAAATCAAAAGAATTTAGGCATATTACTCTCAATTTCGTTCTCTATTTTCTGGAGACGACAACTTTGAAGGGCAGAATAGTCATTTCGGGTCTAGTCAGCTCTCAAAACGTAAATGGGGGCAGTGTGCTAATTTCTAAATAACACATGGGGTTTTTTGCCAATAAAAATTACACATGAGGTTTTATGCCAATTAAAAATTACACAGGGGTAGTTTTTGCTAAAAGCCCCATGTATAAATAGCTGCATGATTTTGCGAACATACCCATAATGAGAAATAGTAGTATTACTGAAATCGTACTCTAGGAGGCGTTAGACATATACTTAGATAGTATGGGATGTTATGTCTGAGGTGTTATCTTAAGCTTTTATATTATTGGTGAAATACATAAACTAGGCCTTATTTCCATCATTATGTTGAAGTCGGTGAATTTCAAATGGAATCTTTGACCAAATAAAGAACAAAATAATGAATCCAATTTTTCACGCAATATAAGTTATAAGACTAGATATGACAATATGAAACAAATTATTTACTCCTAGGAAATTAAAAGAAACAAAATATTTTTCAAAGGAATATACAAGTACTAGAATGTGCATGAGGGTAAATTGGTCTTTTAGACCCCCAATATGAGGGCTCAACACAAACGACACGCCTAGACACCATCAATGATGACCTTGTATATCTGATATTGTACTTCGATACCATTAACGAGTTATTTAAAACACTGGAGACAACACCATAAATTATAAACGCATGCCATAAGTTTAATAAAAAAACACTCAATATTGTTTGTCCATAACAAATATAAAAAAAAAATTAATTACTTTGTATTCAAATTACTGAGATATTAGAACTGTTTATGATTTTAGTTACCTTTTAAAGGTAATCTAGTCATACTGACTCATATGCAGGTCACATGAAAAACTGACAGATTTATGATTAACTTTAATTTCTAGACTTAGTATATCAGGATCAATAATATTCTGAGAAAATAAAGCATATGATAGGAGCCTTAAAAGAACTATTAAAAGGAAAGACAGAAGAACAGATTAGCGGAACATTATAATGATTAAGAAACAAAGGCATGACGAAAAAATTCGGGTCAAAGTCTAATGGATGGACAAGAAAATGGGCCCTCTGTCGTTGTTTTATGACTAGGCCCTGAGAGGTGATCAGGTGGGCCCTTCATATTTCTTTGGGCCGCTGCGGACACTCTTTTCCTATTTCTTTTTCTTTTTCTTTTTTTGCCTATAAGGCTATATTTGATACTCTTTAATAGAAAAATGATACTACCTCACTAATTGCGTTTTGCATTTTCAATAGGTCACGCAATACGCATACATCTACCAAGATGTAATTTCTTTACAACTATTTTAAAAAGTTATGCAATATAATTCTTCTCATTCTTTTAAAGAACACGATAAACTAGTTGTGGCCACTAAATGTATAAAAATCAAAGATTTTAGAAACTTAATTTAAACAAAAAATATCTGATGCACATTCATTAGTGAACCAGCTACTCATGTGATATATATATGAAGCAAATAAGTAACTAGTTGAGCTTGTCTCCTATGTTTTGGCGAAAGGGAACCGTGAAAGTTTTTGAAGAAGACGTGTAATGAGAGATTAATTGGCTACACATATATCATATAGGAACAAACTGCTGCCTTCATTTGTCTCTTTGTGTCATCTCTGTGGACATATCTCTTAGAATTCAGCTTTTCTTATCACACAACATATTGTTAGAAAGAGGAAGACAATATACATGCTAGAAAGTTCACAAGTATGTCAACCTCAAACAAAGATTGTAGCGATTTAATATAGCACGACAAGTGCTAGCTTGCTACTACTTTTTGTGTGTGTATATATTTATGCATATACAAATATGTATTTACACAACAATATATATATATATATATATATATATATATATATATATATATATATATATATATATATATATATATATATATATGCTTTGTGTTTCGTAAGTGTAACACGGCATCTTAAAACGTAGTGAAGAAATACCATGTTGTTATGTTAGAACTGAATTAGTTGTAACAAACTATTAATTAATGAACATAGTCGTTCATTTGCTTAAATATGTTTCGAAATTCATAATTTCCAAAATAGGAATAACTTCTTGACGTGTAACTTCTAGACGAAAGACACAAACACAAACACGGATGGCATGATTTGGTTGAGTTCTAACAAGAGGTTAATTTGCAAGTTATTTTCTGAATTTTAATCATGTTGTCTTATAATTCTAAACGGGTACTTTTCATTTCAAAATTGTCATATGTTGTCTGCTTTGATCATAAAGCAACCTAAGCCTTTTGCAGCTTTTCAATCAACAACTTCCAGACGAACTTTTGCCAAATTTTAATAGCTAATTTTATACGTATATAGTTATTAATACAACGCATCGTCTAATTATTTGCATTTAATAAAATTGTGAATAATCAAATTAAGGATTTTTTTTCTGCGGTGAATCTTATATTAAAATGTAGCATGCAAGTGTTAGATCACCGCAAAGGTTTCACACGAAGAAACGTTTTTCTTAATAGCTAGTACGTACTAGCTCCCATCTAATACATACATAGAATTGCTAACTGTCAGGAGAAAAAAAAATCATGACTAAAATCTCGTTTTATTTTTGAACTCTCATGTTTATGAGGGTTGGGAAAATTAAACAAGTGTATAGTCTTCCTATGTAACTTATAGCATACTCAATGATTTCATTACCCTTTTATGAAAAGTTAAATATGTGTTACGGTATAACTTATAAGCTGTTTAATTTCCAATAAATTAATTACTGCGGGTTACGCTTTATTATTAGCTATAGTATGTAAATGGATTGCATGTGTTATTTTACGATGATTATATGCTTGCAATTTATTATACGCCAA
This sequence comes from Misopates orontium, assembly GCA_946800315.1. Lineage (NCBI taxonomy): Eukaryota > Viridiplantae > Streptophyta > Magnoliopsida > Lamiales > Plantaginaceae > Misopates > Misopates orontium. The sequence continues at coordinate 19,484,671 of OX326952.1, read as the reverse complement.
GTTAAATGATATTGATTGATCAATACCTTGCTCCGTGATAATTCATGAAAATCTTAGAGGATACACAATTAACGTCAAATGTTTGAATTGAAATCTTACCAACCATTACTACTGGAATAATGCCTTATTAATGGGAGCAAATTATGCTATGTTAATCTAGTAATTAAATTGTTCAGACTTCAGTGTAGAAAATTGTTGTTCATACGAAACACGAAATGTCATAACACAATATACCATCTAATTACATTGTCGTTCGTGCTACACATTCTATAACAAAAAGTTGTCCCAGTATCGGTAATGTATCTCTAGATAATTGTAAATAATTAATCATTGTACTAACAAAAATGAGTGAAAGAGCCGGCAGTTAGTGCATGGATTCCTCAACAATATAATTTTGTCTTTAACTATTGCAAATTAGTAATAATTACTGGCGAGTGACAATTAAATTTTGTAATTAGCAACCAGCAAGAAATAATTAAAAAAAGAATTGTAGTAGTTGGACAAAAGGTTTAGGTCCCGAAATAATGAGAAATCCAAAAAAATGCGCATGCACATGCATGGATGCTTGCCTAAGCACGCAGTGCAAATAACCAGGCGCGCATGCCACCGTTGCACTCCTATACAAAAAACATTTTTGCTTCTCAATATAAAAACGACAGCTTTAAAAGGAGAAGATCGATCCATGCAGTAAAATCTTACTATTATTTACACATCTTAGTACATTACAAAAGTTATTAAATTGATATTTAATAGAAAGAACTATATCAATATATTCTTTATGTAAAAGGTATTTTGAAGCTCAATCCCTGTCCTCTTGGAAACCTTTGTTTAATATGGATAAAGGTAATTACATATACATATTCCGAAATTCTGTCTAATTACATTTTTTTCTTAAAGTTTCCGTATTTATGTATAGTTTCTGAAACATTTGAAATGTGTAAAGTAAGAGAAGATATATATACATTAATTTTTCAAACTTTACGAAACTAACAATAATAATTCAAATAATATCTTCTTTTTAGTAACTCGAAAAAAGTTTATAGGATGTATATTTATGCAATAATCACTTGTAAAAAGTACAAATTAAACAAGAAATTAATTTGGAACATAGTGTCAAAAAATGGAGAGGTAAAAACAAAAAAGAAGAAGAAATATGGCGAGGGACAGCTGACACAAAGAACATCTAGGGAAGTGAGAAAGAGAAACACCCAAAGCAAACAACTTTGGACCCAGAATCAAGTGTAATTCCCATCTCTCCTCAAATCCAAAGTAAAGAATAATAATTAACAACAAAAATAAAATATTAAATCTCACTTATATTAATATATTGACACAAAAAAGTTAAAGTTTCAGTCTTTGTATTGGAGACTGGAAACATAACACCTACCCACCCCATACCCCCCCCTCCCTCCAATTTCTCATTCTTTCAAGAAAAATTTTATAATTATTGCATGTCTTGATCACTACCCCCTATATTAAATATCCCTCACCCCCACATGGCCAAAACTCTCAAATATTCACTCACATCACTTATTCTATTAGCTCAGTATTGAAGTTCTACATTTGTCAGAATATATATATATATATATAAAACTATAGCTTAGGGACAAACCAAAACTTATAGAAAAGATTCAATTTTTATAATTATCAGTAAATGGTGAGAGACTAATCAAGCTGTTAGTTTCTTTTTGGCTAGATGGATTTGGAATTTGAGAAGATTTGGTGGTTCTGTTTGGATCACAGAAGAAGACAACATGAACAAGTACAAGGAAGTTTGTTGCAACAAACCTTAAAAATGGCTTCTAGCTCTTGCAAGATCTCACAACCAATCATTGTTGCTTTTGTTTTCTTCTTCCTGTTTTTTATTTCCTCTGTTTCTGCGGATAGTTTCAACGGCACGAACCGGAGTTTTCGACCCGGTGATGAGTCGAACAAGTTGAGATTCATCAGAGCGCATCTCACGAAGATTAACAAGCCTGCTGTTAAGACAATTCAGGTAGTTTTGTTTGGTCTAATTAATTATAGAATAAGAATGTTCTGTTCTTGTCCTGTTTTTCCTCTGTTTTTGTCCTGTTTTGTGTCTCTCTTTTTTATCATTTTTTATTTATTTAATCGGGTGTTTGGTTGTGCAGAGTCCTGATGGTGATATCATAGACTGTGTGTTATCTCACAAACAGCCAGCTTTTGATCATCCACAATTAAGAGGAAGAAAGCCATTGGTATTATTAACATAAAACTATTTTGTAATATTTTGTTTTAGAAGTGAAAAAAATGTGGGATTTTTAATTTATTTCTTTTGATTTTGAAGGATCCACCCGAAAGGCCAAACGGGTATATTTCGACGAACGGCATGATTGAAGAGAATTTTCAGGTTTGGAGCATGTCTAGTGAATTTTGTCCTGAAGGGACAGTTCCAATTAGAAGAACAAGAGAAGAAGATGTTCTTAGAGCAAGTTCTGTCCGAAGATTTGGAAGAAAAATAAGGCCTATTAGAAGGGATTCTTCAACCAATGGCCATGAGGTTAGTGCTGAAACTTACTAATGCAAAAAGTAACGTCGAAATCTATCCCACGTCGTTTGAGAATAAATCGACTTGGTAAGGTTCTGATACCATGGCTTCTGTTTATTAATTATCCTCCTCTCCATCTAACAATGTCTTTTAGCGAAACATGAACATACTTCAAAATTTCTGCATGATATGAACTTAACCAAGTCGATAATTTAGGTAGAATTTCAGTGCCTCTAAATTTCAACAAGTAGTTTATTAGGAAGAGATAGTTACATTTTCATCCTATGTGATTTGATTCAATAACAAAAACTTCTCATACTAAAATCTTCGTTATGGAATAATTTGAAGTTTATCTGGAATATTTTATGACCTTCAAGGGATATTTATGTAAGTTTTCAAACTTCAAATGAGCCTTTCTATAACATTAGGAGGGTAAATGTTAGTTAACCCTATTAGTAAATTTAAAATAGTTGGTTTGCATTTATTTCTGTGACTATGTTTCTGTCAGAATTTACTGCATACGGTTGAGGTAATTATTTACAGTGGCCAGTTCATAATTAGTGGTTGATTTTTGTTACTCTTTTACAGCATGCGGTTGGGTATGTAAGTGGAAATGAATACTATGGAGCCAAAGCAAGTATAAATGTGTGGGCGCCTCGAGTTGCAAATCAGTATGAATTTAGCCTGTCACAAATGTGGGTAATTGCAGGTTCATTTGGCGATGATCTTAACACCATTGAAGCTGGTTGGCAGGCATGTGCACTATTTTTTTCTACTCTAATTTTGAAATTTTGACTGCAATTAAATAGACATTTATATTTATTTATTATTTCCTCTGTTATATAGGAATATAAAAAATTAGGCAGTTTTATAAAATGAGTTAATTTGGCCAAGCAAATATATTTCTTTGAAAGATATTCAGCCATATTTAGACTATATATTTAAAAACACACGGTTTTGCAGTTGACACCTAATCAACAGAGTTAATGAAAACCAGTTTTTTCCAGCCTCATTAGTTATTACATGTACAACTACCTTTTAATGCATCCATTAATTGCTAATTCAAGTGAATTTGCAAAAACAGGTTAGCCCAGAGATTTATGGGGACAGCTACCCTAGATTCTTCACGTATTGGACCGTAAGTTTTATTTCTTATTAAGAATGATAATGACGATTTAATTAATTTTGGCCCCTACTTCTATCATTTCTTCTACCACGCGTGGACATGATTAAGTATGATAGTTAATTATTTTATATTGATTAATTTAGTTAATTTAATGTAATCGTGCAGAGTGATGCGTATCAAGCGACAGGTTGCTACAATTTGCTTTGCTCAGGGTTTGTTCAGACCAACAATAAAATAGCAATTGGGGCAGCAATTTCGCCTACTTCGTCATATAGAGGAGGTCAATTCGACATTAGCTTATTAGTGTGGAAGGTAAGTTTTAACTTAGATTATTAATATAGTTCAATGCAATTATTATTTGGTTTTTTTTTTTTTGTGTTACTTCTATTTATTTATGTAACTATTTATGGATTTTGTTATATGAATCTTTTTGGTTAATTTTCTTTTGGGTGGGGACTGGGAATGAATAAAGGGATAGTGGTGCTTACGCTTTTACATGTTCATAACCTGGCTAACATACGCATGTTATGATGAAATGCACCATTACAAGATTATATACCATTTTACCGTATAGTCACTGAACGGACATAATTATTCTGCTTCTTCCTTTTTTGCTTTCTAAGATTCTCCCTACTCTTCTTTCCTAAGCAAATACATCTTTCATTGACTGATGACCCCATCCACTTTTCCATTATTTCATCAATTTTATATTTCGACATTTATTATGCACTATTATTCAATCTTAATTTCTAGGGATATACACATGGATGAAAGTTTCGTTTTCACTGTATGTTTCGCTGTGCCAGATATTAAAAACTTTTCGCAATGTTCCTAGATCTTTTCGATATATTTCGAAAAATTCGTAAAAATTGGTATTGCAATAGAAGTAGAAAATAACGTGTGTTTCTTTTCCATAGAGTAAAAAATAGAAACGTTTCGGTACTTTTCGTGAAAAAAGAAAAGAAACTCTAATCCATGGATATACGTAGATTTACACTACTAAATTCTAGTCTAATCACAACATTTTAATTGGTTGTTAGAATAATTATATAATCACCTCTTAAAACTAGAAAAGAATCACCTTTCTAGGAAGTTTTGTATTAAATCAAACTTTTAAGATTTTAAATGCAATTATGTCTCATTTTATTTAGACCCCAAATTATTTATTTATTTTTTAAAATACATATACTATGTATGTGACAACTTGATTAATAAATTGTATACATGTATCTATTATATATACTGAAAATGACTCGTTTATTTGCAGGACCCAAAGCATGGAAATTGGTGGTTAGAATTTGGAAATGGGATTTTAGTTGGTTATTGGCCATCTTTCCTATTTACACACCTTAGGGATCATGCGAGTATGGTCCAATTTGGGGGTGAAATTGTGAATAGTCATAATTCGGGGGGCCACACTTCGACACAAATGGGAAGTGGTCATTTTGCAGGTGAAGGGTTTGGAAAAGCATCTTATTTTCGAAACCTTCAAGTTGTTGATTGGGATAACAGCTTAATCCCTTTATCAAATCTTAAAGTTTTGGCAGATCATACAAATTGTTATGATATACAAGGAGGGATTAATAGAGTTTGGGGTAATTATTTTTATTATGGAGGGCCAGGAAAAAATCCCAGGTGTCCTTGAGAAAAGTAGATAGTTATTGGATCTTGTTTTTTTTTTGGGTTAATTTCTTGGGTGATTTTAGGTTTTTATGTGGAGATGGTCATTTTAGCTTGAGGTTATTCTTTGGATTTTTGGGTCGATCTAAGAAGTAATCCATTAATTATACCTGCTTTTAAGGGCACTGTAAATTAGTACATGGAAATAGTGAATATACTGTGTTTTTGATGTGTTGTCCTTTTTTTTTTTTTTTTTTTTTTTCTGGAAGAGAAAATATATTTATCTTTCCTTTTAAAAAAAAATATATAGTACAGCTTACTAATCATAATGCCTAGCTAGTAATTATTGAATACTAACTACCATAATTGTATTAGTGTATCCAACATTCAAATTGGGGGTTGGTCTACCATGAATTGGATTGGGTCACTCATAATAACTGAAAATATCGATAATAACAATAAACATTGAAAATTATCAGTGTTCAAGTCTTTCGCCATTTATATTCTTGAAGTAATTATGAAATTTACATCAAAAGGAATTCGATAAGTGGGTAAATAAATTACTATATCAATCTGAAATACTCTTATGAGAAAATAAGCGTTTTGATAGCTCAAGATGATTAAGGAATAGTTGTATCTTAAACGCTTTGTTTAATAATAATCTTAATAAAGAAAAACTACATAAATACTCACTACTGTTTGCATGCATGTATAAATAGGTCAACATTAAGAGTGTCTATATGTTATTTTTATAAAATTTAGGAGACGTCTTTGCAAACTTTAAATTGTCTCCTTGTAATTAATAATCAAAAAAGAAAATCTACGACTAGACCGAAACTTCGGAAGACGCTAATATCAGAAATGTAATTCTAGATAAGAAGAAAGGAAAAAAAAACAAAAGCTCATTAGCACTTCAAATCTGACCAAATAGAGGAGAAAGCTTACTTTAATCACTTTAATTGGTAAAGTCGAATCGATCATTTGAAATCATCTCGAGGTGAAAAATTCATTTATTCAATAATAATTTAGTTTGTGTGGACTGATTAAGGGAAGTGTGATTGTTTCATGCATTTTTACCTTCAAGGCTTCAATTGATTCTGAATATGAGAAACTAATTCACTATACCACTTAATTTTTTTTATTATATATAAGAGTACAGTGGACGGTTAGACTTAGAAAGATAGGTTGAGAAAGAGAAACGTAAAAAGAAAAGAAGTCTTCATATACAAAAGTCAAAACTCGCATATCTTTTAACTTGATATACAAGCAAATGCGTGAACTATTAGGAATTAATTAAAGGTTGGGTTAAGTTTCCGTGAAAAATAAAATATAGAACAAAAATCAGTATTGTCAATTTGAAAATAGTAATTATAACGTTGACTTTTCTTAATAGTTAGCATTGAAATGTTTGATGGAAGCAAGCAACTGTCCACTGATTTCTACTTAATGAATCCACCCACCGTCACAAATATTGTGGAGAGTCCACACATACGTACACACCACTGATACACACGCGTGGCCGGCACTCCCTCGACACTTTTGATGGTATAATGAATCGATCAACCGTGTTTTACTATAATTGAGTGAACATATAAAATACATGAACACCAGGTATTGTACCATGCTACTCGAACAAATTAACTTAGAGATATCACACTAAGACTTCACAAGTTTATACTCTAACTAATTATTCTTTAATAGAAATAATTACAGAGACATTTCCTAAAATTTTAAGAAGTTAAAAAATTTAAAAAACTTATCTGTAATGTTTATGTCAAGACTTCTGGAAGTGTCTCTCTACTTTTAAATTTCAAAAATGTAACTCTTATGCACGAGACACGTACTAATGTAACTCTTTTAATATCCCTATAGAGATACTAATGAACGAGATTGTAAATTAATTCAGACTTATTTCTCCCAAATAGAAGGGACACAAATATGCTGGTCATGTTTAATAGAAAATATAATAGTAAAGGAGTAAGCGTATCTTTATATTTTATAAATATTTTGGTAACGTAATTGTAAATGATTAGTATGATATTCTTATTTTTACTTAACTAACTTTTTTTCGACATTTAAAACTTTGTAAAACTTTAATTCCCAACCATCTCGGTTTCTATAGACATGTTCATCACCCTTAATACCTTATATCTCAACTTCAGCTAATATTGTTCAATTTGGAGAAAATAAAAGATTAAATTACATTTACTAGATTTTCATAGAGTATGTTAACAAATACAATATTAGTACTTGATTGGGGGAAAATATCACTCACACCATTCAAGTTTGTCATAATATTAGAACCAATCCTTAGGTTTCAATAATATCCACGACATCCCGAGTTTGCATTACATATCAAATGTGTCCTTCATTCCTCTTTTGCCCTTGGTCAATTTTGATCAATTTGTTAAGACAAAAATAAGCTTTTGCTTGCTATTCAAATCGTGAAACTCGGTATATATCATTAAAATACTATGTTAACTATTAGGGATTAATCATGTCTTTGATATACATAAATAACTTTGACCAATGCCAACATACAATATTCATAGGAAAACTAACATTTAAGTTACATTATAAGTTTTATCATATAGTTTTATTTTTATATAAAAAAAACTTATTTACAAGAATTATGTGGAATCTTTTTTTTTATTTGTATTTAAAATTTTATAGTTAAAATGAGAAGCTTATTAGAACAATCCAAAAGAAACCAAAAAATAAAAATTAGAAAGAATGTATCAAGTAAATATAGAAAATTTAATTTCACTTTTGAATAGATTTTATTTGAATGAAACTCAAAATATAAGTAAATAAAAAAAATTAGGAGTAAAAGAAAACTAAAGAAAGGTAACATGAAAATATAAGTGTTTTAATTTTAAATATCGAATATATATATATATATATATATATATATATATATATATATATATATATTAAATATTAGCTGTTTTTTAGTTTCTATTGCAAAAATTAAGTTCTTAATATTATTTCAAATCTATTCATATCAAGTTTTTTGCTCAGTGTTTCTTTTGGAATACAATTATCACTTTCAGTAATAAAATGGGTAGAAATACTTAGAATTCACTAAATTACAAAATAAAAAGTATTCAATAATTTGTCGAAATATATGTTCAAATATATTTCTGTTTTGACGAGTGTGAGAATTATTAATGTAGATATCAAAGTCACCGCCTAACAAGTATCATAATATATGGAGGACATTTTCTCTTATAAAATAATATAAAATGTTATATAAGTCTTAGCAAGTTAGTCAAAATTATGGCCAAAGTTGGACAAGTGCACAAGAGGAATGAACATATTTGATATGGTACTGCAAATGTGAGGGGTAGCACTTATATTATTGATGTTGGGATTTTGATTTAGGCATTGAGGCCTTAAAAAATGCAATTGAGAAATGGGCCAAATTGAGTGAGTCCAAAATAAAATAATGTGAATAAAATTGCCTTAAGGTACATGAGTAAGTGGGAAGAGTCCTACATAGGAAAAAGTTCACATTTTGAGTATGTTTATCTACAAACAAACATCAAGATGGTGTAGTGAACTTGAGAAGATAGGCTCCTCGCGCCGTCGTCATCGTCCGTCCGCCTCGTCGCGTCGCGCGTGCCCCTGCCGGAAAGGCAGCCTAATCTTTTTGGTGAAAATTTATTTATTTTTAATAAATAATAAAAATGAAATAAAACTGAATTAAGAATTCAATTAATTCGAATTCAAATTCGGTCAACTTCACACTTAAATTGTTGTTAATTGCTGAACGGTTTTTTCAGCTTAATGACGCGACTTAATTGCTCAAATCGTGTGTACGAATTGATTCCCCTCCTTAATGTGATTTGTGGCTGTTACATGTTTTACCACCTATAAAAGGAGGCTTGCAGGCTCCTTGTTCTTTATCCAAAAAAATCTCATAGCATATTTCATACACTACAAAGCGTTCTGCAATATCACAAACGTTCGACTGAGGGAATATCTTCTGCTTCAAAGTATTCCGGGCGATAGACGTTGTACCTTGGAGTTCGGTGTCGTTTGAGGGCTCGAAGCATTTAGCCGGACATATTGAACTTAAGGGGAAAGGGTCAAACCCTTGCCTCGTCTGAATCTTCATCAATTTCTGCAAACTTCGTCTTGAGGTTTTTCTTGTTTAGTTTTATGCACTCTCATATTTTCTGTAATTTGTTATGCTTAATCTGTTGTAAGTTTATGTTTGTATCTGGAAATATATGTTGTATGTTTTGATTTAAACGTATCGTAGCACCAACAATCTTAAGTTCAATACCATGCTTATATGTTTAAATCTCTCGTATGTAATGTACGTTCATATGCTTTAGGTTCTGCTTTATTTTCCAGATACGTTTTTAGCTGCTATTCTGCTTTCTGTGTGCACTCGTTTAGCTGCTATTCTGTTTGAGCCTGTTTCTGCAAAATTTTCAGAAAGTTTTTTGCATTCTGTTGTGAGTTTGGGATAGTTTTATAAGCTGGTTTCATTCTTGTTATATCGGCTGTTGTTTCTGGGTTTTCAAAGGTTTTCTGTACTGTTGTGTTCATTCAAAAATCTGTCCAGTGCTTCTTATTTCTGTTCGTGCGGCTTTAAATTTTTTTTCAAGTTCTGGGCACCTGTTTTGTTTTTCAAAGTTTCAGCGTGTGTTTTTTTTTTTTTTGAGCTTTTAGTTAGTTTCTGGGTTTTGATTGGTTGTTCTTAATCATTACTGGAAGGTTTTAAAAATAAAACGCTTTTTGCCTCAAGGGGTTTCGAACCTTGCACCTCTCCTAACCATTCCCTTACATTAACCATTTGGTCAACTGTCTTTATTGTGATTATTGTGAGCAGTTATAATATTAGTCTTATGCTGGCAGTTACTTTATATGCATGCTAGTACGTTTTTTTTTTTGTGGTCAACTTGCTTTAATTCTTGCTTTGATTTCTCTAGCACGTGTACATGCTTATCTGAGTTATTTATTAGTGCAAAATTTATAAGAATTGTTGACAAGTAGTTTGGAAAAATTGCAAAAGGACCCCTTATTTTGTGAAATTCCAAGTATTGAGACTTGAGAATTATTGTGAAGGAAATTCAAAGTGAGAATACATATACGGATTGTTCTGTCTAGAAAAGTGGTACTTAAGAGGATTCGTCCCACCACCGGACTGGGAACTTAATATTCTGTCAGGATTCTGGTTCTAACACGGGCTTTAAAAAAAACCCACCAGAAAAAACCGAGAATATCTGTATAAGTATTTGAGTTGAGAATTTTCAGCATAATAATCATTTATCTGATTGTGTGATTTATTTGATTATAGATATGTCTGCTGAAAACACTGTGAACGTCGAGAGCTCCCAAAACAGGGCTAGCGGTACTGAGACCGTTACGCCGGTCATGAGGACCAACATGCCGTTTCAAGAGAAACCGGAAAAGTTCATGGGTTCCAACTTCAAACGTTGGCAACAGAAAATGCTGTTTTATTTAACAACCCTGAACTTGGCCAGTTTTCTTACTGATAAGAAACCTGTGGAGGATCCTGAGGATCCCAAATCTGCTGCAGCCGTGAAGACATGGACTGACAGTGACTTCCTCTGTCGCAACTGTGTGCTTAACTCTCTAGACGATGCACTTTTTAGCGTGTATTCCCCAAAAACTACCGCAAGGGAGCTTTGGGAATCGTTGGAGAAAAAGTACACTGTTGACAATGCTAGTGCAAAGAAATTTGTGGCTAGGCGATTCCATGACTACCGAATGGTGGATGGAAAGAGTGTTGTCACGCAATGTGAGGAGTTGCAGCTGATTTTCCACGAGCTTCATGCTGAGGGTATGGGCCTGACGGATTCTTTCCAAGTGGCGATGGTGATTGAAAAATTGCCACCTTCATGGAAGGACTTCAAAAGCTACCTGATGCACAAGAGAAAGGTGATGAGCCTTGAGGATCTTGTTACAAAACTCAGGATCGAACAAGATGACCGAAAGGCTGATAAGAAATCAAGCGGCATGATTTCAAAGGCAAATGTGGTTGAGACCGGGGAGAGCTCACGTGGGACTAAACGAAAACATGCAAATGTTTCTAAGGGAGAGCCCCAAAACAAGTTCACAGGAAACTGCTATATCTGCGACAAACTTGGCCACAAAGCTGTGGATTGTCGTCAGCGTCCCAAAAAGGACGACCAGAAGAAAGCAGTGAAGAAAGGAAAAGGCAAGAAGGCGCATGCAAATGTAGCTGAAGCAGGCCAACACTCTGACAACGAGAAGCACTTCAGTGCAGTGGTGTCAGAGGTCAATCTGGTTGGAAGAAACTCCAAAGAATGGTGGTTGGACACAGGGGCCACTCGCCACATCTGCATCAACAAGTGGATGTTCAAGACCTATCAACATCTGGAGAACGAGAAGTGTTACATGGGGACCTCTTCATTCTCCAAAGTGGAAGGAAAGGGTACGGTGGTGCTGAAAATGACCTCGGGAAAGGAGCTGACCCTGAATGAGGTACTTCATGTTCCAGACGTCCGGAAGAATCTGATTTCTGGAGGTGTGATGAGCAGGAAGGGTTTCAGGATTGTCATTGAGTCTGGCAAGGCTATCCTGACTAAGGGTGGAGTGTTTTTAGGCAAGGGCTATGAGTCGAACAATATGTTCAAAATGTCTGTAGTGACTCTAGCTCCTAAGGCTAAGGGGAAGGGTAGTGGTGAGGCTAGCTCTTCTGTTGTAACCACTGATGTTAAGAAATCTGCCCAAGAGGCTAATAAAGTTAATTTCGATTATTCTTTTGCGTCTTTATGGCATGGTAGATTAGGACATGTGAACTTTAAGTCTTTACAAAGATTAATTTCACTAAATCTAATACCAAAATTTAACATCAATCGCAAACATAAGTGTGAGACTTGTGTTGAAGCAAAATTAGTCAAGTCTTCATTCCACTCTATAGAAAGAAGCACTGAACCGTTGAGTTTGATTCATATTGATGTATGTGATCTAAAATCTGTGCAATCTAGAGGAGGTAAAAGTTATTTCATAACGTTTATCAATGATTGTACAAGATATTGCTATGTCTACTTAATGAGAAGTAAAGACGAAGCAATTGACATGTTCATTCATTATAAGAATGAAGTTGAAAACCAACTTGGTAAAAAGATCAAAAATCTTCGAAGTGACCGAGGAGGTGAATATGAATCTCCATTTGCACAACTCTGTGCTGAGAATGGAATCATTCATCAAACTACGACGCCATATTCTCCCGAGCAAAATGGAATTGCAGAAAGGAAGAATAGAACGCTTAAAGAAATGATGAATGCAATGCTCATAAGTTCTGGTTTACCACAAAACATGTGGGGGGAAGCTATTCTCTCCGCCAACTATGTGCTAAACAGATTACCGCACAAAAAGTTGGATAAAACGCCATATGAATTGTGGAAAGGTCACGCGCCTAGCTACAAGTTCTTAAGGGTTTGGGGCTGTCTTGCAAAGGTTCCCATTCCTCCCCCTAAAAGGACAAGAATAGGACCTAAGACAGTTGATTGTGTATTCATCGGATATGCGCAGGATAGTAGCGCCTATCGATTTCTGATACACAAATCAGATAACTCTGAAATGAGTGTGAATACTATCATTGAAGCTCGAGATGCTTCTTTCTTCGAGGAGATATTTCCCCACAAAACTCGATCCGTGAAGGAATATGAAAGAAATGTGGGGGAGAGTGAATCTCAAGAGAAAGAAGACGAAAATCCGAGAAGAAGTAAAAGGGCTAGAAAGGAGAAATCTTTTGGCCCAGACTTTCTGACATACGTGTTAGAAAATGAACCGACATCTTTCAAAGAAGCAATGTCTTCACCAGACTTAGTCTTTTGGAAAGAAGCGGTAAATAGTGAGATTGATTCGATCTTACAAAACCATACTTGGGAACTAGTGGATCTTCCTGAGGGAAGTAAACCATTAGGTAGCAAGTGGATCTTCAAGAGGAAGATGAAGGCAGATGGTACCATTGACAAGTATAAGGCAAGGCTTGTAGTCAAGGGGTATAGCCAAACTGAAGGCGTCGATTATTTCGATACCTATGCTCCTGTCTCCAGCAAAACGTCAATCAGGTTGATCATTGCTTTTGCGACTCTGTTTGATCTCGAGATCCATCACATGGATGTGAAAACGGCGTTTTTGAATGGAGAACTAGAAGATGAGATTTACATGGAACAACCTGAAGGGTTTGTGGTTCCAGGTAAAGAACACCAGGTGTGTAAACTTGTAAAATCTTTATATGGATTGAAACAAGCACCAAAACAGTGGCACGAAAGATTTGACAATGTGATGATGTCAAACGGCTTTCGAATAAATCAGTGCGATAAATGTGTCTACGTGAAAGGAGACGAAAAGGACTATGTAATAGTTTGTCTCTACGTAGATGACATGATAATCGTGGGTAATAATATTAATATTAAAATTACCAAGAAAATGTTGTCAAAGAATTTTGACATGAAAGACTTAGGTCTTGCTAATGTAATCCTTGGGATGAAAATCACCAAGACTTCAGATGGGTATACACTTTCCCAAAGTCATTACATCGAGAAAATTCTTGATAAATTCGACAAAGGAAGTGACGCCATAGCAAGAACACCAATTGAAGTGGTGTTCAATACGCACAAAAATCCTGGAGAAGGTGTGCGTCAATTGGAATATTCAAGGATCATAGGCAGTCTAATGTATCTCATGAACTGCACTAGACCTGATATCGCAAACTCAGTAAATAGACTGAGCAGGTATACAATCAATCCAAATGAAGAGCATTGGAAAGCGATAGTTAGAGTTCTCAGATATCTGAGATACACTGTCAACTATGGATTGCATTATACCAGAGATCCAGTGGTCATAGAAGGATATTCTGATGCAAACTGGATAGCGGATTCCAAGAATATACATTCCACGAGTGGATATGTATTCACCATTGGAGGTGCTTCGATTTCATGAAAATCGTGTAAGCAAACCTGCATAGCTAGATCAACCATGGAATCAGAATTCATAGCGTTAGATCTCGCGGCAGATGAGGCTGATTGGCTTCGGAATTTTCTTCAAGATATTCCGATGTGGCCAAAACCAGTGCCTCCTATTAGCATACACTGTGATAGTACTGCAGCTATAGGAAGAGCCCAAAATAGCATATATAATGGGAAGTCTCGACATATTCGTCGAAGACATAAAAGCGTACGTCAGTTACTGAAAACTGGTGTGATATCTTTAGAGTTTGTGAGATCTAAAGAAAATCTAGCAGACCCATTGACGAAAGGTCTTCAGAAAGACTTAGTAGTAAATTCATCGAGGGGAATGGGATTGAAGCCCATGAAAGACTTACATCCATGATGGCAACCCAACTTGAATTGGAAACCCCAATTTGCAAGTTCAATGGGACAACCGAATTGTGGACATGAGGTCGAACAAAGCACTCGAGGAATCGAGTCCCTATCCTATTCCTATGATGAAAGAGTGATAGACCTGTACATGGTAAGGAAAACTATAAGTTTTAATGATCCTCATGACTTGTGAATACAAGTGGGATATGACAGGATATCCTTTATGAGAGATCACCTATATCGAATGAGAAGGGGGCCGCTTCTATGAGATGAGTTAAAGGGCTAAATCTCTAGAGCATTCGATGAAAGACTACAAGGCAGTCCACGGCCAAAATGGACACAACGAATGGACTAATGTGATATTGGAATGAGTTGTGTGAGTATCATTGTCTTGGTATACACAAAACGCCGAGCAGTTCAAGGCATCGCGTCCACTGATTGGCAAGTATATCCGATGGTATTTCACTAAGGAAGGTTCAAGGCTGATAACCACCTTTCCTGATGCAACAAGTTCCGGCAGAACTCTTGAATTGCATATAGCATTGCTAGGCTCTTGTGCATTTTCAGCCAATTACATTCATGTGGGGGATTGTTGGGATTTTGATTTAGGCATTGAGGCCTTAAAAAATGCAATTGAGAATTGGGCCCAATTGAGTGAGCCCAAAATAAAATAGTGTGAATAAAATTGCCTTAAGGCACATGAGTAAGTGGGAAGAGTCCCACATAGGAAAAAGTTCACATTTTGAGTATGTTTATCTACAAACAAACATCAAGATGGTGTAGTGAACTTGAGAAGATAGGCTCCTCGCGCCGTCGTCGTCGTCCGTCCGTCTCGACTCGCGTCGCGTCGCGTCGCACGTGTCCCTGCCGGGAAGGCAGCCTAATCCTTTTGGTGAAAATTTATTTATTTTTAATAAATAATAAAAATGAAATAAAACTGAATTAAGAATTCAATTAATTCGAATTCAAATTCGGTCAACTTCACACTTAAATTGTTGTTAATTGTTGAACGGTTTTTTCAGCTTAATGACGCGACTTAATTGCTCAAATCGTGTGTACGAATTGATTCCCCTCCTTAATGTGGTTTGTGGCTGTTACATGTTTTACCACCTATAAAAGGAGGCTTGCAGGCTCCTTGTTCTTTATCCAAAAAAATCTCATAGCATATTTCATACACTACAAAGCGTTCTGCTATATCACAAACGTTCGACTGAGGGAATATCTTCTGCTTCAAAGTATTCCGGGCGATAGACGTTGTACCTTGGAGTTCGGTGTCGTTTGAGGGCTCGAAGCATTTAGCCGGACATATTGAACTTAAGGGGAAAGGGTCAAACCCTTGCCTCGTCTGAATCTTCATCAATTTCTGCAAACTTCGTCTTGAGGTTTTTCTTGTTTAGTTTTATGCACTCTCGTATTTTCTGTAATTTGTTATGCTTAATCTGTTGTAAGTTTATGTTTGTATCTGGAAATATATGTTGTATGTTTTGATTTAAACGTATCGTAGCACCAACAATTGAAACTTCAAGAGAGATTTCTTGTATTATGCCAAGCCTCAAGGGGTGTGAGGGTTATTATCCCTAATACTTCAAATTAAGAGAATTACACATAAGTTTATTTATAAATCAAATCAAGAACAATAATGCCAGAGACCAAGTAAAGGAATTGAAAGTTCAAACTTTATTGACTACTGTGGAACTCAAATATCAAATGTGTGTGGATGGTGTGGACCAAGGGATGGTTGCTTGATGATATATACTTGTCTCATTACATTGCTATAATGGTCTAAGTATATATACAACTACACATACAAATTCCTTCGAGTGATCACAATCTCCCATGGGAACATATACTATGACTGGCACACTATAGATCTGGAATATATAGATTTTGAAGACGACAGCTCTCGCCGACATTAATTACAGTTCTTTTTAATGTATATAATTAAGTCCGATTTTCATGGTTTTCTTTATAATGTTAAAACTACAGACAATCATCATTTTTTGCATTGTTCAAGAAATATTTCGAAACAAGGAATATGGTACATAAATCAAATATGAAATATTTTGAGAATTATTTACTGTAAATTAATGAGTGTCATCCAAGCATGACACTAGCCACGTGAATATGTACGTACAATAAGGGTAAAACAATTAAAGTAACAGTCAAAGACTAAAAATACGAAAATAGATTGAAATTGTCAATATGTCAAATCTAATATATTCTCTCTAGCCTTTAGACTTGTTATGGAAATTGCGCCTCTACCTACTTGGTGTAGTTTTGATCTATTATTTCGACCTAAAGCTCCCAACAAAGTCTGTTAATTAAGGTATTAATCAACTATACTTTCACATGCAATTGTCATAATACGATACGTATTTTGTAGTTATTGTCCAATAATTTGATCTAAACTTGAAGCTTTGACTTTATGACATCGTATTCGACCTATCTTTCGAGCTAAGGGTCATAGTTCGGCCTACTGCAACTTTACAATTCGAGTACAATGCGAGGTAATTCGTTTGGACTTGTCAGCCAATTCAATCTATTGTTGATTCTGACTAATAGAATTTGACGCATTAAATTGAATTTCTAAACGGACAACTTCTTACTTAAGCATCAAAGTGTCTAAGCTCCCGCCTAGTTCACATTTTGTGTCTTAGTGCATGTTTTCGACTTTAAGAAGATTTATGATCCAACGGAACTTTAACGAGTGTGGCATAAATGAAGTATTTTGTCATTTGTCACTTGTCACTTCAGCCAACAAAAATACCATGTATCCAATAATATCACGTGATTTGTTTCTATAACATGAACAATGTATTTTAAGGTCATTTTGGTTCAGTAATTATCTTATTGCATAAAACAATTGGCTTAATTAACCTCTTTTTGGTTGAGTCAATACGATTGATACATGTCAACCATTACAATGCTCCTTTCAAAATGCGTATTCTAGTTAAATGACAAGTGATACATATATATATATATATATATATATATATATATATATATATATATATATATATATATAGTAATTGGAAATAGTGAAATGCTTAGTAAATAAATAATTGCCTTACCAAAAATTGCAAGTTGAATTGTGAGTGGCTTAATTATCCTAATAGATAACCCAAATAGTTATTATTTAGATTAATCAATAGTTTTTTAAATTAATCAAGCTAAATATGTTCCCCCAAAATAAAGATCACATTTGACACGGGCCATGGTGCAATGTTCTGAATAATGAATAAACTTAATGGGCTTCAAAACAATTTGATATATTGTCCATGTAAGTTTTGTCCAGTTAATATTTGCTGAGTTTCATGTTAGACAGAATACATCTTTTTGGCATTGTACACAGAATTCATGGTACTCCAGCCCATCAAGAACTCGATAACAATTCATTCTGCATGCATGTCCTACTTTACCACATGAAACTTTTTGTTCTCGTCCAGAAATATTTTTCAAGCAAGTAGTAGCCCATGGTCCGTTGGCAATAATGGACCTTTTCCAAAAGCAGCTCACAAATTTTGCCTTCCAAATTGCAATCGATCTCATCATAGATCACAAAATTATCTTTTGTGTCACCAATATGAGAAAATGATTATATTTGTTCTCGAATTAAGTAAATATATCACTAACCATTCTAAAAGAATAAGTACTATATCGCTTGAACTCTAAAATTTTACGAATTATAATTTATAATCCACATTCTGCTTAATAAAATACTGCCAGTGTACTGAAGAGTACATTAGCTTTGTGATCATGTGCAGTCAATGATAGGAGTATGAAACAATTTTGATAACACCAGCTGATTGTATCGGAATTTAGACGAAATGGAAAATTCCAGTCTATCATGAACGAAATAATGTTTTGAAGTGGATCCACCAATAACTCCATGCACTGCACAAATAGAATCAATTAATGGTAAACTTATGGAAAAGACTAATGCCTATAATCGTAAAAAATATTGTGATTTGAATCGATAGTTACACCACATCACCTATGAGACAGTTGCATAAAATAATTTTTATTTTTTTTACTTTAAATATCCTCCCGTGATACCCAAAGTATGAAATTTTATTTGTTCTAATCTGGATTTAAATCCAACGGATAGTACCAATTCTACGTAGATCAGTATTTCTTGTTTTAGTTTCTTACTTACATAGGCATATGACTCCAATGCCAAGTCAAGCCTTTCCTCTTTTCTCTCAATTTGACGCCACATTTCTTGCGTATCCCAAGACCAAGGGGCATGTGGCGAAGACCACAAAGAAGGAACATAGTGCAAATAAATCAAATGACACCATGACGGAGTACGTAACCACAATTTATAGCTGACATAAATAACCAAAACTAAAACTGGTATGTTATTCAAAGAGAGGCAACAAAATACTCTACTAAAAAAAAAAGGACAAAAAACTCCCCTCGCGAAATAATATGTATGAGTTTAAACGATACTTTAGTTGAAAACTACAAAATACAAAATACAAAATTTGTTAAAGATAGTTAATATATATGATTACATTTTGTGTTTTTAGACTTTTACCTTTTGAATAAAATTAACAATTAAATCTTAAATAAAATATCAAAGGCAATTTAGTCATTAAGCGTTATTTACAAAATTACACAGCACTGGAGTAATTTGTCAAAATCCTCTTCTTCTTTTTTTTTTCTTTTTTCCTATTTAATTCTTCCGGAGTTTCTTTTTGTTTTGCAATTTATACAAACAAATAAGAGTATAGTTTTTTGCTTCTTGTCTTGCAAGGTGTTTTTTCTTTCTTTCTCTTTTCTTATAACTCAAGTTTTATTTTTTCTTTTGGCAAAAATCCCATAATTTATCTTTGACAATAATTTCATTGACCGCATGCAAATTAGTGTTTCACATGTTAATATATAGATTATACAGACGTGTAATTTCTTAATAATCTTACAGAACGAATTATGTTTCTAATTATTATTGTTACTTTTTCACGAACTCCTACAAAATCCACTTGTACACAGAGGGGGGGGGGGGGGGGGGGGGAACTTCTCACTCACTTCCTTATATATAGGGTCTTATATATGTATAATGTATATAAATATATCTTTAATCTGGTTATTGATAGGAAGTAAATCCTTGTTAATAGGAACTAAATCCCTATAATAATGGAATGTGAAGTTTTTCACCAGCAAAACTTTTCACAAGGTAAAGTAGTTTGTCTATATATTTAATAGATTTTCACTGTCTTATATTTATTTGTTAGTTTTTCAAATAGTTACTAACTTTTCTACAATATATTTATATTAAGTATAAATTTAATATTGTCATATATAGGGAAGTTGAAAATCTTTACCGGTTAAATAATAGTCTCATAGGGAACATGTATGTGCAATATATTTATTTTTATGATGTATTATTTATAGTTATTTACATATTTTCATATTCATATATTTGTGTATACACATGGATCAAGATTTCTATACATTTCCTCTAAACACCCGAAACGTTTCTATTTTTCACTTTGTCGAAATAAAATCTAGGAGTAGTTTTTAATTGTATTACAACTAAATCTTTTACAGAAATTTCGAAGCTTGTCGAAAAGCTTTTGAATAATTACAAAACGTTTCTAATATTTAGATGACTAAAACATACATTGAAACCAAAACTTTAATGGTATGTGTGGGCACACGCGCTCGCTCGATGGGCGCGTCTGTTAGAGTTACGGTAGTAAGTCTCTTATTGTACTTAGTGTACATTTTTAAGTTTATCATGTTAGTTATGATGGATTATTAATTTCTAAGCAAATATAAGAAATTATTTAAACGAGTTTTTTCCATGCATATAGCTAGAAAAAAATAAAATTATTTTAGGTACGATTTCGCCCCCAAAGCTTAAAATCCTAGTTCCGCCCCTGCTTGTAGACTTCTAGTACAGTGCAGAGACATTAAGGTCTGAGGAAATTCTGGTCATAGCTTAAGCTTTTGATGCATCAATTTTGTGATTTTTAAATGACTAATTATAGCATTAATTTCTTGCGTAGTCCCAAGACCGCAAAGAAGGGAGCTAGTGCAATTTGATCAAACGACCCCGTGACGTAGTATGTCAGCATAATTTTTCTATGATGATATCTACGCTCACTAAATTTAGAGTTCATATTTAAAGATTTCATGAATACAAAAACTTTACAAATTTACAATAAATCAATTATAAAAGGGAATTGCTCGTTAAAGCTTTTAGCTTCGAGGATTAATATGATTATTTGATTTATATAATTATGTTGCTTTGGTTAAATGAGCATATACGTACATACTATAAATATAATAATGGAAACCATCAGCTCTTAAAACGCTGGACTGCATCAAGTTTATATTATGAACCCTTCAGAAAATATATTTGAAATGTTTACAAGTTCATATATTAGTTATCAGAGCAATAGTGATGATCCCTTAAGTCGATTTCGATCAATATCGCTTCTACAAATTGTGAATAGTTGCGTATATTTTTTTCAATACCTTACAAAACAGATTTATTGTTAAGCTTTTTCGTGACCTCATATAAACTAAAAATTCGAGCAATGCACACAGATTAAGAACTGATATCGAGATCTGAGGAAATTCTTGTTGTTGCTTATAAATTTTATGTATTTAAACGATTATCTTACTACGTGACAGAGGCTAGTAGCTTATTAAATTACGTAGAATGGGCAGCTTAATAAATAACTGAAATTGTCGGCGAAACACGATCGTGTTAATTTGATGTTAGTAATGAGATCGAAGTATGGCAACATCATTTCTCGTCGTGCCAACCACAGTATGGTTAGAGATCACAATTTCATGGTATTTTTAATGCAGCCAAATAAATTCTGCACGACTCGACATCTACTGATATCGAAATTTGGAGGTCGGTAGGCATTTAGTTGCGGGCGACTTTCGGTTATATTTCACGTTTTTAAATTATAACAGCATTATATTTTATTTAATAACCTTACGAGAATGCAAATTATTCACACCATATAATAGTTCTTTAGTTAAAAAACACTTATTTAGATGAGTTTAGTTTATTTTGGATTAAAAATATAGCATATTAAAGATTCTCTCAATTTTTTGCACAAAAAGAAAAAATATACTCTTAAATTGTTTAATCAATATGTGTAATAACGGTATTTAATATGTATGGATGTTGAATGCGAGTCATATGTCAATATTAATTTGGATTTATGTCTTTGAGGGAACAAGTGAAGTTAATTTTTAGGATTATGAATAATGATTATAAAAATCTTTTACGCTAAAGTGTAATGAACGATTAAGGTTGTTATTTTGATCTTTTTTTAAATAGAAAAATTTAAAAGTTAAAAGAATATAAGCATATTTTTTTTCGTATATTCATATAAACGCATACGTATATGTGTATGTTATATGTTAATTAAGAGTTTTAATTAAGATTCAACTATGTGTCAAAGAGTGTATCAAACTTATTTAAAACAGATAGGGAGAATTACACAAACACCCCCTGAGGTATGGGTTAATTACACAGACACCCCCTCATGTTTGAGAAATTACACAAACACCCCCTATAGTATGCATCTCATTACACAAACACCCTTTGTAGTGTGTTTTTTTAATCGAATATACACACTTATGGTGTTGGATCATAATGTCAATAATGATGTGATGACTAACTTACAAAATCTTTCGAAATATACCTTATTTTTAATGTTTTTTTATTTTCTAAAACAGAATAAATGAAACTTATTTTCTATCGTTTTAGCAATTTTAGTTTATTTTTCATTGATTTTACAATATAAACGAGAGACGGAAATTTAAATTCAGCAAAACATAACAAATTGCGAAAGGAATTTTATCACAGGGGGTGTTTGTGTAATTTCTCAAACATGAGGGGGTGTCTGTGTAATTAGCCCATATCTCAGGGGGTGTTTGTGTAATTCTCTCAAACAGATATGCTAGCCTCAGTGTAGATTTTGGACCGTTACACAGTCTTAAGCAATTAAATTGGGGTAAGCATCTATAAGTATTTTAGTTTTACTAAAAAACTTCTTGTATTTGAAAATTAGTAGATAGACTCACGCTAAAAAGTCAAACTAACATATAGATCCACCTAGAACTCTTATTTATGTTAAAGCTTGAAAGAGACTAAATACCATGAAACACATTTGTTGTGTATAATGGAAATATATTGCTGCATCAATACGATTTATGTCTTATTGTTCCTTAAAGAAAAGATTACAACCCACGTTCAACGCAAGAACATATACTAAATTCCAAAGTATGTTCTCAATCAACTACTTTTTTTTCCAGCATATGATGATATTAATTTGTATTATTTATTATTTGATAAATTTTATATTTAGATTGTAGGTTTATTCTATTGCCAATAATAATGATGATTACTTTATATCTAGGACTACTTCAAATTTTAATGTAACCAAAATTTTTTGTTTACAAAATCTTGGCACTATGTGGTTTTTGTTTAAACTTAGTATTGTTATTTTCAAAAGGTTAAAAAAACTAATGAGGTTAGTCGACTATAGTTATAAGATAATGATTTACTTGAATAATCTTAATACGAGATTCTGAATATATACATGAGAGTATATTACAAATATACTATCCATTAATAATGTTCAACAAAGTACAATAAGCTTAATTATTAGAATATGAGAAAAGTGGGTTTGAATTCTATATTAAGAGAGATATGGGTCAAAATCTAAATATACAAGAATTGAGACTAACTTGTAGTACCGATTCCCCACCTATATTTAAACTTATTAAAGGTTGAAATTGGACTGTAAACTTACAGCCCTGTTAGGATGGCATTTTCCTATTTAAAAAAATTGTTTTACGTACAAAATACAATGAGATGGAAAGAGAAACAAATATTGATTGGATTTGCTCCTGTTTTTGTTTTTTTTTTTTTTCGACAGAAGCATTTGCTCCTGTTTGAAGTTTCTTTTCTTAACAATAAATATTTGCAGTTTCTTCATTGAAAAAGACGATACAGACTACTAAATTTTTACAGTACACACAGTGGAACGATATAAAACAAAAGCCAGATCATACGGTTGGGGGCGTAGAGCCCAGCACCGAAAATTGACAATTAAAGACAAATAAATGCGCACGAAAGTCCCAACTCCTAACACCGAAATAAACACCTAAAAAATAATTAATCTCACCTATGGCTATCAGTCTATGGCCTAACATGATATGAACTATGAAGCATGTGCTAGGGTAATATCACACACACCCCTGAGGTTTGATGTAATATCAAAAACTTTCCCTGAGGCTTCAATAATATCGGTGACACCTCCTAAAGTTTGCATCAACATATCAAGGCCCAATATTCCTTTTTTGTCATTTCTTTACTTTAACTTTCACCAACTTGTTACTATTCAAATTGTAAAGTTCGTCTTTGATATTACTTACAACTTTGACAATTGTTAGTATAGAATTATATTTTAAGATAAATTTGCATAAATTAATATGAATATTGTATTTCTATATACTACGGTTTAAAATTGATTAATATATTTAAACAAAATTCAAAAGATATATGCAACAAAAAATAGTAAAAAGGAAAAGATCTAAAAAGAATACATAGTTTGAGATAAATATTCAAAAGTTATTATTTTTTGAATATTTACTCTAAAATAAAACAATCAGCTAATAATCAAATAATATATATAGACAGACAAATTTAAAATTTAACTATTTATTTAAAATCAATTTTAGATATCTTTTAACTTTTAAGTTATTATTTGATTGTTATAAAAGTTTTATTCAAATATATTTATTCAAAGCATAAATACAATTCTAATATTTACTCAAAAGTATTGTTTTCATTTTCTTTCTCTTTTGCAATTTTTTATTTGAATAGTGAATTGGTGTAATTGTCTTAATAAGGTGGTGAAAGTTGGCCAAGGCAAAAAAGAAATAATAGACCTATTTGATATATTACAACAAACTTGAGGAGGTGTCACCGACATTATTGAAACTTCAGATGGAATTTATGATATTACGCCACAGATGTGAGTGATATTATCCCTTAAATAAAAGGGCTCATCATCAAGTAATAACAAAAAGTAACCAAACCCACACTTAAAAATATCGGAAAGGAAAAGAGAAGAGAGAAGAAAAAAGCCAAACTCACAATTTATCCTACACACGTTAGGAACATTCCAGAAGATAGAAAAGGATTGGATTTACTTTTTGACCGGGTATAAAACAGTGCGTTATTACATTTAGGGATAATTACAGCTACACCCCCTGAGGTTTGGTGTAATTACACAGACCTCCCCTGTGGTTTGAGAAATTACAATGACCTCTCCTGAGGTTTGAAACCTTACACATACCTCCCCTCTACAATTTAAGGGTTGTTTGGGGTGTAATTCTTGATAAAATTATACTTATTATACTTACACCCCTAAAGTTTGGTATATTTATAAAAGTAATCCTTGATGCTAGAAAAATTAAAATTAAATACTCCAAATAATTTTGAAAACTACTATATGGTGCATTTAGGTTGTTTATTTTGTCGAAAAGTTCAACAAAACTTGCTACCTATAACCAGTGACCATGTCTGATCCAATGATGATAATTCTATTGTCATTGTTACTTCATCATTCTTCATTTTTTAAAATGGGTTGTGAAAATCTTGATTATTTCTGTTATATTTGTAAATTTTCATTGAGAATGAAAGTTTTTACAATTGAGTTTTCTATTTCTTGTCTTTTTTTTTTGGAGATTGCATAGATATGTTATTCTTTTACCAAATGCTTCTTTTTTTGTTGTGATAAACTGAAAAACTCAGTGGGCACGAGTAATAGTATTTAATATGGAACTACAATGAAATTGATGAGATTATTAAAAGTAAAACAAAAATGAAAAAAAAAAACAAAAACAAGAAATTAAATATTTTTACAAAATAATAAAAATATTAAGATTAGATTAAATTTTAAAAAATAATGTAAATACTTTTTATAATTTTAGTTAGTCATATAGTAGTAGTTTCTAAAATTATTTGGATTATTTAATTTTAATTTTTCTAACATCAAGGATTACTTTTATAAATATACCAAACTTTAGGGGTGTAAGTATAATAAGCATAATTTTATTAAGAATTACACCCAAACAACCCTTAAATTGTAGAGGGGAGGTATGTGTAAGGTTTCAAACCTCAGGAGAGGTCATTGTAAATTCTCAAACTACAGGGGAGGTATGTGTAATTACACCAAACCTTAGGGGGTGTAGCTTATCCCTTACATTTAAGAATAATATCAATGAATCCCTTAAGATTTCATGAAATATCATTAACACCTCTATAATTTCAAAATTTTACGAGTTTGGTCTAACCTCGAGGAGTTTCACTAATAAATGCATTTATATATTTGATAACACGTAATCTCAATTAATGATCATAGTCCAAATGTACGTACACGATGGTTTAATATGCAACCCGCCGTAAGACCCATGCTATGACCCCATATAGGCTATAAGACCCATGCTACGACCCTATAAGACCCATGCTACGACCCTCTATAACATCATGTGTCGAGACCCCACCACCACGTGTCTAGACCCCTCCAACGGTTGGTAGAAGCCTCCCCAACTTGTTATTAAACCCCTACCAAGACACCTATATAAGGGGTCTTCCCACATCACTTGAAGGGAATTCTTCTCTTTTTTCCCATTCCCACTACACAAGAGAACACAATATTACATTTCTCTACAACTTTCACTCACACACACTCTACTACTCATGCAGAATACAAGACAATAATGAACTATGGGTTGCCTGATTTCCTGCTTGGGATACGTAACATTTTCAAACTCAGTCGCATATCACGTAAATGTCTTCATTGGTTCGGGATTTGCGTTCCGCACCTTATAGATTTAAACTAGAAAATCTGTTAGAAATATTTTTAAAATTAGAAATATGGTCAATTGCGATCACCCCCCTATCGTTTGGGGTGATTTGCGAAGTGCCCCCTAACGTTTCAAAAAGAGTACTTTGTCCCTTAACGTTGGTAAAGTTGCCCCCTGAGTCCTTGATCTATAGTTGTTTTTTGCCACGTGGCTATCTTTTCATTCATTAGATTTGACTCAAGGGGCAACTTTACAAACGTTAGGGGGCAAAGTGCTCTTTTTGAAACGTTAGGGGGCACTTCGCAAAACACCCCAAACGTTAAGGGGCAAAACGCAATTGACCAATATCATATCTGACAAAATGTGTCTTGGTTATGAAAAATACGCGTGATATCCCGTTTTTCCACCTGGTCTGGCGTTTTAGCCGTTGGGAGTCCAAGTAGGCAAAAAGTCTATTTACAGTCCGATTGTGCATATTTTGAAGCGAAACTCAATACTTACAGGGCTAAATCAAGTCCGAAAAGATATTGAGTGAAAGCGCAAAATGGCCAAAATTATTGGTCAAAAACTGCATTTCTACCAATTTTCATTTTCTTATTCTTCTTTCTTGGTGTGAAATCGCGTGGGATCACGCTCTAGTTGTTGAACTAGAAACCATAGAAACATTGTATGATTGTAATTTGTTAAATGTTGGATAAGGGGTAGTAGGGCCGTTGGGAGTTGGTTTGACACAGCAGAACCTTCCAGCTCTGATCCAGCACATTCCTAGTCAAAAAAAGAATACCCTAGAATAATAAATTAATCTACACTCCATAATTCTCAATTAAATCAAAACCAAACATTTAGCGGCCACCCATCTCGGATTATGCACCAAACACTTCGGTTTTCTCCAAAAGATCCTATCTTTACAAGATTCTCCACCATAATCCTCTCATTAGTCTTCGATTATATCTAATGACATGTGTCTTAAGTATATCTAACTATAAAACAACATTTTCTTTAATTTTCTTTTGTCTAACTTTTTTTGTGGGACCAAGACAAGTCGAAAATCCCTGGCACTGGTTAAAACTATGTCACGTGGCATTAATCTCAACGGAGTGGAGGGGTCCCTTTAAACAAAAAAAATAAAAATAAAACCACATAATGTTTTTTTTATTTATATGAACACATAAGAGGGAAAATTGATTTGATATATAGCAACGGTTACGATTATTGTCTCTCTTGATTTCATCATTTTGTTTTTGCAATGCTTGTTGAATGATTTGAGTGAAAGGTAAGCAACAAGGAAATTGTGAAAGACAAACAAAATCCCATTTTTATTACATTTTTATTATATATATCAAAAAGGGTCCCGCTGATTTTTTTTGTTTGTTCAAAGTTCAAACTTTTACCACATACCCTTTTCTTATTTTGAACATATAAGTAAAGGGTTTTTTTCGATTTCGTGTTTGAGGGTTGAATATTTTGTTATAGAGCCTTCTCTTGTTTTTTCTTGAAGAAGGCTCAACAATTTTTTGTATGTATTGTAATAGAAAATAGAAGAAAAAATAGGGGGAATTAACAGGATGATTAGGTGGTGGATATCTGCTCTGCAATTGGTGGAGCTGTTTGTGAATTCTGTGGTGCATTTGGTATATGGGTTTTACATATTTAGCACGGCTGTGGCTGGTGATCTGTCACAGGCGTTCAATGATTCTATTTTTAAGCCTAATTTGGGTAATAATAATGGATTGAGGGGTGAGGATGTGAAAAAGACAACCAGTGCTGATGATCTTCCACCAATTGTGTTGGTTCATGGAATCTTTGGTTTTGGTAAAGGGGTATGTTGTA
This sequence comes from Misopates orontium, assembly GCA_946800315.1. Lineage (NCBI taxonomy): Eukaryota > Viridiplantae > Streptophyta > Magnoliopsida > Lamiales > Plantaginaceae > Misopates > Misopates orontium. The sequence continues at coordinate 19,456,401 of OX326952.1, read as the reverse complement.
ATGACTATTTAATGACATTGATGAAAGTTTTTAGCTTTGACCCTTTTAAGGATTTTTAGTTTTGACTTTTGTTGGGATTTTTGAAAGATTGAATTTTTATTAATGTTTATGTAGAGATTGGGAGGTTTGTCTTATTTTGCTGGAGCTGAGAAGAAGGATGACAGGGTTCTTGTGCCTGATTTGGGCTCTTTAACTAGCATTTATGACAGGTTGGTGTATTCAGCTCAGTTTGCAAATTTAACTTAAGCTTCTTGTTAATGTTTTTGTTGATGTTTTGGGATTCATGTTCTATGTCCATTTGCAACTTCTGATGGGTTTTGGTTTTGTTCCAGGGCAAGAGAATTGTTCTATTATTTGAAAGGAGGACAAGTTGATTACGGCGAAGAACACAGCAAGGCTTGTGGTCATTCTCAGTTTGGTAGATTTTATGAGAAAGGTTGGATTTTTAATCTGTGTTGCCTGAGTAATTCACTCTCTTGTTAAGATTTAAGTTTTCGAATAGAAGATAAGACTACGAATTTGTTTCTTTTCATGATTTGGTGAATTGAAAATATGCAGGACATTACCCTGAATGGGATGAGGATCATCCAATACACTTTGTGGGGCATTCAGCCGGAGCGCAGGTCATACGCGTATTGCAACAAATGCTTGCAGATAAGGTTAGTTTTTTGTACATGAATCAGCTAGCAATGACATGTTGATGTGATCTGAAAGATAGTAAAAGGAACTATTGTTAATCTGATTCCAGGCATTTGCTGGACATGAAGATACTTTGCCGAACTGGGTTTTAAGCATAACCTCATTGTCTGGAGCGTTCAATGGTACAACAAGATCATATTTGGATGGAATGCAGTAAGTGTCATTTTTTGTTACTGTGAAACTCTTCTTTGACTATAACATGTCATCCCTCTGTAAACTGGTGTTTCATCTAGCAATTCATGCAGAAATATCTAGACAGGTGATACCTTTTGCTGCTATATTCCACCAAAGAACGAAAACTTAAAGTTACTGTTGAATAGCGTACAATTTATCGTGGATAATGAGCTCACGCTGACTCTTGCTTAAGATGTAGCTAATATGCCTGTGTTTGCTACTTTGTGGTTGTTTAAAAGTTTTTTTAATGTCATGAATAAATCAAGTGTAAAAGAAGTATAAAAAGGCTTACTAATATAAGGTCCCTAACTCTTCTACTATTGTAAGTCTATTTCGTGTGTTTATAATGGTTTGAAATTATTGAGGGTTGTCCAAAGGCTGCAAAACGAGTTACATTGCTTACAAGTATAAGTACAAGCACTTTTAAGATTTTCAATAGGTTAAAAAACTCAGCCTATGAGTATGACATACCATTGTCACATGTTATTTTGCTAACATACCATTGCCATATGTTATTTTGCTCTTGTAACTTGAACTTTATGGTGCCTCCTTTCATCATCTTTACCAACAACAATTCTTTTTGGAAACATTTCTTCAGTGATCTAGCGATTCCTATTTTCCCTTCTAATATTAGTTATCTACAGGCCAGAAGATGGGAAGTCCTTGAAGCCTATATGTCTTCTTCAGTTGTGCCGGATTGGAGTAATTCTTTATGATTGGTTTGACGTTCCATGGCTGAAGGCCTACTATAATTTTGGATTTGACCATTTTAACATGTCAAGGAAAAAAATCGGCATTTGGGGTCTCGTTAGTTGCCTCATGGGGAAAAGTGGTCCATTTAAGTCTGGAGATTGGATTCTTCCCGATCTCACAATACAAGGTTCCATTAAATTGAACAGCCATATACGTACTTTTCCTGATACATACTACTTCAGCTATGCTACCAAGCGTACAAGAAAAGTATTGGGCATCACAGTCCCGTCTGGCGTTCTCGGAATACACCCTTTATTATTTATTCGAGTTCTGCAGATGAGCCAATGGCGGCATCCATCAGATGTCAGTCCTCCTTACAAAGGCTACCGGTGAGTGCCAGTTAGTTTCCGTATCTAATCTGAATAATACAGAAGATGATCATATGATGTTATATAGTCGTTATTGTGTATCCTTGTAATTTTATTAAAAAATAAAACTTTGCATCTATTAATTATAAATTTGAGAAACAACCATGTTCCTGAGCAAGCATAGCCAGAGTATTGTTTGTCTTTGAATTCTCTATTAGTAGTTTATTGGCACATATGTAGGGATGAAGATTGGTGGGACAATGATGGAGCGCTCAACACTATATCTATGACCCACCCTCGTCTCCCTATTGAACACCCGAGTCGTTTTGTTGTAAAAGATTCGGAGTGCCAACCATTACAACCGGGCATATGGTTAGTGGCCCATTCTCAAACTTCATTGCCATTGATGCTACTTCCGTTTTCTAGTCTTATTTATGATATTCTTGTTCTGTTAAAACCAATATGATTGCATTGGAGTCACAAGCTATGCATTGCTCATTACTGGTGATTTTTGTTTTCCTGTTTTTATTCTGATGTTTCTTAAACCCATGGCGTTTTGGAAAAGATGTTTCTCTAATTGATCTTAGTCCAGAATCTAATCTCTTGTGACTTCAGTTTCCCTTAGCAAAATTGTCTCGCAATCAAAATCTCGGTACTGGTTCTGTTTTTCTTGAATGAGAACCTTAACTTTAGCACGAGCAAGATTGCTTGCAATAGTACACATTTTGCATAGCAGTTTAAATTGATCCAAGATTTCTCATGTTTGTTAAGCAACAAGTTTACTTATGAAGCAAACTAATATTTTATGAACAAGCTTGAGATCTTTACTGCTCTGCTACTCCGCAAAAGCTAAACCTGATTATAGATATTGATCTGTATTCCTTTTGGTTAACTAACTGAAATTTGCGTGAATGTAGGTACTACAAGATCGTGGAGGGTGATCACATTCTTTTCATAGTAAACCGAGAGAGAGCTGGAGTTCAATTTGATTTAATATACGACAGCATTTTTGAGCGATGTAGGAAGCATGTGTTCAGAAAAACTCCAACATTACCGAATCAAGCTCACCAATAATTCATTGTAAATGCCACTTTATATTACCTCATTTGGTTAAAGATGCAAGAACTGTTTAGTTCTCTTTTGTGAGGGCGTCGGGGTGGGGGAAGGAGCGGCCTCACATATCCGTGTGTAAATTTCAATTTTTCTACTTTTTTTTTTAGCTTCCGTATTTTTCTCATGCTCTAGGATTCAGTTTTACGGCACAACAGTGTAATAGAATCTGAGGAAAGAAAAGATTATGCGAAGGACTGGGATCTCAATGTCCCGGTGTTTTTCACGCTGCATTCGTTTCTTGAGACTTGGTTACGCCCTTCGCATAACTGTGTATGTACTTCTTGCAGTTTTTGTAAATAAAATGTTCCCTGTCATAGTTCTCTTTGATGCTTCCCAAATCCCAACTGATTTCTTGCTGAAAGATACAACTCATTTTCAGAATTTATTGCTTCATGAAGTAGGTGACTTGCTTCTTCCTAATTGAACGACTCAACTGTATAATTAACGCCGAAAGCAACCAATAACATAGGAAAATCAGCTTAGGCAATTAAAGCTGAACCAAAGAGTCATCAACATTCAACAAGTAAAAGAGACAGCTGAACCTACTTTGGAAAAAATCTTGTAGTTTCACAATATCAATCATACAAGTTAACTGACAGATTATGTCATTATACTATTGAGTAAGACTTTAAAGTGGAATAAGTAACTAGCGATATTTCAACATCAAAGGGGAAATAGTTTCATGGCGATTTCTTTAACTATATATGGATTTGCTTTTTACAGTTATATATGTTTTGCTACTTCTCTTATATTAGAAAAGTGAGCTACAAGAATTTGGTGATTCTTTGTCAATACCCACGTGCTATCTAAAGTTTCAGTGAAAATCTTAGTAAGCGGTTGTTGATGCACATTAAATATTTTGATTTAAAATCAAGTTTTTAGTTAGTCCAGATTATAGAATGGTACGCTGCCTAGGGGCATAAATTTAGTTGGTACTCCATTTTTTCGCTGGATCCTTAGTTTTGTGAGTGGCACGGAAAACTGGGAATTTTTGTCCAAGGAGCTTCTAAAAATCTAAATTACTAAATCAAAATATACCAACATAAAATGAGAAATATCTATTTTCGACAAAAGGTAATAAAACCCATACAATTTAGAAAAAAGAATGAAAATGTTATTTGTTTATTTAAGTAATATTATTCAATGAAGAGCTGAACGTGCAAGTTATCCATCACCGATTAATTCGGTGATGATTAAGCCATGGACTTAACTTTAAGAAATCCTGAAATCGGTCTGCGTAAGGGTGTTTGTGGGCGGATTGTCGTTGAAAATATGACCATACTCAAAATTTGCGGGTTACTGTTAATCCGAGCGCGTGAGGTTAAAAACTAAACCATGCAGGTGGTGGAGGTGACGGGTTTAAATTGTGAGGAAAAGATAGCAATATTTTAGTAATAGCAAAAACATAATCTATTTTGCATTCTAAGAAACAACAAAAATAAAACCATAACTTAATTAAAATAACAATATAAGGATGTAAACGATATTTTTTATCTGCGTAAAGTATAAAATAACAATTTAAATTGATTCACGGTCCAAAATACAACCATAGAATAATATAAAACTAACAAGAAACCCATATTAGTTTAAGAACGACCAACATAACCTAGTACCTAGTCTCACTGCAACACATTTAATATTTAAGTCTTCTTAACATCAACAAATAAACAATAATCAAACATCGGTTGCTAGTTTTATTTTAGAAAAATCTATATAATTTCTGAAAAAATTCTTCGCTTCTCCATTCCTCTACAAATATACAAATAGAGGTGTATACGAGGGTTTGGACATGTTGTTAATTAGAATTTGATCATACCCAAAATTTTATGAGTTACCAATATGTCAACCCGAGACAGCAAAATTATAAAATGACATATGACTGGTGCGGGCGGATCTTGAACACCCCTAGATTCGTGTGTTTCAGAATTGATGCAAGGGATAAATTTTTGCTTATTGTGGAAAAATGTCGGTTTACAACTTTTTTCAATGGTGTAATTTGTGAACGGATTTATTGGAGATAAACTATTGCTTGTATAAAAAGAGTTGTGCACTATGATGCACGGACACAGACACGACACGATACGGACACGGCGACACAGATTTTTTTAGAATTACAAGACACGACACGGCGGCGACACGACTGTATTTTTTATAGTAAAATATAAAAGACATCATCATAATCTGCATAAATAACAGTATTACGTTCAAAATATAGAATCAAAATAATTTACACTCAAAACCAAGTAACCAACTACTACAAATTCAAATAAAATAGTCATTAAAGTTTAAGTCATAAATTTCAAGCATTAGATACAAAGTCATATATCAAATGACAAAACAAATGTTATACCATACTCAAATAAAATCTTTAAATATGATATTAGTGTCACGACTCGAAGTAAAAAACGATTTTTTTTGTCCGTCCTTGTTTTTGCGCAAACAGCAATGCAGTAGACTTATTCGTGAGATTTGATGAGGAAAAAAGTTATTATTTATGCATTTTTACTACTTAATTATTTAAATTTTAAAGTTTAATGTTTGATTCTTCTAATATCTTTATCTACATATTTTAAGAAATTTAAATTGTAACTATAAATAAAAATTAAAAACTACAATATCAGCTCAAAAAGTGTCCAGGCGTGTCGGACACGTTTCCTAAAACGTGTCCGACACGGTGTCCCTTTTCTTTTTCTTTTATTTTTATTAAGACATACCACGTGGCATGTTCGATACGTGTCAGAGGAGTGTCGGTGTCGTGTCGGTGTGTCGGTATCGTGTCGATGTGTCGAATACGGCATAAAAAATATTTTCGAAGTGTCGGTGCATCATAGGTTGTGCATTTTTCTGACACTCTCCAATTTGATGATTGAATGGGTTGTAAATTGGGCCAACAAATGTTTGTTAAATTGGGCTAAATTCTATTCCTCTCAACTAATAATATTTGGATGGAATATATATACTTTAGACTATAATCGTCGGCGGATACATTATTTTCTGGTGAGAAATACATTAACTTCCAAATTATCACGAATCCTTTGACCTTCTTTTTTGTCACGCATGCACACATACACTGATGCACAGCACATGCTCATGTGTATTCATCGGTGAGCACATGCCACTCATCCTTCCTTAAATCTTTTTGTATGTGGTAAAGTCAATTCTTTTAAATTTTGCATTGCATATGTTGGTTATACGATCATTAATTAGTATCTGATATCAATCATTCAAAATGATTTAGCAAATTAAAATAAGGATATAATGACAAAATACCCCAAACAAACAACTGTAACAATGATAGATGTGAACCAGACAAGGCGGGACAACTTCTTAATGAAAGCAATCATTGTAATGATTTTGAGAGGCATGGAATATGTTGAAGTATTTTGAATAATAATTCAACTCAATGAAATTGTATATACTATATAGAGTACAGACACATCCGCACACACATATATATATATATATATATATATATATATATATATATATATATATATATATATATATATATATATATATATATATATATATATCAGGTACAGACAAGTAAAAGTCATAAGTTATCAGGTAATATCTGAATTGGTTATCTGAATTGGTTGTGTTTTGCAAACTCTTAAAAAAAAAAAGTTAAAAAATTGACTTAAATTAAGCAGTTTGGAGTGTTGCGAATTTAGCTTCAATAGTTTGAAAACTTTTTATAAGCTAAAAAACCCTTACAATCTTAAAGCTGCTAAAGAGGTGCTTCTAGCTTATGGTAGCATTTTTTAATAAATTTTATTTTATTTATCCATTTATACATCTTCTATTATCAAATAACACAACATATCCAATACAATTAAATGTCAATTGAAGAAGCTTAGGGTCTTCATTCTATGAAAAAAAAAGCTTATCATTTTAGAATTGATTTACAAGTTCTTTTTAGTTATTTGAATTATTTTCTATCTTGTTTTTTTTTTTGTTCTTCGAGAATTCTATCCTATCATGTTGACGAGTATAATTTATTTAGCTATTCATCAATTAAATTTTCATGTGGATACTTTAAAATTTAGTTCATTCTTGTAAATATTTCAACAAAATCGAAACTTATAGTTCAATATTTTAAAGTTGTAATAGTTTAATATGACAATAAATTTAAATGTTGATAATGTATAAGCTAAGGGTATCATAGTCAATTTATAAGAAAATCAGTGGAATCAATTTTTTTCCACACCTTACCATGAAAAATTTAGCTTTTAGATTGTTTTTCAAATACTTCCAGCTTCTGACTTAAAGGTGTTTTTTGATCTTGAACTTAAATTTTGAACGTCTGCTTTTTAAGTGGAGTTTGCAAACACCACTAGTGGAGTTTGAGGAAGATTGTCTTAAACTTAAGTTAAATAATTTATATTGAAATGGAAACATGTCATGTGATGTAAATGTACTAACGTACGTGGAGTAACTACAACTTATTGCAACTATAGGCTTCGCTCATAACGTTTTTTTTTTCTTTTGATGAATGCTAACAACGTTTATAAGTAAATAAGTAAATACTCAATAGCAAGTGTCATCCATGCTGTTGTACTTATTAAATATTTCACGTGTATTAAATTTGTCTCTCATAAAATATAAATTAGAACCTCAACTTCAATTTTTCGCTGTGTAATGTTATGTGGATTTAAATTTTGCTCTTTTATATTATCTGTCTTAACAAAAAACAATGAAGGTTATAAAATATGAATAGAACGTCTACGAAAATAAATTAACTTTAGTCTATTTTATTCCCTTATACGTAAAACGAATATATTGAGAGATAAAGTTTAATCTAAATTTCAGCTCATGTAAGTCAATATGGAACAATTTGAGTAGATGATGTAGGATAAAAACTCTCAGATATTGGATATTTCGCAGTAAAAAAGGCATGCACAAATATGGTCATAACTTTTGATCCAATATTACTCATGTTTTGGGCGCTATAAGATATCAAATCAAAAGTCTGTATGTAAACTACAACCAGTGTGCACTTCAAGCTCAAAACAGATGCCTAAGGCAGCTGCATAGCATTACAGTTTTATGTCACTTTAATTATTTTTTTTTTTACTTATATTAGAACTCTATTTCCTTTTCGAATTATGATTTCCCTTCAGTGCATAAGTACGTTGTTTCTTCTTATTTTTCAGCATCTTTTAATTAATTTTAATGAAAAAAATGGGATTTTATTTCAATTTTCTTACGGATTCCAGTGTTCCTTCGTAAATTACACATTGGTGTGTCGATTTTACGTTTTCGTTCTGCGTCTTTAGATATATTGAACCAAGTTACAATAGTTATAAAATTCATTAACTAAATTTTACATGAGAATAATTGCTAATGAAAGTGAAACTCATGATCATAGCTGTTTAACAAATCAAGTAGCGAAGATATAGTTTCTCTTTTCCAATTTACCCGTAGGCGTTACTATATCATATCAAATTATCAAAAGCACCGACCAATAAAAAGATTCCATAGGCCGCGTTGGAATGCAACTTAAAACATTTTCTTCATTTTAGAATAAATAATATGTGTATTTCTGAAATAAAAGTTTTATTTCTTATTTCACGCTATATGTCTTTGACTTGAAGTAGTCAATGACATGCATAACATGCAGAATCGATTGTCGATGATTTGAATTTCTAGATGAAAACATCGTAGTTGAAGATAATATCCATCATTTCCTTGTTTGTTATTATTCAATTTTTTCTTAGTTTATAAAGTACTATATACTGTATAAGTATTTTGCTGCATTCTAGTGAGAATAATCAAAGAAAAATATATGAACGAAATTATTTTCAAATATTCTCATAGATTATTGCAAATTAGTCAATTCTCCTCTTCGCTCGTGTTGGATGCGTAGACTTTTTGTTCGTTGTCATAAAAAATCTTTTTCATAGGAGATGTGTCAAACTTGTTTTTGTAAATTGGCCCCAATTATTTCACAAGTCAACGTGAATTATTCTATATACGCCTCCTTATATATGTGAATTGATATATGCTTTGTTTCCGTCAATTGGCGGGCGCAACTATTTCACTGAATTTGAATAGACTCGAATACTATGTGCAAATTATGAAGCCTACTGCCTCTTTACTCTTTTTCCTTACAAAGTATTCTTAAAAGGGAAATAAAGAGTGTCTATATAGAGTTGTTCATTAACTTTTTCTCTAAATCATGCGTGAGCAAATCTCAACTACCCTATATTGTTTCATTAAAATCGTTAAGTTACAGCATTATAATGCTGGACACCACATCCATTAACATTTTACCTTTGTGGTCCACAAAAATAAAATGGCTGTGTTTATTTCAAAAATCACTAAGAATGACCATATATGTGATTATGTTTCATTGAGTTGGCAATCAATTCCAAAACACAATCTTAAACAGGAATGTTTCTGAAATAATTCTTAAGAAGCGGAGAAGAATCAGCTATCTTTTTTTAATCTATATATATTAATGTAAAAATGTCAAAAATAGTAAACTTAAAAAATTCCCCTTATCTAATACGAAAAATCTAATATTTCATCGGTCATACGGTAACTAGCAACAGCACAAAATTATTGGCATTCGCGAAAATCTCATGGTGATGTTCCTATAATATTGTAGCTAGTGTTGAATTAGTTAATGTTCTTTTACTGTTGACATGCATGGATCAAAGTTTCTTTACTATTCCACAAAAAGTATCGAAACGTTTCCATTTTGACTCAATGAAAAAAAAAACACACAATATTTTCACGCCTATTGTAAGTTGTAACAACATTTTCTACGAATTTTTCCGAAACATATCGAAAAGATCTCGAAACATTGCGAAAAACTTCTTAATATTTAGCACATTGAAACCTACAGTAAACTTTGATCTATGGACTTTAGTCGGAAACAATATGACTTGCTTTATCTAATATATGGATAAAATCGATTTGAGAAAACTAACACAGATTATGATCTAATAATTTTAATCTTGAGAAAGTGTTTCACTATTATAAGTTAGTAAGAAATTTAAATAGCTTCACAATATCACGTAAAAGAAAAAATCATATTAATTTGAAGCTGAAGCTAGGGAGACTATTCATATATATAGTTAAAATCAGAAGTCCTTATTTATCTACATCGTCTTTGTCTAGGATTGCATTATACAAAATTATCTTCTTTTAAATGTTAGGAGGTGTTTTGACCTGAAAAGTATATAATTTTACAAAAAGAAAGTGGTTTTCTACTAATTTAATAATCACTAAAAATACGATCCCATTCATCGTTAATTTGACAAAGCCTGCAATCTTAAAAATCATTGAAGTATATTTATAACAAGAATTAATATTTTGAATTGTTGAGTACCAAATGATATTGTAAATGAATTTAAAAAATATTTTTATGAATCGTTTAATACTATTTAAGTCAAAGAAGGAATCGATATTATTTTTTGATACAAATTATTAGAAAATGTTATGTATTATTCATAAAACAATAAGAGATAAGACCAGCTTGAGTCTGACGAATTATCTAAATATTAACATTCATTTCTCCCTATCCAACTCCTGATATTTTGGAAGAAAATTGCTGCACATTTGGTAATTTAGTTGTTAATGTTTTTCTTTAGGAAACCGCATCATTGCACTTGCAATTGTTCCATAATGTCTATCGGGTTGTAATCATATATGATAATTGCATTAATTTATTTTCAAAATTGAAGAATTGAACAACAAGCAATTCTCAGATTTGGTAACGGGCCCATTAGTCAATAATTAAAGCAACATAGTTTTGTTTAATGATAACAATATTTTAGGCAGCGGGTGTTCCTTATATATATGAGGCAATAAGTCGCAGAGATTTGTAACTGAAAATTATTTGTGTCTACATCAAAGGGGAAAAGATTTACTTTAGAATTAACAACTTTTACAACAACAACAAAAAGGAAGAATGTGTGGAACCGAGCCGGCCCTTGTAATCAAGAGCAAAAAGACTTCATCTGTTCATCCTGAAGTTATCGACAACGATGGATCCATGCAAAACAATGCCATTATCAATCTTGATCAGTATGTCATTTATGTGTGTTTATGTTATATATATAAGTATATATGTGTGTTTGTTTGAATGAGATATATTCTTTATTTTTTCAATACAATCATGGATCAAAGTTTTGATTTCGACCTATACATTTTAAGTCTTCTAAATATTAGAATTTTTTTAGCAATGTTTCAATTGGTTTCAAAAAATTGTCGCAGCACCAAGGACTATAGTGATGTAGAAAATACTTTTATGTTTCATTTTCACAAAGTAAAAAATGAAAATATTTCGATACTTTAACATTTGGAAACTTTGATTCATGCGTCCAATAACTAATTAAATTTTTGTTCTTCTTTTTTGATGAAACAGTGGAGATCCGACAATGTACGAACCTTACTGGAAAAAGCTCGATCACAAGTACCCAGTAGCGTTCCCTGTACACCAATCTCTCAGTTATTTCTCCAACGCGAAAAACTTTTGCTGGTTTTTGGAGCCAGAACTTGAGGAAGGAATAAAGACTCTGCACAAAACTGTTGGCAATGCGGTTTTCGAAGATCGTCACATTGTTGTTGGAACTGGATCGAGTCAGCTCATTCTTGCTGCATTTTATGCTCTTTCGAGTCAACTAAACGAACCGGATCCTGTCAGCGTTGTATCAGCCGCTCCCTACTACTCGGTTAGCCTAACAGTCCTTAATTCGTATTCTTTGTTGCCCAAAATTAGTCTGACCTGTGAATCATTGGATTAATTAATGAGTGGATCTTGAAATAGAATATTGAAGTCAACTCTAATAAGCAATATAATAAAGTGAAGTTGATGTCATGAGACAAACCTTGTCTTGTGCTGAGGTTTTTGTTGGTTGACTGTCCAAGATCTCCTGACAGAACAAACATAGTAACATGGAACATGTAATCGAAAAGCATGTCTTGCAAGACACTAAAAAATGCTGTCTTTAATTACCTCATCACATGATATTAGTATGACTAAGACTAAAATAAATTACTAGATGATTTATTAATGAATTTTGTTATTGACCTTAGTTCTTTTGGTAATGTTATTGCAGTCATATCCAGAGATGACGGACCATCTGCGGTCGGGGCTTTTCAAATGGGGAGGCGATGCGCGTAGCTTTGATAAAGATGGACCATACATAGAAATGGTGACCACTCCAAATAATCCTGATGGGACTATCAGGGAACCTGTCGTTAATCGACCAAAAGGGATGGTTGTTTATGATCTTGCCTACTACTGGCCACAATACACAGCCATTACTTCTGCTGCAGATCACGACATTATGCTATTCACCTTCTCAAAGTGCACGGGACATGCAGGATCACGAATTGGGTGAGTTTGGATTCACCAGGAAAAATTTACTCTTGAATTTGATAAACATTGGTACTTTATGCCGTTGTTCTTAACTGACGAGTGTTTGTTTTTCTGCTCATGTGAAGATGGGCACTTGTTAAGGACATAGAAGTAGCTAAAAAGATGGTGAAATTCATCGAGATCAACACGATTGGAGTGTCAAAAGAAGCGCAGCTCAGAGCTGCGCATGTTCTGCAATTAGTTTCTCTTAGCTGCCAGAGTAACAAGACCCTTGGCATGGAGAATTTCTTTCAATACAGCCAAGATATCTTGGCTGAAAGGTGGAAAAAACTTAGAGATGCTATCAAGAACAGCGACATCTTTTCCGTTCCCAAGTACCCCACTCAGTTCTGCAATTATGCTCAAAACTTCACTGAAACGTACTCTGGTAACGAGATTGAAACAAAATTATCATATATTTCCTTGATATGGAATTATTGGGAACACGCTCGTTTATCGAATTTTTTCTTGAACAGGTTTTGCGTGGTTGAAATGCAAAGAAGGAATAGACTGTGAGAAGCTGCTAAGGGCGCAGAAGATTCTTACGAGAAGTGGAAAGCGTTGTGGTGGCGATGAACATTATGCGAGAGTAAGCATGCTGGGTAGGGATGAAGACTTTGATTTGTTTCTGCAGAGGTTTTCTACTATGCATGGGAGTTATGCAAGTGGAAACTGAGAGCTTGGAAATATATGCAGTCAAGTTAAACAAGTTTATTAGAAAGATTTGCACCCATAACCTTTGTTGGAGGTTATAGGGGTGAAGGGAAAATAAATTTTCATTCTAGACTTGTTGGAACATTTTCTTTGTTTTGTTATCTTTGTTTGTCACACATTTTGGCTGATCAAGGAAGTTTCTCATGAATTCTCATTGTTATGGTCTAGTTGTAAACTAAGCATGTGAATCATGCCTAGAGACATTCGTAGTTGGCAATGAATAAAAAATTTATGTTAGTTATGATTGTACATGCCCAACACCTAAATCTATATAGACATTAATCAAGAATCAAGAAGGGCTTATTACATATATTGAGAAGACAAAGGGCCCTCCATGTTCAGTGTCAAGATCAAGAATCGTTTCCTAAAAGAAGCGAAGGAATATTTACTCATTCAGAATTATCTTCCAACCGAACCGCGGAGCTGTTTAATGTTGTTCTTGCAGACTGTATGCGAGGAGCTTCAGCCAGACTTAGTTATAACTAACTTCTATCTTTTGTGATAAATAATTAAAACAAACAACAGGAAGTTTGGGCACGGCAAGGTTGCCGATGAGAACTAAGACTGATGGAGAATAAGAAATACTTACTATCTATATCTTAAGTTTTTAATTGAGGTTGTTATTTAATAAAGAAAATAAGGTCAAATCCTCCATAGTAGTTTTCCTTTTTTTAAAGTGCCCTCTAAAAAGAAATTTGTCCTCCACCCTATCTAAAAATAAGTGGAGTGCCTCCTCGTAAGCTTTCCGGCATAATATTTCTAGCAAAAAAGTTGTTTTTCATCGAAATATGAAGCGTAAACATGAGCTCTAATCTAAAAATACCTCAATTCCAGTAAACTTGAGAGTTCTCCAAATTTTGTTATGCGTTTCTTAATTTTTAATATTAAATTTGCAAACCCTAATTTTGGAGGTTGGGATGAAATTGAAGGGAAATTTACACTTCATATTTCGGAAAAAGAAAATTCCAAAATACATTCAGCCAAAAGTTGACTGGGGAACAACTTCAAATTTTTGGACAAGTTAAACCTAAGGACTAACTTCTTTTTTTTTTTTTTTTCTTTGAATGTTAAGGGCAATCTATAAATAAAAGTATACCATAAGGGGTTTTGACGCCTGATTTGATAGAGAACCATGTCAAAGAGAAATCGCGGGTATAAAACTTTCGACCACCTACATATCAAAAAAAAATATGTTTTGAACTTATGAAAAGGTTTCTGCATGCACTTAAACAAACGCATTGGAGAATATATAATAATAAGTATCTATCCTCTCCATATAAACAATAAATGAAGTGGTTGTTCAATGCAGTCAAGTATGTTGATCTAGACATTTTTGTTTCTTCACATTTAAGTCAGACAGCAAAGAATATAATACGTTACAATGCCCGGAAAAAGTATAGATGTGAATCTTTCACAAAGTGTCAAAGCACAAAAGAACACAGTTAAGCAACAATTAGAGCTTAAAAAGTACACCTGTGGATAAAAAAGATTTCCAGCAAAGTAAACTGGTACACAAACAAATTACAGGTATCCGTATCAGATTTTGTATACAACATGCAGAAATGTAACTCAATCCAAAACTTGCATTTTTTGTATGAGGCAAGGAAATGATCGTTGTGCCATAATTTGTTAAGCCATCATCTATTACAATTACCATTACAAGCGGCAATAAGCAGACCGAACAAACAACCAGCCCAACTGATGGAACTTTTCAAGCAGGGAAATAAGATTACCCATGGGTATTGATATTCCTCGCATCATACCGACCCCAACAAGCACAAAATGCTGAAGAATTCCATTGAGCATAAGCATCAATCAGATCAGTCTTAGCTCATATTCACCAGCCATTGTAATATATCTCACCCATGGAAGAGCCTGATACCCACTCTTTTCAATAATTTTCAGGTAACGAACCTACAAATCGAAGTTCGCGATCAATGAGATGATATAATTAAATGATGACCATGTTATGCGAATAAGCAGCAAGTGTAACAGTATATATATATGTATATATATATAGTGTGCAGAGCAGATCTCCTGGCGAACTTAAGTTGACTGCTTTATATAATTTGAGAAGAAAAGAACTAATACTGGCAAGTATTTAAACATAAAGTTACTAAGAAGGCCCCATAGTTGAACACCATAATGTTCACTCAGGCTCGTAAACCATACTATTCTCAAATATAATTTATTAAAGGGATAAAAGAGTTAAACCCCCTATACTATGCCCTCGATTGCACTTTGCCCCCTATCCTTTTATTTTTGGCAACTTGCCCCCTGTACTATGGATAAATAAGCACTTTGCCCCTAGGTCCAAATCCAATGGCAAAAAATGCTGACACGTGTTCAAATCCAATGGTGAAAAATCGACTCAGGGGGCAAAATGCTTATTTATCCATAGTACATGGGGCAAGTTGCGAAATATAAAAGAATAGGGGGCAAAGTGCAACATGGGGTAAAGTATAGGGGGTTTAATGCTTTTATCCCTTTATTAAATTATGAAGTTTCAAGAGTTGCAACACCCTTCGCAAGAAATTTCCAAATCTGTGATGCATTTTCATAGAATAAAAATCGTAAAACTTGGAAGATTAGAGTGGAAGAAAAGATCCTGTTGCATCTATCAGTCAGTCCACATAATGTCTGGCATTTATTCCTCCAGACCTCATTTACATGCAGATTAGTCAACGTTCACAATTCCTCCCATAACATTGTTCAGTCACCCATTTCTCCAAGCCATGTTCTCAAACAGCTGGCCTAAGTTGCCTTGTCAAACTCCACCACCACCCCTCCAAAAAAGAAACGGAATTCCTAAGTTTTCAGAAGTTTTAAAACTAGCTTTTCTGCATAAGATAACCCTATTCACCTAGTAACGTGTGATACCTATTGGAGCACTTACTGTAGCAAAGCTCGCAAATCTGGGCATGGTTCACATGGTGATAGTATTATCTCTATACATCTAATTAGGAAAATCAGTATATATACCATGAATATAAAAATGGAGATTCTGCAAGCAAAAACTTTGTGAAGTAGGCTAAACTCTTATCCATGCCTCCTTAAAACTCGATTAAGGCCTCTTACTGTTCTTAGGTTTTAGATCTATGCCAGCAATGTTGAGTCTTTTCCAATTAAAATAGTCTAAAGTCTAAACAACAGTTTCCGCTCTATTTACATAATCTGCTAATGGTGCAAGTTATTTCGTGTTCTTCAATCTGCATTTTCCATGAAAGGAAACCAGAGAAAGAGGTCAAGTTATGGCGAGACATCTCGTACAAGCAAAAATATATAATTTAGAAGTCCTGTCTAATGCTGAAGATAGTAATAAGACGTATTGATGTTGAACAATTGCTGAAAACTCGAACCATATATTGGCATTCTTAGCACCAATTACATAGCAAACATTCTCCCAAGAAGTCTATGCTATCATCAGTGTCTACAGGTAGAGCACTTGGGCTTTGGGAATCCCATTGTGACACAAAGCACATAGCTTCAAGATTCTTTAGATGGGGGAAAAAAAAGTGATGGTGGTGATATTCAAATCATTGGTTTAGTGTCTACAAGTAATCAAAAAATGATAGCATGAGAAAATCTTGTTGAGCACAATTCTACTTGAAACTAACCTGTATTCCTGATACAGTAAAATATGGTATTTCAAACTTGACTCTTATAGGAGCTTTTCTCTCAGGGGTTGATTCCTCAGATGTTATACTAGGAAGCCTAAACTCTGCTCTCAACATATACTCCTGAAAATAAACAAAACATAATAAGTAAGCAAATCCATGTCGAACATGCAGGTACATATGTGAGCTGAACAGCTGTTCCCATCAAAGAGGCATCCAAAATTACAGAGTCGACAGACCAACTCCTACCTTGCCACCAGGAAACGATTTTATTTTCCAAACTAATGCATCACTTTCTGGCGCATAAGAAGCAGACCCCATAGATGTTCTAACATTGGGGTTGGTAGCATCAGGTGGCACGGGCAACTCAATCTCAACATTAGTCGCAGTGCTGAAATCAAATAAATGCAGGAAAAAGGAAAAAGTAAAGCTCCAGAAAATATTATAGTCAAAATCAAATAATGTAACCAGCCATGTAGCATTACTTACTACAGGAACAATAACCCGGAACTCATTATAACATACCTGCGCTCCTTGAACTGGCTCCTGGCTTTCACCATAATTTCGATGCGACTCCTTGAATGTCTTTCTACCTGAGCTTCCACCCATATTAGAGGCTTTACCTGAAAGAACAGCACGACTCAGATCAGGTTGCATAGGAAGCAGCTAGCAATTAAATAATGAATTATCCCCCGATTTGCATGTCATTATTCTCTTCCAAAATGGACCAATTTTCTTAAAACTGAATCTAACATTTGTGAAATGTTGATATTTTCTCATAAGAAATTCTTTGTTCAGACTTTAAACCACATCTAAATAAAAATAGCTTATGCACTACGTATTTCAAATGGCGTATCCAACTCTACTGGAATATTAGTCAAAGCAACAAAGATAGAGAGACATGTAAAGAAGCCTTAAATCCCAAACACCAACCTGAGTGCTGAGCCTGTAAGTCATGAGATCAAAAGATCCATCAGGAGGTATAAAGGATATGGTTCGATCATTTTCAAATCTAGCCAAGCGCACACACCTAAAGGCATCAACAGAAATTGAAATAAGTGAGAACTTTGAGCCCTGTGCAGTAAAAACAGAGTGAGATATCTTCCCTCTCCTCTCTGTCTCTGTCGATATAATAGAGACGAGGCATACTCTTACATGCACATAAATGTATTCTACCACACGCCTCCTACCAATAGCCTTACCTTTACAAGTACACTTTGTCCACAATGTACCAGATGCACATCACATAGTTTATCATGATTCAACAACCAAGAGAAATTGCATATTATACACACAATTTGAAGAGAGAATTACATACTGATGAAACTTGATATCATCAAGATCAATGGCTTTTCCCTTGGTTGCTCGCCCTTGTGCCTCCAGTAAAACTCTATCATTCAGCCCAAGCTTACATTCTGGCATACCACTGCAATAGATGACATTACTCACTGCGTCATTCTTACAGAAAGTGCGTGTTAAAATGTGGAACACAAATAGGTTGCGGAGCCCCAATCATCTTGGACTATTTATCTTACTACTTTTTTCAGGTTAGGGTGTGTTTATCGCAATTTGAAATCATGCAATACACTTTGTAATGGATTTAATCAGTGTACATACTTAGAGTGCTATATTAATACTTGAGATAAAAACAAGAGTCGCATAATTCGCTGTAATAGATAAAGCAACTTTGAAGAACCTGCCACACGTCTTACTATTCTCTGAACAAGAATAACTCTTCTCTTTAAGAAATACAAAAGTGGTTTAGAAACTACACCGTGCTATAAAAAATCAACAAATACAAGATGACAAACAACAGTCACCCACTTCAATTGAACAAGATATATAGTATGTCTGGTACACCTAAAGAATTAAAGCACAAATAGAATAAATCATTTCATTGCTAAAATAATATAATATGCAAGAACAAACCTCAAGTATGTCCTCATCTTTAGCGCCCCAACAACGTCCGACCTAATTATTTGGCCATTACTATTAACTAGAATATTAACACTTTCAACAACGTCAAGGAACACCTGATAAAACAAAAGAAAACCCATTTAATCCAGTGGTTATGACAGTCATCAAAAGAGCAGCTGAGCAACGCTTACTTCATTCTTTTTGTAACGTATCCCTTCACTGCGCCAGGACACTGCATTCGTAACAGCCATTGGAGGCCTCTGCGTAACTTCCATTCTGTACGCATCAGTCTTTATAAACTCACTAAGAATCTTTGCTTCGGTATATTGCGGATAGCCGAAGTCCATAATCTCATCAAGCAACTCATACACTACGACAAAATTATCTCGAAGAGATTCCTCTTCTAACTCTTCAAAGTAATGTTTAAAGACCTGTCAACCAAGAATCATCGCACAAACTCACATGATCGATCCACAAACTCGTAAACGAACATCCTAAAAGCACAAATCTTTTTCCTCTAGACCAGTAACACTTACATCAACGACACGATGTAGGAACAGAATCATGCTAGCAGCATTGCAATTCTGGCGCGACGCAGTCATGAGATACACATTGCTGTGCTGTATAAACATATACGTTACACCGTCATCGTTCACGACGGGATCCTGAGACTCTGGATCACCCTATATACATCACATTTACAATATGAATTTCATTGCAGCACAATAGATTAACCAAAGTTAAAATGGTCAAATCCACATCTCACAAAAAAACAACTCAATTCACAGATCAGATCAAAGCTAAAAACTTAGACAAAAGATAAAAAGAATCTCATTTTGACCTCTTTGTCAATTAATTTGGCGAAGAATCGTTCGGCTTGTACGGCTGAGACGTCTCCACGGTAGTCCCGCCACACCAGAACCCTACCTTTGATGTCTAAAAGGAACAGCGCCGAAGCTGCTCCGGCCATTTTAGTTTTTCTTTCTCCGGATCAAATCGGTTTGTTTCAATTAAAGGCGGATGAGATCTAGGGGTGATTTTTGTAAATAAGTAGAAATGTCGGGGGCAGAACGAAACTGGGTTCTTTCTCTTATTTTCTTTTCCATCACAGTCAATTTCATCGTTGAAGGTTTTTGTTATTTGTAGGAGAATTTGAGATTTTATTTCTATTTGTGTTTTTCTTCGATCTTCAGCGCCTATGACTAACTTAATTATTAGTGGACTAGACTAACTACCCATCAAAAATCAAAAATAGAAAAAATGGGGACTGGACTAGATTTCTGGCCCGTTTATGTTCCTAGCTATGAGCCTCCTTCTTTAGGCCCAAAGTACTATGTTCGGGCAAATTCTAATTAGACCTCCTTTTTTCATCCTTCCATTTCGTGTTATTGGGAATAGCCTCTTATGTTACATCGAATAGGTAAGTTACCCAAATAAAATTTACAGGCACGCAACTAATTCTCATTAAATTAAATGTAGAGTTTCGGTACACGTGAACGGAGAGCTCATTGCATAAAGCACATAAAACTACCAACCAACTTATTTCTGAGGCACACGCACAGGATCTTGCCCAGCCAACCTCACAGGATCAAGATGCATTCCGCCCAGCCGCGCGCACAATTAGTTGCACGGTCGACCAACCCAAGGTTTCCAGTATTTTCTTGATTTCTTGGGGCTTTTCTGTAAATAACCGGCCAACTCTGTACTGTTCTCTAGATCCTTGAGTAAATGTAGTTATGTGGAAGTTGGGGAAAGATCTAGACCAACAATCCTTAGTCGTTAGATCAAATCGATCAACACCATTCATTTCATTGGACTTATATTATAAATAGGGATCACTCCTCACTTGTAAATCATCAAGCATTGAGTGAATGCATTTGAGTTTTCTTACACACTTCATGTGTTCTTTCAGAGTTCTTGAGCTTATTCGGAGTAGTTATCTAAGGTTTTTTAAGTGGCCTCAGAGAACGAAAATCACGTTTGGTATTGCAATCCAGAAAATCAAAATGAAAATGGTGAACAATGATTTTATTCTCATCTCTAAAAATGATGAAAAAAAGTAAAAAAATACGTACTTTAATGACTCTCTTTCTCTTTCCTATCTTCATCTTCAATATTTCTCTTTCCTCTTTCATTTTTCTCTTTCCTCTCTTCATCTCCACTTTTCTTCCACCATAGTATGTCTAAACATGTCTCGATAATTATTCACAAATGAAGGTTTACGATCACACCGCAATGATCAACAATTAGAGATCCATTTCTTATATTTTAGGAAAGCAACGAAAAAAATCAAAAATATCTAATATTGAAACAAAAAGAAGTGTTTTCTCAAATAATTATTGTCATGTTCTTACCGAAGTCATCTGAGAAAAAACATTGAGGTGGTGATATTGTCAGAGCTTCATTTATTGGAGCCGGAGCAATATTATTCACATTCCTAATTTGTTTTCATTTCTGAATTTTGAACGAGTAATTAATTAGATTATGTGTTAATAAAGTTCTCTTTTTCTTTTTCCTGTTTTTGTCACTTTTTCCAATCTCTCATTATTCTACCATTTCTCATTACTCATGTGTATAAACAATCCGCGAATGATACTCGTGAAGATCAATTTCTATAATTTACTTAATTAAATTCATTTAATTCAAAACTAAAAATAATACTCGGTAAAGAGCCTTAAATTCAGAAACTCAGTTATTGTTTATGGCGATTAGCCAGTAAATAGGTTTGCAAAATCGGACATAAACTACCATAAATAAAAGTTGTCGGATTGATGTAATTTTTGTAACTGCAAGATTAGAGACTTTAATAAGGCAATCAAATGATACTTTAAATTTGGTGTTTGACTTATAAGGGTAGGTTAGAAATTTAAGAGAGAAATGCTATAGCTTCAACAAATAGAGCTCTGGCAGTATCAATAACCAAAAAATTGGCTCGTGTTTGAAACAGAACATGCAAACGAAAATTGCCTTGTGTTTGAAACAGGCAAACAATGTTAGAATCAATTATTTAAATTAAGATTATTAAAGTAAATTTCAATTTAAAACAACTAAATAAGTACATCATTATAGAAAATTAATAACTCACAATTACATAATCTAAATTTAGTACATTTATTATCAATTATTAATGTAGCACGAGTGATCCATGTTAATTACAAGTTTTAAGGAATCATAATAGCAAAAAAATAATTTTCACTAAATATAATATGTTTTTTTTATAATTAAATATGATATGTTGATAAATAGTAAAATTATATATCCACACCCATATATATATATATATATATATATATATATATATATATATATATATATATATATATATATATATATATATATATATATATATATATATATATATACACAAACAAACATATACACAGTAATGAAACCCCCAATCATAATTAAGTACAAAAGGGTAGTTTGGTTTTATAAAAATGGTGACTTTGACCTTGATCTTGACCAAGGGCTTAATAAGAACTTCATAAAGAAAAAATTGATTTTCTTAGGTAAATGGACTTATACGTCACTCTAAACCTCAGGGGTGTCAATGATATTATCCCTTTAAATTATTTGGATGCTTGATAAGCGAATTGACTTAAAATTACTGTAGTAGGTTAGTAGCGCTGGCGTAATTTCGAGTAACATAATAATCTGAATACTTTCAAGTTAAAACTGAAAATAAATGATAACATATAATTTGGAGAACTTTCTATGTTATTGCTAGCAGTTCTCATCTAACACTTTGAATCACTAATCTCCTTTGCAAAAAGATTATGGAGGTTTGAATCAGAAATGTGAGCAAGAAGAGTGTTATTTGAGGTAGAACCTAAAATGTAAAAAATAAAAATATGAGATTTAACCTAAACTTAAGAAAAAAGAAGGTTTAAGGAAAGAAGTGATAGAATATTTGACCACGTGGCATTCTATGTGGCAAAGGAGTGATAGATTAGAAATTACTTTATTGACAATGTTATTTGGACAATTATTATTTGTGATAGTGTTATTTTGACAATGCACTCTCTTTTCAAACCCTAAATGATAACCTAAGACATTGTCATATTCATCTCTTTTCACAATTTAAATTTTGTTTTTACTTTTGAATTGGTACGAGCCATGTCGACTTCGGCATCTAAGGGATGAAACGATTCCCTGATTGTCAACTTAACATATGTGAAGTCAATTTATAAGATTGAATTTAATTTGTATGCTAAAGTATATCAGCATAAAAATAAGAATAAATATTAAAATTTTAAATAGATGCACATGCTGACTAAATATAGAATTACTTTTAACATATAAACATATATGTGAAAGCTAGGAATCTAAAATTATGTTTGAATAAAGTCTAGCATAAAGTGCTTTTCTAAAATCTATGATCAATATAACCAATATATTTTATGAAATTAAGTGATACACTTGATTTAAAACAAAATTCACTATAGAAAAAAATAAAGAAGCTAAACTAAATTATGATACAAAGTTAAATACACTTGATGTTATTCTTTTTATTAATCATTGATCAACACAACGAAAGAACTGATCAACACGTGAGTTGATAAACTCTCCATACAAATAAGATGGAAATACTTAGGCTGACGATATTGCCAGAGCAATAATTGTTGGAGCCAGAGCAAAATTCTTGTTATCTCTAATTTACCCCTCCTAAGTAAGGAATATCAATTTCATTAAATATTGTATAATATGTTTTCCTAATTAGCATCCCTTAATTATAGGAATTAATAGTTGTATTCATAAATCTTGTAGTATCTATTTTTTGAATTAGCATCCCTTAATTATAGGAATTAATAGTTGTATTCATAAATCTTGTAGTATCTATTTTTTGAATTAGCATCCCTTAATTATAGCAACTAATTTTTTCTATTCAATAATTTCATATGGAAATTAATTTGTTTCTCTTCAATAAATTTTTAAAAGAAACGGGTTGTTCAAGTATTATCCTGGCACAAATTTAAATTAAATTCTAATATTTAAGTCTCTTTCACAAAGTTTGCATTATGAAAACTAAATAAAACAATTATTCATATGCTAATTTTTTATTTTCTTTAAGGATATTCATCTGCCAAACTTCAGGGTAACCATAATATAACCATAACTGAATAATAACCATCTTAATTTAAGCAAAATTATTAGATTAAAATTAAAGAATATTTGTAAAACATTATGATATATATATATATATATATATATATATATATATATATATATATATATATATATATATATATATATATATATATATAAGTGCAGAAAAATGATTTGAATCATAGCCTAACTTTAGTCTTTCTCATTTATTTTTTATCTAAAATAAAAAAATTAAAATGTAATCATTATTCAATCAGTGATTTTTATTATTGCAAATACACATCTTAAATATTATAGCAGAGAAAAGTTGACTTAGAAAACATATACTTACATATTTATTTTCAGCTAAATTGGATTACAAAATTTTAATGTGCTTACAAATTAAAATCGAGTATTGTATTATGTGTA
The DNA here is from genome assembly GCA_946800315.1 of Misopates orontium. NCBI lineage: Eukaryota > Viridiplantae > Streptophyta > Magnoliopsida > Lamiales > Plantaginaceae > Misopates > Misopates orontium. Next base: position 19,432,219 of record OX326952.1, on the reverse strand, counting down.
ATAGGAAATAAATAAATAATGATCTAACTAGGTAACTAAATAAATAAATTGAGTTACCGTATAATCAAATAGTATATGCAAAAGAATGTCCCACATAAAGAGAGGCTAGATTATTTGTTGCTATAATTAAGGAGGCTCATTTAAGAAAATAAAGATATTTAAAAACTGATTTTATATTCTTTAATTAAGAAGGGTAAATTAGAGATATTTAAAAATTTGTTCTGGCTCCGACAATTATTGCTCTGGCAATATCACTACCCAAATATTTACATGATCAAGGTCCATGAGTAAAAACTCATGGACCTTGTGGTTGAAATTAACTGATGTTTTTTTATATTGAATAAAGATAAAAAGAAAGGTCTAAAAACTAACACATCTATTTCTCCACTAGTTTCATTACCCTCCGGTCAGCCCCCTTCATCTCCCCTCCTTTTCCACCAAATAAAACAAGGAAAAACATTCCAAACAGATTATGAGATGAAGATCAATTTCACATGGAGAAATCGACACCAGAAACTATTAATACAGTTACATATATATATATATATATATATATATATATATATATATCTTTTGATTTGTATAAGTTTCCTTTTTAAAGCCAATGTTGTAATCTTGAGACATAGAAAACCAATAATACAAATCATACTTACATACATTTTCGTGATATCAACTCAAGAGCTGGCTGAATAATTTTTCTCAAGTCAGGGTTTTTTTTTTTTTTTTCTCATTAATTTTCTACTATTTAACTCTTCACAAATAATTCACAATCATGACAAACTCAACAACACCAAATTCCACATCACAAAAAAAAAAAACTCACCAGTATTTTCGACCTTTTTTGTTAAATTTTGTTGTAGTCATAATTAACATGATCCTTGATAAGAAGTTTCAAATCTGGATGTTGTATTTTCTTCTTTAGCTTAAACTTCGTTGTGCAACAAGAGATGCTCAATTGAAGAACTAGGGGGGGGGGCAACAACTGTAGAGGAGTAAGAACAATGGAGGAAGATGTAGTTGAAAAAATACACGTTACATTAACTATGGTAAAACTTAAATTGGTGTTTTATTATGTTAAAAAATATTTTTATTTATTTTTATTTGACATATGATGTGGATGATTTGTGGCCACAAGGTCGGGTCTATGGGACAATTCATAGACGCAACCCATGTAAGTATTTTTCCAATTAAGAGGGCATCGTTCTAAAAGTATGAAATCTATTAATTAGACAACACACAAACAAAGTATGATAAAATGTTAGGTTTACATCCTACAATTACATTGGAAAATATACTAAAAAACAACTCCAAACGCGTTTTGCTCATCTCACTTTACCAAAATATTTGGAAAACAAACTCCAAACGGTCTATTTCCAAGATACGAAAACCCAATATTCTCTGGACCTACCTCAAAAAGTCATAAAAAACTCTTAAGAGAAAGAATCCAAACACAAGCCTTATGTTCCATAAGTTAAGCTTACTTGCTAAAATTATGGGAGTGTCTCATGACACTGGCTTGTTCACCTCTTTGACCTACTACAAGCTTGTACGTTGCTTTTCGTAATTAGCTGGAGCCAGGTCAATGCCGTATTACATGCACAAGAAAACTTTCAGCCAATAAAAATTCTGCTTACATTAATCTTCGAATATCTGAGCAAATTAAAAAAACGTTACCTTTAACCAAACATAGCTAATTAGAAAAACATAAAGCTTGTATGGTACAATCCACATGTGGAGCTAGAGCAACTCAGAAAAGAAGCCATTCTGTTTATGTTTACTATGTTTCTACTATAACTGATCAACTATTGCGAAAAAATTGAAGCAAATAGTGATCTATGTTTCATCTGCCATTGAACACTCCACTGAAGACCTGACTGCTCCCTCCAAGGGATGCTTCCCATTCAATCGACGACATCCTGATTCTAGACAACGCAATGACCACCTCACGCATATCTGGCCTGTCCGTCGCTTCTTCGCTCAAACACCACTGTGCGATTTCAGCCATCTGATCAAAGTTCCAACAATAACAAAGCCTGTTAATTGCATGTCTTTTGAGTTTTATGATACATAATAACAAAAGTTGCTTAGTTGAAGTATGGCTTAGTCTAAATCGTACATATTGTGATAAAAAAAGAAAACGTCATATTGCCATTAAGTGTCGCGTTATGCTGAATCGCAGCATATAATCTATTCATGAAATAGATGGGATAGGAGAAAGAAAATTATAAAGGCATTTACCCTGTATGCATCATCTGGAGGGTAATTGCCTTTCAGACTTCCATCTACAATAGATTCCAGAGCAGATTCTGGATTTTCGTCACGGAAAACTTTATTTACCTGATCAAGATATTGAAATGAAAGTTAGCCAGCTGATGCTAGACTGTTGTCTGTATATATGGTTAGAGCTTATAAGTTCAAGCTGCTCGGTTAAAAAAATAAAATCATATTGGTTATATTTGATCAGTTATGCTTTGACTTTGCTCCATCTTCGCAGTACAGAGAAAATGTATTCTAGCTAACTTACAACTGTAATGAGTGATTTCATCCTGTATGACTCCTGATTGTCCCGTACGAGTGCACGCTGGCCTGTTATCAGCTCCGCAAGCACTACTCCGAAAGCAAAAACGTCGGTCTTAGTAGTCACTTGGAGCTCCTTCACAGATCTGGAAAAATAAGTCATTTACTTTCATCTCTTACATGTGAAATTCAGGAATTTACGCCATCATCATTAGTACACAATGACATAACTAATATTATAGCGATTTATGCTTACTCTGGAGGTAGATATCCTGGAGTTCCCACCAGCCGAGTTGCTATTAGCTCATCTTCATTGGTTCTACCAACAAGCTTTGCTAAACCAAAGTCAGCAACCTGTGAAAATAAATCTTTAGATTGTTACTATGTGGCTTCAGATAAAAACCTCTATTTTGATATTCAGAACATAAATTGAGAAGAGTGCACTTAGTTTGGTTGTTTTCAGACATTATCAATAAATTTACCAGAAAATAATTTGGTAAAACTCAAGCACGAAGTAGATGAATTGTAATAGCTTGTAATGTTTGTCAGCATGCTAAAAGTAGCATCATAGATTTTACATTGAGTTTCTTGTAGATACCTTTGCTCTAAGCCCTTCGTCAAGCAGGATATTTGTTGTCTTTATATCGCGGTGCACATATCGGGATTTTGTGTGGTCATGGATGTACTCAATACCGCTTGCTGAATCAAGTGCAATTTGTGTTCTTGCATTCCAGGAGAGAGGCTGGTGACCTAGTTCCAAGATCATTTTGCTTAATTTCAGTTTTTTCTCATATAGAGAAACATAAATTGTAATGCATAACAAGTTCCTTTTTTTTGTTAAAATTGATATTATACGAATTTTACATCATAGTAGCTCTTTCTTTTTAATTTAACCTGCAACAGCATATTGAATACCTTTCAACAGCGGATCATGAAGATGATCACCGAGAGAACCATTTGGGATATACTCATAGACTAAGTAGAGGTGGTCGTCTCCACTGGCATACCCCAACAGCTCCACCTATAATGTAGCCTCGAAACAATAAGTACTGCGATCTGTCTTTATGCGTTACAATTCTGCTTCGACAAATTGTTACTTACCACGTTAATATGATGTATCTTGCATAGCACTTTCAGCTCAGCAAGAAACTCTTTTGATTTGTTAGATCTCATTTTCTTGATTGCAACTTCCTGATGTTATGATGAAGCAACATAGTAAGAATTCTTTAGTAATTCCAATGAAAAATGTAATTAGTGAAGACGAATAACTCACGTACCTGCTCTCCGAGAACCCCATAGTATACAGTCCCATATCCCCCCTGCCCAATTTTTCTGGTTTCATCAAAGTTACTTGTAGCCTCTTCGATCTCTTCTATACTGTATAATGTTGGTCTCTCCGACTCAAAAGTTGTAATATCTGTAAAATCGGTAAAGTTCCAAATGAATCAGTCTCTAATTTGTTGCTCTATCTTCTCTCAGTGGATTTATAGAGACCAGCAGATTTTCTAACCAACGAATTTTAAATATCAGAGATAATAATTTTATGATCCTTTCGATAACTTATAGAAGAGTTCTTGAGTTGCTTCGATTATTCTGACTATTCATACCATCTTTGTGAAGATGCTGTATCTGCAGGGATTGAGACTTGTTGGTGCTTAACTTCTTGGAGAAAGCTTTTGGATCTTTATTATTCTGTCGTTGGCTTCTCCTTTTCCTCACAACGATTATGGTCAAGGTGCAAATGGCGAATAAAGTCACAGCTGACAACATGCTTATAATGATTGTCCATTTTTGCTCCCTTTTAGCCCCTGAGAATAGATAAAAATTATACAAGTTAACTTCTAGATCAATATAACATGTAAAACTCACTTTCAGTAAGTGATCCTACTTACCGGTCTTTGGAACACGAAGTCCTTTCTTCTCCATGGGAACATATAAGAGCCATCCAATATCTATGTAAGATGGATTTGCAGCCAAGTACGGGTTCAAGTTATCGATCCCTCCTTCTTCAGCAGAAAGAAGATTTGCAATAGTAGAGATAGTATCGTGTGTCTGAACCGTGTAACTGACCACAACTTGAGAGTCAGTATCCACACAACCACACAGAAGATGCAGAGTTTTATCTACTCCAACAGTCAAATTTGTATCGATTCCTCCATCCCAAACTACACCACTAAACTTCTGATTCGATATATCATATAAGGTATCGTTGGGTATTGGCTTGTAAACGACATCATAAAAGTATCCAAGTGTACCATCAACATTTTTGCAAGAACAGTTTACAGGTACCAGATAATCTTGTCTGTTGGAATATGTTATATTCTTGATACTTGATTCACCAACAGAGTACAAGGATGCAATCTCATCTCTGGCCAAACCATTATGCTGGTAAAGAAGAGCATTGCACGACTGGATCTTGTTTGAACACGTAAAAGTATGCATATAAGCACCATTAGCATAAATCTCCAGGGCAAAAAATTGTAGGAGAACAAAAGCAAGAATAAATTTGTGAGAAGCCATCAAATCTTGGCTTGTAATGAGCTTTGTGAAAGAAAGAAAGCAAAATAAAGGAGTGTAGAATATCTAGCTCTCTGCCATTTGTCATTACATGCTTGTTGGTTTACGCCTATTAATACTTTGTTAGCATGATAGCAACTCTGCAGTACTATGAATACTCTATTCAAATATCCATATTTTATCTGTGTTTACTAAGTCTTACCTGCCAAAGTTGAGAAGTTGGGAAGTTCTTCAAATAACAAAAGTACATCGATATTAACAACGAAGGTACCAAGACCTGTCCCAGTGTCAACAGACATGGACCTTAGAGAATCCTGGACATTACCTGCTGTAAGATGCGTTCAGCATCCCACAGGAGATGAGTTCAATGTTTCTTAAAGAAAAGATTCAACAGCGCACGATCAACTATAGTAATCTATAGTTCTGTAGTTTCAAGTTCCATAATTCTGTAGATCCTTTAGCAGTCCATTCAGGGAAACTGTACAAGAATATCGAAGCACACTAAACGGTAATTCTTGTTTATATCCGACAAACGAGTTTCTGATAGTCACTGTTTTTTATCTAAATAACTGGTTGTAATTACTGAGGCCGTCCGTGCAATATACGCCCCACAACACATAAATGTGTAACAATCTATGTGAATGCAACTATTGAAGTTATATCACTATATTAGCATTAAGTCGTAAAACAAGTTAATGCGAATTTGTATTTGATGACCAAAGCATTTTCTTTAGTTTTATGATGTAGAAGATCAATTAGCTTCTGCGTATGCATTGACTCCAGGATTCTTTGGCTTTGCCATAAAACAACGGTTCCTCGGCTGAAAAGCTAAACGAGTTATGGGTGAGTTGTAATCACTTGTTCCAGAGGAGCATCTGGACTTTCACTCGGCCGGCTGAAGAAAAAAATAAGAATGGACTAAGTCATGCGGCTGTGATTCTTGATACCTTGTTTATTCCTAGCATCAAAATCATTGTTTCGTCTTTATCTAATTTGTCCTAATCATTTTTAAAGCAAGGGACTGCACTTGGCACACCATGGCATGTTACAAGTTAGATGTAACATGTCGGGCAAAAACTAGTTAAACTATTCATGCTGCAAACTGCATGTTGTATGCCAGATTAACTGTTTAGAAGCTAGATAAAGTATTTAGAACAATGAAATTTGAACAATTGTTGTCAAATCTTTTTTTCCTATCTCCTAGTTAAAAATGTTATGAACAAGAAAGTTTATTTATTCATTGTCGCACTGGAAGAATACGCGTGCTTAATGTGGATCGGCTTACTCTATTAGTGATTCGGATCCACTCGAATCTTGAATCCACATATCCATCACTTAAAACAATTTATTTATCTAATTAATATATTGAAAAGGTGTTTTCTTTGGGGAAGAACTTTTGGGAATTTGTCTAAAGTTTGTAATATGATTTTAAGAGAATTGTTTCGATAAATTAATTGAACGAATTTGTAATATACTTTTTAAATAGCTAGAAATGCACTCATTAGAAATTAAGATAATTGTTTGGGTGGACTCTTCTAAAGTTTGAATAATTATAGACACTTCCTAAAGTCTTGAAAAAAAATTACAAATTCGCCCTCTACTTTTTCAAGGATCCAGATCTATCTTCGCTTTAGAAAGTTTTGTAATTAATCCAAACTCAGAGAGTGTAGATATGTCTATTCCTTAGTTTAAATACATAAATGAATTAAAAATGAGCTGTATTCATTGAAATTGTGAAAAATTCAATTATTGTCTTATCATTATGTAGTTGATGCATGTTTAACGAAAAAAAAATGTAGTTGATGCATGAAACAATTTATTTAGAGTGGGCGAAGGGCAAAGCGGAATTTAGAGGCGTTATGTCTTTTTAGCCTGTAACATGTTATTCAGATGCGATTTTTTTAATATATTCCATTTCTTTTCATAAATTTCTAAATATTTCTAATTTTTCATTTATTAAATTTCTTGTCTTTTAAGATAATGATAATTTTTTAAATCTTAATTCTTTTGAATCAATCTGTTTTCATTTTGTAACGCTGTTTTAAATTTCTGATATTTATTTATGTCTCAGTTTTTAAGAAAAAAACACTTTTACTAGAGCAGTATGGCCTACCATTTTCGCCATTATTATGGTTTGATAGTTATACTTGATCATCTTTTGAGGAATGTTCGTATACAAACGTTGGAGAAATTTGTCTAATTAGATTAGACTCAGTGTATGGGAATTTAATTATTCCTTACTTCAACTATACATTCAAGATAGTTTCCAGTAAAATTTATGAAACTAATGTTAAGAATACGATGGATAAGATATAAATGGATCCAATCCTATACGATTTAAGTAGAATCCAAATTAATATTGGTTTTACGTTAAATTCGATTCACGTGTACCATGCATGTCATGTCAAAATTTGAGCTTATTATTTAAATCCTTAGCCACCTTCAACGAACATGTAACAAATAGAAATAGAAATACTTTGAAGATTCAAAACCACAAAATGAAGATGACTCACACATTACAAATATACACGAATAAACATACGCAAACTCGATCGTAACCAATCATATAAACAAGACTTACCCTCTTATCCCCTGATTTCAATGGAATTCCAGCTCCTTGCATTTTCAATCATTTGGAACCAGCAATATTTAAACATTTTGAACCGCCATCCAGTTTCTTAGGCCTAATCAAGAGTAATTACGAGGTCTACGAAAATCCACACACACCATTAATAAACTCAACGTGTAAAACTTCACTAAATCAACGACTAAGATCTCCTCATGTATTAAAATCTCAAATTTCTCAAAAACCATCTCCCAATCAAGTTTCCTATATAGATACCCTCAAACTCCAAAAACAAATAATGTGCAAGTCCCATAATCTCTAAACATTTTAGCCACAAAAATGGCTTCAATGGGAAGGATCCTTGCAATAGCAATCCTTTCCTGCGCAATCTTCCCTCTACTAGCCTCTGCGTTCCTCCCGGGGATTGGAGACCTCGGAGGACTTTTAGCCCCGAAGCACAAATCCGAGGACCCTCCCATTCATGTGCACGAGCGAAAGGAAAAGCATCATGTCGTGGAGAATGGCTCCAAATATCTCGACCTACTTAAGAAAATCTTCGGAAAAGCCATTAAGCCAAAACGCGAAGGCGATCGCTCGAAAAACGAAAAAGTAAAAGGTTACGACAAGAAAAAGAAGGAGCAGGGAAAGAACAATAAGAAGATCAAGAAGGGGAAGGATGAGCTTCCCTTACCGAAACTTTTGAAACCTGTACAAGGTATTCTCAAGCCTATACAAGAACTTCTCAAGCCTATCGAAAATCTACCTAAACCTCGACCTCAACCACAACCTGCAAAACCTATTGGAGGTTTTGCCGATCCCATTGAGCGACAACCTCAGCCTGAACCTCGACCTCAACCACAACCACAACCTGCAAAACCTATTGGAGGTTTTGAGAATCCCATTGAGCGACAACCTCAACCAATACCTGCAAAACCTATTGGAGGTTTTGAGAATCCCATTGAGCGTCAACCTCAACCAGTACCTAGAAATCCTATCGAAGGTATTGTCGGGCCCATTGTTAACGAACCTCTACCCGAACCCGTGAAACCTGTACAAGGTGGTCTAAAACTGGGGTTCTATCAGCAGACTTGCCCGCAAGCTGAGAATATTGTGAAAGAAGCCATGAATAGAATCTTGGAAAGAGACGTTAAACTTGCTCCATCGATTATTCGCCTCTTTTTCCATGATTGCTTTGTCACGGTGAGTTCATTTTAGTCCAATTGCCATTGCATTTTGATAAATATTTCTAAAGAGATCACAGTAAACAAAATAAAAAGAATCATACATGTTATGTCTAATAAACAAATAATCATCTCTTAAGAAAAAGAGGCAATTTTTCATATAGTAGCTCTGTTTCTGAACAATAACATACATTTTCATGAACATTTCAAAATCAACACAAAGTTATCAAAACACTAACCATCACCATATTCTCAGGGCTGCGACGCCTCAATCCTCCTCGACAAGACCCCAACCAACGAGTTGGTCGAGAAACAAGCACCAACAAACGGCATCTTCGTCAAAGGCTACGCAGAAATCGAAGAAATCAAAGCCCAGCTCGAGGCCGCATGCCCCGGCGTAGTCTCCTGCGCTGACACCCTTGCATTCGCAAACCGCGAAGCCTTAATCCAAGTCGGCGTCCCATCCTACGACGTGCGATCAGGCCGCCGAGACCGTCCAGTATCCCTCGCCAAAAACGTCGACGCCAACATTCCACTCCCCGAAACTCCGATACAGGAAATAATCCAACTGTTTGCCAGAAAAGGCCTCAGTTTGGAGGAGCTAGTTTTGCTAGTCGGCGCACATTCGGTCGGAGAGGCTCATTGTACCGTTGTTAGCGGCAGGTTTGCGAACGAGGAGAAGCGCAAAGACATCAACCCTCAGTACTTGGATAAACTGCATGTCCATCTGATATGTGCTGATCCTGAGGACCAGACGCTCCCATTTGACAGAATGTCGCATCATCAGATGGATTCGGCGTTCTATAACCAGCTTTTGGCGAAGGAGACTTTGCTCGAATCGGATCATAACTTGGCGAAGGAGCCTAATGCGAACGCGGTGATGAGGAAGTACGCGAACAATCAGCAGGGGTGGTTGAAGAAGTTCACGGAGGCGATGGTGAAGATGGGAGAGATTGAAGTGCTGACTGGGGATCAGGGAGAGATTAGGAGACAATGCAAGGCCTTTAACTGATTAATGAGACACTTTTTTCTTGCATGGTTTGAAATGCCTAAATGTAGAGAAGATTGTTGTTATATATTAAAATGTGATTTGGGATGGAGGCAAAAGTTGGAGGACCATGGATAAACATTTGTAAGTTGTAGTTTAATTATTTGTAGGTCATAGTAAAAAAGAGTCATCACCAATAAGTCTAGGGGTGGCAAATGGATCAATCGGACCGGATCCAAGTCTAAATTCATGTGGATCCGATTCATTAGGATTTGGATCCAACTTGATCCATAGGGATGGATCTCAAATGGATTCAACTTGGACCGGATCCGGGTCCGGATCCACGTGAATCCGCGGATCTAAGTAGTACTATTTTTGGATCCAATAATGGATCCCACCGGATCCATTTGTGGATCCATGTGGATCCATTGTTGGATTCAAGTGGATCCATCTTGGTAGATCCATCTAATCCACCAAATCAACCTCTACTCAACCCAATTTTTCCATCCACCAATATATTCCACCACCTTAAATTTAATAATATATATCATTATTCTTAGTTCTTAATTAACAAGATATTGGACTTTAGAAAGAAAATAAAATTGTAATTTAACACTCAACTACATTACGATATAAATGTGCAAGTTAGTGTTTCACATAAGTTAACTTTTGCTTTTGATTTTAATATATGTAATGCTCTTTTGAGATGTATTTACTAAAAATATATATGTATACACATAAAACATATATATATATATATATATATATATATATATATATATATATATATATTTGAGAAAAATATGCAAAGCATGAATACTTCTATAACAAAAGAAATATTATTTCTTGTAATGTTTTTAATGAAGTTGAGTTTTGGAATTTGGAAGACTTTCTCGAGCTTTTGATTAAGGATTAAAAATATTATCTAAATTCTTTTTATATATGATTGAGAATAATTTTTGCCTCTTTAAAAATTGAGGTTAAAGATTACAAAATTATAAAACTTACTAATGAGAATAAAAATGTCAATCAATCATAGATTGTACATATCATTAACTTTAATTAATAGTTACCAAATTAAAGCACGCGAGCTTCTTCTCATAATGAATAGTTATACGTTGTCAAATTATTTCGCTTAATTAAAAAAAATTAAATTCATAGTAAAATAAAGTTATATTTTAAAAGTGTACAAATGCCTAAAAGCAATGGGATAGTGGCACGGATAAAAAGCTAAATGCCAAAAATTGTTTTAAATTGAGTTAGATCTAGACATGGACTTGGATAGATCCACACGGATCCAAATGTGGATCCATTCGGATCCACTCACGGATCCACCCAGATCCACCCGGATCCAAGTTTGGATCCGCATTGGATCCAGGTCCACCTTGGATCCACCGGATCAACTTAGTTTCGGATCCATGGTGGATCCTGGGTGGACCGGATCCGATGGATCCACAACGGATCCGGTTGAATCCATGGATCTGGATCCATTTTGCCACCCCTACCAATAACATATGAGTTAACTTGAAAAAGGTGCATGTTAGTATTTTGGTAAAGCAATCAGTTTTACATGAAATATATATTACTATTTGTCAAAAAAATTAAAGATAAAACCCATATAATGTAAACAATGATACATTTTTAACTATATATCTATGTCTAAATAGATGCTTATCACCGAAACATACCATCGAAATAAAAATTCGATCCATGGGTGCAACTAAGGATCCTAATTAAAACATTATCCTATATTTCTAACAAGAAAAAAACAAAAAACTTCTCCATTAACCTATCCCGACCACGTATCAATACAAATAACCAACTTGTTATGTTCCTCAATAGTGCAAGGGTTACACGAAAGAGCCGACAGAGTCGCGTTGTACTAATAAACTTGAGCGATGAAAAAAAACTCAAGAGTCGCATTTTAAAGTGTTTGAATCTCAATCAACGACTTTAGACAGAGCAAATCCTACGATAACCATTCTTTCTCCGACATTCCCAAGGCAAATTCCATTGTTGTTGACTTCAAAATGAAAGCTCTCTTCAATTCTTCTTCGTCTTCTCCAATTCCACCACCACTCAAAATTAAACCCCAATTCTCCTCCCCAAAACCCTCCTCAATCCATCTCCCAATCAAATCCTCACAACGTCGTCGTTTCACAATCAAATCCGTTCTAAATTCAGCCGCCATCGAAGAGCTATCACACACACACAACCCCGCCATTTCGACGTCGTATCGTGATCCCAATTTATCGAGCCCTAATCAGACTGTTCTCGATGCACAGACCAAGGTCTGCACGGGTCCCACACAAACCAAGCCTCTCAATGCAGAACAAGCCTTTAAAGTGTTCGACACAATTCTCAAATCAGGTCGATTTTCAATTATGCTCTGTTCTGTGTTTGTAATTTAGATAATTAGTATGATGGGTGTTAGCAAAAAAGTGTCTTTTTTGAATTAAAGTCAACTGTTGAATAATTTTGTTAGTAAATGGTGGTGTGGTTGATGTGTGTTGTTTTTGTTGTTGGAATTAGTTAAGGGAGAGCTGAAAGGTGAAGAGGAAGTTTCGAATGCGCAGCTCGGTGCGTTTTTCGCTGCGATGACGATACGTGCGAATGTGTTTCCCGAGCCGACGCAATGGAGTGAGGGTGAGAGGAAAGCGATGACTTATTATTGGCCGGACTTAGTTAGGGTGCTGCCTCAAGATATAATCTTTCTGGCTGATCCCGAGGGGTCGATTATGGGAGTTGGGGGTTCGATAGGGCCTCGTTTTGTCGGTAATGGGACTTCTGAGATGAGGCTGGTGGGAGCTCTGAGGGAAGTTTTGGCTGGGGGTCATTTGGGGTACGAGGAGGTTCAGGGTGTCTTGAGGGACGTTCTTCCGTTGGATTCGCGAGATACAAAAACGGAAGCTGTGAGGGAGTCGCTGCTTGCGGCGTTTCTAATAGGCCAACGTATGAACAGGGAAACTGATCGTGAGCTTAAAGCTTACTGTCTCGCATTTGATGATGAACTTGGTAATCACTATTTGTCTTTTCTTTGTGTACTTAGGATTGGCTTTTTAGTTTCTTTTACTTTTCCTTCTCTTTGGGATGTTGGAGACTTGAGCTAAATTTTGATTTGTAGTAAATTTTACCTATTTTACATAAGCAGGTCCAACACCACTTGCTGATGTTAAATCTTTGACCCATTACGGTGAACCTTACGATGGTAATACACGCTATTTCAGGAGCACGCTTTTTGTCGCTGCAGTTAGATCCTGTTACGGTGAATCTTCTCTGCTTCATGGTGTGGATTGGATGCCACCTAAGGTCTTATTCTAGCTTTCTTTGTTGGGATACAATCTTCTCTATCATATGAGTAATTGAATAATTCATATGTTGATGGTACCATATTTGAGTGTCAGAATGAATAATCCTAGAAAATATACTTACTGTTCAGTGAAACTGCAAGAACCTTAGACTTATTGCAGTGTTGATTGCTCTGATGAAAATAGAATTAATTGGAAAACCGTCACTGAGTTCTAACATCTGTCAATTTGAAACTGGAATTTTCAGGGAGGCATTACAGAAGAACAAATGCTGAAATTCATGGGTGCAAACACAAACTTAACCCCTATGCATGCGAAAAAGCTTCTTGAGGTCCTTCTCTTCCTTCCACCCCCCCCCCCCCCCCCAACCATTGTATATGTCCGCTTATGTAAGCGGGTGGATGCTGAAGCCATCATGTTACTGATCTGATGCATTTAAATTATTGTTCAGGATGAAGGTGTCGGTTTTGCTTACATCAGTCAACGAGAAGCCCAGCCATCTCTGTATGCAATCTGACCTATTACATCTAAAGCAACATTGTTATTCTAATTTTTTGCTTTTCTATGAATTATTATTCGCCTTCTACAGTGATTTTTAAGATTTCTTAGTCCTAGAGTTGCAGTAGGAACTTTGAATAAATTTCATGTCGGTAAAATTGAATAGCAGATCATCCTGATAGCTTAAATGCTCGACCAGTTACATTTCCTTTGGTTTGGGATTAATGAAGCTATTCCGTGATCTTAATTCATTACCTCTTTCCAATATCCTTCTCTCTTTATTCTGTTTCACATGATGAACTTGACTAACTAGGATATGGAATCATTGATTAATATTTCTATTTTCTAATTATGGAACCTTAATCTTAATATCATTTCATCTCCATATCCCAGTGCAGGATTTCTTTGCCTTAAAAATGTGAAGTATAACACAATCTTACCGTGTTAGTGTTTTTAGTTTGAAGGAAATTGATTTTACAGGCTTCAGTATTAGAAGTTATGACAGAAATTTTAGCTAAATGATTCTCCCTTTCTTTTTAATTTCTCGACAACGTTTGACAGAGGCACGAGTTACACGTCTCAGAAATAATTTCTTCATATTCAATTTGATCATTTGGAATTCTACATTGATGCTGCTCTCATAAATATCTGTCATTCTGTCAGTATGTTTTGCTCTTTGTCCTTTTGTACTGACTAGCCGTTCATAGGCAACTTCTGCCCATTTACATCTCAAAAATAGATATGGATTACTTAATTGTTCTCCATGGACGTTTTGTAGATATTCAGTAATTGGTTTAAGGGAACATATAAAGAAACGTCCACCACTAGCCACAACAGAAAAAGTTCAGCAATTTGTGAGGGTAAGCCACTTATGAGAATGCAAATTTGTTACGTCATATGTGACATGAGATGAATGCAGATGTATTAAGTTATCTAGCGTATATGTTTACTGATGTTAAATGCAAATACATGTTAAAAAAGAGCTTCAGAATATACACACTAGAAATTGTGGTCCACTTTTGCTACAATCCAATCTATGTGGGATTTTAAGATTCAGTAACCTTTTTCTTTCAATTGGGTGAACTGGTGAAGTAAAGATGGTATGCGTCATTTTAACTTGAACATGAGTTTTTGTTTTATCAGTCACTCTCCAATGCCAATTATTCCAAGATTATTTTCAGCCTGATTGCTTGTTCCTCTTTAGGCTACGGGTAAGGAAGCAATGGTTGCTGGATTTTATCACGGAGGTTACGAGGAGTCACTTCTGATGCTAATGAGAAGAAGAGGTGTTCATTCGGGTTTGGTGGTGAAGGTATTATGATATCAAGGCACTTTATGCCGTGATCAATAGTTATTCTTTATATAATTGCATATCACTGATTATTTTTAACTGTTTGGCATATGAGACGACTAATTTGGATGTATCTTCATGAAATTGATTCATGGGTTTAGGGAGAGGAAGGTGCTCTTTCAATGACTACAAGATTGAAATCACCAAGTGCATCAAAGGGATTGCCTGTTAATTACTGCTCAGGTTTCCGTTCGCTGAATGCTACATCTCCTCTAGCAGTGGACGGTGTGTATTACTGACTGTAAAAATTCTCCCAGTTAAAAGTATTTACCTCTTTTCAGTTGCGCATATCTGATATGTGCTCAAATTCTTCTTGGATAACTATATTAACAGCCATCTCTAAAACAATTTTTTTTGTAATAATTGAAATATGACTTGACACACAACACCTGGCAATTCTCGAGTAATATCAAATATTAGAATCTGAGTTCTTTCTTGCTTTTGATTTAATGTTGTAGGAGTATCGCGAGAGAGTTTCAACACCGTTGTGAATGCCAAGGATTATGGCTTTGAGCCAACTGATACTCCAAGAACTGATAGATCTGTAAGTACTTCAGTTCTCTTTTTTGTTTTACCATACAACTTATGCCTGCAGGCTTCATTTTGGATGAATATTCGACAGAACTGTCTTTTATAAACCACTTATGTTCCGTAAATTTGGTAAAGAAACTTATTTGCCAAATATTCCTCGTGAATTAGAGCTCATCTTGTGGGGCTTGTACCCATCTCTGTAGTTGGAAAGCCTCCAACTGTTCTATATGCATATTCTGCTACTTCATATAGAATTTGATCATGCTTGAGGGTGTTGTCCCTTTCATTCCCCACGTCTCCAAACTATATTCTATACTATGCAAGTAAAGAAAAATATGATCGAATATTGAACTTGAGTTTACTGTTATGTGGATATTACGTCATGACACTATTTACATGACGTGGTTCTTCCCTATATGTAATTATAATCTAGTTTACATGTGTTAATTAAGTCATACTTAGTGCTATTTTACTTACTTTATACAAAGACACCAATCTTTCCATTGTTTCTTGTCTTGATGCTGGAGTGCCCCTTAATACCCTGCCATCTACCTACTTGTAATATATTTTCTTGATGGATGTAGGTCACGAGGAATATAGAGTTGGGCTTAGCTGCTCTGCGCGGTGAGAAAGGTCCCACATACGATCGAATCGTGTTAAATGCTGGGATGGTTGATCACTTGCTGGGATGTGATGGTGCACAAGATATAACTTCAGCCCTGGATAGAGCCAGAGATGCTATTGACAGTGGCAAGGCCCTTAAAAAGCTACTAAATTACATAAAAATATCTCACAAAGTCACATGAATGATAGTGTTCAGTTGAATTACATGTTTCTGTAACATTAATCTTCTTGTTATGAGATTTTGTTTTACTTTTTTTTCACGAGTGAAGAGAAAAGTTGTAACTGGTGCAGTTGTATTTTTGTTGTAGAGTGTATAGTAGTCAAGATCACTGGACCTTCAGCTCCAAAGATCTGATGTTTTGAGATGTGTTTGGTCTGTAATAGTGAAAGATGACTCGTGTAAAATAATGAATATAGGAGGACTACAGAACAGAATCTAGGAATTTTGCTGGAATCATTGATTCTCTATTCAACAATATCTTTACTTTGTACTAGTACCTTTTTCTTCTCCCTGCTCACAAATACTCACATTTAGCACAAATATTGTACAAAAAGACGAGAAAAAATCTGAAGTTTTTGAAGCCTTGATCTCATCCTTTCTTGCTTGCCATTTTAGAAAAATGCAAAGCAAATAAACGTTCTTCAATTAATGGCAAATTATACATCTTAATGAACATGTCGCTTCTTGTTTGACATGATCGTAACTACTGCCTATGTGCTAAAAAGTGAGTGAAAAGAGCAACTTCTCGAAATTGATTACAAATCTTCAGATCTATCATACTATGTCACCTTTGAATCAAGCTTAGCAGAAGCTTAAGTCATGCTGATACAGTGAATGAAATGGGATTATGAGAACCATATGAAAAATAAATAATCAAACAACTTTTAACTATGATCTGATAATCAATATTGATGACTAATCAAGTATGCATATATTTTGTACATGCATATGATGACAACTTTTGCGAATAAATGTCAATTTGCATAACTTCAGTTCTCAAGTTTTATGGTTATTACATCAGCTCTCTCTTTGAAACAACTTACAAATCTACACAAAATAGCGATCATTACATTAAGTTCTCCAGTTGGTACTAAACTTAAGTTGGTGTTGGTGATGACATTGGTTCACATACAGTATTATGAGTTGGGAGACTATATTTTGGCGGCGGTGGTGATGGTGGTTTCGTTCTTTTGTTTTGGATCCGTTTTCCCGCTTCGACAAGCTTTCTGTTCAGCTCTTGACGATTTTGTACCAGCATTGAGTTTCTCCCTTCACCTTTAGACATCAAATTGAACAATAATCAATCAGTATTGCCTGAGATTTACTGAACAAACAATGTCAATAAGCAATCAAGCAGAATATTACCTGGTACTAATCTGGCCGAAAGACCACTAACCATCAGATACAGAAACAGAACGACAATAAGTCTCTTCAGATAGTTTCTCTCCATATAGCGATACGGGATTTATTGCAGAAATTCGATCAAATTGATGATTCGTCCGAATCCCACAAGGACCATAAATTGTATCCTTCAATAAACTGAACTTTGGCACTGTATGTTTGTTAAAGGTGCTATTTATGCATGCACTTCACTAGAGAACACTGGTCTAGATAGAAATTAGTTTTCTCATTTTTTTATATCAACAGGGACTTGGTCATGAAAGTAATGGACCTCCATAACTAGAGACAACGTCAATGTTGTTGACACTTGAAATGTGAAAGATGCAATTTATACAACCGTTCTAAAAGATTTCTTATGTGTAGGACTAACTCATACAGTTGTGTTTGGAAATATTGAACTTGAAGTTGGTAAGAAGTTGATGAGAAATGATTTTTAATGTGAGAAAGTAAGTACTCATGTAATAGATTAATCAAAGGTGGTCTAGCTTGTAGATTGTCAACCTTTATTGTGTCTAATTTAATTCATAAGACATAGATAATAGCACGGTTCAAGGGATTTGATAAATTACAGCTATTTGCAACATTGTTCATGAATTGTAAAATTAAGGTCTTTAGTGCCAGCTGGTTCATTGCATGTTAAAGTAGGTCGTAAGATTGCTTATAAGTTTGTTGTGTTGTATCATTGAAAAAGTTGAATACATGGAAAATCTCACATTTTACACAGAAACCTATCCATAGTGCATGGCCTAATACAATCTGTTCATCTTTAACAAATTACAAACTAACGAGGTCGAATTATTGCAAAACTTACCAAATACACATTTTTGTTCCTGCTCATCTTTGACAAATCACAAAACCTGACGAGCTTGTAATATAGGTTAAACATACCATACATCATTTTGATCAAGTAATGACATGTTATAGTATGAAGCAATCATTACTTACCTGCTTACCAAACAATAATTATATTGGTTGTTTTTATAAATTTCAGATACAAACACTAAATTATTGCAGAATATTTAAACTAAATTAATATTCAGATTGATAAAGACTAATGTTAGTTGTAAAACGTTATTAAATAACCAGGTTGACTGGTTTAACAACAACTTTAATGAAGTAATGAAAGTGACAGGTGAAGTAAATACTTTCAGAATCTCATAAAGAGTATCTTAATAATACCATACTTATATTTATATTTAATCAGACAATCAATAATTCAGATCAAATCATATTTCAAATATTGAATGCGTAAAAGACTGAAAACCATTGAAACCACACGAGGATCACTAGTTCAAAATCCATAAATCATCTTAATTTTCAGTCCCACCAAATGATATCTTACTTTTTCTTTCTCAGAAAATATAAGAACACAAAACTCATTTGATGATATCGTGTTTGTGACTTTTTGAAGTAGAATAAGGTCACAGAATCAAAACCACAAAACAAAAAAGAGAATAGTCCCAAAGATATATCTATCTACCACGAAGAACTCACAGTTTGAAGCAGAACCACTCTCTGATTTATCCTAAAACTCTCTAAAAAAATCAAATTCAATTAAATCCATTCACCCCTCTTCAGTGGTTGTGGTTTTGCCTTAGAATCTATGTCTCTCCACATTGCCACATCAGCATTAATATAATTATCCCCTTTGGCAATTAAACACTTAAACAAAAGACAAACAAATACATCACACAACATTTTTCACTTCAAACTAGTTCACAAAGCCCACCTGCAACAGAGAATAGCAATTGAGCTGCAAAAGGTATCACCTTTTTTAAGATTTAAATGTTCTTAGTAAAAACCCATCAAGAAAATGTTCGGTAATGAACGTTCATTAGGGAAATTAACCTCGTTTTCATCGAAAAGATTGATTCTTTTCCTTGTTTTCGTCAAGTGTTGGTGATTATGTGAATTGGGTTTTTGTTTTTTCCTCTGTTGTCATTAGCTTTTCTTCTTCTTTTTCATTGTAATGTTTGTCTGAATTTGTTATTGGCTGTTGATGGACTCGGGTGATATGGATTCAGATGAGCATCGTTATTGAAAAAAAAATCAAATCTTGAATACAATAATGGTTAAAAGTCTATGAATAGTAATCATGACTTAAGAGTGTAGACTTGTGTTTGGATGTTTGTGCTGCAGAATGCATTCTTGGCCTTTTTTCTGATGTGATGCAAGCCAAAAGCTTCGCGGCAGAACCCCAAACCATTTTTTTATATGCTTCTGTTTTTATGCATCCACATGTCTATTATTGATCAATCTTTGGTTTTTTCGTTCGGCCTGGTTCTAAGTATTATTATATCTTGATTTCGTAGCTGCTGAACTATAAGAACGCGATTTCTCCGTGCGAATTCTGTTTTGGAATCTAGAAGTTTTAGAATTTGTTTAATTCGTATAGTTAATTGCAATTTGAGTACATGTCAGCCTGTTCTTAATGATCGTAGTATAGTCACTGTTCGACTCTCTTCATACTCTAACTAAAGATTATTCGAATAATATGCAGGAGGGGAGCTAATTAGGTTCTCCTAGATCGGCTTCGAGTCTTGAATTTAGGCAGATTTAGAACTCAAAAACTCCATCATGTCCAAGTCACTGGATTATGAGAATTTGAATGAAAACATCAAGAAATGCCAATATGCTGTCCGAGGTGAACTGTACCTTCGGGCTTCTGAGCTTCAGAAGGAAGGGAAGAAGGTATTTATCAATCCCGTTAATGATGGAATATGTACGTATATTCATGTTTTTGTCGGATCATAATGAGTTTAGATAATTTAAAGCAGGAGATCTTTTCCAATTATTGTTCTTAAAGTAGCATTAAATTATCTGAATACTGAATGTAAATGCGAATGGAAATGACATTATAGTATTCTCACATGGGGGCATAAGTGAATTATAGTATTTTCTCAAGTTCAATAATTTGAAGAATTATCTTGTTTTGGTCAAAACACAAGTTTCTTAATTATGCCTGTTTTTCATGTAAAATAGAGATCTTGTAAACTATATGATGCTCGAATTAAGAGTCACCGGCTGTCTATGGCTCTATGCTAGCATACTTCTTATTAAATTTGTGCATGTGACTGTGTATGGTGCATATATGAATTCCTTAGCATCATCACCTGACTTCAATTATCAATTTTGACTTTGAGCTGAAGAATTATGACTGCACAATATCTACTATAGTTGAGAGCAAAAAGAAAAAGCCAAGGAGGCAAACTTGCTCGTTTATGGCCGAGTCTTTGAAACTAGACAACATATTTCTGCAAAGCCTTGTTTTTCACATTTTATTTATTAATTTTTGCAAAACCTGAGTTTCTTGTGTTATTTGACTGCAGATCATCTTCACCAATGTTGGCAATCCTCATGCTCTAGGACAGAAACCTCTGACCTTTCCTCGCCAGGTTCTAAAAAATATTTATCTTTTGCATATATATTTCCAATCCATCCTGTTTAGCTTCTGTAGTTGTTTACTGTTAAATATGTAACATTGCAGGTGGTTGCTCTTTGCCAAGCTCCATTCTTGTTGGATGATCCTAATGTGGGGCTTGTATTTCCTGCTGATGCCATTGCGAGAGCTAAACACTATCTTACACTCACTTCAGGGGGTCTAGGTATCACACTTGACAATTATTCATTCTGTAACTGAATACCCCTATCTTATACATAGAGAAAGGAGTGAATTACTCTATTCTGTTATATACCCTTCCAGTAAAATATCATTGATGTACATTTATTGTAAGTTTTAATTTGTCTTTGTTACTGTTGAGACTTCTTAAAACTTAACTTTTGGAGATACTGGTCATAAGTGGTCACTAATGCCGTAACTCTGTTCCTTTCAAAGGCATTAGCCAATCTAATTTTTCTGGTGTAAATGGATATATATCTTTTCCCTTTCCTTTCACTTTATAGATTGGTACATTTTTTATCATGCTTATTTTTTTTAGCCATTACTTCAAAGACTAGCTGATATAGTACCACTTGAATTATTTGAAGTGAATATTTCACCCTGAACTAACGACTTAAGAACTTGTTTTTATTGATCAGGTGCATACAGTGATTCACGTGGCCTTCCTGGAATAAGGAAAGAAGTCGCAGAATTTATTGAGAGACGTGATGGATATCCAAGGTTATAGTTGACTGATGCTATATTTGAGGATCCTGATAATAGTTAGATTCTCAAACTTATTATTTAAAATTTTCCATCCTTGGCAGTGATCCAGAGCTCATATTCCTGACAGATGGTGCCAGTAAAGGAGTAATGCAGATCTTAAATGCTGTTATTCGTGGTGCTCATGACGGGGTAATGTTCTTTAATATTTAGTTATCGTCTTGGATTAACTAGTTTCTTTTCTTGTTACTTCCCTTCTTTTCTGTATCTTTTTAGTTTACCTGTGTCTTTTCCGTTTCCTTGAGGTAGGGTGTTGGTGGTGGTGTATTCTTCTCATTTCATCATGTCATTGTCTGATTTACAATATATACCTTTTTTCCCAGATATTGGTCCCTGTCCCACAATATCCACTTTACTCTGCTACAATATCTTTACTCGGAGGTTCTCTTGTTCCGTATTATCTTGAGGAGACTGCAAACTGGGGTCTTGATATTGTTAACCTTCGCCAGTCAGTTGCTCAGGCTCGCTCTCAAGGAATAACTGTAAGTTTGACTTCTTTTTGGTTTTGATATTTGATGTATGTGCACACCTGGTGTCAAACTCTAAATATGAGAATCCCTTTCCTAAGTACTAGAAGCAAACAAATGTGTGGTTCTTTATTTATTTGTTTCATCTTATCCTTGTTTTGGTGATAAGGTAAGAGCCATGGTGATTATAAATCCTGGAAACCCTACTGGCCAATGTCTTAGTATAGCAAATCTCAAGGAAATATTGAACTTCTGCTACCAAAACAACGTGGTATTGCTTGGTGATGAAGTTTATCAGCAAAATATTTACCAAGATGAGCGCCCCTTCATAAGTGCTAGAAAGGTATATATTTCGATGATATATGTTACCGTCGCACAATAATTCCCTTAATTTCATAAATGTGATGGATTTTATTTCTATGCTCCCAAGGTTCTGATGGACATGGGACCACCCATAAGCAAGGAAGTAGAGCTTGTTTCTTTTCACACAGTCTCAAAAGGTTATTGGGGAGAATGTGGCCAACGTGGTGGATACTTTGAGATGACCAATATTTCTCCAAAGGTTTGTGTTGCTCTAGACTTTCATGGCTTGTCCTGCAATACTCTGTACTGCAAAAAATTGATTATTTATAAAATTTGTTAAGTTGGCCTGATGGTGTTACCGTTATAAGATACAATAAGCATGAGGAATGCTAATACTTTCAGGGTACTTGCCTTTACACCACCTAAACTTTGGTCTTATTTAAGTAGAAACTTCTCATAATGTTTGAGTAATTACAGAGAGACCTCCGAAATGTCAAAAACATATATAAAATTGGGTATATCCGTAGTGTTTTTCAAACTTTGTAGAAGAGTCTAATTATTCAAAAGTCAAGTAGCTTATCTGTAATGGTTTTTTCTAATTTCAAAGGGTGTTCATGTAACTACTCAAACCAGTAGGGATATTTCAGTAATTAGTGCAAACCAAAGATTGTGTGCATGTTGCTATAGCATATAATTATCATTGATGGAGAAGAATTACTCAACCGGAATGAATGGAGAAAACAAAATCGTTTGCTTGATTAAACATGATTCTTATTGGGTCATGTAGCCCATAGTTAAATTGGGAATGTAGGATTTGTCATTGTTCTCATTGTTGTAGTGGGGGTAATATTATTATAGATGTATATTCTGTATGCCTAGGAATTCTCAGTAGCAAGGTACCATAGATAAAAGTTAAGACAAGCACCATAGTATTCACATCTTTCCAATTGCTAAGTGGATTGGAGGTTTGGAATAGCAAACATGCTCACAATCTTATTTTGAATGGAACTTTCTTGGTTCTTCGAGCATATTATGGCTAGTTTTCTACACTTTTTTATGCTTTAAACCGTTACTACTGAATGATTGGATCAATCATGCCTTTCTTTGGGCTCACAACATTTTCAAATTCCCCTTTTTAGTAAGTTTTGCTATCTGTTATTGCAGACAGTGGAGGAGATATACAAAGTTGCCTCCATTTCATTGAGTCCAAATGTCCCTGGGCAAATATTTGTAAGTCAGGATGACGTTATTTGTAACGATATTCAGTTTATAAGATCACTCTATTTGAAAGGATGCTTTTAGTTTATTTAAGATTCTTTTCCGGGCTCAAGCTTGAGCTGAAACTTTTTTATTTCCTTTTACAGATGGGACTTATGGTTAGCCCTCCTCAACCGGGAGATATATCATACGAGAGATATGTTAGAGAGAGGTAACCCGACTTACATCTATTCTCATATAAAGTATGATATGCGAAGGGACCTTAATAGCATCAAATGGAAATCTCGCAATAAAAATCTTGACTCCAGTAATAAAGACAATTTTTTAGTCAAAAGGTTAAATACTCGAGAACCCCAATGATGATTGGTCCTTCATAGTTTACTTGTAAATGTCACTTGAATGAGCAAATTTGGACTTAAAAAGATAAAAACAAGTGAATTTTTAAAGTTAGCCAACTCATAAATGTTTCTGCTCGAGATAAAGAATCCTTAATAGTTATGTGTCTGCTGATAATGCTCATCTGCATCTGAGTCATGCTAGAGTTTTCTGTAGTTCATGTATTTAGAACATTCATTATTATTCTAAATGGAAATACCGTACCTTAAATTAAAAACACTTTTGTCGTTTTGATTATAGTTATTTGAGTATTTGAGAGTAGCTTCTATTGATCTTTACTGCAGCAAAGGAATTCTTGAGTCACTGAGGAGAAGAGCACAGATAATGACAGATGGATTCAATAGCTGCAGAAATGTGGTTTGCAACTTTACTGAAGGTATGTTATATCTATAGAAACGAAGAAATTTTCTTATCCAATAGCGCCCCCCCCCCCCCCCCCCCGGCACCCCACCCCACACCCCCTCTCCAAGAACCATAAATAGATGCCGCACATCGCGCTATGAAAGATCCAGCCTATTCAGGAAAAACTCAAACGCGCTTGATTTGACAACAAAATGTTTCAGGTGCCATGTATTCTTTCCCACAAATACGCTTACCTCCAAAAGCAATAGAAGCTGCCAAAAGTGCTGGAAAAGTGCCTGATGTCTTCTACTGTCTCAAACTTCTCGAAGCCACAGGCATTTCCACTGTCCCAGGTTCTGGGTTCGGTCAAAAGGATGGGTGCGTGCACAACATATTTTTTTTTTATCTAGAATCCATTCATCATATTATCTGCTGTATCCTGAAATTATTCAGATGCTTCTATTCAAAGAAAAGTCCATGCATTTTAATGCTTTGTGAATAAAGTCTTTTATGTATTTTGTTTTTTCACGAAATGAAACATTTTGCAGGGTCTTCCACCTGAGAACCACAATCTTACCAGCTGAGGAAGACATGCCTGCCATTATGGACAGTTTCAAGAAATTTAACGATGAATTCATGGAGCAATATGAAGACCACAGGGGCTATTCAAGGATGTAAAAAGCTAAAATTGGTATTTGAATGTCTATTTGTATATTGTCTTAAGAACATGGATTTATGTAACCTGCTGCAAATTTTTATCACATACTCCTTCTATCTATGTTATCTTTGTTTATACAAACTTATATGCTTATATAACATGTGCGTCTGAGATTAATATGTAAACTTTATCTGCAATGTCCTGTTGGTCATATCCTTCACTGTGTTATTTATATGCAAAGCTTACAGTACAAATGAAAAGGATGAATTATCTATTGCTTTGTCGAAATTGTTGGTCATGTCATAGTTATACTGGTTAGTTGTGTACGAACATATACTGGAAAACGCCTTTCGTATGTAAACATACTTTGCTTATGATCCTTCGAAAATCTAGTTTTATCACCGGAATACAGTTATGACTATCAATTAGATATTCAAGCAGTCTTTCAACCTAAATGGAGAAATTAGATGACAATCAAGATCACTAAATAGTAAATTTGAAAAACTGTTCCACCACAAGATAGGTAGGTTCAAACAACAGTGCATGGCTGCACCTTTAGAGTTGTTAGTTTACTGTCAATAGTGCATGGATTCCAAGGAACAATATCAAAGCTAAAAGCAAGAGAATTTTAAATGCCTACTGTAAAATGAATGGTTTAAAGGAAGAATCTAAGATTTGCTTTTAATCTTTACATAGCTGGTGTCTGGATAAATTGGCTTCACTAAAGGAAAGAAAAAAAGCATCAACTTTGATTAAAATTAGCTTAAGGGTCATCTTTATTTATATGCTGAAAACTTTTCTCTCATTTATTCCTTATAGGCTAAACCACATGTTATTGCAGAAATATATCCATCTAGAAAGAAAACATCACAGGTTATCTGCATACAAATGTATGCCATACATACATGAATCTTATATTGGCACAATTGCCAATGTTATGGCAAATACATACCCTGAGGAACCTTATTCAGATTTCAGATAGAGCCCTTGTCAAAAAGCATTTCATGCAATTTGACCTGGTGCAGTTAATATAGTTGTTCTTCTACTAATACATAGTTTGATCATAAAATATTCAAAGCCCCACTATATAGAAAACATTACAATCTTAAAGGTTTACTATGGTGAAGGCGAATGCATAATATAATTCTTTACAAAATTATATCTACACTCCTTGAACTTTGATTTAATTGCAGAAACGTCCCTGAAGATTTGAAAAGTTATATAAAATCTACTAAATTTTAAAAATGCCAAAATTTTCCATTCGGGGATGAATTTGCAGTTCAAACTTTAGTTGATGCTCTTTGTATTATGTTGTAAAATTTCAATTAGAGTTTCTATAACTATTCAGACAAGTAAAATTCATTTGTAGTTAGGCTAAACATCAGGAGTATAAATATAATTATCCCATAACTTTTTTTATAGCTATAAACTTATAGCTAGGACAAATATGGAACGGGAAATATGCATAAAACCCCCTTTATTTTGTTAAACTTGCACCAAGCTCCCTCGTCTAATGTTTTTTGTGTAAAACTTGCACCAACCTCCCTCGTCTAATGTTTTTTGTGTAAAACTTCTTCATCTTATAAAAGAAACCCTACACCAAGCCCCCTCAAGTTATCAAAAATCTTATATCTAACCCATCGTTTAGAAAATACTTAACGAGTGTTAGATATTATACCAATTATCATTTTTACCATCAAGAAAAATGCAGGAAATACCTTTGTGTATTTAACCAATTAACTCCCCATGTGTTTTCCAAAACTCTATCGTCATAGACATTGCACAAAACCCCCTTAAAATACGGAAATTAGTCTCAAATGTGGCGAGTGTCATACATTCTCCGTCAAAATAAACCGAGAGGGGTTCGACGCTGATTCTTTTATTAACATGAGGGAGTTTTACCCAATAAACATAACACGAGGGGATTCGGTGCCAATTTCTTTTAACACACGAGGGTTTTATGCATTTTTTACAGCACCTACACACACACAAAAAAAAAAAAGAGAGAGAGAGAGAGAGAGAGAGAGAGGAAATAAATTAAATAGGCGCCCGGTCATGAATGAATAGTTTATAGAAGTCGATAATTACTGCTCTGCCTCCCTCCCTAGTCGTAGGAGATTTCAATATTCACGGGCTTAATCCCTTCTTCTTTTCACCCTAGCTACAATGCAATACAAGTCACGATTTCCTCGGGTTCTTTCATTCCTACTCTAAATTAATTCTAACTTCCTTTATTAATTTAATTTTGCCACTTACTCACTATAAAAACACACAAACAACTTTCACTATGACTCTTCTCTTCTTCCTTTCATTTAATAAAGTCCTCTCAAAACCTTTTCCCACTTTCTTCAAGTCCTCCTCCTCTTTTCAAACTCCCTTTTCTTCATCAGAATCTATTCTCTCTTCCCTACACAAAAAACACAAAAAAACCTTTTCCTGTTCTTACACATACTATATATAGAACAAAAACATAAAACCTTTCAAAAAACTTGAGAGTTTCAATGGACGCAACTGAAAAGTGGGTTAATATCACTTTAAAGAGCCCCTTGAAGCCGATTTTCACAAAGTCAATGGACAAAAGAGAAGTTCATGAAGATGGTGAGTTTTCGACAACTCCAACGTCGGCAGGATCAAGAATTCCGACAATATCGACATGCCCGCCTGCCCCGAAAAAGCGAAAACCTGCGCCCGCTTCGAAGTGCAACTATCGTGAAGCTCGACAGTTTTTCTTCACTCCTCCATCTGACTGGGAAAATATGTTCAAACGCATTGAGGGAGCATAATATATATAAATGACTATGTATTTTAATTAGCTTTGACTTTTTAGTATAAATATTATGTTTGAACTTAGGTTTTCGATTTATAATTATGGTTTGTGGTTGACTAGTTTCTGATATTTTTCTTGGCTTTTTTTTTAGTTAGTGTTTTAGTGCAGGATTCTGATATACGTGGTCTATGATTCTATATAAATAATATTCCAGTTTAACTTGTTATTATCTATGGTTTCTTCTGTTTTGGTTTTAATGATGAAACATAGACTTTTTCACTGTGTATGTGTGTGTGTGAAATTTGCTATGGCTGCTTATGAATTCGGTACAATCGATGAATTTTGGAACTTAGATTTGGTTACTTTGTTTTGGTTCGAGTTACCATGTTTTCAATGTTGCTTTAAACGGAAAAATTGTGTCATCTCTTGTTTTCTATGATCTCATTTGGTAAATTGTGGATCATGTTTACACATGTTAAGGGACATTATTTATGAATTAGTCGCATATATTTTCCCTTTTACCTAAATTAAAAAATTGAGTCAAGATTTTCAAAATTCAAAAAGCTAAGGGCGGTAATACTAATCCTCTGTATCTATTATCAATTTTTTTTTTTTGGAAGACAATTTTTCCATGATAAGTCTATTTTTCTTGATCTTCGAAGTTTAAATATATATGTTGAAAATTATATGTCAAAGTGAATTATATATACATGCAACTCAAGTAAAGAAAGTTGCCAACATGAGATAAAGGAGAAGATAAAAAAAAACCCATTTCAAATATTTCGTGCGTTTATCACTTTCTATGACTATTGTTTGACAATAAATTATTAATTTGTTAACTTTTAACTATTCACTTTTCAAATTTTAATTTGTACCAAAATTGTTTACAAGCATTCAAAGTGACGAATATTAAATACTTGTATAGGATTTAAAGTGTAAGAAGAAAGGGGTAAATGGAACTCTTTTTCCTTGCACGGATAGTAGAATTTATGGCCGATTGACTGACAAATCTCATGAACTTCATTGTCATATAACCTTGATGAATACTTTCATTTAATTAAACTTATCCTTTTTTCACATCATCTTCTTCACTTTTAGTCTTTGATAAATGTCCCACCAAACAATTGACACCCCCACCACTTAAAAGAATAGTGGGAAGGTTCTCTGTAATGCTTTTGTGATAAGTATGGGCAAAAGACAAAACACCCACAAGTGATGACAGATTACCAGATTAGAATCCTATGCTTCTTCTAGTGACATGCAACATTCAGGCCCCATAAATTTTGTTTCTCTCGTTTGACCAATCTTCTACTATTCTTTTCGTTTAGATAATTAAGTGGACACTCCTGAAATTCATGTTAATTATAGATATACTTTTTTTTTTTGAAAAGAAATTATAAATCTCTCTTTGGTTCAAAATATTAAAGAGATATCACTCGAGATTTTGTAAAACCATAACTAATAAGTCTAATATCAGCAAGTATCATTATAGTATTCTTATAAACTCTATGCATGACGTGTCTTTGTAAGTTTCAGGGTATCATTCTACAATTATATGTAACTTCAAAAGGAATTTTTTAGTTATTAGATCAAACCTAATGAGATCTTATTCTTTTGATTTATGCTTGTTGTTGGATAACATGGTCAAATAAGAATTGTGTAGAAAGTGATGTGTTACAATTGGTAATGACATATGAAGAAATCTAAATGGGACATGAAAATAAGAAAGTGAATCCTCAATCAATTGGACAACTGGTGCCTCCCGAGGTGATGAACAATTTGGCTAAAATCAAATGTGGGCATCGATGGTGCAACTTAAGTAGCAAATCGACCTCTTGATATTCGATCGCAACCCTCAACTCAACCCACCCTATAGGTAAGCATGACATGCGTCAGTTAGTTAAGAATAGCTCTGGATCATCTACGAAGAATCTTAGAGTTAATTATTTTTAAGTGTATGTTATTTGGACTCAACACTTCAGAGATTGATCGATCATAAACTAACCTTATAGATCGATCGTTTGACCGTAACGGCTCTATTTTACCTGGTTAACTTAAACATTAGAGAATTTGTGCTAGAAAACAACCCCTGACTCACTTTCGTGTGCAGTGTCTTGAGTACATATTAACCCAAACTTACCCGCATCAAAATCATATTAAAGATTTTCCGTCACGCATCCCAATGGAATAATCTTGATCATTGAATTAAAAATAAAAAACTGCTAGCTTATTTGCTGATGAGAGGGAATTGCATGGATTATATTCTATCAAGTTGAGCACTTGTTTAAGTAAATTATAGGGGTGTTACGGTTTACCTAATCCAAGTTTTCCATATAAACAATTCGTCTCGGGATTTGAGCCCATAACCTAAGCAAATTACAGTCCAACACGTTTCTGCAAGACTGCAGGTTTTTAGTTGGATTGTAGTGAGTCGGGGCCGTATAAGATAAATAAACTCAAGTCTAAAGCTCCAATAATTGGAGACAGCACATGAGAGACTCCTAAATTGCTTTGCAAATTGCAATCCGTACATAAAGAATGTAAATTTTATTCCTAAAGTTATGTTTTTAATGTTTTGAAAAAGGTTTACTGCTAGCACTGTGGATGAATAATTTATAGCAACGAGAAGAATATATATACCTATCATTTAATTAATCGAGTTAATTTAAAAACATATGCATTACTATTTAATTACGAGATGGAAATTATGCACTTTCATGATAGAGATAAATATTATTTTATTTACTTTAGACGTGGGAATTTTGAATCATCTTCTCATGATATATAACTTGTTGTTTATTTTGTTTCTTTAAGGAAGAATAAGAAAATTTGTTTAATGTCTGAAATCCACATAATTAAAAGAGAAGAATTACATTATAGTGTTTTTTTTTCCTTTTTTAGATAAGTCTGAAGGTTGATAAGATAGTACATTGGAGAAAATGACAAAAAAAATTAAAGAATATTTACATAACATCTTTTTGTGATAAATGAAGTCATTTTTTGTTGTCGTGAGGAGCCAATGGCATATTCCAGACTGATAGTGCTATATGTCAATGTTTTTTGGATAGTGCATTACAAAATATGTACTGTTTAAGTAACATTGCTTGTCTCCCTAGATAGCTCTGTCTCCTTGCCACGAAATAAAATATTGATCAAAGTTGCTTTTCAGATAAAAAACAATATAGGAAATTACCCACCATGAGATTTGTTTTTGGTAAAAAAAAAAATCAATAAATCAAGACTCAGAGATGAATAGGTGCGGTTTGTAAATTAACGAAAAATATTAAAAAGAAAATTTGTAATTTCGAGAATATATTACAAATCATAAAAGAAAAGAAATGATATGGGGATTCATTTCTAAATGTAGTTCTTTTTTATTTTCACATTTTTCCTTAAAATAATTTGAACTGTGAACTTTTGATAAATTCTGGCGATTTAGATAAATTCTTCTTCTAAGAGCATTCCTTGAAAAGTTGAAGCTGTGGGACAATGTTCATTCTATATATATTTCCGGGGAAAATGCATAAAACCCCATTGTAGTTTCAAAAATCTGCACGAAGTCCTCTTAAGGTTTGATAATTGTCTAGAACCTCTTGTGGTTTCAAAAACTATGCACAAAACTCCCTTGTGGTTTCAAAAATCCTGCACAAAATCTCCTTTCCATCCAACTCCGTTAGAGCGTGGTCTACACTCGCTCTATGTGAGAGTTGGCTTGATTTTTGTGTACTTTTTTCTCTTTAAAAAGTCAATTTTACTCTTTAATTAAAACTTTAGCACGAAACGCCCTTGTGGTTTGGAAACCTGCACAGAACCCCCTTGTGGTTTGAAAAACCCTGCACGGAATCCCTATTTTAATTTATAGTTTATAAAAATATATACATAATTATTTTTATTTGTCTTATACAAACAAAATTATGTTTGAAATTTTTTTTAAAATAAAATATATTTATTAAAATTTAAACAATATATATTTATAAATAGTGAAGTAAGGGCATTAAAGCCACTTAATAAAAAACTAATGGAGTTACAAGAAACTTAAAAGAAGGGATTTTGTGCAGAGTTAATAAAACCACAAAGGAGTTCTAAACAGTTTACAAACCACAAGGAGGTTTTGTGCAGATTTTTGAAACCACATGGGGGTTTTTAGGTTGATAGCCCATATATTTCCTATGAGGACAATGTTAATTTTATATTTATTTTCTATGGGATACTAAGACCATTTTTTGTCTTTGTTTCACCATTTTCTTCGTGTCTCATCATAAAACGTCATTGCTTGCTTAATTGGTCTATTGTAAACCAATCGACTCATCGACTATAATCTATTACTGCCTTCGAGTGGGCTTGGACCATATATATATATATATACATATTTTAGGCTCAGTAAGACAATTATAATTTTTGAACAATATGTATCTATATTCCCAGATATTTAAGGTCCACAAGTCCATATAGAATTGATATTAAAATATTCTCTTTCGTGGATTATCTTAGACTAGCCCTTTTATACTAGCCCAGGTTCTCGAAATTACACAAAAAAACCCATAAAGCCATATCTAAACAAGATTACTTTTCCTCTTTTTGATCCAGTAAAACTACTATCCAGATAAATGTAGTACCCTAAGCTCGATATAAGTTTTATGACTTATGTAAATCATTCATTTATCCGCTCAAGTTAAGAAACAAAAAAAATAAAATTCAACCGGTACAAGAGTCAGCAAAATTGTTTCGGTTCATTGCATGATGATGCAATTACAACCAATGACCAAGATTGTAATTACTTTGTAAATAAATAGCAATAACCTTGCATAATTCATCTCAACATATCAGCGTCGTTCGAATAAATTTGTTTATTTGCAATTATGTATTTTCTACGATCGGTTTTTGTAAATCGGCAGATATTAGGTAGAATTTTAGTCGCCTTACCAAGTAAGGCGTCACCTTGAGAAGTCAATTAATTGTGATGGAAATTGATTGGGACATACAAAATATTAAAGTCTGCTAGCTGAATTTGAGCCACGGATGTCCACATCTAAATTTCGACAACATTACCGACACTTCTCTATTAATTAAAATAGTTAAGTGTTAGCTTGGACAAAACAATACTTGCCCTGTCCGTAATTTAGTATATTTTGTACATAAAGTTTAAATTATAAGAATATCATAAAAATGTGTTTACCCAAATGATTCGTGCATAATAAAATTTATAGCAGATTATTGATTTAATTGTTAATTTCTCTGAGAAAAAAAAAAAAAAGCAAAGGAAACCTTCAGCTAAACCTAGCAAATTTAGCATAAAAAATAAATTGGTGTTTGTTTATGTTATTCTTTTATATAAAAAGATAGTAATTAGAAAAGTTTAATTGGAGAGATTACTAGATATTTTAATCTACTTATTTACAGTGCGTTTTTCTAACTTTAAATTTAATATACTTCAGTATTTTAAAATTATGTACAAAAAGAGTATAATAACAAGAATTCTTTGGTTTAAACTAATGTCTGTGTAGCAATGTTAATTAAGAAGGATGTTATACTGTTTTTAATATTATTGAAACTTGAGCAAGAATCTGTCCTCTTTCATTTTCTTTCGTCGAGTTTGCCTAACGAAGAATCTGCCCTCTTTCATTTTCTTTAAATGACAACAATATTCCTGATTTTCAGGCTAAATTGAGTAGCTAAAATAGTTGTATGGAACTTATTATTTGAGGGTGAAATTGTTTTTAGGGGAAAGAGCGGTTTGCGCCCTCAAAAGGTTACTTTTTTAGCTCTTCGCATTTGGAACCTGAAAATAACTAAATCAGCCCCTGAAAATCTATAATTTGTAGCACTTTGCTCCTCAAATTAGTTCCTTCACAAGTCTCAAGGGTATTGTTGTCATTATGTAAAGTGTTTTAATTCATTAGTTGTGAGGGGCAAAGTGCCATTATATTTACAGAAGAATGTATTTATTACTCAATTTTATATGACAACAAAGATATTAACAGAGCATGCATAATAGTAATTTAAAATATTAAGAATTTATAATATTCAATTAAAGCTTTCTAAAAATGTTAAAAAGAATTTGTCACCAAAGACAAAGTACTCAGGGGCAAAGTGTTACAAATTTTAAACTTTCAAAGAACAAAGTGCTTATTTTTATGTTTTAAGATGTAAGTTTACGAACTAATATTTTAAGAAAAAATATTTTATGCAATCGTTGCATCGTTGGTGTGGTGCAACCAATGATCCTAGTTAAAATATTCTCCATAGTTTCATTTCAACTATGTATCCACACAAATAACTGATTTATTGTGCCTTCTCATCTACAATGGTTGCACAAAATAATTTCTCATATTTTGGGAGGCGAAATGCTCTTATCCCCTTGTTTTCATCAGCATTTCAAATGAAAGTCGCCAAAACCCACCTAATTAAAACCTAATTCAGCCCAAAAATGATAAGAGCCTCGTACTAAGACTGTGAGGTTACATGCATGTGACATTGCGAGGTTGAATGCCTATGAACCCGCGTAACTACGAGGCTGCGAGCCTTGGTATCTATGAAGCTGCAAATCTGCGAGTTATGTCAAGTGAGAGAGTTAGTTTATTTCGGATGGCTAAAGGCTGAAAGTCTACAAGCCTGCGAGATCTGTGTCAGTCCTTAAGTAAAGTCAGAGACTTAGTAATTCTTTAAGTAGCGAGGTGGCAGATTAAGAGTTTACCACGTGTTGTGTACGAAATATGGTACATCACTTAAAGACTTTTTTTAACTTTTTTTAAGAAAATCTAAGACATTAATATGTAAGAATGGAAAGTGAGAGAAATTAAAGACTTAATAAGAGAAAAAAAATTCATATATAAAAGAAATGAAAGAGGAAATAGAAAATCAAAATGGCTCATTTGTTAGGTATTGGGCATTAATATCAAAGGCAGATGAAAGATAGCCAAAAGGATAAATTAGAGAGTAGGTGATAAATTCAGTTTTCACAAGAAAAAAAAAAGATACAGTTACTCATACTTAAAGTCAAACTCTCTCTTACTACCAAATACGTAAATAGATATCAACTGATTACGATATTAGGTTTGACTATCTAATTACTTATTAGTTAATTTGATCATTAGTTACTTATAATTATATATTTTTATTCATTTCAATAAACTCATCAAGTGGCACTTACATTCATAAAATTTCAAAGTTGATGCACTGAAAGCACACGCTCTCGCTCGCGCATCCGCATTACGTGACTTATGGTGTAGGTGCATGAGTTCACCGGCTTATTGGTTGCAAATCAATTTGGTCGGATAACAAGATTGACAACTTATAGAGTACTAAAACTATACAAAATAAAACTAGTGGGGGAGTAAAACTGAGTATTTATTTGTGAACAAGTGACAACTTACAAACCTTTTACGAGGAATTTGAGGATGAAAGTCGCCAAAACCGACCTAATTAAAACCCAAATAATAATTCAGCCTAAAAATGATGTCATAACCCACAACTCCCAAATTTTCCTTATAAACAACAACAACAATTGTAAGTATTGAGCAGCCTTACGCTTCATCATCATCATCAGATGAAGCAGCAGAGGACATGGCCCTGCAATTCTCGTACCCCTTACTTCTCATCCCTAAAACCACCGCAATTCATCAACAACAATCCCTCATCATCATCATCATCATCATCAACCCCAAAACCCCAATTGAAAAATCCCACCAAACCCAACTCAACAGAACCCGACTTCTCCTCACTCCCATACGACGTCGTAGCTCGCATCGCCGCCTCCTTCAACCTGCCCAATCTGCGAGCGGCCTCTCTCGTGTGCAGGGCGTGGAGGGACGCGCTGAAGCCGCTGCGTGAGGCCATGGTGTTCTTGAAATGGGGCAAGAGGTTCAAGCACGGCCGCGTCGGCTTTGTGAAGGCTAATTTGGGTAAAGCTTTGGATTCTTTTCTCAAAGGTGCGGCGCGTGGCTCCACGCTCGCGATGGTCGACGCGGGCTTGATATATTGGGAGATGGGGAGGAAGGAGGAGGGTGTGTTTTGGTATCGAAAGGCGGCGGAGATGGCTGATCCTGCTGGACAGTGTAATTTGGCTATTTCGTATTTGCACGGTAACGATCTTTTTGTTGAATGTGTTATCAGTTGATTTTGGTGGTTAGTAGTAGTGTGCTTTAGCTGCTAGTGTAATTGGTTTTAGTCGTAATTCACGGAGAAGTTCGTTTTGTTTTATGCGTTCTGTTCTTTTCATATAAGTATACCGGTGTGGGAAGCTTCACTACGGAGTTGATAAGGTTTAAACATGATCAGGTGTCGTAAGCTGTCGTTCCGTTTGTTTAGAATTGGAGTTTGAAACTTGTTTTGTCTTCTTCGATAGGTACCGTGGATGCAGAATTGATAAGAACTACTTGTAATGAAATGTCAACTCATTGCCTTGTTTTTGTGTAATAATGGAACATGGGTTTGTAACTAGAGGCGAAGAATCGAGAGTCTAAAACTAGTGGTGCTGTTTTTCTTTTATGTGTTTGGAAATGGTAGATTTGAGCATAACCTATTATGACATATTACATAGCTTCTTTTTAACTACATTTGGGACCTAACAACTTTATGTTACCTAAAAGATTACCTTCGGACAGTGCTTCCTGCTTTGTTTTCCATGAAGTCTTGATGGATGAGTCAAACTGCAGCTTCATTGTTGGGATGGGTGGAGCACTATTTATTATATAAGTTGACATATATGTTAGCTTTGTTGTTTTATGCCTGGATAAAGATCAACTGTGTTGATGATAAGAAAATTGCAAAGAAAATCTGAAACGATTCTTATTTCTTTTTCTATTATGTAATTGATGGATATGTGATTGTTCCAGATGATCCTCCAAACACCAAAGAGGCAATTGAATGGTTATACAAAGCTTCTGTGGCTGGCCATGTCCGTGCTCAATATCAACTTGCGCTTTGTTTACATCAAGGCCGAGGGGTGGAGCAAAGTCTCCAAGAAGCGGTATGATGTTTCTTGTTTTCTTCTTTACTGTTGATTTATGCCTAAAAATTGTGGCCAGGTCATAATTGAGATTTTTTCGGCTTCTCACAAAAAGCTAAGATTTATCCTGAAAGTTGTATTTTAAGGTAAATTCTTCTATTTCTGAATGAGAACATTATGTCCCTACCTTGTCTTGCACTCTTTCAAGCTGTAAATTTGTGGTCATCAATATTTAATAAAGTTTAGGTAAAGCAGATGCTTATGGAGTAACTTATTAATTGTCTTTTTCCCCTTCTTGGGTCAAATCAGATTAACTTAGTAGAATGCCCATCTCATAAAGAATTTCTTTGACAGGCTCGGTGGTATCTGAGAGCTGCTGAAGGGGGATATGTGCGTGCAATGTATAATACATCTCTGTGTTACTCACTGGGTGAAGGTTTACCACAATCTCATAGATTAGCAAGAAAGTGGATGAAGAAGGCAGCCGATCGTGGTCATAGCAAAGCTCAATTTGAGCATGGACTGGGTCTCTTTTCAGTACGTATCAGTAACTTTTATGGATTACTAATTAGAGTTAATTTACATGAGATAGCAAGCCTACCACGGGTCTTCCGACTTGTTTGGTTTGAATTGAGATTGTGATTATTTGTAGTTTAATGATATATTGTAATGGCAGGAAGGAGATATGATGAAGGCTGTGGTGTACCTGGAGCTGGCCACTAGAGCTGGTGAGAGGGCTGCGGTTCATGTGAAAAATGTTATACTTCAGCAACTCTCTGCAACTTCTCGCGACAGGGTGATGGGTCTTGCTGACAATTGGCTTGCTTTGCCTTCTGCTCGATGAATCATGTAAGACCCTTTTCTTCATCAGGCAGCAGGCATTTGTTTCTCCTGAATCAGCTGGTCGTATACCCTTTGTTTCTCCTTGTTATATAAAAAGAAGTAAATGGAATATAGCTTTTGGTTTTCGCCATATCTTAGTTATATAGTTGGGGTCCTCAAGAACGAAGTAAATGTAGATACAGCGACTTTTCATCTTTTTGCTGTACTTGTTGTAATGTTGATTGTCCAAAATCTCTTTCAGCAATATGGCTTAAATTTATTGGCCTGGATTTGGTTTATTTATTATAATTCTTACATCTTTTCTAGCACAACTTTTAGGTATAATTTTTGTGCATGACCGACATCGAGGGCATTGATGCATCTTATTCTGTTTCAAGTAATTGAAGTACCTAAACTAGTGAAGGAAATATCAGAAATTATAAATGAATAATGCATCAAGAATCAAGATAGAGAACTGTTTTAATCCCAATATCCCAAGCTCTAATTTTTATTAGGGGTCAATTGCATTAAACCTCCTAAATTATGTGCTTCCTTGTAATGTTCCTCTAACCGATTAAAATGTGCGATTTGCCCCCCCCAAAGTATGCTAAAGTGTGTGAATTCCTCCTGATGCTAAATTTAACAGACGAAAACATAGACACGTGTCTAAAATGAACAGTTAATTTTTAATAGGTAATAGCAATTTTTACATTCTAATAGGTTGGGTACTTTGCTAAAGACATCATAATTTAGGGCTTTCAATGCACTTGACCCTTTTTATTATTGGTTATGGCAAGTTTAGCAAACATCAAGTGGGAAATTTTTTTGCTACTCGGTGAGGCACTATCCACTGCATACAAAGTACAAATATTGTTGGAATCAAAATGAAAGGAGAAAAGGAAACACAGATTGCTTTTGTATGAGTTGAGTAGTGTCCCAGTGTAATAAAGAATTTTGCGGTCAAGTGAAGATTCATTAAGTTCTGCCTTTTGAAGGTGCCACATAAGCAAGTTTGATTTTTGTTTTTTCCATTTTCTTCTCTCTATAATGCTAATTATCGAGAAAGGAACGGAAAATACCAAGTAGGATTCTTAGTTCAGGAGCGAAAAAAAAAAACACTAGACTAAGATTAACTCAACCAAACCAAATGAAGCGACTAAAATTATATGCCCTGTCTTAACTGTGTAGTGACAATGTGATACTTGTTTCATATTTTTCTTTCACATTTCTTTTTCAAGAGTATGTACTGAATAATGAATCTGCCCTCTTTCTGTTTAGACAAATAAGTAGGTATCTCGTGCTCAAAAGTATCTCATCTTGAACCTCAAAATCATCTCTACGGGATTTTAAACTGCGACTGAACGAGCATACCCGAGTGAGAAGGGTGAAACACGCCTAAATGGTAGCTCGCCTTTTGTATCAATTCTTTCAATTCGGGATATTGAGCAAAAACCCCACGATCAATTTCCGCAAAGGCAGTCGGCAATCCTGCTTGTTCTAGAGCCTCACTCTTCCCAGCATGAATCGCTAGGTAACAGATAAGAATCAATCCATGCAAAAGCGCTCTTCTGTTTCCCTTCAATAGTCTCATAACGAGCGGAACACCTCTAAATTCAATTATACTCTTCGAGTGTTCAACACATAGGAAATTTTCAGGAGAAGCAAACTTCGCTAACGAAATAGCAGCTTCTATAGCCACATCCCGATTCCTATGATTAAGTTGTCCGACTAATGGTCCAATGATCCTTGTCTCCCTGGCAGGAAACGTTCTTGCCAAGGAACTAATTGCCCTTATAGCTGCGATTTGCAGCATAGGATTATCAGAATCTTTGATCACTCTAAGTAACTGATCCACAACCGCCTTAGCCGCAGGAGAGTTCGTCTTGAAGGCCGCCCTTCTTAGGTCAGCATTAGATTCAGCTGCAGCAGTAATCTCCATTATAGTCATCAAACAATTCGTCTGAAGTTCACCTTCTTCAGTTTCGAC
Organism: Misopates orontium; assembly: GCA_946800315.1. NCBI lineage: Eukaryota > Viridiplantae > Streptophyta > Magnoliopsida > Lamiales > Plantaginaceae > Misopates > Misopates orontium. Next base: position 19,392,667 of record OX326952.1, on the reverse strand, counting down.
AAGTTTGGCCAAACAAAGCAACCCTTTTGTCTCCGTGATTCTCCTACTATTCGACACACTTCCTTTAGCAAGCATCCATAATGCCTCGGAACTACTAACTTTTAATTCGAGCTTCACCTCTGGCTTCTCATTCTCCGTCTTCTTCCTATGAATCCCTCCCTTACCATTTCCCTCCTTGTAGCTCGTAGACACAAACAACTTTGTTTCTATCTCGTTGACAATGGAATGAATACTCTGTTTTCTGAATTTAAGCTTACCATCATCAAGTAACACATCAAACGACAAAAGTGTCACAAGTGGCCTAATCACATTCTCCCTCGCAAAATCTTCTTGCGCACGAGGGCAATGCTCCGACATTTTTGCCACCAAATTCGAGACCCTTATCTGAACCTTCATTGGCGAATTCCCTAAAACTTGGACGATAATCGGAATCGCAAACTCATCAATAATCGCTCGCACACGTTGCTCATCATTCGCTAAGATATAAAGCGCACACGCAGCCGCAATTTGCCCCTCCATCGACGAGCCATCCTTTAGTAACTTCAACAGGGGTGAAATCCCACCTTCTTCAATTATAATTTGCTTGTTCCTATCGTTATCTTTAGCCAAAGAAGCTAACCCATTCGCAGCCTCGATTTTATCGTGCAACTGTCCCATGTTTAACGGCGCGATAAAGGACCAAACCCAAGAGATTATAGGATCATTACTAGCAATAGGGGGAAGTGTAAGGACTATACCTCCGCCTGCGCCACCAGCTTCGTAAATACTCAAAACCCACTTCATATCAGCTACCGAGGAATCTAAGTGTGCAAGAATCTTCCGAAAATCAGCGGAGGAAAATCTTGTAACGATGCGGCGGATGATGCTACGCCGCCGGCATTTCTTGATGAGAAGGCGCGATTTTACGAGATTCTTGAATATATCAGTTACCATGCGGCGGAGGGGACGATCATAGAGGTTGGCAGATGATGTGGCGAGGCGGACGGCGGAGCGGAGCATCTGGCTGAGGCGCTCGACTTGTTTGGCAATCTCGGAACATTCGAGTTTGAAGAACTTAGCATACTTAACTGCTTCAATGATTTGGTCGGATAACTGAATCGGGTAGGATAGAACATCCTCGATTCGGTTTTCGTTTTGGTGGATAGATGTTTGGTTACCGTGGGGTTCTAGTGTTTGATGGATTTTTGGTGGCGTTGTGGCGTTTGTATCCATGTTTGGTGAAACAACATTTGTTGTGCAGTGCAGATATACTATTCAGACAATTTTTGTGCCCTTTGGACAAGTCATATTGAAAGAGTAGGAAAAGTATGAGACGTAAGGTTTTCCGGTAGGACTAATCTTGTATCCATGAAAAAACAATCAATCTTTATCTAAAAGATTCAACTCCTAAAAATTAGTTAGTCAATTTTATTAAACTAACCTGATAATGAGAAAAAAGCTAACCTAATGCAATATCATTTTTTTTTTTACTTTAGTAAGAATTCTAGAACAATAAATTTTATTCTTACTTGGAAGATTAATACTAATACTAATTAAAACTTTATAAAAACCAGGCTTTTAAATATTTGTTAATAAGTCCTTGTAGTAAGAGACTTAAACCTTTTTCGCGTTGATCAAATGATTCTGCTGAAAAAAAGACATGAACTGGTGTATTTTATAGGACAAATGAGGTTTGTTAATCATGGACTATTATTCTTTATGGAACTAGGAAGCCTGTTATATGATTTTGACCGTTTAAGGTTGAAGAAGGAGGGCATAATGTTTTCACCTAGCTATTTGTTTCTTCTTTTTGCTCGAGATTTTTCCTTCTAATTATATTTGTTTTCGAAAATCTTATAGATTTTAACATGGTACTACGCAAAACCAAGTAAACATTTGACTGTGGCACAGCAGTTGAGCTTTATTTGATTCTTTTAAGTATTTGGTTTAAGAAATGAGCAGGACAAAGCAAAGGGTTTAAAAGAAACCGAGTAAAGAATATTATCTTTCTTTTCTTTGGAGGAGCGTACGTAATCAATTGTTAATGTTACATGCAAATATACAATACGAGGCTGAATAAATAATTTGGGAAACAAAGGGGATCTATATTATGACTCTAATCTACTACACAGCGGACGATAAGATTATGTTTCATATTATTTATTAGTTAATTTGGTAGTGTTATGTCGTATATTAGCTGTCGATCCACGCTAAATTAGGTGGTTATTAAATATTGTCGATGAGACTTTGAAGTGACCTATTATTATACTATAAATACTTGAAAGTATTTTAGTATTACCGAGGTTTTTAGACTAATGCTCAAATGTCATGGTTGATGATTTACAAACTAATATTATGCGTTTTTAAATCGGCCGGCACAAACAATTATACGGTTACAGCACAAAATTGATGATCAGGAGGTGTTATCAAGATCAGCTAAAAAAAAAATTGGGCGCAACCATAGTTTCTTTTTACCCTATGCTATACTAAAATCTATGTAAACTAATTAAAAAATTGAATTATTGATAGATCTTATATTCATTAAGTGTATCAGCTCATATATTATCTTTAGAACTGAACCTTGAGGAATGTCGCAGATATAATGAAATATTTAGTTGAGATATTCATAATAGGATGGAATTAACAGGGTAGCGGATGTGCTTGCTAAAATGGGAGCTAGCCGGGGTGCATCCAACCGCACGTTTTGTGTACATACTGGAAGTTATGTCCTGAGTGGCTTTTGCCGCTGCTTTTGTTGTACCTTGCTTGTATATATATATCAGCGGCAATCCGGTTTCCCCGCCCTCCGCTATCTTTGTAATTAACTGTTTGGTGTGTTAATAAATCTCCCGGTTTAAAAAAAAAAAAAAGGATGGAATCAACACAGAGCCTAATGAGACAAAACCCAAGTCTTACTTCAATTTATAAAGTACGATTAACTTTTGGGTTTAAAATAAAAATCACTGTTTACATACTTGACTTTTGATCGTTACTCCGAATGAAAACCATATCTAAGTTGTTGAATCAGTAATCTTAGAACATTTCATGTTAAGGACAACCGGCCCAAAATGGTGAAAATTCGTTAGCCTTGGATCATATTTGATGACGGAGATGGGCTAATAACAAGTCGCAAGAAATAAGAATTGGCTCGTGATATTACTTAGGGCAAGATTTCTGGATTCAATAAATGGTTGGGCCAAATCAAATGTTAAATATAGCAGTATAGCCAATCACTCAATCCAGATGCATGAGACCTAATCTTATCCTTATTCTTTCCTTTTAGTTTCTGTTGTGTTACTATATGTTTGAATCTCCATGTTAAAAAAAAATGATCAACATCTTTATTAGTTTAATGTTTTAAAGGAAACACATATTGAACATCGTACCAGAATCAGATTAAAAAGAGGTCACGTGTCTTCATATGAAAGTCACAAACGTATCGGAGAAAAAGAAAGAGAGATTTGTTAACAAATTAACAAGGTAGATCATAGATGGAGGTTGACAGAACGGTGATGAAGTGTCTATTGGTAAGACGCTTCACCCATGACCAAGATGTCACGGGTTTGAGTGATCCTATGTGCATGTGTGACAAAAAATGCAAGTAACTGGTATTGATCATGCTACAGCCTTGGCATTGAAAATCATATTTCATGAATATCAGTTTGCCTTTAATTTTCGATGACCTTATACCTTCTTGAGTTAGTTAGTGGAGGTTCGAGTACTTGTTGCTAGCTAGGGAGTGTATATGGTCCTTTCATTTGTATTTCATTCTATTTAAGTTTTTAAATTAGATAATTATCTTTTAATATGTATGTATGAAAGTCAATTTAAGAAGATGTAATTTTTTAATCTCATTTTCGACAAAGTAGTAGTAAGAGTTATATATATCTCATGATTTATGAAATGTATTTGTTTGCATTTGAACGAAGTATGGAAATATTAAATCAATACTTAATATCTCACATTTATATGCTCTAGTTTTATGCCAGGTGATCTTTGAAGACTTAGTTTCGTAAGCTTGTTAATACTTTTATAAGGTCGTGAATTTTTTTCCATTTACGTTAGTATATAAATTTGCGAGATTCAGGCTTAATATAGTGAGAAGTGAAAGGCCTAATGGTCTAGATAATTATAAAAAATTGATGATATCGGAATGAGATCTTGTAAAATTGATTAAAAATACTACGTACGCTTTTTTCCATATTTGTTAAGAACTTAGAAATGTTCAAGAATGTACATTGCCTGTAAAGACAAAGGCCAAAAATTGGTACATCGGCCAAAGTACAAGATTTGGTAAAGTAATTAACTAAATGTTTCTCTGAATTCCCTTGTAAGGTTCTGCAATTTAGGATGCTATCTAAAATAATCCCTCTACTTATGTTTTTTTCATGTAGTAATTAGGTACAAGAACCTAAAATGGCATATTCATATTTGTAATATCAGAGACTTAGTCATTATATACTTATTCATTTAGCAATTTTTTTTTATGGAAACACATGCAACAACTGATCCATAGAAAACTCCGCACTCTTGAAACAACAGTAGTTCATGTAACGTGAATATCTAAAATTAAGACTAATTTGTTTGTTACACCAGTAGAGCATGTAACATAGATATTTAAAATTAAGACTAATTTGTTTGTTTCATAAGTTCGGTGTTGTATGGATCAATATTAGTCAGGTGTTTGGAAAAATTACTCGATGAATAACTGAAACGAAGTTACATATATATATATATATATATATATATATATATATATATATATATATATATATATATATATATATATGTACACACATTATAGTTTCCTCCAAACGACAATTAATTTTGAGTGCAAATTGTTAAACCATAAGCAATTGTCACTATCAATTAACCGAAGTATCTTATTACCTATTCATAAAAAACTAGTATCCCATTACCCCAAGATCAATCTAGAATAAAACGTAATAATGACTAAGTACTCACATTTTTTAATAAGAAAGAATCGCGGGGAATTGGTCACAATGCCTTTTATCTTCTCCAACTAATTCCATAATTGGCATATGAAGTCCTTAGATTACCAAACTTGCGGCACCTAACCACCTTATAATTGATGTGCTTTTGGGAATCACTAGTGTGAGAACTTCCAAGCACACGATATTCGAAAAGGTAATCTCAGCGGTCAATACAAATTTGCATAAATTGCATTACACACACTGTACAACTTACGGCACGTCCAGTCGACCGTGCAATTAAAGATGGCACGTAGAATTCGGTGTTTCTGGATCAGCTGCGATGCCTTGAAGAATTATAATCTCAACCAAAATTAAATGAATGACATGTGTATTGTAGTCATACACGTATTTAATTACTCTCATAGAAATGTTTTCACACTTAAATTTGAAGCAACATTCTAGTCCATATCTAAGGCCGCCCGAATAAACTTAGAAGCCATAGTTAGATATGATTAAGTCTAAACTACAATTAGTGTAAATTATTCTTATTAAGTATAAAATTATAGTAAATACTATTAGAGAGATTTTTTGGTACATAATAAAATTCCGTACTATAATCATAACTTTTAGGTAATAAAAATCTTCAATATAACCTAACATAGACTCCTTTGTAATATAACGGAAGTATTTTCTATCCGTATGGAACACAAGTTTACACAAACTCATGTCAGCCTTTCCATCTCGAGACCATATGATTGACCCTTAAGTATATATAATAGCCGATAACGCCTGTTCATTTGTACATCAAAATCCATGAGCTTGTACTCTTGTAAGTGCGCTCGTCTATTCCACAATCCAATTGTCTTGCGCCTTACTAGCGTGAGCTTTAAGAACCCATCACATTGCAATACCCATGTGTCCGCACTTGCCTCCTTGAGATGTGTTACCAGCTAGCATGTTGCATGCTACCATGTTTGACGTCCGTCTTTGGTTCTCATTAATTCATGCTTTTAATTAGGCCTTTCAAAGTCTGGGTAAGACCCGGACCCGGACCCGCTCAACACCCGCTTGATAATTGCAACGGGTCCGGGTCCGGGTCTGGACCCGGACCCGTTCGTGGACCCGCTCGCGAGACCCGGATCCGGACCCGGACCCGCAGTTACGGGTCGGGTTCAACCCGGCCCATAAAATTTTTTTTTTTTTTTTTTTTCGTTTTTCTCCTTTAGCTAAGATTCTCAATTTAAGAATTCCGATTCAGATTTTTTGTATTCAATTACTTGCATAAAATTATTAATTGACGCTTCTAAAAATTATTGTGTCTTTTTTTCCGTTGTCGAAAACTATACGTGAGTATGAGTATCAAATATAGAGTATGAGTATCAAATTCAATGACAAATCTTATACGTAATTAACATTAGGTGTAAAAATTATGATAAAATAAAGCGCTTACGGTTTAAACATTACGTCTGTTTTCTATTTCCTAAATTATTTTATTGCATTTTTGTATCGCCCCGGAAATTCTAAGTCTAAAAAATACAACTATTAGACCTTATACTGAATTCAGAACCAAAAACATAATGAATCTCAAAAGATTTATAACATTCTATACAAAACAAACTACAGTCTAAAATTCAGGAAGAACAAATCTAACTCAATACAACTAAAACCAGTTTCTAAACAAAGCCTAAAATCACCAAATCTTTCATAACTATGCTCCCAAGGTCTCATCCGGTACACGCCTACCTCTGAAAGGAAGGAAGGAAAAGAAAATATTTTTTTGTGAGATAAAAATCTCAGCGAGTTCTCATGCGGTGTGTGAAGTGCAATTTTCCTTTAAAAATGAAACCTTTTGGAATGCAGAGGCACAACACAATAATAATTCACATACAATGGCACACAATATAGAGTAGACACAAAATGTCGTTCATTTACAGATATCAATATCCAATTTCAATTTTTCAGTATCGTCCCTCCTTACTGCCAATTCAAATTATCCTTATCTCCCCGTCCAAGGAGCGACCCTGGAAACTGTCTGCATGCCATGGTACATGCTCGGTGATCCCAGAAGACACTACGAACCTCCCGCAGTGTCTAAAGGGAAGGGGCAAGGGGAACATGAAGCTTAACTGACAGCCCTCTGCTGTCCAGTGCCACTCCGTGCTACCCAAGCCAAATGGATCCACTACTAAACAAACGTATTCAAACGGCTTGATCAAACAATTAACTTTAGTAATCTTTCATATTTACTTTTCTGACAGAGCAGATCACATAAAGTGCCACAGTTCAATGCAATGCGTTTGAATCTTTTTAAAGGCATGGATGAGAATCAATCAGAATAATTTCTCAAACGAAATAAACTTGCTCATGACCACAATGCATGTAACCTTAAAACATTTCACACATATACATAATAATATTACATACGTATCTATACATACATCCTTCCAGTTTTGGAAATAATAGAGTTTACGAGAACTCACTTGACCGCACAGCTACAAGGAAATTAAGAATATACCAAAAGCTAGTCCAAGCAACTATTCCATATGACCTATTAGGCCAAAAGAAATATCCAACTATAATTACTATTAAACAATTTAAATATAAAATATATCAATGCCTAGTCTAACAAAATGCTATTTAATACGTAAACTTATATTACTTTCTTTTTATACAAAAATCATATACTATTTTCTAATTACTACTAGTGCACGAGTAGAGAAATATAGTGACTATTTAACTTAATTGTACATGCAGAAAAATTCCATTTATGTAAATAAATCATTAACAAGGCATACAATTTTACATTAGTTAGTCCTTTAAAATGATCCTAATTAGCAGGCCTACAACTCAAAATACTCAAATTACTACAATATAGTTCTTAATTTTTCTGAACGAATATGAGAGTATGGTTGCGAAAGAATGGTTGCAAAAGATGTAATAGATTTTAGCTTAAGATAAATAAGAATATACTTAAATTAATTATAGCAAAAATTATATTAATACTTAACCTATGCGCATATACTTCTAAAGAGTAGAAAATTGGATTTATATCCATATGACATATACACATATACTGCACACTTTATCCATTATTAATTTTATTTTAATCTTGAAAGGAAAAGCATGCATACACAAATCCATAGGTTTCTGTATAATAATCAAAGTATTTCAAGATCCACTTCAATATAAAATATGGTTCTTATATAAAATATTATAAGCACTAAGGGCCTAAGGTCATACGGATGTTGAAATAATTAATGATGCAACACCTACATAGCCATTCTATATAATGCGTACATGGCAGGTTTTTGTTCTCAATTAAAGCTATAGATATTAAAGTGCTAATCATTATGTAAAGTGTGGGGTTAAGCAAATGCAGTAATAGGAATTGCAAAGGAAACATTTACCTGAGAACATAAATAGAGGAAGGCGCAGCAGTGCAGAGAGATAGTGGAAGTTAAAAAAAAAAAAGATGAAAGGTTTTGAATGGAAGTAGAAGAAAACAACGATCCAAATTTGATAAGTATTAGGGTTTAGCGTTAAATTCAGTCGGACTAATTATGGGCTTTTAAGAAAATAAATAAAGCAGTTGGATCAACTTTAAGAGTTTAACAATTTATAATAATTCTTAATTGGCCCAAATCTTTTAAAAAAAAATATAAACTTCTAAACGCTCAAACTCATAAAAATTATACTACAAGAATTTTAAAAAAAGTTAGGGTATTACAATTTTAGTCCTTTTAAATTAGTTAATAGTTAGACCCTTAAAAAAAAAAAAAAAAAAATTTACGAACGGGTCGGGTCCGGACCCGTATATACGGACCCGGACCCGTTCATGTGCTTTAGGCGGGTCCGGGTCCAAGACCCGGACCCGGACCCGTTGACGCAGACCCGGACCCGGACCCGTACTTTGACAGGCCTACTTTCAATGACCATGAAGCTCTCATAATTTTACCTAAATTGTAAAACTATGCGTAGTCCATTGTATCAAGGTTTTATTTGAAGAGAACATGATGATCCTTAAGTTAATGTCATGGATCAAAGTTTTATTTGAAGTGTACGTTTTGGTGCACGAAGCATTTAAAACTGTAATATTTGAGACCCTTTAGATAATTTAAAAAAAAATCGTAAAAACTATTATTGCAGTAAACGAAGAAAATACTTTTATATCCTGTTTATTTCATAGATTCGAAAATAGAAACGTTCTATTACTTTAATTTATAAACTCTGATTCATGGTCAATAGCACACTCATCTCACACTAATCATGACATCTCATGGCCATCGAAGACAGAAGCAAATTAACATGGAATAAAAGCAGAAAACCTGATTAGTAATTCAATAAATCATAATTTCCTATTCTATTTAGTTGGTGTTTGTAAACTGTTATTATAAAAGAAGTTCATAATTTAAGTTAAAATTGTAAAATTATGCTTAAGCCATAGATTGAGGGTGTTTGCAAAATAATTTAAAAGCTCACAATAAGTGGAGGGTGTTTGAAAAAAATCTAAAAGCTCCTAAAAGCTTGGTAAATTACAATTATCTTTATTGAAAATAACCGTCACAAGCTAAAAGCAGGGGAATAGCAACTTCTAGATTGTGGGAATTCTTAGCTTAAAAAAAGTGCTTGTGTGATTTTAGCTTGTTCACCTAACGCCCAATGTTGTTAAAACCGGACCGTGTCAGCTCGGTCCGACCGCTGTTCGGCCATGGCGCCGGTCCGAAAGATGAGGGTGACTAGTTTTTTGCCCAAAACGAGCCAAATTGCTGCAAAATCGGTTCGACCGGGTCGGACTGGTTGACCAGCCCGAGCAGCGAATCGGCTGTCCTTTTTTTTTTTTTTGTAAATCCTGTTCAATTACACTTTAACCCCCTTTCTTTTCTGCCCTAATCACTACTCCAGACTCCAAGACTCCAGAGAAACAAGCACGCGGCCTCTGCTCCTCAACACAAAGAAAAAAGAACAAAAACAAGGTGGAAAGAAACCGCCCCTATTCCGCCACCGTCGTTGTTCCGCCACTATCGTTGATCCACCATCGCCGCTGCTGCTCCAGCACCGATGCTGCTCCATCTACAGGTAACTCTCTAACCCTAGCTTCGATTTTTATTTAAAATCTCAAATTACTTGCTAGAACTAATATTGTTTGTTATTCAATTTTATGTTGAATAATATGATGTTTAAACTTATTTAGAACCTATTTAATCTTGAATGTTTAGCAATACATACAAACTTAATTAGAATTAATATTTTAGTAGATATGATGAACCATAGTTGATGTCTTTGTTTTGGAGTTATTTTCTCTATGTAATCATGAAAATAGGTGTAGAAATCTAAATTAGTTATTAGAATATTAAGCATGAACATTATTAGTGATTTAGTTTTGGTCTTTGTATTGTTTCATATGAGTATTAGTAATTAGAATATGAGATTTAGATATTTATGACTATTGAATTTGAATATGATGTTTATGATTTTGATAGTTTGATGTGACTGTGAAAATATATACTTGTTCAGGGCATGAGGAGATGAGATTTTGTTTTTAAATATACATTGACCGATTCGACCAAGGATTAAACCGGTTAAACCAATCGAACCTATAACCAGTAAGGCCACCGTTCCAGTAGCCGATCCGGTTCTAAAAACATTGCAAACACCCAAAAAGTATTATTTAAGATAATAATAATAATAAATAAAAAAAAAAAAAAAAAAAAAAAAAAAAAAAAAAAAAACTGATTATAGCTTCTTTTAAGAGTTTACAAACACCACCTTCATTGAAAAATCCGATTAGGCAATCATTAATGTACACCTGATATTAACGTGACGAGCGATCTAGAATCAAGGACTAACGTTTCTAAAAGTTTGCAGCCATGTCCAGAATATTCCGGGAGTCTTATCTTTACAATTTGAATTAGCACATTTTTGTTTAGGTGAAAAGTCTCAAATATCAAAAATTTAGGATAAAAATCTAATCAGAATTGAGAGAAAGTAACATTTAAGCATGCATAATTCTCGAACCCCGGTTTATCTTCGCCATATATATAGCTAAACACTTCCCCAAGCTCCATAAAAGATATTGCATATAAATAGCCACGTATATAACGAACATAAAAAGACCATATCCCCACGATTCTAACGAAAATCTCTCTCTCTCTCTCTCTGAAAACCAATGGAGAACGATACAACCAAACAACCACTTCTTTCGCCGGAACAAACACAACCGCCGGAAAATGAACAAACATATCCGCCGCAAGGCCGTTCCTTCACTACGTCGTTTGTCATCGACAGCGACGATATTCCCCCAATCGATGGAATTCGAACATTTTTCTTCGAATTCATGGTGGAATCTCGAAAGCTATGGTATCTTGCCGGACCCGCAATCTTCACTTCCCTTTGCCAATACTCTCTCGGAGCATTTACACAAACGTTCGCGGGCCACGTTGGAACCCTAGAACTTGCTGCCTTCACCATCGAGAACTCCGTCATTGCCGGTTTTTCTCTCGGTGTCTTGGTAATGATTTTAAATGCATGAAATGGACAATTTGTAAACGTCCTGTGTTGAATTGTCATCTCATCTAAAAGCTTAAGTTTTTCAATAACTTAATATGGTATCAGAACGCTTTCAGGCCTAAGAAGAAGTCTTGAGTTCCTGTATTAAATTGTCATCTCATCTAAAAGCTTAAGTTTTTTGATAACTTAATATGGTCTCAGAACGCTCTCAGGCCTAAGAAGAAGTCATGGGTTCAAGTTTTGCGTTTACAGTCTACACGTGAGGAGTGTGTTGAGAATTATACATAAATAAATACATGACAATTTTGTCTACAAGCTGAAGGTTTTAAATGAGACGCCGATTCAATGGTTTGTTTATATAACAAATTAACGTTCTTCTTCTTCATGCAACAGTTGGGAACGGGAAGCGCGGTAGAAACGCTATGCGGGCAAGCGTATGGAGCCGGACAGCTTAGCATGCTCGGCGTTTATTTGCAGAGATCATGGATTATTCTCCTAGGAACTTCACTTCTTTTAATGTTCCTCTACATTTTTGCATTGCCATTCTTATTAGTGATCGGGCAAACGGACAACATATCCCATGCTGCGGGAAAATACGCGGTCTGGATGATCCCTCAGCTGTTCGCTTACGCGCTAAATTTTCCAACGGCCAAGTATTTGCAGGCGCAGAGCAAGATCGTGGCAATGGCGTGGATTTCCGCGGCGGCATTGGTGTTGCACATATTTTTGAGCTGGTTGGTGATGTTGAGGCTCGGGTGGGGAATGGGCGGAGGCGCGGCGATGCTGGACGCATCGTGGTGGTTCATAGTGATCGCGCAGCTGATTTATATACTCAACGGGGCGTGTGGTAAAGCTTGGACGGGGTTTACGTTCCGTGCGTTTCAAAATCTTTGGGGTTTTGTGAGGTTGTCTCTTGCATCAGCTGTTATGATGTGGTGAGTATAGCTTCTTTAAGTAATTTATTAAATTTGTGACATGTAATCTAATGTGTGGATACAAGATTTAAGATTATCACTAGCGAAAACTGAACTTTTAGGATTTCTTGTGCCTTTTAATACGTGTGTTAATATCCGTGAAGCAAAATGAGATAGGACTTCAAACTAGAAGCTATAATTTAGTAGTTCTTTTTGTCCCTAGTCTCGTGGACATTTATGGGCTGTTATAGATTTAAGTATTACTTTTGGGCTTGGAATATCTAGTCCAGTTATATAAACTAATAGTAAACCATGTCCATCAGTAGTCAGTAGGTACTATTGTGTTTTATTGGACAAATACTTATAAGACCACCAATATATGAAAGTGATACGTTTCAAAATTAATTTTTTGAATTATTTGTTATGCAGCTTAGAGACCTGGTATTTTATGGCATTGGCCCTCTTTGCTGGATATCTGAAGGATGCAGAAGTTTCTGTAGCAGCTTTATCCGTATGGTACGTGACACATATTATTTGATTTTTTGTTTGGGACTAAAAAGTTAATTTAGTTTTTTCATCCCAAATAAAGCATGAAATAAGAAAGTAAAGTGCACGTCTTCCTATCAATATTGCAATCCATTTTTGATGTTGAACTCATTCAAGCAGCAAATAAACGAGACATATATGTTGTGAAAACCAATTAGATTCTCTCTTTACTCGTAAGTTCACATTTGATCAAGTTGAAGTGAGTTCTGAGATAAATATTATGACTGCTTATTATTCTTTAACTATTAAACAATGGTTGAGAATTACTTCTATTCCTTACATTCTGACTTTAATTAGTTAATTAGTAGGTGGACCTTAGAATTAGAATTAAACTTTAGGAGGTCAATATTAGTGCTGGACGTCCCTAAAACAATTTATAAGAGCTTTGTATGACAGAATATCACGTCAAATATAACAAAAAATGTTTGAGGATACAACATTTTGCACTTTTAGAATTGAGATACTATTACTGAATAGCTGAGTATGTTCTATATTGTTCTACTTCTTTCTCCATGCCCGTCTATTTCCCTAACTAGATACATCAACTTTACGTCCATGTTATCGCTTAGACAGTTGGATAATGATAATTAAAGCAATTATTGCCTGCCATAACACTTTTGTTTGTTGAAAAGCTTGCGCGGAATAATACAATAATTTTGTAAAGTTAGGTGGAAAAGAGACAAGCCTAATGAACATTGAAGTTATACTAATCTGAAAATGACGTATAATTTTTAGTAAGTATGAGACATTTGGAAACGTGGACGAGTCATAAGTAAAGGTCGATATCGTATTTAAGTTGCATAAGATCTGGACACAAGTTAGTTGCTAATGTAGAATTACACTTTACAGAGATTTTCATAAATAAAAAAAAAAAATGTAAACGCGCCGCAATTTAATGTATAGTAAAAGTGAGGGAAGAAAAATTGGCAAACAACGGTTCTTTGTTCTCGGGTTTTTTTCAATTTTGGTCCTTAATAGTACTGACTCTATTTTTGGTTCTCTATTAAATTTTTTTGCAATTTTGGTCCAATAATTTGTCTCACAATTAATACTTGATCCCTTTTTCCACCGAAATCGTCTTTTTTAGTCAAAAAAAATCAAGTGTTGTGCACGTGGTCAGATGGAGGTTGTTTTCATGTGGGAAAGAAGTCGCGATTCTGAAATCGCACCCCTCTTTTATTGTTTTAAGGGACCAAAAATGAAATCATTACTCATTAAAGGACCAAAGTTAGAAAAAAAAAACTTTTGTTTCCTAAAGTACCCCAGAATAAGTATATATGTTATCTCAATTCACATTACTCTTTTGAAACCGACATAGAGCATAACGTCAGATAAGGAGCAGTTTCATGGACCAGGTATTTGATGGTGATGTATCATGTATATATCGTTAAAATTGAAAACAATCATGCACATTCATAGTGAGTGGGAGTAATAATGCGTAATTTAATTAACTGGTTTCTTATTGTGTCACAGACCTAAGGTGTACCTAGCTTATCAAATTAAGATGTTGATATAAACATCATATCTATAGACTGTACTCCGTATACTCCATTCCATAAATGTTATGTGATTCAAAATCTTCCACCATGTATAAATGGTGTGGTACGAAGATTGATTTAATTAACTCATGAAGTGTTTTCTTTTTCCTGCGTATCATAAATACTTCTAAAAAAAGAGTAACGTGTAACCTAAAGTGCAAATTATATTGAAAAGCTAATTACATTTGTAGCCCTAAACTTAATTATGGCACTTGGTACATATATAATACTTTACGACTTATTCTCTATTTTATATCTGTAGCACGATCATACTTGGATGGACCAACATGATCGCCGTTGGATTTAATGCAGCAATAAGGTAAGTTCCCCTACGAAATACACATTATAGATAATCCTTTTTTTCCTAAAATATTTCTTCAAGAACTTACATATATATATATATATATTTGCCTTGAATGCACAGTGTTCGAGTGTCAAACGAATTGGGAGCAGCACATCCAAGAACAGCAAAGTTTTCTGTGGTTGTGATGGTGATATCTGCCTTCACCGTGGGCGTCTTTTTTTCCATCCTTCTTCTCATATTTCAAGAACAATATCCTGCCTTATTTTCAACAAGTTCAGCGGTCAAAGAAGTTGTATATGATCTAACACCGTTGCTTGCCTTCTGCATAGTCATAAATAGTATTCAGCCTGCTTTATCAGGTTTAAATAAATCCTCTTTTGCACGTTTTGTACTTCTTTTTTTTTTCTTTTTCCTTTTTGATTCAGTGCTAAGTATTTAGCCTTTTAATAATGATGAAATTAAACTTATTAATTAATGCAGGAGTGGCAATTGGGGCGGGATGGCAATCTCTTATTGCCTATGTTAACATCGTATGCTACTATTTATTTGGTGTTCCGTTGGGTCTAATATTAGGCTATACATATGGCATGGGTGTCAAGGTGAGTGCAAACTCTATTCGTGAATTATTTGAGTTCCTAATAAGTTTAAGTTACGCTCAAATTTGTCTTACTAATATTGGTTAAATGATTTTGATTGATGCTTAGGGTATATGGTACGGGATGGTAACAGGAACAGTTGTCCAAACATCAATACTATTTTTGATTGTCTACAGAACCAATTGGAATAAAGAGGTTTGCATAATTAACTAATTACTGCATTTCATTATTAGTTTTTCTTTGGGATTTAATCTATATCTTTTGCGGTATATATAATGCAGGCTTCTACCGCGGCTCAAAGGATCAAACGCTGGAAAATGGAGGTAGATGCTAAAGCAAGTGACACGGAGAATCTTATCAACTAGTTAATTAAATTGGATACATCACTATAAAATTATTGATGTTTGCGAGAATGTTAGGAATATTCATGCAAAAATGATTCGGGCGCGACAAGTATATTGCGAAGACTTGCTGCAGACCCTGTCGTAGTTAGTTTGAAGAACGTAAGTTTGTAGGAATATTTTCTTCTAATGTCGATTTGGGAACGATATTAGTTATTATCATGTTAATAGAGCATAGATATTGTACGAAAGAAAATCCACTTCATGTGAGCTCTAAATGATGGTATTTGATCGGGGATTTCTGCGTTCTAAAATTTCTGCATGTGAATATCGTAAATTATCGGTCTTCAATCTTGTAAATGACAATATATTTTGTATGTTCACCAATGTTGATATGCCGACAAGATGAGATGAAATTATGTGTTGTATATATGTGTTCAATGTTGTTATGCCCACACAAGATAACTTCTGTAATTTTCATTTTTTTTAGAAAAATACATTTTTCAATGAAACAATTTGCTTGATACTTTTATATTGAGACAATTAGAAAAAGACTAAGGCGATGTTTGTATTTTCTGAAGAAAAAAATTAATAATCGACTTAATTTTTTTGTTTATAGTACGTGTGGTTTGTTTGTAAGTTTAGTCTTTTTGGCTGTTCTTTTTTTTTTTTTTTAAAGCTATAAAACCGCAAAATTCATTTGGTTCATGGTAGCCCTATTTTAAAATACTACTTTTCAAACTTTTAATTTATAACTTTTAAAACACTCTCAACTTATTAATTAAGTTGCTTTTAAAACTTAGCTTAAAAATATGAACGTCAACTTTTCTTAGAGGAGTTTTCAAACATCACCTATATATTGTTGATGCATGGTATATATAATTGAGCACGACACATGACATTGCATTTAAGAGTCCAAAAAGACGAGAAAAGAGATAACGACGGTACAACCGGATGATCAATGTGTCCCGTGGCAAAAAATCATTCAGTTATAGCCATCACTTCACTAACATGCCTAATGGAACGATCATTAGACTGAGTGTGTTGGAAGGAGATTACAAGTCATCAAACCCAAGGCCTCAACTGATTATTAAAACTACAATTCTTAAATAATTGTGAATGAGTGATTCTTGTGAAAGACTTCTCTGAGTTATTGCATAATAAAATCAACTTGACAAACTCACAAACTCATTAAATTAGAAGAATTCGAGAAAAAATTTATCATAATCATCACATGATCTTCATACATTTTTTTTGTAATTTTTAAGGTAATAGTAAAAAAATTATTATTCTAATGAACGAAGAGATTGCCCTTAATTCTCCTACTTGTCATGTGGTGAACTTGCTTGTTGCCTTCAAAGACACCATTCTACATCACTTTACTAACACTAACAAACTTAAGAGAATGCTCGACTCAAAAAATCGATCTTCAATCAAAAACTCTTTTAAATTTCTTGAATTTCTTGGGACAATAAAGTATATGTGTTTATATTTTTCTTTCTTAATCTACTTTCCTTCTCTTGTTAACTAAAAGAGAGGAAATATTGAAGCAAGAATTTCTTCGCAAAAACAATATGAGGGGTTGGTGATTTTAGTGGAAGTGTTCATTTATTGTTGTGAAATCATGTTCTTATTCAAACTCCTTACCTTTAGGAGAATTTGATCATAAATTAATTAATTGGATAACGCAAGTTAACAATATCAAATCTCTATTCTATATTCTTACTAGTCCAATAAGATAATTACTTTAATATATCATTATATGAAATATTAATTGATCATATCTAAAAAATGGAATATTAATTTAAACAACTTACTAGAAGGAGTAAGAGGTCTCTTTAAATCCAAATGAGGCCTCCAACACCATGATTGGGCTCAAGATTTTGGCTCAATTATCTTCATTGGACTCCTTTATTATTTCTTTAATACGAAAATTCAAATGTCCAAATTGGATTTAATTCTCTTTATATTTCATAAAACCGAAGTCATGGCATTCTAAATTCAATAACTCCATTCATAAAATTCACAATTATTACTCAAGTGGAATTATTATTATTAATCATATTAATTAGACTAGTGACTCATAATTTTCAATTATCAATTAATTAATCTAAGAATAAAAATTGTTTCCACATACACTAAATTGATTTATTTTTTCTCATAGTTCATACAAGTGAATAAAACGTGAGGAGAGTTGGTCGCCCAATATTATATGAAAATTTATAATCGCAAGTGTACGGATCAAAATTAATAAATGAAGTAGAGATTACGATTCAAAGATATCAATCTCACAAGAAGTTTAACGTTTTCCGCAATTTAACTTGATTTACTGGCACTTAAAACATACAATTGAAAGCGAAGCTGTAACCTTCTGAAAATCCATGAGTTAACCAAATAATAAATAACTTTGCAAGGTTTTTTAAATAATGATGAATTAATTAAACTAACAGCTAAACACTAAGAATGTTTAAAAATAATAAATTTAACTCAGTAATCAAACAAAGTATCATATGGGTCATAGAGAAACCATTGTTGTGATTAGTTATGCTCAATTTATGCATTGGAATGTTGATCTATATGAGTTGTTCCTATAATTGCGGATTTTCACTGTGTTTATTGGAATAGTACTTATTGTACGTTGTTCCTTTAAATGCACTAAACTATAACACCTAAGTCTTAATTTCTAGAAACTAAACATCACAAACTATGGGTTTTTATAACTTATGAGATCAAATCAATCATGTGGTGATCAGACACACAAATCATTAAGATTAAGTTCATGAAATCAAATAAATTATTCCACACGCATAAATCAAAGCAAAACAATTAGAGGAAAGAAATAGAACTATTATGTTGTACACATATATAGATCAGTTCTTTTTAGAGTTTAAATTAACCTGCGGAAAGAAATGGAGACAAGTAACTTGTTATACATCTTCAAAATGCTTTCTTATGTACAAAACTAAATTTTTTCAATCTAGTACATTAAATTTCTTTCTTTATCAAGTTAAAGATTAAGGGGGTCGAGTTAAAGATTAAACTCATAAATCATCTATGCAACCATTTGTGCATGGGTTACATGGTAGTGTATGAATTTAAATAAAGCTAAGTATGCTCGTCGATAACATGATTGGTCGCTTGTATGTATGAGATGAGTATGTTGAAATAATCTTTGTGAATGCAAGTACAACTCTCACGTGCAAGTTGAAGATGATAGAAAAGGGTCATGGATCCCCCATGTGGGCCGATCCTACGCATATTATTTTTTAATTATGGAGCAAGTAGTTTTTTTCATTTTTGAACGGAGAAACTTTTTCTTTTCCAGAGTTCTTCCCTTTTTTGGAAAGGGAAGTTTTGTCAAGTCTTTTGATAGAGAATAACCTCTTCTATGGGTAAAAAAAGCGTTAATATTTGTAATACAAATTGAGGTTAAAGAGAAAAGGTATGAGAGGCCATTTTCACCATGAAAACTCGTCACAAAAGGTCTTGGGTTGTGGCAAATTTTTCATGTCCACTTGTGATTGGAATCTATATTTTTGGGGCATAGAAATGGACAAAAACATCATGAACTTAAGCCGGATTGAAGATTAAATTCGTAGAGCATCTATGAAATCTATTTTATTAAATTTAAGGTTAGTGATTCTTAATAATCACATACAAAGGCGAAAATTTTTCTCAATTCTAAAAATTCTCAGTATATGTTATGTGGAGTTTGATTTTTTGTTTTCTTTTCTTTGATTGGGGTGGAGTTTGATTTGAAATTAAGAGGGTCTTTTTCAACTTTGGTCCCATAATGAGTACTGATTCCATCTTTGGTTTCCTATTGAATTGTTTTGTAACTTTAGTCCTCTAATAGAAAAAGTGTTGTCTTAAAACAACAAAAGAGGGGTGCGATTTTAGAATCGCGACTTTTTTTTCCATATGAAAACAACCCTCATGTGACCACGTACACAACACGTGATTTTTTTGACCAAAAAGGACGATTTCGGTGGAAAAAGGGATCAAGTATGAGTTGTGAGGCAAACTAGAGGACAAAACTTACAAAAAAAATTCAATAGAGGACCAAAGATGAAATCAGTACTCATTAAGGGACCAAAGTTGAAAAAAAAAACCCGAAATTAAGATAATTGAGTTCGAATCATCCAAGTTAGGGAGGTATCCCTAAAATTGTAGCTTCCCTCATCCGATATGTTTTTTTCATATAGAAGTGAACGATTTTAAATGATTGTGCATGGAAATCAGCTCGACAGTGTTGGGAGTGACGGTCGATTCGACGTATAAATAAAAAAATTATATATCCTAGTTTCCTCCTAAATTATAAGGTTGTGAACCTTTAACGTGAAGTACATAGTAATGTGGTCCATTATTTAAGTATTTTTTATAATTTTTGGATAACTTACTACTTCTACAGTCCAAAAGTTTCTCAATGATACTATTTCCACTATTACTGTTTTTGTTTTTGGACAGTTTTTTATTTATTTATAGGATTTTATGTTTTTGGACAGTTTGATTTTGCTTACTGCCTGAATTTTTTGCTGATTAATAGTAATTCGTCGAGAAAAAATCAATATTGGTCCTTTATTGTGGCAGTTGTTCACTTTTAGTCCTTTATTGTAGCACCTCTTGCTTTTAATCTTTTATTGTGTCATTCTATACGATTTCAGTCCTTTTTGCCGGAAAACCGAATTTCAGCCGGAAGTTGCCCACGTGACTTGCACATGCAATCTACACACGTGCGAGAGACACGTGTGTTTGGCGCCAAATCTTTTTAAAAAAATTTAAAAATATTTTTGGCACCAAATTTTTTTAAAAAGATTAAAAAACAAAAATCCGACAGCTGTTTTTGTCTCTAGATTTATTGTAAATGATGATTTCGCCTCAAAATTATTAATGGATACTCACTTTAGTCCCTAAATTCCTACTTTGGCTTTAAAATTTAATAAAAATCTCAATTTCACCCCTAAAAGTTTTATAAAATTCTCATTTTAATCCCTGAATGTCTCAATAATACTGTTACTGACATAAAACATTTTCAGGTATTCCCATTGACAACGCTAACCAAAAATAAAGATTCGAAACAAAGAAACGTGGGTGTTTTGCAAACAGATTTTTCCCTTATGTATATTAACCTGAAAAGTTTATAAATTTAGTTTTGTAATAAGAATAGTTTAATACCATCAGAATCTATTTGAATATTAAAAGATATCATCCAAAAACTATTCATAAAACATCAAAAATACAACACCTGGAACATAACATCCGTTGCATAGATTAATACCCAAAATCTAACAAAGAAATGAAAAATCGCTTGGATTTAGGTGTTAGGGTTTGGAAATAGGGGATGAGCAATCGAAATGGGAAAGAAATTGCACACTCTGTTTTTCTCTTCTAAACCCCTGTTCTTTTCCTTTTCTTTTTTGTTTTTCTAAACTTTATTACTCTGTTTGAGCGAGAAATTTCTCAGCTCAAAAACGTTTTTCCTCGGCAATGTACGTTTTAATAAACTTTCTTTTTGTTTTTGTTTTGGTTTTATTTTTATTTTTTAACTTGGGCGCCCAACACACGTGTCACTCGCGTGTGTGCAGGTTGCATGTGCAAGTCAAGTGTGCAACTTCCCGCTGAAATTCAATTTTCCGGCAAAGAGGACTAAAATCGTACAAAATGACACAATAAAGAACTAAAAACAAAAAGTGCCACAATAAAGGACTAAAAGCAGTGTTTTTAAAACCGAACCGGTGCTTTGAACCGGCAAGGCACCGGTTCACTGGTTTTACCGGTTAAACCGGGTCAACCGGTGGTTGAACCGGTTCAACCGGTCAAAACCAGTGAACGGACAAGGGACCGGGTCCCGGTCCGACCGGTTCGACCGGCCGGGCCGGTCCGGTTTTAAAAACACTGACTAAAAGTGAGCAGCTGCCACAGTAAGGACCAATATTTATTTTTTCTCTAATTCGTCTCTTTGCTTATTTCCCACATGCGCTAATAGATCTTTTTGTATTTAGTCCATGGAAAGTCCCTTTTACGGTACAGAAGAAGCTCCAGCCACAAAATAATATAAAATGTGAGAAAAACTTTATTCTCAACAAATGATTGAAATCAATAGCACCACTTTCTTCGTTCCACATAGCGGTTACGCCAAACCCCACGGTTCTCCCTACTTAATACCAATAATAATTTGATTGTACTATTTACCACTTCAGATTCAAGTAGAAATTAAATTTATGCCGATCTACTTTTCAATTGAAATTGCTTCAATGCCAGCGAAAAAAATTCGCTGGTGGCAAAATTAATAAAAGAGATAATAACAGCTACATCCCCGAGGTTTGGAATAATTACTGAAACCTCTCTTGACGTTCTGAAAATTACAATCGATGTCTTGCAATTCAAACTAATAATCTTTTAATTTGTCTATTGTAGATTTACGTAACTGAGGATACACGTGATATATATATTTATTATACTTTATGGGAGTATAAATGCAATGTAGTGTTATAAAAAGTTTGCAAATGTTATTTTAAAAAAACTAAAACTATAAACAAAGTCATTCGATTGAGTTCACAAGTATAATTAATTTTATTATTTAAATTTCAGAAGAGAGTTATTTTGTTTTTCAGTTTCATTTGTGCAAAGTCTAAAATCTCAATTGGTTTTTATATTTTTTATATTTTTCAAATGAATAGTTATAAGAAACTATATTTCCGGAGCTTTCCTTTATATCTTTTGTATATTAAATAGTACACGATATTTTTTTTCCATAAAAGCTTAAAATGAAGATTACATAGACTTTTTCTATTTCATCTAACAATGGATAAAGTAAAACTTAAACACTCGAACAATATCGTTTTATTTATTAATCTGAAGTAATACTTAATTTAAAAACTTAAAGATTTTAGGCTTTTATTTCTTGAAACTAAAATATCAAAATATATTATTTTTATAAAATATATAGATAATAAATAATAAGTATAATTATACTTGGGAACTAAATGGAATTATTTTTGTTACCATAAAAGTTAATTTTATTTAAAAAATTGAATAATAATTCGCAAACTCTGTATAAAAGTAATTTGCACACTAGTAACACTAATCTTATACAGTCCGACCGTATGATATCAACTTACAGCCGGTTATAAATGCATTTAAAGGTGGCTTTTCTAGATTAAGATAAAATATAATTGCCCTTTTGTATTCTATTTTTTTCTTTCAAATTACAGGTTATTAGTCGATTAATATATAAATCAGAAGAGATCAACACCTTGTAGTTGGAAATTTGATAATAAAATAATAATGCCTAATAGCATACATATTTTTGTTGTTTTTATCTATTCTACATGCTTTTAATTCTTTAAAAAATGATATTCAAACAAGTCAAGCAATCCACTATCTGTCTCTTAAATTTTATTGGATTTTTATTATTGTATATTAAGACGACATCATATACCATATAAGTATGAACCTTTTATGATTAAAAGTTAAAACTGAAGAACATAATTGTGAACTGTAGATTATCACTAAATTTCCGTAACGTCTATATGTACAACTTTCTACTTTTTTAAGAAATAATCTATTTGACATAAAAATTGAATGACTAATATGAAAAAATCCTGATTGAAGTTGTACATGATATACTTATGTTATAGAATGAAAATATCAAAATTACTATTTCTTTATTAATTGTTGATGTAAGAATTTAAAGAATAATTAAACAATAAGCATGCAATTCGTCGACACGATTTGTCTCTTGTTTATTATCTAAATACTATACAAGTAGTATATGTTTTTTAGTCACATGTAGATCAATTAATCATGAAAATGATGAAAAAATGGACTAAAAATGTAAAGACAATTAATGATTTTCAAAGACATAAACAAATCCGAGATTGACATGGTATTGTAATTCGTTCTTTGAGAAAAATCTTTTGAAAATAATGATATGATGATCTAAATATAAATTAACCTTTATAAAGTTAATTAGAACATTACTTTTATGTTTTTATCATGATGGTGAAACCAACTTCCTAATAGGCAATAGCTTACAAAGAAAAATGAGAAAAAGATGAGCTAGTGCTGTTGAAATAATTTTGAATTAAAATTTAATGCTCAATCACAATTACTTTTACCAAAAAAATGTCACGGAACCTAACAAACAGGTTACAGGTCCTCTAAATGAAATTTCCAAAGAGCGAAAGCGAGTTTTAACCACATGTCCTATAATTTAGAAATTGTTTTTAGTCTCAACCATATGGTGTTTGTACCATGTCATCATGCAGCGACTATATGAAACAATTTTTTCATTAGGATATCATTTTCTTTTACACAACTTAATTAATAAATATTATATCATGTACGCTCCTTATTATATAACATAACATTTATAGCAACTTCAATATTTTAAATAGTTACGGTAAAAACTCGAAGTTGTTTGTGGTATCATGCTGATCTTAGCAAATTTCATCTACATTATTAATGGTGTTAGTTTGATGGAAATTAAAGATATTGTAATTTTCTAGACTTGAGGGGTAGTTTGCGTAGTTACACAAAACTTGTGTGGGTGCAGCTGTAATTAAACCTAAAGGAACAAGGAATTCTTTGTACTTGTAAAGGCATATGTCTTATATTAATTTAATTCTGATAGCATCAGCCCCATTTCAATTTATAATACCATCGGCCCCACTCATTAGTTAACCATATTCTTAATCAACGTAACATGTCCACATAATTTATAAGCATTTATTCCATATATGTAGGCGCCACAGATTCAAAGTGATCCATGATGGATGTAACAAAGATGCACGGGTAGGGTACTCGCCTCGTTCAGAAAATAATTGTGGATACTCGTATGTTTGGGAATAGAAAAAATATTTCTTTCCCAAAACCAATTTTATCGAGTACTCGCAATCGGGTACCCGTGAGGACGGATATGATGTTGCGGGTTTAGGATAAAAGGTTTTCTAGATTTTCTCTTAATTTTCAAATGCAATTTTTCACCCATTTTCTAAAAGTGAGTGTGGGAGATTGAGTTCTCACTTGATCTTTTGTATTCAAATTGGAAAAGTTGATCTATATTTCTTTTTTTTACAAAATCATTGACACATTTTTCATATATCATATAAATGGACATCCCTCCTAAATCATTATAATAAGTGATGAGGTAAGTAGCTCAACTCATCTAAGTTATGTGTAAGCCTCCAATAAAGAGGGCTCATGAGCATGATAAAATAAACCATACAATACCCTCGTGAGCCCTCAAGTACCCCTCTCCCCCTCATCATCACTAGGAGCTCATATCATGACCCTCTTACCCCTCCACGAAGAACTAACAAATTGACACTTGCATAGGAACTTGAGGCGCTTTGCGTGAATCAGGCACCATAACATTTAGAAGGCCCACGTGAAAGCATGAGGGTCAAAACTTGAACACTAAGCAACCAAGATGCCTACTTCACCACCTTTGTCACCACTCTTCTTCATCATTCCTCTGCCTTAGTCACTAAGCTACTCCATTACTAGCTTAGTAACCACTCTACATCACCATCCTCTATCACCTCCCTTTATCACCTCCTTATGACACATCTATCTCTCTCCTCTTGACAACTAGCCAGTTGAGTTGTCTAATCACCTCTCGTCATCACCTGTCTCCATCACCAGTTCTTCGCCACCACCACCTTCTCTCTTCTTACTGACTAAGCAAGAACCAAGTACTATAAATACCCACACAAGTCATCACAAGAGGAGGACGCAACGGGATCTTCCCCTCTAATTCACCTCAGAAAGTATACCCCCATCTCAGTTGTATGCGAGGTGCGCTTCGTTATGCAGCCCTCGTGTTCAGGATCACAGTGTTCTACATAAATAAATCTTAGGTTTAACCCCATAGCACCCTTATAACTTCATCAATAAGTTATATTCTTGCACCTCTATCAATAATCGTGACTAAAAACATCATCATATATATATAAATCATAAATCAAACATAAAAGTAATTATGATTAAATATGTGCATGGTGAATTAATTAAACTAAATTAGAAAGAAAAAATTACTTCATGTATATAAATAAGTGTGGATATTGAATAAAAAATAAGAATAAAATTTAACGAGATTACGGTGGGAACCCTATCGAGTTCAGAAAATGAGAGGTAACTACCCAAACTCGTTTCAGATCCCACCTTAGAACTCGCAGGTAATGAGAATTCGAGTCCGTACCCGAATTTAGCCGACCCGATCGGAGAATTCCCTATGAGGTTGGGATCGGGAATGGGTATCCGCACCCGTTGCCCACCCCAAACAACGGGACAAAAAGCTACATCAGAATATACTTTTATTATGATTTTACCATGTATATTCAAGTGATTATTCTTGCTTAAATTTTTCTATAGAAAGTATACATATTTTCATTATGACTAGAAACTTTTTGTAATATGTAAAAAAAAGGTAAATACTTGCATGAAAGTACCCCCCCCCCCCCCCCCCCCCCAATCAAGAAAGTTTCAACACGGAGATTTCTGCTTAATGGTACTTAATTAAATTTCTATTAATTAAACCCTAAACATACATGTAAAGCCGCCACTTATATATGCAATAAACAATTAGAATACAGTTATTAATAAAAGGGTCGTACAGGCCAGCTTAACCATGCACGCGTGTCAGTAGGAAAATAACATAGATTTGACCAGGATCTCTTGAATTTGACGGGATATATACAAAGTTATAGTTTTATATTTTAGTGTAGGTATGGGACTAGAGTAAACCAAAACGGTTTAATTTGAATAATGCTCGGATCTGATACGGAAAATTTATTTGTTTTCAACAGTTCATCCTCAATTGGGTATTTTTCATCCACCTCTTGTGAGATTCATACTTGGGCATGCAATACCGAGAAATTTTCAACTTTGGTGCCTCAAGTTAGCAACTTTACGATTTTGGTGCCTCAAGTTGGCACCTCTCTTTTTTGGTGCCTCATATTGGTATATTTTGTCAATTTTAGTGCCTATTTCCTCAATTATTCAATTTCGGAGACAGATTTTATTTTTCCAAAAAACAGGGGCAAATTTGCAAGAAACATAAAGGAAAAAATGTTTCTTGCAGTTTACCAAAAAAAAAAAAACGAAAATACACATTGGAATAAAAGAATGGGAAACTAGAATTTTAGTAGACCCATCACCCCAAAATCAAAAACATTAGGCTTCATCCATCTCAACCCATAGAATCTAGTGTTTTGATGGTTAACAATTGTTTATAACATTATTCAAGGTGATATTAGTGTGTATTGGTTGATATTCTATGGTTGCACCGTTAAACTATTGTGTATTGATCGATACAAATAGTCCTCGTTTATTGGAGTTTTTTGGATGCAATTGTTTTATGGAACTAGTGTATATTATTGTCTCACAGTAAAAAGCATTGCCTAACAACGTTGCATAAAAAATTTGAGCGTGTGAGAGGGGGAGGGATTTGCTGCCTCGTATTTTCAAATTTGGAGTGGGCACAAATTAATGCTCCAAATTTGCAGCGTGGGCAACAACTTGTTGCTCTAAACTTGCAGCAGACGCTACAAAACTGGAGCAGCAGCTTGCTGCCCCATATTTGCAAAAGTGGAGCAACAAGTTGTTGCTCCAAATATACAACAACTGCTGCAAATATGCAGCAGCAGAAGCTGTAAAACTGGAGCAACAACTTGCTGCCCCAAATATGCAAAATTGGAGCAGCAAGTCGTTGCTCCAAATATGCAGCAGCAGAAGTTATAAAACTGGAGCAGCAGCTTGCTGTCCCAAATTTGAAAAATTGGTGGTTTTCGAAATTTTATGGGTTGAGATGGATGAATTCTAATTTTTATTTTTATTCTGGAGGTGGTCGGTCTCTTGAATTCTCTTTTCTCGTTCTTTTTCTCCAATGTGTATTTTTGTTTTTCTTTTTTTTTTTTCTGGTAAATTGCAAGAAACATTTCTTCCTTTATGTTTCTTGCAATTCTGCCCATGGTTTTTGAAAAAAAAGAAATTTGACTCCGAAATTGAATAATTGAGGAAATAGGCACTAAATTTGACAAAATATACCAATATGAGGCACCAAAAAAGAGAAATGCCAACTTAAAGCACCAAAATCATAAAGTTACCAACTTGAGGCACCAAAGTTGAAAATTTCTCTGCAATACCCTCCAAAAGTTTAAAATTTTGGCATCTAATTCCCTTCATGTTTGACAGTTAATCAATTGAGTAAATGCGATGACATTTATATAATACTTTTTTCATGATCCTTCTCGGATCTACCTTTTTCATTCCTTTAATAAACTTTTGCCGTTAAAAAAAATATATAATACTTTCTTTTCCCAACAATTATTTGATATATTAAGTTTATTATGACCACACGTGAAATTTAAATAACCTGTTTTATTATATATATATTTCCAATTGTTTTTTTTATTGACCTCATTAAAAATGGGTAATTTTCACCCACCTCCTCTGAGGTTTTATACTTTGGCAAATAGCTCCCTGAGGTTTCATATTTTAGCATATATCCTCTTGAAGTTTCATTCATGGCATACACCCCCTTGAGGTTTCAATTCTTTTGCATATACCTCTCTTCCATCCATTGACCCTTAGTCAACTATCAAAAGTGAGGGTAAACATGTAATTTTCTTATGCTTTAAAATATGAAATACTTATTTATGGTTGTTAATTTGTTAATTAAATTAAACATGATCTATAAGAATAAATAATCTATTTATTCTTATAGTCTAAATATCCAAATTAGTATGATTTATTTTTAATTATATTGGTCCATTAATATGCATATTTTTCTCTATCAAACAATAATATAATTTAGCGACATATTCTTTTTATTCTATATTTTATTTTACATACGCACATATTAATAAGATCGATATTTTAATAAAATGTCATTTAATCAATATAATCATCAACAATGGCTAGGAATAAAATGTTCAGGATTTCTAGTAAAAATGCTGCAAAATTTTCTAGAAATGTTAAAAATATGCAAATGACCATAAGTTATATTTTTCCTAATCGTGTTAGTTCTTAACTACTTAAAAAACTTCTAAAAAGGATAAATTTGTAAATACATAATTACTAATGAACTAATATAATTAAAAATAAATCATGCTTAATTTAGATATTTATATTAGAAGAATAAATAGATTATATTTAAGCTAGCTAACATATTAATAATCATACATAAGTTTTCATGTTTTAAAGTATAAAAATTTACATATTTACCCTCACTTTTGATAGTTGACTAAGGGTCAATGGATGGAAGGGGGGTATATGCAAAAGAATTGAAACCTCAGGGGGTATATGCAACAGAATTGAAATCTCAGAGGGGTATATGCCAATGAATGAAACTTCAGGGGGGTATATGTCAAAATATGAAACCTCAGGGAGCTACATGCCAAAGTATGAAACCTGAGGGGAGGTGGATGAAAATTACCCCACTAAAAATGATAGAGTAATTATGTAGCATAAGAATTATTAGGTGGTAGTCAAGATGTGCTTAAAATTTTGACTTGTGATCTAATTAAGCGGAAGTTTGATGCAATACGCATATTTATTTGCTTTACCAAACTATAATTTGGAGACATAAAGTCTTTTTTCTATTCTTTTTAATATTATACGTTTTTTTCTTGTTTTTATATTATATATAGGGATAAAAGCATTAAACCCCCTATATTATACCCCATGTTGCACTTTGCCCCCTATCCTTTTATTTTTTGCGACTTGCCCCCTATACTATTGATAAATAAGCACTTTGCCCCCTGAGTCCAAATCCAACGGCAAAAAAATGTTGACACGTATTCAAACCCAATGGTGAAAAAGTGACCCAGGGGTCAATTTGTTTATTTATCTATCGTACAGGGGGCAAGTCGCAAAAAATAAAAGAACAAGGGATAAAGTACAACAGAAGGTATAATATAGGGGGGGTTTAATGCTTTTATCCCTTATATATAAATAGTACAACTATAAACACTAGAAGAACTATAAAGTTTCCATTTTCAGCCTTTGAATTAGTGTATTTTCTTGCACTGGGAAAAAGGTGCATGGTAATTTTCTTGCACATGGGGCAAGTCGCAAAAAATAAAAGAACAAGGGATAAAGTACAACAGGAGGTATAATATAGGGGGGGTTTAATGCTTTTATCCCTTATATATAAATAGTACAACTATAAACACTAGAAGAACTATAAAGTTTCCATTTTCAGCCTTTGAATTAGTGTATTTCCTTGCACTGGGAAAAAGGTGCATGGTAATTTAGTAATTTTTGTGCAAAAGTCAATATAATTTTAGTTGATGAATGGAAATCGTCTCAAATATATAATCAAAATTGAATTTTCAAACCGCTTTTACAAAAGCTTTAGTTGTCTTTGTAGTTGTATCCTCGAATACTACGAGAACTGTATATATATAACTAAATCTTTCAACGAAAGAAAATAAAAGAACTACGTCTCTAAATTATAGTTTTATAAAGAGAAAATCGGCGAGCAAGTTGCATCAAATCTTTTATTCAACTAGCACATAATTCAACAATAAAGAATTTTTATAAATATTCCACATAAAATTTCGTGTAATTAACTAGATCACGGGCAAAATAATTAAGCATGTATTGACAGTACCACTTAATAACTCTTATGCTATATATATATAAACCTCGCCAATCTTCTTCTTTTACATAATGGTATACTAGATCTCATTGATCCGTACTGGTTATAAGTTATAACTGAAATATGAAACTTTGAGAATAATTCTGCACAAAAATAATATAAAAGAAACGTTAAAATATAAAAATGATTGAATAATCTGAAAAATAATTAAAACAGTCTAAATATCTGAAAGTAGAAAGAAATAACATAGATAAGCCAAAAAATAAAAAACTACTTTATTAGTTAAAAATGTCCCTTAATAGAAAATAAAATAAGTTATTAAATTATTAGTTAAATAACTTTATTTACAATAAACATATTGGAACACAATCAATAAATTAACTTAACAAAATTAACGGTTACTATAGTATACTATTATTCAATTTTTGATATTAAATAAAAATATTGTATTTATATAGTTAAATGTTAACAAAATACACATTTTGATCGACAAGAAAATATAAAAATGATTTTAAATAACATAAGTAAAAATGAATACATTTCAGTCGCTTTTACCGAACTAACTAATCGACTCCAACTTTAAGCTACATTTAAATATAAATAGAAAAGTGTAGTAAAAGAAATTGTTCGTACTTACAAAAAATAAAATAATATTAACCTAGCATTAAAATTTGAAATAATAAATATATAGCAGAATAAAATATGTGCGACAAATAATAGTTTGAATTATTCTAAATTTATTTCACTAAATTTCAAAGAAAAAGTATTCAAATTATATAATATATAGTCATAATTACTTATTAAAAGCTCAAATCGTCATCTTTTTATGATTACATCCACATGTTGTGTTATTTGAATAATTAAAATTCATATATCTTTAAAATATCTAATCGATGGATTGCAAACGGTGCAAACATAGTTAAGTAATCAATTATTATAGTTATAGTTATAGGTATACCTTATGTTAATGTTAGAATGACGTTTTCTTAACAATGTTAGAATGGCGTTAATCCATTAAGTTCTTAATAAATCCCATATTCAGCAATTAATCCACTACCTCTTTTTCTTTTTTGAAATCTAATCTGATTATCTTTCGTTATCCTCGATTTAGTTTGTGAGTAATATGTTAATTCATTTTAAAATCCAAAATGTCCATGCACATCATAAAATCTCATGATATCACGCAAAATTCAAAGAACATAGACCTTTGATATTATGTCAAACTTGTAATATATAACATCTGAGTACAACATTTTCCTTTACTCCAGAAAAAAAAAGAAAAAAAAAAAGTACAACATTTTCCTCATTTTAATATTGCAATCAATTTTGCATCGAAAGTTGTTTTTTTCTTTTTAAAGATCCTCAAGTACAATAATCGATCTTTCATAGAAAAAAAAATAAAAAAAATACAATAATCGATCAGCGGAAGATTATGTTGGAGGCATCTCACATGCGAGTAACTTGCCTGTATTAATTACTAGATTGAATATACATTTGTTTTTTTCTCTAAGGCCTGCAGAGCCTGGTGTGCGTCATGTCAAGTCTGGAATAATAAATAGCACGAAAACAAGAAGCATTGACTCATCACATGCACGTGGGCGACTAGTGTGCATCTTAAAATCCGGGCCATTCAATCAACACGGATTCATTCAGCTGCCTCATCACCACCACGTGATTATACTTGAATATTAACATTAGATTCAGTTATATGGCGTCAGCAAAACTTTATACCGGATTCGGGTCGAGTCAACTAATACACATAAGTATTTTTATTTCTAACATACGAGTACCGAGTACGAGGATGTCCTTTTTTGTAATTGTATTCATATGTCAAACCCCCCATGTTCTCTCAACATAGAGGAAAATCCTGATACTCATCATTAAATTAGAAAATTTCATTATGGGTCCCTTAACTTGAAGATTCTTAAAACTGATCCGCGAATTTTATACTAATGTGCGCAAATATTATACTATTACTCTATTAGTCTATTATGCCCTTGTTTCACAATTATCATCCTATATGATAAGCTAGAATGTTGTACATCGATCCAGGGCGACTTACAACAAAGAGTTTAAAATACTTTTCGCCCTTTAAATCATGTTTCCTTCAAATCGTTAATAACAAAAAGCACAAACCCAGCTAGCTATCACATGGAATTGATTTATTTGATGAGTGATGTCTGTTAACGCTATTTTATTTTTTCACTATTTAGTGCATAGAAGAACAATCATCCATGATACAATAAGTCTTAAACAAAATTCAGACAAGGAAAAAAGTCTTGAGATACAAAATATTACGTCCCTTAATTCTTATTTATAGAAGAAAAAAAATTCCAGATAAATGAAACTATTCAAACGGAACAACTTAGATTCATTTAAGAAATTTAGAATGAATTCTAGATTAAATAATATATTAGTATAAAGTTAAAATTGTAAAATTTATTTCGCATAACATAAATGTTAATTCAAAATATGAAGACAAACTCAAATACTCACTTGGACCAAGCCTGAAAGCTCGTTAGTAAAATATAATACTGAAATTGCACATTTTACACTTATATCCAGAGTGTATGATGTCTTCTTTCAATGGCACATTTTCATTTTTGTACATAATATTCTCAACAGTGTCATCATCAGAACACGAGCATTTTTTTTGTGGTATCTCCCTTTTCATTAAAATTATATTGTATTTATTATAGAAAGTCGTTATTATGTTCACAACAATATTGTAGTTACGTTTTTTTTTCTTTTTCAGAAAATTGTCCGGCCGTTTTTAATTTACTTTTCCTTGAAAAATAAGAGACACAGAGTACTTGTGAGTTGTGACAAAAATTATTTATTTATAAAAAAACAAAAACAAAAACAAAAACAGAAGGCAGAGACTTTGCGTATGCACATGGGGAATAATGACAACTGATGATAAGTGGCCACTTACCGTTCTCCGACCAATTTGAACAGCTCATCAGTGACAGTGTGAAAGCTTTTGTTAAGTCCACAACGGCACAACCTAATA
This sequence comes from Misopates orontium, assembly GCA_946800315.1. NCBI lineage: Eukaryota > Viridiplantae > Streptophyta > Magnoliopsida > Lamiales > Plantaginaceae > Misopates > Misopates orontium. Next base: position 19,359,387 of record OX326952.1, on the reverse strand, counting down.
CCTCAAATTTCTATTTTTCTTGTCCTTTTCGTTTCCTTAATTAATATTATTTTTTTCGAAGAGATGGCTCCACATTTACAACACGTGAATCATGCTCTCTAATACATTTCTTGGGGCGTATGGTTAGAAGGATAGGATTGATGGTGATTAAACAAAGGATTGATATATAGATTACAACATATTATGGTAGATTGTGATAAGAGAGTTTGTGTTTGGTTGTGCAAAAAAATGAGTGAGATTGATTTCAAAAATATGTTAGTTCGACCTTTGTGTCCTTCTATACAACTTTGTTTGCATTTTTGGTAAGGAATGTTTTAATTTATTATTTTGATTTAAAACTTAATATAATGTTCTTTCAACCATTCAAATGAGAACACATAAGATGTTCAAAGTAGTATCTAAGTTTTCTCTTAACTTATTTTCTTTGACCTTCAAATGAGAACACATAAGATGTTCAAACCTTCACAAATTATGAATATATTTACATATTAATAAAATAGTGCATTAACTAATTGTACTAGTAGTAGTATTCAATTTATTTTCTTACTTTATATAGTTTTACATTTCAACTTCGAAATAAGAACACATAATATTTCCAACCTTCACAAATTATGTATATGTTAATTATTCATGAAATAGTACAGCTGATTGAATTACATGATTTTCTAACTTTAAAGACTCTACTTTTCCGTATTCAATGTATACTGAGAAAATAAAATAAGGAATAAGAAAATGAAAAAAAAAAAAAAAAACGATTTCTTGCTAATTACAGAATTAGAAATAGATTTTTCTTTTCAATTTTCACATGCTATCACTTCTATTAGTTATTTATTAAAGTAATAAGCTGAAATAAATTTTTTGAAGGAAAAAAATATATCATGCGACTTTTGAAATTGAACTTTTGCTAATAAGTTAAAATAGCAGAAAAATATAAAGAAAAATGGTAAGGAAAGAAAAGGTCATCCCCACACCACACCGCCAAAAAAGGCTAGGCCATAATTTTTTCTGGAGCTCAATTTAATGGCTTAAAGAATTTAACGATATGCAAAAAAAAATAAAAAAATCATGAAATTAGACATTGCACCTCATATTAAGGGTCTATTATGGCCTACCATACACAGCCGAGAACTGTATTGCAAACGTACATAAATAATTATCGAGAAACAAGAACTTGCCGTATTGAAATTATATAACTTCATACTAGTAACAAGTTGATATTAACTTTTTGCACATCAAAAATAATGTCTTTTGCCACTTATTACAATGAGATTTTGTAATTTAGCATTTTTAAGCCTAAAGCTGTCAATTTTCTGAAAAGTTGCGACACAATAATCAAAATTCTTGGCAGTGAAAGTAAATGCTTTTTCCTGAAAGGGTTTTCCTTATTTATCTTTGTTAACAAATAACAGCTATATCATTTAATTAAGTATTTGCTTAAAATTGAAATTAATGAATTAGAACCATAACTAATCATCAAGCATATTAATTAAGAGTCCTAAATCTTAACTACGAGGAAGAACAGAAGGTCGCAACCTCGTGACCATTGGCAGAGACCTAGCCTTGGGATGGCGGATTTAACTTGGTTTATGTTTTTTAAATCAACAATAAAATCTATTAAACCCATTATTTTATTTTTGCCAATGTTAACCGCATCGACCTCCTACGATGCACTCTGTATGACTGCAAAATATCAATAAAAAAAAAAAAAATACTTTCTTTTAAAACAAAAACAGGATGGTAAGTGCTGTACAACTTTATTTTTGAGGTGCTGAATTGTCATTAACTAGTGAAATTTGCAACTTTGAAATCGTCAAATCTTATTAATTAAGTTCAACATATATCTTAATACAAAATAGAAACCGGACCTAACATTACATAGGCATAGCGATGGAAATTAGTAAAGAATTTACTGACGCTGGTCACACATACGCCTTTTGTCTATTTTGTTATAAAAACATAGCATATTACAAGTTATGTGAAGACAATGATATAATGCCAACAATCGGTTTATTTACACGAACACAACAAACATTTCATAACACGAAATGGGTCCAATTTGTTACATATTACTAATCAGTAAAAAGGGAGAACAAATTAAAAGAAGCATAACTACAATTAAGTAGTTTGATCAACTGCATATAATATTTGTAGATAATGTATTCTGTCGTGGCTGCGAACTGCGCACAAATACTTAAAGGGCATAACCTAGCCTTTAAGTAAAAGACAAATTGTGAAGCATCAAGCACGTGCTTATATTTCTGTTTAATTACAATTTTTTTTAAGAATAATACTGTTGGCACCCTAAAATATAGTGTAACATCAAGGACAGTATTTTTAAAGTTCGACATTATCTATGATACTTTCTCAGTTAATATAACAAGTCATTAGTTCTTAAAAATGTCACGTTTCTTTCCCTTCTTTAATATTTGAATAATTATTTTCATGGGAAAAAAGTTGTTAATTAAAGCCTCGAAATACCATGAATGTTGGTTGACCAAAATATTCGCTGGATCAAATTTATAATGATTAGCTCCTGTTAATATCGAAAGAATTAATTGGTTGAGACGGAGTTCGTTTTCATATTTATAATTTTTTTAAAAAGAATCAGTTAATCCCTTGTAAATTCGGATACAGAACGAAATACCTCAGTTAATGATTTTCTTTTTGGGGTATTTCTATAATAAATTTTAAATAGTTTTTCCACTAAAAGAGATGTACTCATGATATTATATTGACAAAAGATATATTGGTTTAACTATCAGTTTGTTTGATGTTAATTAATTAAAAAAAAAATGAAACTAATGTTATTGGTATTTCAACGATGATATATATTATCTTAATTTTACCATACCTACCTTTTTTAATAAATTTTTAAATTCTATAACCAAAATATATTATAAGCCGTTTAAAGCTCTATTAAGTGCACCATATATATGTGTATGTTGTCCCACATGTTGCCTTTATGCATGATATGTCATTATATATGAAGTACTATCATCTTCCTTTTGTTATGGTATTAACCACCAATTGAACATTTATTATAAATGTCAAATTTAACTTCGAGAATTTATTCTCATTATAGCAAATAAAGCTTATCTTCGGCGGATACTTCTCACCACAATTTTGGTCTCAGTCGTCCTGGGAGAATCATCAACTCTTATCGAATTCAGCCAATCACAATTTTGTTCAAGATGTTAGTGTTTTGTGGATGAAATCGAGTAAGAGTAATTAGTGACTAGGTTCAACTTTCTCATTCTTATAGTCATTGATATGGGCATAAGGATAAGGGGAGGAGATTGACAATTTTTTTGTTCCGATATATACTTACAGATTATCAATAATATACACCTTTTTCTTCGAACAAGATAATATAGACTTTCACGGTCAATTATTTGATCAAATCGCTCAGTTAAGGTCAAATAGGTGGCGGGTTGAGAAGATAGTTAATAGAATTAAATTGTAATTCTATAGTTGGAAAAATATTTAACTAGTGTTATTATTTATTACATGTAATGAATCAATGGCTAACTAGTTAATAAAATGACTATTATCATAAAGTTTTCGAATGTTCTAAAAGATGATATTTGCAGCTTTGTGGCGGAATGTTGAATTTGGTATTCGAGTCAAACTCAATCAAACATAAGAGGAATTGAATCTTTACTGACTCAAATAATCTAATACAAGTTCTTGAACCCTATTACAATCTACAATAGTTTATGGCTTCATGAAAATGGAAATATGATATTTTGAAATTTATTCGGCCAAAACAACTCATATAGTAGTGAAAGTGTAAGCTAATATTTTTCTGGATTAATATATGGATCTGAGATCTGAACATGTACATGAGGAGTCACGACTATTGTGGTAAAAAAGAAGTATATGTACATTAAATGTATTTGGCTTTGTAATTACAGTTATCAATATATTAATTTTTTTTACAACAATTACTAGTATTTTCAGTGATGTAGTAAACTTACACTACAAAGTATAGGAACATCGTTTTAGACAAGAACCACACCTGGTGACTGGTGTGTCACGTAAGTAGTAAGTACTCAAGAAGAGCCTTATAATTACATCCAACAAAACCGTCAAAATAGCAATTGAATCAACCAGTGCATACCTTAACAAAAGAAATAAAATCAACCAGTGCATAAATAGGGGGATTTCGTAGATTATTTTGTATGCCAATCATTCTTTAATTAATTTAGCTTTCAATTAAATAATCTTTTTCCGCAGTAGGAGTCACATGGCTTTAAAACTCAATAGATGTCATTCTCAATTATGGTACTGTGCACACTCATGGGCCACTTACTGTTTCTGAAGGGGGCTAGATTCCATTCATCCTACAGTTTTTAATATTCTTATTAAGATCGACTAAAAATTAATCTAACATTTGTGTTACAAATTAATTAAATGGACTAATCGACGGATCATTAATAAATTTCAATTATTGGCTACATAACATAGTGATACGTCAAACCTATAATGATATGTTAATAATGGAATAAACCACGAGCATTATTTCGGTTTCATAAGTGGTTTAGTTGGTCATTTGGTTGAACATAATCTCTAAGCTTGGCCCATGCACCTAATTGACAATGATAATAAAATATTCAATGGGTGGATTAGAATGGGGTTGGATTGTTAGGCCTAAAACTAGGTATTCACATTTACAAATTACAGTATATGTTTCGGTTTTATTTAGGAAGATATTACACAAACAACCCTCAGGTATGGGTTAACGACATGAACACCCGCTATGTTTCATAAATTACACAAATGCCCCTATAGTAGTTATCATATTACACAAACACCCTTTGTAGTGTAATATTTAATTGCACAAACAAGCTTATAATGTTAAAATCCTAGCAAAAAAATGATGTGTCAAATAATTTACTAAAAAGCCAAAAATATTCTCAATTTTTAATGTTTCTTTTAGTAACTTTTCGACATGTTCAAGAAATCTCGTCAAAATTGTAACCGTAATGGAATTGAAAACTAGCTCTAAGTTTCGATAATTTTCGATGAAACGTATGAAATTTTTTAATCATGTTTATAATTACTCCGTACCTCAGCGGTCTTTATGTAGATTCTTCCTTTATTTTTATGTCTCATGATAAAATATTAGGCATACCAAAAAAATCATCCCCTTTTTACCTGCCAAACAAATCAAGAATATAAAAAAGCAAAAACTTTCTAATCATTTAAACAAATTAACAATAATTTAGATCAAATCGTGCACTTTCCTCTCTCTCGTCAATGACAGCTCACTCCTCCTCAATTCGCACGCGATAAATATCCCCATCCTTCATCTCCCACAAATCACAGATCCCATTTCAATCTCTCTCTCTACTGTGCGAGAAAAAGCAAATTAAAAAAATGGAGGGTCACTCAAAGCAGCCACTTCTGCTTGCAGAAGATGACGAACAGTTGCCAACTCTGATGGCGCAGAGGTACTCTTCTGCCCACAAACTCTCCAACCTGTCCTTCTTCTCGTCCTTTGTCGCCGAGGACCAAGACATACCTCAAATCGACACTTTAAGTGAGTTCGTCTCGGCGTTTAAGGTCGAATCGGGCAAGTTATGGTTTTTGGCGGGACCCGCTATTTTCACCTCCCTTTGCCAGTACTCGCTCGGCGCTTTTACGCAGACCTTCGCGGGCCATGTCGGCACGCTCGAGCTTGCCGCCTTCTCGATCGAGAACTCCGTCATCGCCGGCTTGTCACTTGGAGTCATGGTACGTACGTACGGTGTTTTTTTGTTTCCTTTTTGCAGAGATTTGTAACTGATTCTTGTTGTCGGAGAATATTTCAAACATGGTCCTTGTGTTGTTTCTAATTTATAGATAAAGAGTTATATGTACGTGTTACTATTTGTGTGATGGAGGATTTTGGTGTAAAAGTGATAACTCATGTTTAGTTTTTATTAGAGATTAACACATAAAACTTAAGAATTAGCAAATGTTCATTTTCTAATGTGCGTACGGCCAAAATTGATTATTTTTATTATATTTGTTGCATCCGGGTTGAATAGCATTGTTCAAATTATAGTTTATGTATTAAATATATATTTGTAGAAAAAATTGTTAATAAGATTATATAAGTTAATAAAGACAATCATCTTTACAACTTTGAGCTTTTAGCTTTTAGATGAGATGTCTATCCAACAAGAATGAACAAATTTGAGCTTTTAGCTTTTAGATCAGATGCCAATCCAATGAAAATTAACAAAGAAGAGCTTTTTATGGAGTTTGTACTAATATAATAAGTTTGTGCACAAATGTTTTTCTAAGAGTATTGA